>OX438802.1:10848956-11544804 GCA_949316475.1 Hypomecis punctinalis
ATATTTATTATAAAAATTAACCATGTCAAATCATTACCTATTTTATTGTTTATTATTGTTTCTATTAGTTTGCACCAAATTACCAAGCCACACTGGCGTCTGACATAGCTCGCTTAATGATGTTATCTACTCGCTTTTTTCGACTTTTATGTACTCTTAACAATAGATTTAAATCAATGTAAAATATAAATTTAATAATCTAATATAAAGTATAAAGTCATATCTGAGAATCTTTAAATATAAAGCCATAAAATCTTAATAATGCACTTACCGAGTACACAGACAAGCTACGAGATTAAGCACTTTGCACCATGCGCGCACGCATGCGTGTTGTCTATGCGACAGTTCGGTGAAGACGTAATCGTTATTTTGTTACCAACAGCCACTTAGAATCTGATTTACAGTGTGGATAAGTGACAAAACAAAAAAGGTGATGTATGGATAAGGTCACTTTTAGAGAAATGTCATATCAGAAATAGTTATCTAAGTAACATAAACTTTAAAAAAATCGGCGGGTAGAAAATGACTTAACGACAAAATATATCCTATTTTAGGCAGGTAGATATTCCCTACTTTACATTTTTAAATAAATTGTATTTAGGTAAAAAGTACTAAATGATAAAGAATATCTATTGAAGGTGTGTTAAAAAGTCTTAAATTAAGAGAGAGAAAAAAAACAATCAGGTAAAAATTCTTAAGTAATGCTAATTCCTGGGTACTCGCAAGGCAGAAAATACTTTATGTTTAGATGCATTATTTAGAGTCGAGGCAAAAATTACTAAGTGTAAATTATAAAAATCTAATCCATACTATGTGAAAAATATTCATAAATCATTAAAATTTTAGTCGCTTGGACGCCGAAAACTGTGAAAATGTGTCTTTTTTTAAATTACCAAACGACAACAAACTTCGTCCTAGCGCCGTGAGAGTAAGACCAATCGACGCAGTTTTTTTTTCTGATTTCAGTGATATATATAACTCAATATCGCCCAAACTGTCGCTTGGTAATTTTTGCCTTTCAAGCGTCGATATGAAATACAGAAATAACAAAACGTAAGTACCTCAGGAAAAACAGACGTTTTTTCGATCAATTTCGCACTTAATTTCCGATGAAATTTTTTTTTTATATTGTTTAGGATCACTTACTGAGTAATAAAATCACAAAATTCTGACAGATTCTAAACCTTATAAAAAATTGGATCGAAAATTTAGTGCAAAGTTAAATTCTTTTTTCCTAAGGTAAAGTATACAGGGTTATTTCTAATCAATTAGCATCCTTCTAGGGGCTTATTATGTAGGTACATCAAAACTAACAACTTTTGTTCTACGACTTTCGTTAAAACTCAGAAAAAAAATCGACTGTTCCATACATTTTGTCGCGGGTGAACTATTTTTTCTATGGAATAACAACATTTTTTTTTGAGTTTTGACGAAAGTCGTGGAACAAAAGTTGTTAGTTTTGATGTACAGAATAAGCCCCTAGAAGGATGCTAATTGATTAGAAATAACCCTGTATATTTACGTTTTGTTATTTCTGTAAAGGCGACACGCCAATTTTATAAAATGTGATGTTTAATATATTCGTCCGGAGCGAAGATTAAAAAATTAACAACATTTTAAAACACCAAAAAGACTCTGAACAAACTCAACTTTAAAAATTCATTTCCAATTTTATTGAAGTGCTTTGTTTTACACAGACAACATAGTATCGAGGTAGAGGTAATTATTTTAAAGGTAAGTTATTGGATTGTTTCGGTTAAGGTTATTCAGTTATTTTGATCACATATTTTTTAGTATTTTTTGCTTACTTCATAGCATAGAACAAAAATGATGGAAATAACCTAAAATTTAATTTTATTTCATTAATTTTTGTGTTAGTTTACTTACGTTTCTATTAACTGATGAATACACGTATGGTTTTACGTTTAAATCATTGCCCATATACAGGGTTATTCTTAACCAATTGGCATCCTTCTAGGGGCTTATTCTGTACATCAAAACTAACAACTTATGTTCTGCGACTTTTATCAAAATTAAAATAAGGGTTCCGTTATTTCCTTTTGAGGTACGGAACCCTAAAAATGGTGTTCCATAGAAAAATATCGTTTACCCGTGACCAAATGTATGGAAAGCTACTTTTTTTGAGTTTTGACAAAAGTCGCAGAACTGAAGTTGTTAGTTTTGATGTACAGAATAAGCCCCTAAAAGAATGCTAATTGATTAGAAATAACCCTGTATAAATGACTCCTTGTGAGATATACCTAATAACAATGTATGATCATATTTCCACGTACCTATTATATTGTTGTACAAGAGTAATAATTTATTCTTGATTTTTAAATTTTATTACAACCATTTTATAAGTGTTCATTTTAGTCAAAGGACATGTCCACAAAATGTATGGAGGCTAGTATAAAAAATTAAATTCTAACCACAACACTCTTTACATTTCGAGAAAGTCCATATTTTTCATCAGTTAAAACCAAAATTAAGTAACCTCCAAATTGTTAAATAGAAGCATTTTTACCAATTAGAAACAGTGTTTAGTGTTATTTTTGTCACATTGTACCTACCTACTAACTGGTCACACTATTTTTACAATTCACAATTTTTAATTTTATTAAAATAAGAGATGGGTGTGGAAGAACCAACTACGTAAGTAAAATAACGATAGAAGCACTTTATTATTGCTAAACTAGAAAAAATACACAGTTGTATTATTATTTTTCATACAATTAACTTTTCACATTTAAATAAAAATGGAGGGATAAAAAAATCTAAATTAAATATTTTTGAGAAGCCTATAAATGAAGCTTTCAAATGATGTATATATTATCTTGGTTAAAATTTTCTCTGAATACCACTTATGGACGTCACCTTTAGAAACTGCGTCAAAGAGTTGTCGTAAATATGTACTAGAGGTGGCACTTAAAAGTTCGTCGACTGTACCGAGTGTACCTCACAAACACAATGGCAGGAATAAAACTTCAATCAACATGAAAGCTCCGTAGTACGGTCCATATGAAAAGAAACACTTTACCAGAGCGCTTGTCAGAAATGCTTAACCTTGGCTACAAAAGGCAACCTACTTCATACTCCTAATTCAGTTGGCTTTCACTCTTGATCATGCTTTTTGTTTGCTTTACGTATGTGGAAATTTTAGTGAACTTGTTGGGAATCATTTATATAGGAAATATAGGTACCTACTGAAAAAAGATGGTATTTATTTCTATTCAAGATTGTCAGTGTTGTTTAACCCGTAGAAAGTTCCTTTACGTATTAAGTAGTTTGTCAGTCAATTTCCTGATTTATTATATGTTTATCGATTTAATTATAATTATTCTGCTGTATTAAACAGTGTATATTTGTAAATAAACCATCATTTTTACATGATTTTGAGAGGAGATATTATTACGTTGATGAGTACAACACGACATACTTTTTGACTGATAACGACTACTAAATAAGGTGAGCAGGTAGGTAAGAGTGCAGAACAAGGTATACAAAATACGTGGTCAAAACAAGGTAGCCAAATACAGCGTTGTAGTCCAAATCGTGAACGATCCTTTTCCTATAATAAACATAATTTGAGACTATTTGATTTATCAGTGAAGAAACGGTTTGTATTGATATCAATAATACACATTTACATTCGCTGAATAAATTTAATGGCGTATGCAAATCTACCAACCTGCATCATGGCCATCATTGGCCGGCGCATCGTAGTAGCGCAATCACCTTTCAGACATAGGTCTACGTTCAAAATAGTAGAGTTCTTACAATTTTAATGTAATATCTCGTCGGCGTACTTTCAGCCATAGGACGTCCACTGCTGGACATAGGCCTCCCCCAAAGATCTCCATTAAGACCGGTTCGTAGCGGCTTGCATCTAGCTCGATCCTGCGGTCTTAATGAGGTCATCCGTCCACCTTGTGGGTGGACGTCCTACGCTGCGCTTGCCGGTACGTGGTCTCCACTCGAGAACTTTCAACCCCATCGGTCATCAGTTCTCATTGTTTGTGCCCCGCTCATTGCCATTTCTACCTGCCAATCATTCCTGATTCGATCCCGCAGAGAGACTCCGAGCCCTCCCCATAGCTCGATGTAATATCTACGGAGTTTTAACTCCTCAGTTTTGCGTGTAATATTCTCCTTAAGTTCAGGGGAAGTTTTACTAACGCTGTTAGGTTTTTCTTATTTTTTTTCCTCAAGAAGTTCCGGGCTCCCCACAAGTCCGTCAAAGTGCAATATCATCAAATCACTGGAAAAGAAGTTCCATGATTCCGAGCGTTTGGGGGCGGGGGTGAAATATTGCAACGAGTTAGTTTCGTTATAGGGGATAGGGGTTGTTAACCACTGGAGAGATGGTTCAATTTGTTGAACAGATAACATTGGAGATTGGAGATAAAGTACCAGTTGTGTATTTTTCCAATGTTGTATCACTTTGTGTATTGTTAAAAATGATAATATTTCATTTTTGGTGAAAAAGAAATAAAATTAAGTTACTTTTGAACAAATTAATAAAAAAATGTTTCTGCAATTTGACTAAAGCGAAATAAAACATTTTCATTATAACTATGAAAAAGGGAAGAATGGCTCATAAGAAAGTAGGCCTACACCCAGCAGTGGGTCGACAGAGGCTGATGATGACGTAAAATTACCTTAAAAAAAATATCTCGACGTGAATTAATGTTAAAATAATGCTTCGTTTGTTAACTTAACATGTATGATTATTCTAATCTTTAAAATTTGTATAATATTTTCATAATAGCAGAAAAGACTTCATAGAAATTCGATGCACAGTTTAACCCAAAATATTGAATAAAAGTAACTTAACAAAATTTTAAATACGCAATACTTTTAATCAACTTTTTACTTAGATACTATAATCAACTTTGAAATTAAATAATGTAAGCCCACTAAACTTCATTAAAGCTCGATTCACATCTTACATTGTGTTTTATATCAGCGAGTGCTCTACAATCTTAGCTACTAAGAAGCGGGGCGTCTTGTCGAGTCACTCTGGATGTATTTCATGGAACGTCGACTCGCAAAATGATATTGTCGGAAAATATGATTTGAGAGTAGCAAACAGCACTAACGTATCGCGCCAGGAGACAACAAAGCTAGTGGTCAAGGAAATAGCATTGACATTATTTCTACCCGGTTCAAAAAGTTTATATATTTCCAATTTTATTGTACCAAGTGGTTTGCCTCAGCAGGCAAACCGCAAAAAAAACAAAAGCAGGAGCCGTGGTGGTCAAGAGGTAGTGACACCCGCCTTACAATCGTGAGGTCGTGGGTTCGAATCCCCGGTCCCGTACCAATGAGTTCTTTGGAATTTATGTACGGAATTTCACACCACAGGCTTTTCGGTGAAGGAAAACATCGTGAGGCAACCTGCATACGTCCGTAGAAGAAATTCGATGGCGTATGTGAATCCACCAACCCGCACTGGGCCCGCGTGGTGGATATGGCCCAATCACCCTTCGTGGGTAGGCCTACGTCCTGCAGTGGACTACTAAAAAGGCTGGTACAGACAGACAGACAAGTGGTTTGCCTCGGCGCACATTTTGTCCGATTTTAAGCTGCTGTCGATGATGATATTAACCGAGCGAGTGAAATGAGCCAAGGCTCAGATTTGACTCGACAATTATGCTTGCGTCTGTTTGGATGTTGATTTGCCCTTACAGGTAACATTTTTCAACGAATCTTGACAAAAGTTGGTACACAAGTTTAATATATTTTTGGTTTTTTGTTTTCGGTGATTTATGATTGGAGGGGTATTGTTTCCTTAAACAAGGGGAAATTTGCCGTCGCGCTATTTATCAGCTGATTTCGATAGTATTTTGGCCAGATTAAATCCTAAGATGGATTGCAAATATGAGTGAAATCGGTCAAGAGCAAATCGAGATATAAGATAAAAGATTCAGTAAAACAGATGCGAGGTCAACTATTCGGAAAACTACTAATTCAACAATCACAATATTGCAATGTTGAACTTATTCTAATGTTTTATTAGTAGTAGTTAGTCATGTTTATTTTACTATAACGTCTCAGTTACATTTACTAATTAATTTATTGGATTTTTGTCGTAGCATTTCTGTAGCAAGGTCTACAGTGCTACGCACTGCTACATGCGTGTCGTGTTTGTATTTAAATGTACAAAAAAACTAAGTTAACATACATTTCGAGTTATATAATGTTCTAAACAGAGTGCTGGTAACGATCTAGTGTATGTAATATTAAAGTATTATTTAACTAGTAATCCGCCCCGGACTTGCACCTGGCGCTGTTCCTATTTTATTTAATAAATGCCTACTGGGTTTTTATAACAAATTAACAGTATTTGTATGAAAGTTAGCGATTTATTTTAAACAAATGTTGAAAGACAGATAACATTCAGTGAAAAGTTTAAAATAGTCATCCGCAACTCCCGCAGAAAGTGGCGCCGTTTTGCCTCTTTTTACCACGGTCCTCGTAACTTCGCAACCACTGAACAAAAGATGCTCATTTTTAAACACAAAAATTATATAAATATAAACTACGTTTACGTTAAATTTCATGGAGATCGGTTGAGCGGTACTTGAGTTATTGTCGAACAAATATTCATACGAACATACACCCAAGTGCCGGCTTGTCACAGTAGACTCTGAAACCTCACTTACGCTCGGAAACCTCCCTTGCTCTCGGTCAATTAAAAGTCCATTTAATTATTTTCTTGTTTTAGAGACTTGAGCATTTTTAGTACAAGGTTTACGGGTCTTATGTTTTTTTTGCCATTTTTAATCAAGCAGGTAATTCCCTCAAGGGATGGGGGGTCAGGACTATAGTCTGCTTATACTCGTAAATCGATTTTGATAATATTCCTCTTTATAGTACCTACCATAAGTCACTAACATGAAAACACACTTATACCTATCCATAGAAAGTTAATTATCACCTAATCACTTTATGGTTAAGCACGCGAGCGTGAAACCTGTAGACTGCAAGGGATAATTACTTAGTCTATTACCTATAGCAGAACATCTGCACTGGTGGAGGTTAATTATGACCTGAATTAACCACAATACTGATATTGACTTGGTCTTATGCTATGGGCTTTATTAGAATGACAGAAGTCTCACTAGTCAAGATAGAGAACTGTACAGTTGGGGTTTTCACAAAAATAGTTAAGGGACATATTACGCATGGTATCTGGCCCCAAACTAAGCAAAGCTGCAGCATTGACGTATTTTAGACAGAGACTGATATACCACATATACGTATTTTTTAATATTAGCACATACCTACTTATGATATAGATAATAACATCCAGATACAGAGAAAACCCCCTACATATGTTTATCACAATAATGCTTGCTCTGGGTGAGAAAGAGAGGCGTGTGTTCCGAACACGCCTCTTTGGCCCAGGAGTCAGGATAACGCTAGACCACTGGGCAACTAAGGCAGTCAGATCAAGAATTTTCAACATCTATTCAAAAAGGACGACTTGGTTTGCCTTTAAGTGCGCCCAAAGGTGGTGTTTTCTATAAGGAACTTTAAAAGTGCGCTGGAATTATCTTTGCCGCGCACATTTTGAGAAGTATTTGTAATGTTAGTGTTCAGCGCCAAGAAAATGAAAGAAAAGAATGTAACCATAGATTTTAATTTGTTTTATTATTAGATACCATTTAATTTCAATTTAGTTGTTACTCTACGTTTTATTAAATAATAATATTACAATAAAATATGAGGCGCCTTTTAATTTCTCATAGAGGTGATGAAAAGTAGAGTGTACCACTCGGGCGCAAAATATATTTTTGCCTTTGGCGACGTACTTTGAATCTCTCGCTATGTTCAGGATTACGCTCGGGATTCTACTCTAGAATCCCTAACTTCGCTCTGGATTCAAAAAAGCGCCCGCGCCGTATAAATAATATTTTGCTCCCATATGATACAATCTACTATTTTATTGCTGTTTTGCACATAAAAATCAAATAAATTTATACTTAACCGAACCCAATCCATCAAATAATGTTTGTCCTCCTTAATTAACGGCTTTGTTAGTATTATACTCTATAAAATTTAACTTGATCTCTGCGACAGTAGAAGATTGACATTTTTAGAGTTGGGATAGTGGTGGAAAAAATCGATTTTCAAACAATGTTGTAATGAAATCGAATGAGTAGTTGAAGGTGAGAAATTGGATTTTATTTACTTACTATTATTTAAGATCAAGTATGTACACATGTAAATAATGTTATGATATTAATTATATACTCATTATAATAAAACGATAGTATTTATCGACGTTTTTCACTATTATCGATGCTAATGTAACATATAATTGGGTTTATTTTAATTACACATGTAAAAAATGTTATAATATCACAATATACAATAAAATTAATGATAAATCAAGTTTTATTGAAAATATCGTCAGGATAAACTATCGATATTTTAACTATATCTAAAACTCTGTGGTCACGATCATTCGTCGCCCATCACTAATCGGCATGCCCACAAAGTATGACATTGACAGGTACTGTCTGTACTTTTAAGAAATTTAGAACTTCATAGGCGTGATTTTTCTGACAGCTGTCGCAGAGATCAAGTTAAATTTTATAGAGTATAGTTACATTTTTTTCCAAAAAACAAAGTCAACGTATTAATTATTACAAATAAATATTAATTTATTTAGTCTCTACATCTATGTTACCTACAGCCCTTGTTTATTATTAGTATCTGATCATGTCATGTTAAATGTTCACGCGAGCATACACAACGTTTTATTATACCAGTAAGAACACGTTTATCAGTTGTATCTCAACTAAAACAAATAGGTATCAAACGAATGCTTACGAATTTATTATAGTTCTACTTATCAATCATAAAAAAAATCGATTGAATGTGTAAATTGAAACTTTCTAGCCTGAAGATCCCTTGTACTTATCAAAAGTTTAAATTCATATCAAGCAAGAACTTCCTTATCGTAAAATAAACCTCGTTTTCAATTGCAGTTTACTTTCCGTTATACTATATAGATACGAGTAAGTATATTACGCCAGAAAATACTGATTGAGATTGATTAATCAAAATAATATGCTGGCGTAAATCTATCAAGTACCTAGATATCACAAAGACTCTAGCATTACAGCTTAGAAAACCTTACGAATTCCTTATCGCTACTGTTTTTAGGGTTCCGTACCTCAAACGGAAAAAACGAAACCCATATAGGATCACTTTGTTGTCCGTCTGTCCGTCTGTGTGTATGTATCTCGGGAACGTGTAAAGATATCGAGTTGAAATTTAAACTGTATATTTTTATTTTTAGTTTCTTGCAGTTGTGTAAAAGAATAACTTCTCAGTTATCGTTATAAAAGTTAGGGCCGTTTATGACGTAAAAACCGCGTATTTCGACACTTACAAAAATCAAAACCTACAGGGTACTTTCCGTTGACATAGAACTATGAAATTTGGCGAGAAGCATTGTTTCAGAGTACACATATATGAATAAATCTGAAAACTCTACATTTTCATTTAAATCACAAAAAATAGGGCCGCAAAATTCACAAAATATGGGTTCAAAATTCAGTTAAACAGGTTTTTAACTATTTTAACAATGCGTAATTTTCGATGTATGTAGAAAAAAGTAAAAAAAAAACTTTTTTGTCAATGGTATTAATACTCGTAGTATAGAGATTTTAACAACTTACTTCCCGATTTTGTAAAAATTTCTGGATTTGTACGGAACCTCCGGTGTGCGAGCCTGACTCGCGATTGTCCGGTTTTTCTTTCTTATTCTTTCAATTATCCGTTCAAATATCGAGTATAATATTGCAACGTGGAGAAAAAATTTAATTGAAATGCGTTAACAAAAAGAATTTATATCGAAAATAATTAGTCCCAATTTCCTTACTGTTTATAAGTGGATGTGTTCACTGTGTCCAATGTCCGACAAAGCGTGTAGTTTACGCCTCAGGTGTCATGAGACCAGGTGGCGGTATTGTGCTATTCTTGTGCGAGATACGCGTCCCACTACACAATCTGGTTCGTGTCATCTTTGTGCCTTTGATGGCGTGCTTTTCATTTGAATCCCCTTGTTGTACGCATCGAGGAGTGACATGGCTATTTGCTAATTAACTTTGCTGTGTTTGATATCTACTTTTCCATGTCAGATTTTAGATAGATCTGAAATAGATGATAGAGTTTAGAGTTCCAAAATGTTAACACAAACAAGTTGTGTGCTTGATAGATCCCACACTAGGGCGACCTGTGTTGTGGAATCTATAGATCATCTATTGTACACACTAAAGTTAAACCTAGATAAGTATACCAATGTTATGATTTTATTTTTGAGTGCTTTCCACACTAGATTTTATCTCAAAGAGTTATCTTTGTGATAAGCATTTCAAAAATCTGAAGCGAACGCAGGATTTGAACCTGCCCCTTCGGATTACTAGTGTAACAAACCTCAGGTGGTTTGTCGTCCACACCTGAGTAATTAGGCATAGGATGAAGGCATTGTTGTAGGTCAGGAGTCTCTCATATGAATTTATCATATTTTCTAATATTATTCAAAGAAACTTTTCATTCAAATAATATTCAAACAAACAGGTAAATAAATACATTTTAAAAAAGCAACAAAACTACAATCTACGTATATCAACTCTTTGCAGTACGCTTAGTAAAGAAAAGTCATGATTTAAATAAGAAAATTAGAAAGAGAACGGGGGTTGACGGGGATTGTGAGTTAGGACTTCACTGCGGAAAAATTAGGATTAATTTTGCAGATTTTCAAGATATTTCGGTGATTTTAGCTTAAAAAGTGATATAAGACAGCGAGGATCATGTGCAGAAAAGGAAACGCGGTCGATGTTGAGCAATTACGACGAAAAATCAGTTCCATGCCTTAGAATATGAAGTTGGAAGCAGGATGTTTTCTATCGAAGGACGAAGATGTTCCTTGAGGATTTGGTTTCGTATAATCTTATTCCTTTTTAAATTAATATACGTATATAGGTATAGAATATGTTCAGCAGTTAATGCTATGTCCAGCTCAGTTTTGCATTAGTGTTGTGGATTAATTACTGTCAAATTACGGTCTGCTCAAGTAAGATAGGCCTATGTCTGTCATGCTGACTCGATGCGGTATGGATACTTATGCACAACTATTTTCTTACGAGTATGACGAGCTTGTTGCTACGAAGTTACGTCATATTATAGAGGCATGACAATATTATCTACGCTGACCCGTTGCGGGTTGATAAATATACATACGTCTACAGGTTCTTATGGAGGTCTTACTTGGGTTGTCTTACGATGTTTCTTGAAGGGGCGGAATATCTATAGAAATAGAACCATGTGAATACAGTGGTCTAATGCAAGATGAAGGATTTATATGTCATTGCATCTGCTCTATGAAAATATATTACCGATATACGACGTTGTTCTTCTTACAAGCTGCAATGATGGTATAATCCAAATACTGAATGGAATGGATTTATTGAAGTTTAATCAAAATTTGAATACTTTCTAGACTATGAGTCGAGACTTTCAACCCTATAATATCATTCTACCTCTTTATCTACCTCTTAGGAGTTCTACATGTGATTTACAGATATTATAATACTTTTACTGTTTCAGCTCTAATCATATTATGTGAACATGCAACCGATTTAAGGAAGTCCACGATACTCGAGTCTAAATCCTATAGTAACGTGATATTATAACCAGACTTGACAATATAGAAACTTGTGAAGGACAGAGTATTCTTTAGATTGATTATATTTTATTTACATTTGGTATGAGGATCGCAGAGTCAGCTATCGCTATACGACATTATTGCTACGTCACTTTATTTGAATATCAGCCGTTAGTGCTACTTGATCAATGCTGTATTTTCATCAGTGTGCAGAACTCTTGAAGCCAGGTAGAGCTTGGGCCAGTGTTTCTCATTTCCGTAATGGAGGGATAACCCGTGTCCGTATTAAGAGTGTAAATTCCGCTCACTTTGAAATAAAGTTATTGATATCTTATTATAATATTGTTTTACACATTACTTTATATGGAAAAGTCGATTCTCGAACCTTTATCTATAGTACTCTTGGAGTCCTTCTTGTAAACACTCTGGAATTCATGCAAGACTTATTAAGTGGACGGAATAACCGAGATCAGACTGACAAGACACTCGCGACTCCTGGTTTTTATTTCGAGCTTTCTTTTCCAGGATTGCGTTAGATTTTCGAAAGCTTGGTAGAGTCTTTTTTCGTGGTTTTCAGCTCTCGCGAGCGCCATGACTAGGGAAATAATCAGAGATAAACATAAAACCATAAAAATCTCTGATAAATAAAAAATAATAACCTTAAAATTAACTAACAGTCAGAAATAAATTAATGTTATACCTACTGACTAATTAACTCTTTTATTAATTGTAGTTTGACAACTAATATTAGTTCAATGATAGAGTTTCTTTGTTATCCTAGAGTTCAAGTTTTGGAATCTCTGGAATTTCTTTCTCTACACATATCTTATATTTTCTTAATCTAGAATCTGCATAGCTTTATAGAGCTACATCATATTTAGAACAAAAATATTCCAACGATTTCCGCGTAAAACAGAGAAGCTCTGAAATCAGTATTTCTATATAGCTCTTGAGGCATTAGTTAGATACTTCAGTTCACTTTGAGATTAGTAAATACTTACAGGTTCATTAAAGGTCAAAGTAGGAAAAACATGCAAACAGGGTAATCGTTGAACTTAGGTAATCTATTAGGCTGATAAGTCTTTCGAATCACCTTTACCTAAGGCTTATGCGGTCTACAATGCAGGATCTACCACTAGACGAACACTGGCCAAACTAACGTACAAGTAGGTAAATAGATTAGATAATTATGATAGGAATCTCACTGCAGAATACTAGAATCAAAATGTAGGCAGTCTCTTATCAAGTGAACCGGAAGCAGATGGCGCTAGTTGTGCCTGATTATAGAATGAACCTGGGAGGTTCACAGTTAAGTATTAATATTTCTTATTATTCATCAATACGATTTGTAAGCTGGGATCTTATTGAATATCTATATTAATATTTATTGCGTTCTCAATATTTTAGGAAATTCCTTCATGAGGTTAAATTTATAATTTCTTTATAATTAAGTAAAACCAGGATGCATAGCTAGTATGTCGTAAAGCTAGGAACAATAGAGAGCAAGTCAAGTTTAAAAAATTAGTTTATTTGACATTTTATTTTAGACAGGTTTTTTTAAAATAGGATCTTCTCTTCTTAAGTTTATAATTTAGGTTACTTATTTAGGCAGGTAGGGTTTGTTACACTAGCCCGACGCTCTAACCAACTGAGCCAGCCCGCCTCCTACACAAACGTCAAATTTTTTGGAGTGCTTACAATACACCAACTTATAGCGTTGGTGGCGCCACCTGTGATACCTGTATTAGACAGGTTATCACTCAACTAGAAGTTATTAAACTTATTAAAAATTTAACGCTTGCGTAGGAGGCGGGCTGGCTCAGTTGGTTAGAGTGTCGGGCTAGTGATCCGAAGGGGCAGGTTCAAATCCTGCGTTCGCTTCAGATTTTTGAAATGCTTTTCACAAAGATAGCTCTTTGATATGTATACCAATGAAAATTTCGGTATGCTCTTACAATTAGCGGCTTTAAAATCATTTTTTTCCAAAAAGCGATAGATTCTTAAAGCTAATATTATGCGTGATATGAATGCATGGAATCAATGTACATGTTATTCGAGTGCTCTTGAAGTAAAATAATAATTATGACATTTATACCTATGTATAATTTCTAAACGATGTAAATTTTCAAAGACATCGTTTTAACCTTAACTTTACCAAAATTGCCCAGTGGACTTTATTTCGAAATTACAAAAAAAAATACCAGTTGATCCACCGGCTGATCCATTCGGCCGAGAATTGAATCACCTAATTCATTGAAACGTTTCCTTTGAACAATCTAGCCCCTTTTTTTTCTGTTTTAAATCCGTTTTTAAAGTGGTATTCTTTTCAAAGGCTTATTTCTGATAAAAAAACAGTAACTCCACTAGCACTAATCCCAATCCAAATTGACTTAGAAATAAAAATTTCAGTTACCACAATCGAAAACATTATGTGCAGTCTAACTAGTACCATTAATGTAGGTAATAAGCAACCGCTGCGGCTTATTACAACGTTGGCCCGTGCCAAATTGTTCGTGCTCTGAAGCACGCACATAAAAAGTACGTATACTTTGTAGATATCTAAAGCGAAGCCTTGACTTTACTCGGCATTCGAGACTTATTTGAAGCATATATGTATCTACGCATTATGCATACACCGAAAAATCTATGCTTACGACACATAGGTACCTACTTTACACTGTGTTTTGTGAGTGCATCTAAATAAGTAATTATCTAAGTCAACACACTTAATGGGACCGACTGTCTTCAATAAATTACCAGAGCATGTTACTCGTACCACCGCGCCCTCTATGGGCAGTTTTAAGTCGCGGCTCAAACGCTGGCTTGTCGAACACACGTTCTACAGCTACGGCGAATTTATAGCATTAAAATTATGAAATTGATTTGAATATTGACATTATTATATTTGATTATTATTTCTTTGTAAATTTGTAAATGATGCAACAATTTTATTGTGTGATTTAGTACTTAAGTACAATATAAGTATATTATTAATACTACCTATTTACCTAAGATATAGACCGACTTGTAACTAATGTTATCAATAAATTGATTAATGATTATGATTATCTTTTGTGCTCAAAATTTGAGTGATTATTTATTAGTGTTATGTGTAGTTGTGATTTTAAGGAGAGAGTTTCGCACTAAAGTTAGCTCCTCACTAAATAGAAACAGCATGTTCCATCTTGCGAAAACTGTGGGTTGGTTAATTCCTTGCATAACAATTATTGTACTTCCATAATGCGTTATGTTTGTCTGTATCAGTTTTATTTTTACGAAGGATATACTTAAGTTAAATTCTATGTGATGTTAGTATATATACTTACGATTAAGGGTGTTGCGTTTACCTAGAATACTGATTCAATCTATATTTCATTTTTAAGATATATGTGTGTGTACTAATTTAGTACACACACATATAGTAATATAGTACTACTAAAACCAAATATAACTAAGGGTTCCAAGTTCTAACTGTACAAAAAAAATTGATAAGTTGAATGCTACTTAAATTTTTGTTTGAAGATATAAATAATATCATTACTTCGTTTATCACTCTGATGCTTATAAACATAATTCTACTTCTTATAATAATTCTGCTTCAAAAAAATTATGATTATTAAAATATAGTTTCAGGAGAGCAAGAAATAACCACAAAATATAAATTAACTTCCGTGCAATTTACACTAAACTACCGTATCGTGTAAAATCACGGCAATAAGTCCCGTTTCACACAACTTCAAAGCTTTCGCAAACAGAGCTCTATTCGAAGTGTAAAACCTACGGTCGCTAAGCACGGTCTAATAATAAACTTGGGGCTCTATTTTCTAACTTCGAACCCCTCGGATGTATACTTATTAATTATCCTTACGGACGACATTTTTTTTTCTCGATACTGTTTAAAATTTTCTATTTCGCGCTAAACTTTAGTACTGGACATAAAATTAAAAAAAAAAAAACAATGAGTTGCTCTCCGGGAGTGCCGGCAGAAGTGATAACTTGAATATATACCGCCTTACCACAAAAGACTTAAACACGCCTTAAACACTGTCTAACCGTGCAATTTGAACTGTTAAACATTGTCTAAAGTTTGCGTGTCTTTTGTGGTAAGGCGGATAAAGTACTATCATTTCTATGGTAAAAACAATATTAGCGGGACAAGCGCTTAAGAAGTTTTCATTTCAAAAACATAGACTACATACCTAAGAAAAATCGTGAATCGGAACGTTAATTAAAAAATTAGCCAACGAAATAAACATGGCGAATGGTTATCGAAGTGTCACTGTCAAAATTCCCTATGTATACATTCCTAGCTGTTCGAAGTTGAACTAGAGCCCCAGAGCTCTATCCCAAGTGTAAAACCTGCACTCGATAAGTATGGTCTAGTAAAATAATCATGGGGCTCCATTTTTGACCTTCGAACGCCGCGAAATATTATTCTTTATGAACTATATTTTTTCTCAAAATTTATTTAAAATTTTCCATTTCACGCAGAACTATAGTGCTTGACATGGTCATTTAAAAAAAATGCTATTGACTACGTTTAAGTGACAATCTTGAAAAGCAACGGTAATTAACAAAATAGATATAGCGAATGGTTATCGAACTGTCACTGTCAAAGTTCCGTATACGTTCCTAGCCGTTCGAATTTGAAAAATAGAGCCCCAGAGCTCTGTTCGAAGTGTAAAACCCGCGCTCACTAAGCACGGTCTAATAATCCTGTATAATAAAGAAGGCTACAGTTTATTGAGTTGGCAAGGCAGTGCTCACGGCACCTAATCAGGGCCAGGTAATTCTGCCGGGCAGCGCTGATTGGTTATCGACCGCTGCAGCCCGGCGCCCGCCGCCCGGGTGGAGATAGTTTCTGCTACTGATGGATGTCTTGATAAAAATATATAGGTTTTTATTGTCTTTTCTATCTGATAAGCTTCAAAAATTGTTTGTAAAATTGGTATGCTCTCTGTCTAAACAAAGAATAAATTGATTGTCTGTAAGGACGCTTGGGCCTGTCGTGCCTCTCTATCGCCTCGTTTCCTGGGAGGAGACCTATCTAAGAATGAACAGCTACGCGCAGCAGGAGTCAAACGCGTCAAAAATGTTCTGTACCTGTACCAGCCTTTTTTTTAACAGTCCACTGCAGGACGTAGGCCTACCCACGAAGGGTGATTGGGCCATATCCACCACGCTGGCCCAGTGCGGGTTGGTGGATTCACATACTCCATCGAATTTCTTCTACGGACGTATGCAGGTTGCCTCACGATGTTTTCCTTCACCGAAAAGCCCGTGGTGTGAAATCGGATCGGGATTTGAACCCACGACCTCACGATTGTAAGGCGGGTGTTATTACCACTAGACCACCAGGGCGTTAAAAACATTCTACGCCTACAGTATTTGATGGAAATGCGTGGTAGTCAATGGATATTAATCAGCTTATTTTAGTGATTTTGGCGATGGACCCATTGTAAATTTAGTTCAGAATGAATGACTCTACACAGGGTTCTACCTAACTCAGTGTTATACTCAGTGTTACATACGTGTACTGTGTACATAAGCTCTAAAACAGCAAAAACCTCTAGATTTGTAATAAAACTTTAAAAGTTTTTACGTTTTGCAAATAAACAACTCTATAGGTCTGTATAAACACTCTATAACAAGCCAGATCAGAAACAATAAATTGTATATTGTGACAAAGATACTCCATTCCAGACTTACCTGAGTATTGATTAGGTGTCACGGCTATTAATAGGTCCCAGGTACGAAGAGGTAATTCTGGCGAGAGACGACAGAATCACCTCACCGGAAGTATCAGATAGAAAGCCCATTTTATGGATATAATTGGTATCTTAAGTCTGACTGTTTTTGTCCCAAAACAAAACTGAAGGTTTTTTTGTGCTGAATATGTTTCAGCTTGGTTTCGACTATCAAATTTTTAAAAGATGATAATCCAAGTAAGTTTTGTAGAGTTTGCAAGAAACCACTCTACTTATCTTAAGAAAACCTACAATTTATATCTCTAATACTTTGGATAACAAACATCATTGTTTGTTATGCTCTTCTTTATCAAATGTACAATTTCTAGATACTTGATGATTAAAAAAAATGTTATAAAAAATATAAATAATAAAAAATAACTTATTTCAAAGTAATATCTAATCTGGCCCAATCACCCTTCGTGGGTAGGCCTACATCCTGCAGTGGACTATTAAAAAGGCTGTTACAGTAAAGTACAATATCTAAACTTAGAAATAAATAAACTACTAATAATCTTAATTACTAAGACCCCTGATCCTGTCAGGGATATTTCGCGATTTAATAATAAAAAAAAAATAAGTAAAAATTAGGAACACAAAAATTAGTCCTGCACACAGCTTTTTCTCAAATTTGAAAATTTTCCAGTTTTATACATATTTCATCGCTGATGACACAAATATTAGTAAATTCATGACTCAATTTGAACCAGCAATTCGCTCATACTTATGACTGCAACTATTGTTATACACAAGGTAAATCTATCAATCTCTCATATTCTACGATCTAGAGCTAGACAGTCTATAAACTGTGGACGTCTTGGACGTTTGCGTCATTTATAGAGCGATATTAGATGTTTATGGGCTCGCAATGCTCCATTACGGTGGTGATAGAAAACTGAGCACCTGAGTGTAAATATACTAGTAGGAAGTTGAGGCTAGGTGAGTTACAGTTGTGATTATTAAGGTATCATCGGTCTGACATCATCGGAAATATACGACTATTTTAAGACCAAACAATTTTCTAGCTTGGTTGTATCTATGTAGATATGACATCTTTGAATTAATGCAAAGAGTGCCGGGTTCGATTTCCGGCCGGAGAGACATTTGAGTGATGAATTTTTATATTACTCGTATATCTGGGTCTGAGTATTTGTTACGTCGCACCTCCGATATCCTCTAATATTGAATAAACCTAGTTGGGGACAGTATAAGTGAAATTCTTATTTATTGCCATATGATAGTGTAGTCGACATCAAACTAGACCGCGCTGGCAACCATCTAGATAGAGCAGGAGTTTATACCAACATCAGTATAAAAAATAAGTCATTTTTACACTTCAAGCCAAAATTAAAGAAAAGTTAAATTAAATAAACAAATATACATACTAACTAAGAATAATCATACTAATATGAAAATTCAAAAAAGAAATAAATTCGAAAAGTTTGTTAGTTTGTACCTCTTTCACCCAGCAACGGGGCAACGGATTGACTTGATGTTTAGCATGGATATAGTTCAAGGTCCGGAAAGTGACATAGGCTACTTTTTATCCCGAAAAAATAAAAGGTTCTTGTGGGATAGCATAAAAGTCAAAATACCACGCAGGCGGTGCCGCTGGCGAAAGCTAGTAGGTTATATAGTTATGTATGTAGAAGATTCAAAGTAGATCCAGATTTTAGGGCTGGTGATAGAATTTGTCAAAATTCTTGCCCATAACTTTCGTATACGCATATTATCTTAATTTATTTAGGAATCCAAACTACGTCAGTTTCAAAAGAATTATATTTTTTAATCATCACAATTACTGACTGTAGATTATATATTATTGTTGTTGATTATCATTCGTTTACCATTAAAAATATCTTTATCATAAAATTGTGTCAAAAATCAGCTATTCCGTAGAAAAACATAATTTTTCTAGTACAAAATAAGTGGAACCTTGTACTTAAGATTATTAGTAGACGCGATCGGAGCATCCTCCGTCGGAAGGAAGAAGGCGTAATAAATAAATTTCCCCCATCATTATGTTTTGACTACACAAACTAACTGAGAAATAAATTTTCTAGAATAAACTTTAACTAATTTTGAAAAAAAATAAACGAATAGGGTAGAAATTTGAATACAATTGTTGAATATATTTTTATTGATGAAGGTATATATTTTATACGTATAGATATACATTCTCTATCTAGTTTAGATTATTTATATAATTGCCTTCATTTCAAAATTTTTTAATTGTTTGTAGAAAACACTTATTTACACCCTTATATAGATAAGGTAAATAAGTATTTTCTCTTAAATAAGTAGTACCTTAATTGCTTAAAAATCAAAAATACAATACAAGAACATATATTTTTTCTTAGATTTTACAAATATCTTTCAGCATCTTTCAGCATTGACCTCGTTAGGTTTTGACGCGCAGCTTTGGACGTCAACTCACAATGACCTTATAAAGACTGCAGGATTATGCTGAATGCAAGCTATTTCCGACTGTTCTTATTGGAAATTTATAAACTAGGCATGTTCGGCAGTGGACGTCTTATGGCTGATAGATGGATGATGATGATTTTGACCTGATAAAGGCGTTTATGTCGCTTAGCATCACGTAAGCAATAGGTCACCGTATCTCTTAATAATTGTAAAAATACATAACTATTTTTCGCCAAAAATGATAAACCCGACTTCAACCGAGTACCTACCTACATACGAGTAAATTCCAATAGTTCTCACGGACCGATGTAATATTTTTTTACACTTTTGTTGAATTATTAAAAATTGTTAAGCTGATTTCAATAAAATTTAAGCGGGACCACCTAAAAGTGAATCAACAAAAAAAGATATATCAAAATCGGACTACTCTGTAAAAAGTTGTACGTGATCATACATAAAAATACGCGTCCACTTAAAAACCTCCTCCGTTGTTTCGTCGGTTAAAAATCTATCTAGCCTAGACTATAAAACAGTCTAGAATCATTGTTCTATCTCAAAATACTTCAGTCGGCAAGTTCACTCATAAATAAGTTGTGGAGGGCCCTCGGCCTCGCTCGAATGCGACGAACCCGGACAAGATGGCTTTGACAAGTTCCGGCGAGACGCCCCTTCCCCTTCTTGCTTACGATTTATTCCTTAGCTCCGTCGAGTTATGAGTGTGGGAGTGGAGAGGTTGACTTGTGAGGCTGGACGCTAGTTTGGAATGTTTGCGTTTGTTTACTTGGCAGTATGAGATATTCAAAAAGATCTTGTAGTAATAACTAAAATACAAAAATTAAAAACGTTACATTGGCTTTGACAAATTCCGACGAGACGCTCCTTCCTACTGTTGCTTACGTACTTACGATTTATTTCTTAGTTCCGTCGAGTGTGAGTGGAGTGGTTGACTTGTGAGGCAGGACGGTAGTTAGAAATGTTTGGGTATGTTTACTTGGCAGTACAAAAAAAATATAAACGACACATTGTCCTTGACTATTTCCGGCGAGACGCTCCTTTCAGTTCTTTCTTACGATTTATTTCTTAGCTCCGTCGAGTTTTGATTGTGGGAGTGGAGAGGTTGACTTGTGAGGCTGGACGCTAGTTTGGAATATTTGCGTTTGTTTACTTGGCAGTATGAGATATTCAAAAAGATCTCGTAGTAATAACTAAAATATAAAAATTATAAACGTTATATTGGCTTTGACAAATTCCGACGAGACGCCCATTCCTACTGATGCTTAGATACTTACAATTTATTTCTTAGTTCCGTCGAGTATGAGTGGAGAGGTTGAGTTGTGAGGCTGGACGGTAGTTTGGAATTTTTGGGTATGTTTACTTGGCAATACGATATATTCGAAAAGATTTCGTAGTAATAAACAATGTACAAAAAAAAAAAACTTCACCTTGTCCTTGACTATTTCCGGCGAGACGTCCCTTTCAGTTCTTTCTTACGATTTATTTCTTAGCTCCGTCGAGTTTTGATTGTGGGAGTGAAGAGGATGACTTGTGAGGCTGGACGGTAGTTTGGAAGATTTGCGTATGTTTATTTGGCAGTATGAGCTATTTGAGACTATCTCGTAGTAATTATATCACAATCAATCGAGAAAAAAATATAGGTCGCTTTGGCCTTGACAAGTTCTGGCAAGGCAAGATGCCTCTTTCATTTCTTGGTTACGATTTATTTCTTAGCTCCGTCAAGTTATGAGTGTGAGAGTGGAGAGGTTGACTTGTGAGGCTGAACGGTTGTTTGGAAAGTTTTCGTATGTTTATTTGGCAGTATGAGCTATTTAAGACGATCTCGTAGTAATTATATCACAATAAATCTAGAAAAAATTAAAGGTTGCTTTGGCCTTGACAAGTTCTGGCAAGGCAAGATGCCTCTTTCATTTTTTGTTTACGATTTATTTCTTAGCTCCGTCGAGTTTTGATTGTGGGAGTGGAGAGGTTGACTTGCGAGGCTGGACGGTAGTTTGGAAGGTTTGCGTATATTTATTTGGCAGTATGAGCTATTTGAGACGATCTCGTAGTAATTATATCACAATCAATCTAGAAAAAATTAAAGGTCGCTTTGGCTTTGACAAGTTCTGGCAAGGCAGATGCCTCTTTCGTTTCTTGCTTACGATTTATTTCTTAGCTCCGTCAAGTTATGAGTGTGAGAGTGGAGAGGTTGACTTGTGAGGCTGGACGGTAGTTTGGAATAATTGCGTATGTTTGACTTTACGATTTCACACTCATGGGACTCTTGGAAGTGTGAGAAATTTGTGTTTATTCTGTGACAGCATCATTTAAAATCTATTTTTTAATATTACATAATGCGCAGTATTGCTTGTCTCAGTCGAAAAAAAAACTAAACTTTAAGGCTCTTCTAAAGTAAGTAAGTTCGTGTAGGTGGCTATCCTGGTGTCAGAGTTGTAAGCCACCTCAATGCCTCTGACATGGCTGACCAAAAAACTCTAAACTCTAAAAATTTATAAATTTCGCCAAGACGCCCTTTTTCCTTCTAACTGGTGTTTTGTTTTCAGATCCACAGAGTTTTAAGTGATGATTTTTTTTTCTCAGCTCCACAGACTTATGGGCTTATGCATCAATTTATGTTAAATCGTAATGCTGGACGACAATTTTAGCATAAGTACTTGGGAATGTGAGATGACGACATGGCCTCTAAAAATTCAGTATAATGAATCCAGTTTATGATAATAACGTTAGTTAGATGAAAAGGAACAATTTTAAAAATGCACTACATAATCCTAATATAATATGTACCAAGCTCACAAAAATTTCAACGTATCCACGTCAAAAGACACAAAAACATGATGCAAAAAACTCTCGTGTTATTATCGTATCGGCCACAATAGAAGCATTCGCGTTCGTAATGCCGAGCTTGGAAAGTTTCAATTGAAATGTCACAGATAAGGAATAACGAGGGTGTCCGAAGAAACCCTCTGTTCTGTATAAAACTGAGAGAGATTGCCGGCTAAAAATGTTGGGAATAATGACTGATTGTCAGATGGAAAGAATGAATTCTGGAGATGAATTTTGTTTTGTCTCGGGATGATTTGGAACGGGACGTCGATTGAGAAAAATATTATAGAAACTTGTGAATAGACTTCTTCTGTCTATACTGTACCAGCTTTTTTTATAGTCCACTGCAGGACGCAGGCCTATTGAGTGATAGGGTCATATCCATCACGCTGGGCCAGTGCCGGTTGGTGGATTCACATGGCCATCGAATTTCTTCTACAGTGAAAAGCCAGTGATGTGAAATTTCGTACATAAATTCCAAAAAAACTCATTGGGGGATGACGGACGGAACCGGGATTCGAACCCATGACCTCACGAATCTACGGCGATTATTAAAACCACTAGGTATACCACCTAGACGTCTTTTATTGGACTATTATGGATGAATATTTTGGTTAGTAATTTGCCCGATCATCTATTGAACAATTTGCTAGAATTAGTAGAATTGTTATTAAAGAAAATAAAACGACAGTTTTATGAATTTTATTGGCAGTGAATGACGTTTTTCACAGTTATTTAGTCTTGCCTATTCTGTTCTCTATAATTATATTGACTGTCTTGAAACGTTTAGCAAAGCGTTGAGTGGGTAATAATGTCAACCGTTCAGGATTTACTTTAAATGAAGAGGTCACCTAAAACTTAGCAGCTTTGACGCAGAAACGACACAGTTTACTCGTTATCTGTTATTAAATCTTAGCCAAACCCGAGAGCCGGTGACAGTTTTCAATTATGTACACTGCCTCGCACAGCTCTTGATTACAGCACACGAAATTCACAAACCATTTTCGCCTTTGTCTCTACCATATTTGAGATGGAAGTCGCTCGAGTGTGATCCGAGATAGATGTAGTTGTCAGGGTTGTTTACTGTACAATGATTGCGTTGTAAGGGAAACTCGACACGCTTGAGACTTGCAAAACTTGTTGACAGATGGAATTAGAAGTTTGTCGCTTCTAAGATTTTTGTCGATGATTTAAGAATAATTTGTGCGGCAAAATACTTTTTTTTGTACTGTACTGTACTAGCCTACTACTACAGCACGTAGGCTTACCCACAAGGGTAATTGGATAGTGCACCCAGTGCGGGTTTGTGGGTTCGCATACCTGCGGAAACGAATACATTTTGTGTTTTCGTAATATTTTTTTCGGTAATATTAATTATAATACACCACTTTACTTGAGTAACCTAAATATATCCTTTAAGACTTGATGTACTTACTTTGTTATAAAGCTGGTTATACTTTGTTATTGCCAAGTATTTCACCTCATAAAGTTACATTATAGCAATTTTAATTAAAGCCCGCTATGAGATTTTGTATTCACATTGTGTTTGACGGCGACAGGTTGTATTTCACGTAATAATTATTAATTTATTGGATGTTTCGATAGGTTTCCACCGTGGCTGATGAAAATTAATAGGGTGGCGTAAATATGCCTGCTATTTACGATTTTCGTAGTACTAAATATTGTAATAAATGTATGTAGGTACCTACGCATCGGATGTGAACTTTGTTTGCATTTAATGAATTAAAAAATATTATATCCCTTATTTTGCACCAATCAATGATTGAAAAGTAGTAATTACGTTGAAAGTTGATAAACATTTAATTTTGATAAAGCGTGGTTTTGCAAAGATTTTCAGAGGCACATTTTTATTTATTTTTTATTTACTACATAGAATTAAAAACTTACAGTCACATGCAGACCAAACTTTTTTGACTTAAATATAACACAACAAACTTAATAACTATCTTACTGACACTGAACTTTGACACTTAAGAATAATGACACAACTCAGTTAGGCAACTCATGCAGTTTTCAGCAATACATTTCTGTTTTGAGAAAAATACATCGATATCTGGCTGACGAGCGATCAGTTCGTTAAATAACGTGAGTGCGTGAACGCATACCGAGCGGTGTCGGTGCGCGCGTTGTTCATATTGATGAACATAAATGTGTTCATCTATGTGAACATAACTATGCTCATCAATATGAACAATTGTTACTGTAGCCAACAACAAAATTGAGAAAAAAAAACAGCTGCCCTATAGTATTATATCTAGATATATAAAATAAGAATAAATATAGAAAAGATATTTAGATCTTTTGAAAGTCAATTAACTTTTTGTATCGAATAGCTGTTTTTTTAGAGAGATTTTGCAGTTGGTTTTACCATAAAATTTGTTCTTAAAGATAGCTCAAACAAAATGTCTGTCTAACCCGTTTAACCTGAACTCATTGTATCAGAACGGACATGGTAAAGTAGGAACTAATATCTAGCAGGGGGACAAGACGACTATGGGTAACGATATTGATTATATTATACTAGTTTTTACCCGCGGCTTCGCCCGCATGATATTTTGATTTTTGACGCAACATCATTATAATTTATAGCCTATGTGTTATTCTGATATATAAGCTATACCTATTATTGAAAAGTTTCATCTCAATCCGTTCAGTAGTTTTTGCGTGAAGAGTAACACACATTCATACATCCATCCATCCATCCATCCTCACAAACTTTCGCGTTTATAATATTAGTAGGAAGTAGGATGACATGTTTATTTTGTTATAGGTCAGTAACATAATTACATTTTAATTTACTTAATGTGCATTGATACTATTACCTAAATAATACCTTAAAGTAATACTAACTATAGACTCTGTATTAAAAACTATTCAGCATCAGTCATCAACTTTTCATAAAAAAACGCTTTGTAAACCATCTTGCGATTATCAAATCGAAAAATAAACGTATTAACGATTGGAATTACTGATGGCAATAAAAATAAACTCATATTTTCAGTTCATATTTCTTTAGTAATTACCTTCTTAAACAACGCAATAAAACCACTAAATATTTGAATTTCAGCGCACGAGCATACTACAACTACGCTGTCTCAATTGAGATTAAATTAAATCTCACGATGTAAAACTATCTGAAACCCGCTTCAGACGTACAATATTGCAAAATTAACTAACAATATTCTCCCTCCGAGCGAAACCCGAGAATACTTCAACGCATTCGCTCCTGCATTAATGAATCAGATCTCCGCTTCATAGTTTTTAATATCTGTAATGAAAGCAAATATGATGCGAGGGTGGATCCTGGGCGAGGCGTGAACGCTTAGTGGGACGGTCTCAGTGGTTGAGCGGTAGCGGTTAAAATACGTGATATACAAAATCTTACCGATATCACCGTCTATATTTTTCGTTTATTTTTGTACGGAGCTGATGAAATAACGCTTTATGTTCATGGCTACTACTACATTATAAATAAAATTTAACTCGCACTTAATTTCCGATCCATTTTTAGGGTTCCGTACCTCAAAAAGAAAAAAACGTAACCCTTATAGGATCACGTAGTTGTCCGTGTGTGTGTATGTCAAGACTCTTTATCTCAGGAATGCGTAAAGATATCGAGTTGAAATTTAAACTGTATACGTATATCTATGGTCTCTTGCAGTTATGTGAAAGAAAAACATCTCAGTCATATTTTTTAAAAAAGTAAGAACCGTTTATGTCGTAAAAAATCGCATATTTCGAAACTCACAAAAATCAAAACCTACACTACTACAGGTATTTCCCGTTGACTTAGAACTATGAAATTTGACAAAAAGCATTGTCTCGAAGTACACATATAGGAATAAATCTGAAAACTGTACATTTTTTTTAAATCACAAAACAATAGGGCCTCAAAATTCACAGAAAATGGGTTCAAAATTAAAAGTGAGTAAATCGTATCATGTAAGGTACCATATAAAATAACTTCATTAGTACATGCTAAAACAGGTTTTTAATTATTTTAACAATGTGTAATTTTCGATGTATGACAAAAAAAGTAAAAAAAAAAACTTTTTTATAGATGATATAATATTTTAACAACTTACTTCCCAATTTTGTGAAATATTCTGGATTTGTACGAAACCCTCGGTGTGCGAACCTGACTTGCACTTGTCCGGTTTATTTTCTCTAAAGGTTTAGGGTCACTTACTAAACGTAAAATCACGAAATGCCGACAGATTCAGGTGGATTTTCAAGCACTATCTTGAAAGAAAGTTGTTAAACGATATCTCGGAAACTATACACTGTAAGGGCAAAATTTACTAAAACCATTATTTTAGAAAACAATATTTTTCATTTTTTTATTTCCTGTAAACTTTTTGTAAAATTTACATAACGTTTACGTTGTAGGGCTCATTTGATGGCTTTAACTTTCTATCTAAAATTTATTTGTTTTTGTTTACTCTATCTTGAATCACACAATTAATTAATTTAGATCTTCAGGACACCATATTGACCACCTGGATGACAAGAATAACAAGCATATTTCCTGTGTTTGCGGTATCGCTCCGCTTGACACACACCTACCGAGAGTTTCATTTTCCGATGCGAAAGTACGCGACGTCGGGATGCATTAGTAAATTACTCACGTTCGCGAAGTCTGTACTTTTCAAACTTTGAATTTGTCCTTAGATTGTACAAATACCAGTGCATTTGCTGGTAGAAAAATAGCCAGCACGGAAAATTTGTAAAATTAAAAAAAAAATGCTAATAACAAGATCTAAAAATGTAGCGTGATTTATTGGGACAATTATTTTTAGTCGTACGTACGCGTACACAAAAAAAACGGTACGGTTTTTATTTTTTTTTCTCGACAAAAATTAGAATATTTATGTATGGAAAATTCAAATTTATCAGACTAATAATATTTCATTTCTATTTACCGTAGTTACTCAACTAACGTTTGCCAGCGGCGGTACATTTTCCAAAATTCATCAATTCATCACCTAAAAATTTTAGTGTGCCGCCTCAAAATTCCTCTCTGCCTCTTATTTTATTGGGAATCTTTAGAAGAGCCATATTGTTATGGTCTAGCTGTGGACGTCTTAGGGCTGACAATGATGATAATGATCTGATTTAAAAGAACGATGTTGTATTGTGAGTGGAAAACATTTTTACTTCGTAATTGCCATTTTTATGGCATTAACTAGAGTTTGATATTAATAAGCCGCAACGGAAAACTAATTTGTTTATTAAAAGTTATCCACGTCATTCGTCGCCTGCATTAGTAATATCGCATTTTATTATTATGTGTATTATGTGTATTTTTATGTTATTTCCGAATTTGGATTTTCTTGTTTCAATCTAGTTATTTATCCATGAATAAGTTAAACTTGAAATTTGATTAAACATACAACTACATTTTAAAATTAATTAACTATAAATCAGGTAGACGTACTTCTGTCCAATTAATTTAATGTCATCAAATTGATATGAGATTTGATAATTAAAAAATCATATCAAATTTATTTAATCTATTATTTAGCTAAGGATTCCATATTTTGATGCAAAATATACTCGTAATTATTTTGCATGCAACTGAGCCAACATCTTGGGACGGAAAACTTTATAAGGCGTTTGTTATATTTTTTTCAATTAAATATCGTTATTATTACGAAAATATACTTACCGAATAACTTAATAAATATGAAAAAAGGTAGTAAAAATGTACTATTAAATGCCTCTAAATCATCAAATATGCAGAGGGAGGCACGCCAATAAGTTAATTTTGGAGTCTATAGTTTTGGTACATAAATTATATTTTGGTATTATAAAAAAAAAATAAGCGTTGGATTAAACTAAATATCATAATTACCTATTCTTCAGTGGGGAAGAATGTATACATTGGTCGTGAAAGGGTTAAGTGGTAAAAATATAGGTTATTATGTTTATAAAAAGAGGATTTTCTCAATAAACCAGAAACGTGTCAGTCGCTGTACCCAATCTCCAAAGGTTTTAAAAATATGAACCGGGCATACCTTTCACGGGCGTGTTCTCGGAAGTTCCTCTTTAGAGCTTATAGAGGTTTCTAAACGGTGGTTAAGGGCCACTAGGAGCGGTGACTTTTCACGGAGGCCTTTTCAGTAAAACAAAGAGGCTGTTCTAATATTTCAAGGGCCCTCGCGGTATCAAACACGGCCTGAGTGGTAAACTGTTAAGGGCTATAGGTCGGGTCCTTGCTCTGCATTAAGTTTTTGTCTCTTGGTGAAATGTAGGTTATAGTCAGTGGCACATTTTATGCATAGTTTATTTCATAATCAAGCTT
This sequence comes from Hypomecis punctinalis, assembly GCA_949316475.1. Taxonomy (NCBI): domain Eukaryota; kingdom Metazoa; phylum Arthropoda; class Insecta; order Lepidoptera; family Geometridae; genus Hypomecis; species Hypomecis punctinalis. Next base: position 10,877,983 of record OX438802.1, read on the forward strand.
TTCCATGGCATTATGACTGATTGCTGGCGCTATTGACATTTCCTGTAGATTTAGTGATATTTTTAGATTTCACAAAGGTACATAGAATAGAATAGAAAACGCTTTATTGTTCACACAATTTACAATTAAACAATAAAAGAGTACAATATAATTACAATAGTGTGACAACCGTCGGCCTTATCGCTTAGAGCGATTTCTTCCAGGCAGCCTGATTAAGAGAGGAAAGGATTATAGAGTAGGTAAGGGACGGGGTGTACAAAATGGTAAATTAATTAAAACAAATAATACAAAATGGTGAATTAATTAAAACAATGAATACACTTGAATAAAGAGTCATACATAACATATATACATACATATCAATGTACACAGGAATTTAACATTACAATAATTATGCATACAAAAACATACTAATATTTAAATAAAAAAATATATATTTAAGTATTAGTATGTTTTTGTATGTATGTAGTTATATAAATAGTTTTAAGTGGCAGTTATATAAATAGTTTTAAAAATAGTTATATACATACTCGTAGTTAGTTGCATTCAGGGGATCTCTGTATTTGGACGTTTTACGCTTCGTTTCGCAGAGTTACTCGTATCTTGACTCAATATTGTTACCTACATTCTCATTGACTGTGATATGTGCTCCGCTACTACGTCAACTTGTAATTGATTTAGAATACATAAGTTTCTTGCAGCTGTTAGATGTGCTCATTTTTAATACATCCTCGTAGGAAGAGTCCAAATCAGTTTATCCTTGCTACCTTAGTACTCGCACATTTTAAACCTTTTACTTATTAATACTAAGTTAGTTAGCTCGTTTAGGCCGAGTGGCTAGTCCTAGTGTTAGAGTTTTTATGCCGTTTGAAGGCCTCTGACATGGTTAAACGTTTACAAACCGGGACCTACAATTTGTCGTGTCATCCGAACCAGGGTAGCGCTCAGTTGGAAAATGCTACCCGCGATCACCCATCCATATAGCCGTGGTGGTCTAGAAGTAGTGACACCCGCCTTACAGTCGTGAGGTCGTGGGTTCAAATTCCCGGTCCTATACCAATGAGTACTTTCGAATTTATGTACGGAATTTCACACCACTGGCTTTTCGGTGAAGGAAAACATCGAGAGGCAACCTGCATACGTCCGTAGAAGAAATTCGACGGCGTATGTGAATCCACCAACCCGCACTGGGCCAGCGTGGTGGATATGGCCCAATCATCCTCCTACGTCCTGCAGTGGACTATTAAAAAGGCTGGCACAGTACAGTACAGATCACCCATCCAAATACTGACCGTGCGGAACGTTTATTGATTTTGGTGATCGCTGACGAACACCTAGTCAAACTACGCAACGGGCGTTTATTAATACTAAGTTACACACAAAGATACGCTCGGCATTTGTTGCCTTGAGTGCCACATTTTAGTATTGCTTTCCAAACATGAGATACTGCCATAAATATTCCATGCTCTCAAGTCATGTAATGTTCTTTATGTTTTTATTCCATTACGTGGTGTGCGCACCGCTTTACGCCTCTCGGCTCGGCTGTCGTTAAACTAACTTACTGCCTCAGGTGATGCCCTTAAGGTACTCGGTTTTCATCGTAACCGCCTAAGAATAATAAGTCTGTATCTAGAAGAGATTATGCCTTAAGTTCAGTTTTAACCTAGAAATCAACGTGACTTGAGAACTGACAAAACATAATGTCAAGTTCACATTATCTTTTGGGCGTTTCTCTACAAATTAAGAAAAGGAGTCGATTTTTGTATTTGTGATACTTTTTTTGTAGAGTCCACTTGAGATAATCACACTTTTCCATTTATTCAACCGCCAAGTAGTAGAATATCTGTGTTCCAGAATGAAGGGTTCCAGTAACATTTCTGGGTAACATGAAATTTTAAATATTCAATCTTATATCATAGAGTAAAAAACAGTTTCGAACTACGGTTTAGTATAAGCACAAAATCGTATATTATATGTAGGCTTAAAACTCAAAGTGCGTTAGCAAATCCATGTTTTTCTATGGTGAAACATGTATTTAAATGAAACCTGAAAAATATAATTGTATTTATTATGAATTTTACAAATAGAAATTTATATCTTTATTGGATCAATAAGATTAAAATTTACACTATTCTCAGCCTTTAACAAATGTAGGTAGATTCTGTTATTAAAGGTTACTCTCTAACATATTTACATTTTATTTTAGAACTAGTTTTTACCAGCGGCTTCACCCGCATGATTTTTTGATTTTTGACGCAATATCATTATAATTTATAGCCTATATGTTATTCTGATATATAAACTATATTATTGCAAAGTTTCATCTCAATTCGTTCAGTAGTTTTTGCGTGAAAGAGTAACAAACATCCATCCATCCTCACAAACTTTCGCGTTTATATTATTAGTAGGAAGGATGTAACATCGACACGAATCTAAAACACAAGTCGAAGCGACATTGTAACAAAATGGCTGCGCCCAAACCCCTAATATAAATTTACCTGGGGCTTAAAAGTATTTAATCATAAATCATTTTTGATAAATTTGTCCACGGCAAAGTTCTCCATTTTCGATAACTTTAATCTCTACATTAAGGGAACACCTGATGCTTAAGTGATTAGAGTGAAGTTCAGGGGATTAATTTTGCTTAAGTTGCTTGTATGGTGTGTAGGTTCCAAAAAATCTATGTTAAAAAAATTGCAGTAAACATGACGATAGAAAAAATATTAACGTGAACTAAGCTGCCGGGAGATTTTGAAAACGTAATATTTTACGAAAAGACTATTTTAACATGCACCTTACTTAAAAAGAGGGAAGTCACCAATTTATCGAGTACCTATGATGCTTATTTTTTATTTATATTCTTTCCGTTTTACCACAAAAGTTTTACGCACGCTTTAGATAATGTTTAACAGTACAAGTCGTTCGCTTAAACAGTGTTTAAAGCGTGTTTAAATCTTTAGCGGTAAGGCGGTTCATTTTATTTTAAGGATGCTGTAATTAAGATAATTAATTTCAATTCAGGTGAGTTGTTTCTCAATTTTTGAAGTAAAACTTCTAATGCGACTTCTAACAAGCGTTAAACGTTTAGCCCTACAATGAGGGGGGTATGAAAGCACTGTTGCGTCTAAGTTTCACTTCTTCCGCGCGGAAGGACTCCACGCATTATTTTTTTTACAAAATACAAATACAAAATAATTTATTTACCACGATTTTTACAAAAACCTTAATGATTAAATTAACAATGAATATTAATTTTATTTAAGGAAGTCATATAAATTTACAATTTAAACTAAGGTTAATTTATGAAAATAAAAGACATTTTCACCAAAGCAAAAATAAGGTTTCTCAGTTTGATTGTGAGACCTGCACTAGTAACAAGTACTGTATTGCAGGGCTCAAACAGTTCTAATGAGTTACCAGACTAAGCATATTGGTGCGGCTTTATTGAATAAATGGCCTGAAGGTGGTGTGATGTGTGTATGTGTGTGTGTGTGGGGGTGTGTGTGTGTGTGTGTGTGTGTTTGCTGTTTACTTAATTATTCTCAGAAATTCCTCTGTCTCATCATACGTGAGTGTACTTAAGTATTTTGGTAGTGCTACTTTGCATTCTCTAGTTGTTTTGCCGCAAATGGGATACTGTTTGCTTATTTTATTGTAAATGTAGGGATATCTGAATTCTGGAAAGCGTTGGGCAAAGGTAGTTTTAGTGCGAGGTTAATTTACCCGAGGAGGCCTCCTTTTTGAAGAGCTAGAGGAGCTTTGAGTAGCTTTTTTTTGATATTACAATTCTTATTTGTGCTTGACTGCTTGTATAAAACTTCCGAAGTTTTCCAGTTTTGCTGCTCTTGTGCTGGGTTTTTGCAGAAAATTGTTTAATTTCTATACCTAGAGTAATAGTACATCAGTGAAATTAGACCGAAAGTGTATTAGTAAATATAGAAACCTTCAGTTGGCTACCTACGTGATATTCAATCTAGTTCAATTAACTAACCGGTTATTTTAGATTTAATTAACGTGCTCTAGAATTATGTAGCGTGTATTTTCTTGCAAGGCTTCTGCACTGTTAATTAAGCTGTGATTATAAAATAAACTAATGGTGAAACTGTGTAACTAATTTTAGACAAATACTAGGTAGTCAAATATATTGCGAGTTACGGTCGCTTAACACCATAGTATTACAAAATTTTCATAGCTATTGTTAACCCTAACCACAATTTCCTGCAACTTTAAGCTAATATTAATGTACTTAATTGATATTCGTATTTTTTTATAAATAAAAAATAACGCGTGTATGTATTTTTTCGAAATTCTTTTCTATTCCGGAAACTTAAGCGTTTTTTTGATTTTACTACATTATAATTTCGAAGTGATAGATTTATAATCAATTGTTTCAAAATATATCACAAAGTGTATCGAATCCAAGACAGATTTTAAACTACATACCCCAAAAATAATACCTACCTAAAATTTTCCGCCGCCAAAATCGAAACTACTATTCTTCGATCTTCAGCCCTTAGTCTCGACCCTATTAGGCAGATTGCCTTCTGCTTTACTAACCTCCTAATAGAATAATCTACGCGGTACCTACCCAATCAAACTGTCAAAAACCAGACTCTGATCGTATAAATTTTGATTACATCCTCTCGCGTCGGGAATACGAAATTACCTAAAGCCTGGATCAAAGGTTCTCTTTTCTTATTAAAAAAAAGTGTACACTGTGTACATTATCAATTTTTTCCTGTGCGTCTGGCGTAACAAGGTTTGGGCTGGATAAGCGTAATTGGAGCTTTTGTTTTTTTTCTTCTTTTTGGCGAATGTTTTATAATGTCGTTGAGTTTACGCGATATATCATCAATAGGTAAATCCTTAATCAAGACGGGCTATTTCATACGCAAACGTAACTTGCGTGAAAATAACTTTTTGAAAATTTATGCTTCTCTCAACTGACTCTCATCGCACTTATCTCTCATGAAACAATTTCTTCAATACCTACCAACCCTGACATTGCGAAAACAATTATCTACAAAAGGATGAGTCATTATTTATTATTTAAGATTCAACCCAGATCAGAAAGTATATCAATAGAAGTTATTCCATTAGCTACTAAGATGCTCTTTGTCAAAATATTTCCTACCTCTTTCAATCTTTACTATCCTCACTGAAATTATAAATTCGAAAGACTGACAGACAAATAAAACTCGTTATTTCCAACCAATAAAACAAAAATTGGTACTTTTAACTCATACATAATTATATGACAAAAATGGCGATATCTTCCAGGCACCCATATGTAAGTGTGTTTGTTGGTTTATTACTCTTTCACGCAGCAAAGGAGCAACGAATCTAGCATTTTAGCAAAGATATAGTTAAAAGGTCCGAGAGTGATATATGGAACTTGTTATCTCAGAAAAATGAATGAAAGAAAGAAGAAAACTAGTTTAAAGATAAATTGGGATGTTTACTGTGTATGAAAATTTTTATTATAATTTGTCCGTCAGTTAGATTATTGAAAAGTATTGGACACGTATTTTGTCTTTTGTCAATCAAACAATTAGTGACTAAGATAAACCTTGTCAACGTTTGAGAGAGGGGCTCGTGACGGCACTAGCCGGAACATTTCATAGGGGTTAGTGACGTCACGCGAAACTTTAACGGGCTATATCTTCATAATTTTTTGTTAAATTGACAAAAGAAAAAATACGTGACTAATATTTTTTGGAAATCTATTTGACGGACTAATTATATTTTTTTTAGTAAACAAGCCTATTAAATACCAGCTTAATGTAAAATAAAAGCATTTAAGTCAAGTTTTAGATTTTAACGTCGTCGTGCCGCATCGAGTCGGTTTGTGTCGCATCGGGACAGGACACGTCTTCGCCGCGAAATTTCCATAAATCAATTTCAATACAAACACCTCTTAGTGAACTCTGTCCGCTGATTCTAAAAGGTTTGGTTATAGTTAGAGCATTTTACGAGAGTTAAACACAAATTAAAGTTACCGACATAGCCTTAATCTTTTGGAGATTAGCAAGTTGAAGTGACAGTTGGCAGGGCACATAGCACGCAGAACTGATGGCAGTTGATGCCGTGAAGTTCTCGAATACAGACCACGTATCAGCAAGCAAAGCGTAAGATGGACTTCGTCTAGATTAAAACGCTGGCGCTATAATCCGACCGTTTCACTCAGTTCTTGCCTCGGCGGGTCCCCGACGCCCGTATACCTGTCTCAATCCCCTTTGTCGTCTTCCCCCGCGCCCCTGTACCGCTCAGGGGAGGACTGAGTTAAGCGGTCGGCTTACAGATGATGACACTAGGCGTAAGATTAGAAGATAGCGCTCCAAGTACACATATAAAAATATTATGCAAGTGTGTACAAGTATACAAATGTATTACGGTAAGGCTTAAAACTGCTGAGCCAGATCCAATTCAAATTTTATTTTAGGGTTCCGTAACTCAATAGGAACCCTTATTGGGTCAGTTTGATGTCCGTCTATCTGTCCGTCCGTGTGTCAAAAACTTTTATCTTAAGAATGTGAAGAGGTATCAAGTTAAAATTAAAACCATATACCTACAAAGATGTAAGATTTCTCGGAGTTGTGGAAAAATCAAACTTATCAGTTATCGGTAGCAAAAAAAAACATATTTCGACCACTCAAAAGGGAATCAAGACATATAATAGTTACCGTTGACCTAGAACTAATAAATTTGGCAAGGAGCATTGTCCTTGAGTACAAAATATAGGATTAGATCTGAAAACTTTACCTTTTCTTATGGAAAGCCTGAATGCAAGATATGACGTTCCAAATTTTTATGTGAGTTAATCGTGTCATGTGGTGTATCATATAAAAGAACTTCATTATAACGAACTATTATTAATGGTATATGACACAAGTATAAAAAAAAACAACATTTTAATCGATGACTAGCTTCGCCCTAAGATTTTGGCATCTTACGAGTAGTTCCCGGTTTCATGCAATTTTTGGATTTTTTACCGAATTTTCTGTGGCGAGTTTGACTCACACTTGTCCGTTTTGTTTTTTAAGTGAATTTATGCACACTAAAAGCCCGATTATAGAGGCGCCAGCTATGCTCTATCGCATGCCTAAAGTAAAAAAGAAACAGAACTATGCTATTTAGCTATTTTAATTACGATGGCGCCTCTGTAATTAGGCTTTGAGTCCTTTCACTATGTTTGTCCATTTTTAACACGCTTTTATTAGTTTCACCTGTAAGATTGCTTGCATGCTTGCTTGCATGTAACCAACCCCTTTGAACTTAATTTTGACCTACTTTGAGCGATCAGATTTTCATTAAACTTTTTACACATCTGGGTATCAAAGACAATGCATTTTTATAAAAAAAAAAAACTTATCAGCCATAGCCACGAAATGATGATGGTGAATGCATTTATTCGATTACCTACTAAATATTGAAAAATAAATATACTTAGCACATAGAGTCTGGCCAACGAAAGCTGTCCAAGAAAAAAGGCGGGAATTTTAAAAATTCAAGAGCTGTTAACCCTGGCTATACACTGCATAAACGGAGTTGATACTATTTATTTTTCAGCAAGTACATTTTATTCGAGTTGTAAAAATTTTGTTTTGTTAGCAACTGTTGTTGAAATTTTCGAATGTATTATGAAGAATATTAAATAAAAGATTACTACATTTAATTCTGTCTTTTCATTATTTTCAAATAATCCATTATTTATGTACAGTCGAGGACCCCGAGGAGCCGTACAAATATAGGAGCTATGTGTGAGCTATGAGGAGCTATGAGTCATAGTTAAAATCGGATTCCAAAAACTCTACACCTGATATTGAATCAGCTTCATTGCTTTCTTCGCTGCTACTGCTACTGTCCCCAACATGTATTATGAATGGTTCAAGTTCGTTTTCAGTAGTACGAAACGTCAAAGTGTCAATTTTGACAGTCTTAAATTATTGCCATTTCAAAACTTCTGAAAATAATACGTCGACAGCTTTCGTTGGCCAGACTCTACTAAAACAGGTTTTTAATTATTTTAACAATGTGTAATTTTCGATGTATAACGAGAAAAGTGAAAAAAAAAAAAAACTTTTTTGTCGATGGTACAGAGATTTTAACAACTTACTTCCCAATTTTTTGAAATTTTCTGGATTTGTACGGAACCGATTTTTTTTTACAATAGTATTAATATTTTTTGTTCATTATTATTTTTTGATAAATTGAAAATTATTTTACACTTTTTAGTTTGATTTGCTATGAAAGCGTGTTTTTTTTTGTATTTTTAATCTATATTTATTTCTGTCAAAAAAATATGTGCACATCATTATTCCAGTAAGATTATACCCGCTGTCACCAGCGCTCCACCAGCGTCCGTGACTTGGTTGTAGACCGACTCTGCTATTACGTGATTTGCGACTTACGACTGTTGCTGTCACTGATCGAAACGAAGCCAAAATAATCGTTTTAACATGGCGTTTTGGTTTTAGTCTACGAATCGCATTTTTAAACCAATCGAACGAAACTTTGGTACCTGTGTACATTAATGTTTTTTCTTTCCTGTCGGATTTTTATTTATTGGAGGGTTCATTCCCTTAAAAGGGAATGGGGGAAGAGGGATAATATTTGGCAAGATGGCATTTTTACATATTTGGCGAATCGCATTTTTAAACCAATCGACGAAACTTTGGTACCTTTGTATATTAATGTTTTTTCTTTCCTGTCGAATATTTATTTATTGGAGGGTTAATTCCCTTAAAAGGGAATGGAGGAAATATTTGGCAAGATTGTTTAGTATTTGTATTTAGAGAGTCGAGTGGGAGTTTTTACTTTGTTTTAAACCTGCTTAATCGCGTTAACGTTAGATTTGTGATTACTATGGAAATGAACAACGTCATCTTCTGTGACATTGAGGAAACTGAATAGCTAAGTGTGAGTTTTATTTATGGTAATGTTACGAAAACCAAACCAATCGAACACAAGCGCGGTGACGTACTATGTGATTGGCTAAGCGTGTGTCAATGTGCTCGAGTGTGTGTTCCACGCGTTCGGTCAATGCGACGTAAAAGTAATTCGATTTGATTTGTAAAAATCCCACTCGACACTCTGACAAGATTTGTGAGTATGAACTAAAACCGACTGCACGCAAAAAAAGTGTCATGTTCCGCCAGAGCTAAGCGAAAGTGCGGTTAGTGAACTTGACTTCTGGATCAAAAAGGCGTGGGTTCGATCCCCACCCAGGGCAAACAGTTTTGTTATGAACATAGGTGTTTGCTCTTTGTTTAGGTGTTATTTAGGTACTATCTATATAAGTATGTATTTAAAATATGTATATGTAGTATATCTGTCTCTGGCAGCCATATCACAAGCTTTGCTTAGTTTGGGGTCAGAGACTGTGTGTAAGATGTCCCCCGATTTGTATTATTACTATTATTTATTAATGTTTTCACGAGTAGTAAAATTATCGTCCACAAACCGGTTTTACAGACATTTTTTTTGACAGCAAAGTCGCAATTTACTTAATAGTACAACGGTCTAGCGGTTACTGGGCGACAGTTGGAACGCAGTTATACTGATCAAATTGAGTCAACCGCCCGTAGCGCAGTCGAATGCTAGATCCGGACGGAGCCGTCGTTGCCTAGCTCCTTTCATTATGTTAAATGTTCTTTGGATTTGCAATTTGTTGCCGTTTTAAAATTTCGTAACTCTGAGACTTGCATATTGAAAGATTAGAATACCAAGTTGACATTTTTGTTTCCTTTCATTTCGGCTAGGGACGCTTAAAAAATGTATGATCAAGAGTCCGCCATGTGTCAAAAAGAGAAAAGTCGAAACCACACATAGCATAATATAATAGTACTGAGAAGCAGTATACCATATTTAAACTCATAATTCTTATACTGAGAAGCCAAAAGCAAATTTAGAATTCAAACTATATATAGATCTTCTTGTGTTTTAAATTTCAAACTTATCGTATACAGACTTAGAGAAAAGTATACAAGACGCAATTATTTTTGGAGTGAATTATCCTGACAATTGTGTGTGTGTGTGTGAAATGTATTTTACAGAACATAATTGTCAGGAAAATAAAATTACCTTGTGGGTGGTTCTGTATGAAATCAAGCACAAAACGCGCTCTAACGTGCTCTTTGTTTTTTAAGAAATTCTATTTATAATTTATAAAACATTTCTTCAAACGAAATTCACGAAAATGAAATCAAGACCCTGATCACCAGTCAATGAAAAAAGAAAATGTAACCTCTGAACTTTCGAATCTAAATTACGAACTCGCGATCGTCACTTAAAGTACAAAAGAATATTTTAGCCCTAAATCTCAACAAAAAGGCCACAAAAATTGTTACCTGAGCTCCAAAAGCTGTAGTAAAATACAATAATGTTCAGGTATACCTAAATCCTAAACAAAGCCTTACGGAATCCAATCACAAAGTTTACGAAAATTCCGGGATGTTTCCGAAATTTCCAAAATAAATGTCGGTTTTCGCATGGAGTTTAATGGACAGAACCTGTATTCTGTATTGTTTTATATTTATATCTTCCAAGACTAGAGAGACGATGGCAAGAAAAGGGCAGATGGAGAACTTGGTATAAAACTATATAATTAAACCTCTGTCTATACAAAATTTATTCTTCCAAATACTACGACCTCTTTAAGTTTCTAGGTATTTTAACGTATTGAAAATGGGACAGATATATTATGTACAACCTTGGCCAAAAGTATTAGGCACCTTTAAAAAATCAAAATGCATGTAACTTAACCAATAACTGAGTGCTTATCTTAAATGACTTACCGGGGTCATAAATAACTTCTTAGAACATCAAGCGGCTCTTTGTTAAGGTCATAAAACACCTGGTCACCGAAAACGAAGGATTCGGTTTTCTTTCGGTCTTATCAGTCAATGTTTGGTCACTTGTGTTCTGGACTCTAACAAGTAAACAAGCTTTCATTTCTGTTGATGGGTTTAAATTGACACCTAATTTTGTTAAAAATGCCAAAAAGTGAAATTAGTTATTGAGGTTTTGACTAAACTACTGGATAAATATTATTATATTAAAACATTTTGTAAATAAAAGTAAGTTCATATAGTCCGAGTGGCAAGCCCCGGTGTCAGAGTTTTTGGGCCGCCTGAAGGCCTCTGACTTGGCTAAACGGTTAAAACAACCGAGACTTACAATTTAACGTGTCATCCGAGCTACGGTAGCGCTCAGTTGGAAAATGCCACCGCGGTCACCCATCCACTACTGACGGTGCGTAACGTTGCTTAATTTCGGTGATCGCTGACAAACACCTAGTAAAACTACTTTACTAGCACTAATTTTGTAATTGAAATAGAAAAATTGACTTGCATTTTACTTCTACGTGGTCGTTTTAGCAACGTCGTCTTTTGAAATTGATCATCATTTTTGCCGTAATATGCTCGCTTATGGACGTAAAATTTGTCTGTCTTGTATTATTATTTTGTAACGTAGGATACGTTACACTTTCCGGTACGTGGTTCGGCTCTTAACGGCTCTTTTTATTTCAGACACATTCTTCGTTCACATAATATAACGTTATATTGTAGTTGAACGTCTGTTATTTCTAGTCTGTGCCCAAAGGGCCGCGTAATTTACCCCTCCCTTGAGGGATGAGAACATGCGGGGTTTTGTGAAAGGATGGAGCTTACCTGCCCACTTTTATAATGCGGGCACTGTACGGAACCAATCTGTGCACTTGGTTTTGTTTTGCGAGTTATGTGAATGCTTATTTTACTGTTGTTCTTATGGGTTAAGATTAAATTACGTTCAGTTTAATATGATCTGAAACTTTTGATTTTAATTGTAATTCTCTTATTGTACAATCTCTATTTGTTTGTTTGATAAAGGATTTTGTTGCTGTGATAAAGTTATTAAAAAGCAAATAGATTCAATATTTGATAGCAGTATTTGATAAAAAGCACACTCTATGATATGAAATAGGAAAACTATTATTTTGAAGAGCATGAGGCCAGCTGAAGGCCAGACAGTTTGACGTTGGTGCCGTGGAAAAACAGTAGGTGCTTAGTGTGGGACGCTACTTGCGTTAGCACTTTTGCCGCCACGCACCTGGATCGAGCTGCAGCGGAGGAAGCTGCGGGTAGAAAGCGGGTGAAGTATGCGGCGATGGAGCCGCTCTATAACTTTGTGCCCATTGCGGTGGAGACCATGGGCAGTTGTGGGTCGAAGCTAAGGCTTTGTTTCGCGAAATTGGGCGGAGGACAAGGGACAGAGGAGGTGACTTCCGCTCTGGGTGGGTCTTGGTGCAAAGAATATCTAACGCTATTCAGTGTGGTAATGCTGCTAGCATTATGGGCACCTTTGCACCGGGAACCATGAAGGGCGGGTTATTTGATTTTTAAGTAAATTAATTATTTGTATCTTGTGACAATTGTTATAATATGACATTTAATGAAATAAATTGTACATTTTTAAATAGGTACATACTTATTTAGATATTAAGAGCATGAGTGGTTTCGTTTATTATGTTGATTATAGCAAAAAGTTATTAATTTTCGTAATTTGAAGCAGTGAATTCTTAGATATCCTCCATCAACTCTCTTTAATAGAAATTAAAATATTTACATCATGAAAATATACCTGCAATTTAATTTCGTTACGTTCGAAATTATTACTCGGATGCTTTGAAATCAAAATCCTTTGATATTCCTTTCCAGCCGTCATTATAATTGGTGAATATAGCATTCCAAATTTAGACCAATTAATCTAAAAATAAATATCTCGAGAGCAATTTGGAAATTTTACGGAAGCACTTTGTGAAATTTTGTAATGACTTTCATTTCGTTGAGATGATACAATATTAAAATCTCCTTCAGATTATGCTTTTGGATAGATTTATTTCTTAGACTCTAATAAGGTCAAGACTCCAATAAAGTGAAGATGTGCGGAAAAAAGCGGAGCTGTGGATGTAGTTTGAAAGTCCCCTACACAAAAAAAATGCCTTAATAATTACTCAGCGAAGACACAATTTCCACCCAGCTTTGCTCCGCTTCTGACTGTGGTATTTGGTTTTCACTATACAAATTATGGTATTTCTCACTATCGCTGTCTATCTTCGCTCCTAACTATCATAGTTATTGTCTGGGCACATTATAATTATATTATTTATTGTATTAGACCAGTGTGTGTTGCCAGTGATGACTTATGGCACATAAACGTGGTCTCTCACTATGGGCCTTATTAGTAAGCTCCAAGTAGCCCGACGAGCTATAGAGAGGGCTATGCTCGGAGTCTCTCTGCGAGATCGAATCAGAAATGAGGAGATACGTAGATGAACCAAAGTTACCGACATAACTCAACGGATTGGCTAGTTGAATTGGCAATGGGCAGGGCACATAACGCAGAGGACTGATGACCGATGGGGTTGAAAAATTCTCAAATGGAGACCACGTAGCGGCAAGCGCAGCGTAGGACGTCCACCTACAAGGTGGACGAATGACCTGATTAAGACCGCAGGATCGCGCTGGATGCAAGCCGCTTCCAACCGGTCTTATTGGAGATCCATAGGGGAGACCTATGTCCAGCAGTGGACTGCTTATGGCTGATGGATGGATGGATGGATTCAGCTTAAGCTATGATGTAATATTAGTATAATATTTTCGAATATTCTTACTGTGTAGGACAAATTCTGAAAAAAAAGAAAAGAAAAATAGAGAAATTTCTGTAGATTTTGGCGATAATCTTTTAACTTAATCTATAGGAGAGATCTCTTGTTTACTTTTTCTATTTTTTTTTATTATAAAAAAAGAAAAAAAAAGGATAGTAAAAAAAAAAAATCTGCTGGTTTTATTTCCTGATTTCAGATATCAAGATTAGTAGTTACAAGTTTTGATCTTGCAGAAGCGTAATCTGAATGGGTGTTTAATTTTGTTTGTCTACGTGTCACCGACGAACACTGATCAAGACAAATCTGATGTTTGCAAATCGCAAACTTGAGAATTAATTTAATTATTCACTGTTACAATATTGGAGCATTTCTAATTTTATCAAAGTTAAATTGTTTCTTGAGCTAACTTCAATCTGTCGCATTTTGTGACGGGGGAAGTGGATGGATGAGTGACTTAGTTGTATTCACTAAAGTATCAAAGATATTTTGTATTGTGATTGACTTATATTTTTTTAAATACAATACCTAAACCAAAGATTTATAAAAAAAGTGCATTTTTTTTAACTTTGAAAAATTTACTTGAATGATAATCTGAATACATGATTAAAATCATAGAAAAAGGAGGTGAAAACACACATAGTATCTAGGCTCTAATTTTATTATCTACCTCTTGCGTGACTCGTAAAATGTATTTTAACTTTACCAATTTTTACTTTTTACTTTACCAATTTATGTTACGTTTTTATTTTTAAGAAAAAGGTTTTTGTCGATGGAGGAATTTCCAGGCATTAGGTACAGTTTCTTGACAGTAGTTTTCTTACCTATAACTTTTATCTAAATTATACAAAAATTTCAAGACGATAGTCTGCCAGCCGTGTACTCTTGGTCCATAACTGTCATAGAGAAATAATAAGCTAGTTGTTTAACTGTTAATTTGATTGGCACATAAATGCCATGAAAAAGCGCCCTGCTGTATTAACAATTTAACAGCCCTGTACCACGTCACCTGCCCGCGTATATTACCCACTGTCATCGGCGGGTTATTTACGATCGTGTTTGCAGACTTGATATCGCTCGGTTTCCTTTGTATGGAGGAATTATTCCCACCATCGGAGTCGTACTCGACCATTTTATGATAGTTCTGTTAATGTATGACTTGAAATGGTACTATTTACCGTTTAGCCATGTCAGAGGCCTTCAGGCGGCCTAAAAACTCTGACACAAGGGCTAGCCACCCGGCCTATACGAACTTACTTACTTACTTTTTTACTAGTTCTTGGCTTAGTTGTTTATTTTAAAACAACTATTTTGGTTGAATGATTGACTGCGATCATATGATTACATTTTAGAACAAAAACATGTCTTTGCTTTTCTGAGCCAAACACTGCAATACATCCATCAGCCATATAAGTCGACCGCTGCTGGTATTAAACCTCCTTTATAGATCTGCAATAAGACCGATCGGAAGCGGCTAGCATCCAGCGCAATCGTGCGGTCTTAATGTTATAATCTGTCCAGACTGTCCACCACGTAGGTGATGGACGT
Organism: Hypomecis punctinalis; assembly: GCA_949316475.1. Taxonomy (NCBI): domain Eukaryota; kingdom Metazoa; phylum Arthropoda; class Insecta; order Lepidoptera; family Geometridae; genus Hypomecis; species Hypomecis punctinalis. The sequence goes on from OX438802.1 coordinate 10,893,176, forward strand.
CATAAGCTGCTCTTGCTGGTGCGTGATTTCCATTCACGAACTTTTCGACCTCATTGGTCATCAGTTTTTCATCCCATGTGCCCTGCCTACTGCCATTTAAACCTGCCAATCCGATGGACTATGTCGGTATCTTCGGTTGTTCTACGGATCTCATCATTTCTGATACGATCTCCAGAGAGACCACGTGCATAGCCCTCTCTATAGCTCGTTGGGCTACTTGGAGCTTACTATTACGGCCCATAGAGAGAGACCATTTGTGACCATAAAAACAGCATAATATTTAATCTAGATACATACCTATGCCTTGTAGTTGTAATGTTACTGAGTAGGTAAGAGTATTGTCGAAGAAATGATTTTTATTATTATACTGCTTCCCACACTTGATTTATCTCAGAGTTATTGTTGTGATCTAGTACTGACGCCTGGCGAATTAACTTAGTTGGGAGAGCGTCAGGCTATTGGTTCGTGAGATGCAGGTTCGAGTCCTGCATTGGTGGCGAATTTTTGAAATGTTTATCCCAAAAAAAAAAATCGGCCAAGTACGAGTTGGACTCGCGCATAAAGGGTTTTGAACCTTATGGGAGCCCCTCGGCAAAACAAATCACGTTTGTTGTATGGGAGCCCCCTTTAATATTTATTTTTTTCTATTTTTATATCCAAAATACGTCATCTATAAAACTTTCAACTCTCTAGCTATTACGGTTCATGAGATACAGCCTGATGACATACAGACAGACGGACAAATGGACGGACAGCAGAGTCTTAGTAATAAGCCCCCGTTTTTACCCTTTGGGTACGGAACCCTAAAAACAACTCTTTAACAGTATTGTCGACAAAATTTCTGAAAAAACAAAAACCTTTTTTTATCAAAAATGGTTTCGATAGGTATACCTACAGACAGCGTATATTATGGTACAGAGTGCGACAAGAGCGTGTCATCACCACCGGGCACTCGCATCTCCGTAATCGACAGAGCGTCATCAATCACCCCTGTCGCGGGGCTCTGTCGCCGGCCTGTGCGTTTTATTGTCGATTTTACTCTCTCTGATCGCCTCTGAAACGGTATAATTATCCAATACCTATTGTATTCACTGCCTCGGTGGCTCAATGGTTAGTGAACCTGACTTCTGATCGAAGAGGCACGAATTCAATCCCCACCTAGGGCAAGTATTTATGCACTGAACATGGGTTTTTGTTCTTTGTCTAAGCTTTGCTTAGTTTGGGGTCAGAGACCGGGTGTAAGATGTCCTCCAATATTGATTATTATTGTTTTATTCAAGTATAAATCACAAGCATAGCTTGGTCCTTTGGCAGGCATCAGTGGAGCCGCAGCTAACACTGAGAGGCCATTTTACATAATAAGTTATAAAACTTATTATTTTATTATTATTATTATTATAAATCGATATAATTGTTTTTGGCAAAAAAAATCGCATTAACGACATCAACCGTGTACAGAATTCGAATAGTTCGCACAGATCGATGTAGTAATTTTTCACGTTACTGTTGATTTATCAAAAATAGCTATGCCTTTTTCAATAAACTTGAAACGGGACCACCTGATATATCAAAAAACCGGTCAACTGCGAGTCAGGCTCGCACACCGTGGGTTCCGTACAAATCCAGAAATTTTTCCTAATTTGGTAAGTAAGTTGTTAAAATCTCATAATCATTGACAAAAAAGTTTTGTTTTTTACTTTTCTCTTCATACATTAAAAAAATAATCGTAAACCTGTTTTAGCATGTGCTAATGAAGCTCTTCTATATGATACCTTAGATGATAATATTCATTTTGAATTTTGAACCCATATTTTGTGAATTTAGAGGCCCTATATTTTGTAATTTAAATAAAAATGTACAGTTTTCAGATTTATTCCTTTATGTGTACTCTGAGACAAAGCTTCTCGCCAAATTTCATAGTTCTATGTCAACGGGAAGTACCCTGTAGGTTTTGATTTTTGATAGTGACGAAATATGCGTTTTTTACGACATAAACGTTTCAACTTTTTTATACGATAACTGAGAAGTTTTTCTTTTACACAGCTGCAAGAGACCATAGATATACATACAAAGTTTAAATTTCAACTCGATATCTTAACGCGTTCCCGAGATACAGAGTCTTGACATACGGACAGACGGACAACAAAGTGATCCTTTAAGGGTTCCGTTTTTTTTCCTTTTGAGGTACGGCACCCTCAAAAATAGGAAAAATACCTTTAACTCCTCTCTCACAACATCGAGGTATCTCTATCCAGGGCTGGATATTACTCTTACCCACAATAATTGGGCTACATCCATTACGCTAGCCTGGTGGGGGTTGGGAATTCACATACGTCATTAGATTTCTTGTATGAACGACATGAACGTGTAATTAAATTTTTCTTCGCCGTAATCGATGTAAATCTTATTGGAGACCGATGAAAAGTATTGATGTAAATAATAACAATAATAGCTAAAAAGAAAATGGTAAATCTTATAAAAATTACCCTATTTCTATTATTAGCATTGGTGATAATAGGTAACAGATTGGACCTTTGAATAAAGAAATTACTTAATTTTTTATTGACAAATAAAAACTTAGTTTAGCCGATCTCATTCAGCACTGCACGGCTGTTTATGATGCTAACTTTAAATAAAAAAAAAAGAATTAGCTGGTTTTTACCCACTTCCTAAAGAAGGAGGTTCTATCTTCGTCTGTGTGTATTTTTTGTGTACGTTCATCGATATTTTCGCCAATTATTATTGTGAACCGATATAAACAATATGTTATAAAGTTCAAAAGATCCTGAGGTCACATTTAAATTTTATCGAAATCGGCTGAGCCGTTTTTTGATAAATAAACAATAATGTACATAGATGTCACATCGATTCGTGCAAACTATTCTAATTCTGTACACGGTGGAAATCGGTGTTGCTTGTTTCACAATTAAATATCTTACAACTTGTCAGTGAACATTTTGTAGTTAAAGCATCAAAATAGAATGTAAGAGAAAAAATGCCAAGCCGATGAGTCTAGGTTAAAGCATGTATAAATGTGTACCAAAATGACCCCGCTCATAAATCATGAATAATTTTTTAAGCAAAATAATTCAATTGTCAAGGAACAATCAGCGTAATCAACATCGTAATTTTTTATTATCCAAGCCTACGATACAGGTTAGGAATTTTTTTTTTCTCCCCACCTCAATCACAATTCAAATCACGGGATAAGTCAAAATCTTGATTAACATTTTAAATGTTAGACATATTTATTTAAAAGGACTCATCACTCATAAATCGGTTCTAATGGATGTCATAATTTCATTAAGTACATACCTAAATGTCAATAAAAATTACTAATTTCAAAATAACAATGAACGGGAATTTTCCAAATTAACGTGTAAGTTTATTTTTTTTTTTCAAATTTACGTATATAAATATGTTATACCAATTGCTTTACACTCATAACCGTCTCTAGGATTACCTGCATTGAAGATGCCACGATTCACACACAAAAACACTATTTTAGTTATTCTTTCATAATCCGTCTTTGGTCAACCCACTATAGTTTCGACCCTATACAGTTGAAATTTTGAACGTTTAATATACCGACGTATAATTTTAAGAAGTACTCGTAACGAGAATAGATGTCGTGTCGTACAGGGAGGTGAAAACACTGGCCGAGGACCGCGAGACATGGAAGTTGTTCCATCTAAAATAGCCGCGCTCTTAAATTCTGAATGAATGAACGAGCCTTATTATTTTTATATAAAACTTTATTTCTACTTATACACAAATAGGCTTCAAAAATTACCTATTTACATTGTATAAAGTTTCAGTCGCCCTCTCCAAAAATGTAATACTTCAATGTCATACGTACCAGTGGTATAGCATAGCTATATCGGATTCTTTCAGTCAATTCTTAGAGCATTTTCAGTCTGTGTAATTTCGTGGCGCGTTTATAATTTGCTCAAATTGCGGTTGGACGGGAGAATCACATAAATTATTCAAAACTGGTCGCGACTGGGCACTGTACTGCAAAACGTGGTCTCAACTTTCAAATCTTCAACTTTTTTTCGACTTAGTAGCATGCAACATTATACTAAGCCCATTTGAAAGGTTTTCATACAGAATCTAGAATTCTAGACTTATCATCTAAGTATCTCGTTTGTTGTCCCTTACAAGAGCTTTATGTGCATACATGAGATCTGATAACTTTTTGGTAGTGCTTACTGTAGTCTCGTCTTGGCCTCATTTTACATGAAAATGTTTTTTTTTTGGATACATTATTTACAAAATAATACAATGTGGCTACATGGTGGAAAAAAACCCCTGGGTTTTAGCGGGAACGCGACAAAAAACCTTGTCGTCAAATCTCAAGCAACAAAGCTACGAGGAAAAAAAATATTTGCGCTAGTAAGAACTAAATGGCGCTAGCATGCAAAATAGCCCGCGATGATGTTGCGTTATATAATGATGACATACAATTGTATCAAAAGGAATAATTGTATGATATGGCGATACGAAATCGTGCAATTCCTGAGAAAAAACTATAAAAGTAGACTTATGTTGACGTTCGCGGCGCCACCTGCGATACCCGTATTATACAGGTTATCATTCAACTAGAAGTTATTAGAACTTCTAAAGATCGACGAGAGATGGCGCACTGCTAAATCAATGTTATGATTTTATTTTTGAGTGCTTTTCATACTAGATTTTATCTCAAAGAGTTATCTTTGTGATTAGCATTTCAAAAATATGAAGCGAACGCAGGATTTGAACCTGCCCCTTCGGATCACTAGCCCGACGCTCTAACCAACTGAGCCAGCCCGCCTCCTACGCAAGCCCGAAATGTTTGAAGTGCTTATATTACCACCAACTTATTAATTGATTTAGCAGTGCGCTATCTCTCGTCAATCTTTAGAAGTTCTAATAACTTCTAGTTGAGTGATAACCTGTATAATACGGGTATCGCAAGTGGCGCCGCCAACGCTATAGTTTGGTGGTAATATAAGCACTTCAAAAATTTGACGCTTGCGTAGGAGGCGGGCTGGTTCAGTTGGTTAGATCGTCGGGCTAGTGATCCAAAGGGGCAGGTTCAAATCCTGCGTTCGCTTCAGATTTTGAAATGCTTATCACAAAGATAACTCTTTGAGACCGTAAATATTGTTTTTTTTTGTAATATAAGCACTTCAAAAATTTGACGCTTGCGTAGGAGGCGGGCTGGCTCAGTTGGTTAGATCGTCGGGCTAGTGATCCAAAGGGGCAGGTTCAAATCCTGCGTTCGCTTCAGATTTTGAAATGCTTATCACAAAGATAACTCTTTGAGACCGTAAATATTGGTTTTTATGATCATCATAATCATCTCCATCTACGGAAGCCTATCATACGCGTGTCTCAACACGCACTTGACAACTTATTTTCACTTGTTTTGGAAAGTTCTCTTTGTTAAACCCACCTAAGAAGCCGCAACTGACGTTCTCATAATATTACTTGTATAGATTTCACACTATTACAGGTCGCGGAATATAAGTCTAGTCTAGGCAAGTCTAGCGCTGAGAGAAGTGTGAAGGGGGTGGCTGCGCATGGGTTTAGTATGGCGATCACCATGCGTAGCCACAGTACCCTCAGCGCTACACTTACGTGTCGCTACCTGTACCCGAAATAGTATAACGTTATTGGTAGGTATAATGACTCACAAGAGGTATTGTAATAAATTAAATATATTTCACATATTACATATAGGTGTTGAAGGATTTATTCATCGCAAGCTCCGTAGTGAGCTAACTTAACATTTTGACATTCCATCCTGAAAAAAATGGTATTTTAGTGTAGTTTCCAAAACGGTACTCTTCTAAATTGTACCGGCACTTTAGTAGCCCACTGCTAAAGGCGAAAGAAAGGCGATTGAGTTGTGATTGTTGAAACGACATAGAACTTTTTACAGTATGCTTTTCTTCCACCAAAAAGTCAGTGGTATGTAAATCCGTGACACGTACATGAATTTCAAAGTATATAATTATATGTTAGTACAGGCTTAGGTTTAAATCCACTCTTCAAGTTTTAAAGGAGAGCGTTTTCCCATTAGGCCTTTTTGGCTTCACGGCTTTAGTGGCTTAGGATATTTTGGCATAAGTGATTACTACGAAATAAAAGTCATCATCATCATCGTCTTGACCTTATTTTACTACGTGGGGTTGGCACAGCACGTTTCCTTTCGCCACTTCACTCTATCATACGTCATCTCAACCTCAACTCCTTTCTCTCGCATATATCGTCTTTCACACAATTCATCCACACTTTTTTGGTAGTCCCCTCCCATTTTTGCCGCTAGTTTTCGTGTTTTAAATTACTACAATATAAAAGTAGCACAAAAAATATTTAAATATATAGGAACTAACTCGCAAGGGTTTCCATAGGTTTGGCCGTCTTGACCACATACTTCTATGACCATCCGATTGCAAACACACATTTCAGCAGCACTAATGTCACTCGGCGTCATCGCAATCAGAACAAAGCACATAATAAGAAGAGCTGCAACAGAAATCAATTATATAATTAACTTTTACTATGTGATCGATCTTGAAATCACGGAAAACATCAACTGTTCCATACACCCTGTCAAAAATTGAATTGATTATATTACTGAATTTTTCCATGATGTCAGGAATAATTAATGAAATAGAAATTTGGCAAAATGTCGACTTTTCACAAAAATTGCAACTGTCTGCCTTATAGAAAACGTTTTTGTATAGGAGTTATGGCACAGTGGATATTATAATTATTATAGCAAATGTTTCATGGTCTATTGAGAGCCACAGTTGCATTTTTCCATTCGAGAAACTGTTAAGCCTCATTTGCACATATATTTGCAAAAATCTTTTTGTATTTCCAGTACCAAATCACCTTAACAAGTTAAACTGGATATTACAAATAGTCTTTTTTATCGGTTGAAGTTCTTACCAAACATTTTTTTCATGATTTCTAAGGATAATATAAATAATACAGTGCATCTGGTCAAATCCCAGCTTCAGTAACAAATGGTTTAAATATTTTAATCGTTTTATTTCTGCAATTTTCATGGTGTAATTGCTGTAATTGCGCAATTTTCTAGTTCAAAATAAATAAATTACCACAGCAATAGCCATGATAAATTTGGATTAATTGCTATATAAATTAATTTTATGCATAACTTTGTGGATCTTTTTACGAGACTCATATAAACATCCGAATTTGATGTCATTTCGAAATAATTTGCTACAATTACACAGGTTGTTTTAGTAAACAATGGATTGAATATCATTATATTATTATTATTCTTATTCTTATTCAATCGAATACACAGGCTTGGCCTGATCCTTTATTAGGCATCAATGGAGCCTGAGCCAACATTGAGAGGCTCTTTTTACAATTTTGAACTATAAAAAGGACAGCGTAAAATGAAAACTCTGACATAAAAAGACTTGAAATATTGAAATTGGGCTATTTTGGTGAAATTTTAATTTTTTTAAATTAGACTATGGAATGAGGTCCGGCCCCGCTAAATATACCCCATTTCAAAATTCCGTAGCGGGTGGTTACTTGCCGTCCACTAAATGGCCCCCCCATAAAGGCTACCGTAAGTTGGGGCCGGAGGGGCAGCATTGGTGTGGATGGCTTAGGGTGTAGAGAAGTGTGCTGCGCTTTCACTAGACTTTCACTCGCTGCGTTATGCCCTTTAACACTACTACCCTGGAGCTTAGGTTTTTAGCTCTTGCGATTTCCACTCCAAACCGCCCGGTTAAGGCAATAGAGGAGTCAGGGGTCTCATTTAGCTCCAGGAAATCAGGGTCCGCGGTGTCGCTACTCACCGACGACTCGCCACAAAGTCGCCCTTGCGCTTCCATTACATTTATTATTGTGACCAACTTTGGCCATTTCGGGGGTTTTGGCAATTTGATTTTAAAATGATTACAAAATTGCATGAATAGAAAGGTAATAGACAAAGTAACATCATAAATATTGACTGTGTATATGTAAAATTTTGAAAATTTCTTTTATAATAATGTTTTATATTCTCACCTCACCCTCACTTGCGAGTTGGTGATGAAATACATGGGAGAGTGGGAACCAAACTTTAAAAACTTTTTGGAATTTACATACTTTTTAATTTATTTTTAAAATTAGACGACTAATAATTATAATTATTTTTGATGATAAGTAATGATACTATAATTATTAGATTTTTTGTTGTTGTTGTTGTTTTATACTATCTTTCAGATAGCAATATCTTAATTATTTAAGAATGTTCTTTTTTTAATTTCATTATTTTTGACTTTTGTATAATATCAGAAAAATCACATATTTAAATATAAGTATTATTTATTATTTTGGATTGACATTTGCAATTTGGAAATTATTAATTTTTGGTTTGTAACTAGAATAGCTACCTCCTATTGCGTCCCCTTTTTAACATGTCTAGCACCCCTTCGCGTGCCCCTTGCCCTCACTGCCTGGATCCCACCAGGCTGTATGCTGTGCCTCATGGTTTAAAAATACACATCGGTCGGAAGCACAGAGATATCCTATCGCGGAGCAATTCTGTCCCCGTGTGCTCAACTCATTCTGCTCCAGTTTCAGGTAGCAGTGCCGAAGCCGCAGAATGTTTAAATTTAGAGGATCTGCTTACACTTAAAAATAAAATTCGCGTATTAAGGCACGTGCCCAAAGGAGCCAGATGCTTGGCGGCAGGAAAATTATCGTCACTGATCGAGCGGTGCGTTGAAACGAATGGCACGGAGGATTGGCTTGCGCTGTTATCATTCCCTTTCACTGCACTGAAAACGCCCGATCAGTGTGAGAAAAAATCCTTGACAGCAAAAGTAAAGCACAATATTCAGCATAGTCAGTTAAAAGTTTCGACTGAAACCTTGCCCAAAAAACCGCAATCATTGTATAAATCCGTGCAAGCTAAAGTCTTCGAGGGAGACTTAAGAGGTGCATCACGATTACTTACCTCTGATTGCTCGTTTGCTCCTCTTAACGAAGACACGTATGCGGCCCTTAAGGAGAAACATCCGTCCCCAACCCGACCTCTTTATATCCCTCCCGCTCCGGACCCTACCACTGATCCACCCAGCCTCACAGTGAAGACGGAGGATGTCGCGGACGCGCTGTTCTCCTTCTACCGTGGTTCCGCCTCAGGCATTGACGGTTTACGCCCCGAGCACCTCAAGGAATTGATTTCCCCATCTGCCGGCGATAACGGCCCCAGGTTGCTAGAATCTCTTACGCGCCTGAGCAATTTTCTTCTGAAGGGCGGTCTCAATACAGACATCTGTCCTTTTCTTTACGGCGGCACCCTTTGCGCCCTTCAGAAGAAAGATGGCGGCATCAGGCCAATCGCAGTGGGGAATACCTTCAGGCGTCTCGTAGCTAAGCTCTGCTGCCGTGCCGTCAAAGAGTCTATGGCAAACTACTTGCAACCTCATCAGGTGGGCTTTGGCACTCCTCTTGGTTGCGAGGCCGCCATTCACGCTACTAGGGCTTTCGTTATGCGTGAGGGCAGCGACGACGTCCTCCTGAAACTGGACATCCGGAACGCCTTTAACAGCATAGAAAGGGACATCATATTGGCGGAAGTCAAAGAATTATTGCCATCGATTTTCCCTTTCGTGCTCCAGTGCTACTCATCGCCAAGTAACCTGGCCTACAACAATACCGTCATAGCGTCGACCAACAGGGAGACCCTCTGGGCCCGTTAATTTTCAGCCTTGCCATTCATAGAGCCATCTCTACTTTGGAGTCTCCACTCAATATATGGTATTTAGATGATGGCACCATAGGCGGAAGTCCTGATTCGGTGGAGAGAGATGTAAAATCGCTTTTCCCGGCTCTTCGTGAACTGGGCCTTGAAGTTAATACCGCCAAGTGCGAATTCTTCCCTTGCAGCCCAGAAGCCGCGAAATCAAAGGACAGATTTATCTCTCTCATACTGGGACTGAGGGTTTTGGAGAGAGACTCCTTAAGTTTGCTGGGGGCACCAGTCTTCTCGGAGGGCGTGGATAGCTGCATTCGGTCAAGAACAGCGGCCTTGGTGACGCTCTCTGAGCACCTCAGATGTCTTCCAGCACACATCTCGCTGACTCTTCTGCGGTGTTGTTTCGCGTTGCCTAAAATGACGTACGTCCTAAGAACGGCACCTACCTGGAAATACCCGGATGCAGTTAGTGATTTCGACATTAGTCTCAAGTGCGTGTTGGAAGACATACTTAACGTGCGCTTAAATGCGTCGCAATGGTGTCAGGCGAGTGCACCCGTTCGTTTCGGTGGCTTGGGAGTGCGGCGCCTCTATGAAACCGGACCTATTGCCTACCTGGCCTCTTGTGGTGGGGTCGCGGAGCTCGTCACTCGCATCATACCTAGTAATGGTGATTTGATCCGCGTCCCATACTTCGCTGAGGCCCTCAGCGCTTGGTCCATTTTGTGCGATGGCGTGGATCCTCCGGAAAAACCAGACCGTCAGAGGAGTTGGGATGATGCTCTGTATACAAAGATGTTTTTATCGATGCAGAGGGAAAGCTCAGGGATCGACCGAGCTAGAGTAATTGCTGCTGCCAGACCCGAGTCTGGAGCTTGGCTTTCACGCTTTACCCTCGCCGCACATGGGCACGCTATTGGACGATGACTCGCTCAGAGTAGCCGCGGCTCTTCGTCTCGGTTGCAACGTCTGCGAGCCCCACATCTGTATTTGCGGTGCGAGAGTGGAAGCAGACGGCCATCACGGCCTGTCCTGCATACGTAGCGCCGGACGAAGACCACGACATCATGACTTCAACCATTTGCTGCGGCGTGCCCTTGTGTCCGCCGAGGTGCCAAGCGTTCTGGAGCCCCCCGGCTTGTCTCGGTCGGACGGCAAGAGACCCGACGGTCTTACTTTGATTCCATGGCGGAAAGGGCGCTGTCTCGTGTGGGATGCAACGTGTGTTAGCACCTTTGCAACCTGCCACCTCCCAGTCACCCAGCAATCAGCTGGTGCGGGGGCAGAAGCCGCCGCCAGAGGCAAACACCTAAAATATGCCTGCCTGGAGCCGGCGTACGATTTCGTCCCTTTTGCTGTCGAGACGGCCGGTCCGTGGTGCTCCGAAGCTTGGAGATTCGTTGGCGACCTGGGGCGGCGCCTTAAGGAAAAAGGCCGCGATCCTCGCTCTGGCACGTATTTGGTCCAGCATATATCATTGGCGATCCAGCGCGGCAACGCGGCTTGCATTGTGGGCACTTTTGGCCAGGGCACGATCAGGGGAGGGCTGTTCGATTAATATTTAATATAATGTTGACTTAAATTTTACTTATTGTTTCTGATTCTCTTTTGACATATGTTTTTAATATAATGTTTTATTATGTCATTAAAACTGTCTACACAATCATTAAAATTTCAAGTGGCCAAAAATTTACTAAGATAGCCAAAGCCGGTATACGTGTACCCTGTAGCGCAACTCACTTTTTAGCGATTTTGATCTCCGTCTCATTAAAAAAACCGGACAAGTGCGAGTCAGGCTCGCACACCGAGGGTTCCGTACAAACCCTGGAAATTTTAGAAAATTGTAAAAATATTTGGTATTTGGTAAAAATCATCGAAAAAAGGTTTTTTACTTTTCTCGTCATTAATCGAAAATAACACATTGTAAACCTGTTTAAGCATGTGCGAAAGCTCTTTCATATGGTAGTTTTACTCACTTTGAATTTTGGGTCTATATTTTTTGTTTTAAGGCCCTAGTTTTTTTTGATTAAATAAAAAATGTGCAGTTTCAGATTCATTCCTATATGTAACTCTACTCTAAAACAATGCTTCTTGCCAAATTTCATAGTTCTAAGTCAACTAGTAAGTTTTGATTTCCTTGAGTGTCAAAATATGCGGTTTTTACGACATAAAAGGCTCTAACTTTTTTCAATGGTAACTGAGAAATTTGATTTTTTCACAACTGTAAGATACCGTATATATACGTATATGGTTTAAATTTCAACTTGTTAATTTTATGCGATCTTGAGATAAAAGCTCTTGACAGACGGACAACAAAGTGATCCTATAAGGATTACGTTTTTTTCTTTTAAGGTACGGAACCCTAAAAATGGTTATGATGATAAGTGTAATCGCGGAATAGGTCCGCAACATGTAACTGTTTCTCTAGAAATTTAAAAAAATCTCCAAATTCAGTAACTGTAAATTTTAGGCCGTCTTCTATATCTATATCTATACTTCTATACTAATATTATAAAGAGGAAAGATTTGTTTGTTTGTTTGTTTGTTTGTAATGAATAGGCTCCGAAACTACAGGACCGATTTCGAAAATTCTTTCACCTTTGGAAAGCTACATTATCCCTGAGTAACATAGGCTATATTATATTTAAAAAAAAATTAGGGATCCTTTCTAAAACTCCAATAATGTAACATAAGGTGTAAAAATAAGGCCTGAAAAATTCCTTACGTCGCGTGCGCTGCGAAAACTATTGATGATGGAATAAAATATTGTACTACGACTTTTAGAACACACCATAATTTACAAAAAAATGTCGCGACAGCATATATCTAACTATTATAGTTAAGCCGTAATAACTGTTCTTTTATTCTTAAAAATTAATTGAAATACCGTCGCTGGAAAAGGATCTTAATTTGTATCTTGGTATTAATCCTTATCAAAATATTTTTATTTTTTTTATTTTTTTTTTTTTATTTTTTTTTTTTACAAATCACAGACTCCAGGGTCTGTGCCCTTTGTTAACTAAAATTACAATTGGTAAATTATACTGTACAAAGAAAGTTAGTAGGTACTTGATAAATTATTTCATATTCAAGACTGTTTCAATAGCTTTATGCAACTTTATTATCAAATTCAAACATTTTATTACAAAGATATTACAAGTTCAAAAATGTAAGTATTATAAAAGTTTCGTTTCGTCGCTCACTACGCTTGGCAATTCATGTACTTTGTACAATGTACATAATACAAAATTCACTTCGAGCAAATATCTATAGAGTCACAATCGTAAAAAAGTGTCCGAGCCAAAATTCTGCCCAAGCTACGTAGTAGGCAGGCTTTTTAGTTAGTCGTAAGGCGATTCCAAGCCGACTACAACGCCGCGCGATGCCAAAGTGCTCGGTTACAGGCACTTATTAGGTGATATAACGTCGAGATTCGAGGAAACGGGTCATTGAGAATTGAGAAGGGTGCTTGGGCCATATCCACCACCAGTGCCAGGGCCCAGTGTGGGTTGGTGCAGATTGCCACACAATATTTTCCTTCGCCTAAAAGCCTATGATTTGAAATTCCGTACATAAGTTCCAAAGAAACTCATTGATACAGGATCGGGATTTGAACCCACCACCTCACGATTGTAGGACAGGCGTTACTACCACTAGACCATGAAAGTTATATATCTCCGCCATTAGTGTGTCGATTTATGTTTTATTGGTAGTAAATAGGTATGCAGTGGCGTAGCGTGCCTTGGAGGAGCCCAGAATCAAACTTAGTTGGGGAGCCCAAATCACTTATTTCTCACAAAAGAAACAAATATGCTAGCATTAAATTGAAATAAATATATACCGCCTTACCGCAAAAGATTTAAACACTGTTTAGCCGTACAATTTGTACTGTTAAACGTTGTCTAAAGCCTGCGTAAAACTTTAGTGGTAAGACGGTTATTTATAAGTTGTCACTTCCTCCTAGAAATTGAGCTAGCCAAACAATTCAAATGAAATATACACTTTTCTTGCCTTTTTTTCAGGAAATTGATAATTGATAAAGAATAGAATATAATTACCTATATCAGCTAAGTAAGTCTAGCTGAAGACGATTTCAGTTGTTATAAAATTTCTGCCTCTTAGGACAACTTTTGGAAGAATGCTTAACCCGGGAAAAAAAGAGATGATTTTTTTTCGGGAAGCACGAGATTAAGTGACATTGTGGATAACATTTTACTAGGTTTTGCTTACACACGTTAAGGCCCCTGTAGCCCGGGAGCCCCGTATTATTGACACGGCTGATACTGCGGTAGCTACGCCCCTACACATAGTATGTGAAACGAATTGTCGACCTTAAAGTTCTCGAATGTAGACAATGTATTGGCAAGTGTAGCGAAGGTCTTCACGTGAATCTAAGATCTGGTCGTGACGTCCGGAACACGTTGGATGCCAGCGCTTCGATTCCTTCCATCACAGCTCTTTGGGTTAGCAAGTTGAAGAGGCCTTAGGTAGGGCACACAATTCGTAGAAGTAGAACTGATGTCCAATGTTTTTCAAAATTCTCGAGTGAAGACAAGATCAAGAAACTAACTTACATGGGTAGAATGTATAGACTGTGGGTCTGTAATATTTTAACGTCGCTTTCATTCTCATCATTGTCATTTTCTGAAATCAGGGCTATATATTATGTACAGCCATCCAACACATACGAACTTACTTTTATTTAGATATGCCAATACCTACTATCTCTTTTTCATAAACTTCGAACAGTTTAAGACTACGGAAACTCTCGCGATTTGGGTAGGTTTTAACTCATAATGGTTCATCCGGTATGTCTAGCATGTGTGTGGCGCATACCTACATTACGTGGTAAGTATATGTATAGCCAATCATACCCGGGCAAAGCCGGGACGGGCAGCTAGTTGCTGTATAAAGTTGAAAGGCGACAGGTGAACAATTAGGTCACACGAATGAACGGATGCCTAGCGTCGTCAACAAGGGCCTATAGCTAAGGCTTGCTCACACGGGCTTTGATAATAATGCTGGACAAACATGGTAATAATTATCATTGTATAATATATTGAATGAACGGATGCCTAGCGTCGTCAACAAGGGCCTATAGTTTATAGAGCCTTAAGCGGTGATATCAATGACAAATTTTGAACAACTTTTGAACTGTGGTTCTGTCAAATCAGAAAACGCAAAAAAAACAGCTTTTCCAGACTTTTTGATGAAAGTCTATTAAAATCGTATGGAACAGCAGTTTTTTTACGTTTTCAGTTGGTCACATTAGTAAAAGTTGTTCAAAATTTGTCATAGATGTCACCGCTTAAGGCTCCGACACCGGTAGACAAACATACCTATGTATACCTATATCAATGAGTGCACTGTGCGCTACCTACGTAAATATTCAAATTGTTGTACCTACTAGTATCGTGCAATTATAATTGTTCAAGCGATTTCTCATGTAAGAACACCTCTACAAATACGTCACAGTGAGCTAACGTAGAATTCGGAAGCATTCGCGTGCACGTAACCAGGCTTAGAAGGATGAGTGACACGGTTCATGGGAGACATTGTTCGGAGAGTGATGGAGGTGAGCGGGCTTACTGAGCCTGGTAGATACGAGTACAGCGTTGTATAGATCTTTCATTTTCACCATGGAATGGAACAATTATTATTGATATCACTAATTCAACTTTTTATTATGAGTACATTGAAATTTATGTACGGATTAAATACAAGCGACTGGAAGGAAAACATTGTAACTTTTCCGTGATGGATACATTATATTTAGTATTACATCTATCATAATATATCTCTATTATAAGAATAAAAAACCATTTTTAAGATGCGATGAAAACTATTTATATACAGGGTTATTTACTAATCAATAAGCATTATTTTAGGGGCTTAATTTGTACATCAAAACTAACAACTTTTGTTCTACGAATTTTATCAAATCTCAAAAAAAATGTTGTTCCATAGAAATATATCGTTCACCTCAACAAAATGCCCATACATTATACAGCAGTTTTTTTTTTTACCTTTGACAAAAGTCGCAGAACAAAAGCTGTTAGTTTTCATGTACAAAATAAGCCCCCCCCCCTAAAAGGATGCTAATTGATTAGAAATAACCCTGTATTAATTTCCTTTTATACCAAAATAAATCAGAAGAAAACGAATACAAGCAACCATAATATTATATTTTATAACAATCAAACGGCCACGTTAGAAACGTAATCTACAAGTATCGAGTGCCAGGTTGAGTATTGAGTTTTAAGGGTGGCTGTGCACGTAGAGTTAGGTGTGGGGTACACGGCGGCTCGCGCCAAATATGTCGTGTTGCGTAGCAACCGCATGCTGCTGGCACCTCGTCACAGGATACTGTTTTCGACACCAGTAGACAATATACAGTATAAATAATACAAAATATTTTTTTGTTTATCTAAGTATATTTTAGTTGATTGAATCAGGCGTTACTTTGCGGAAATTCATATTCAAATCTATGTTTTGAATCGAACAGAGTGTAGTGCAGTGATAATAAGGGTGTTATTTATTAGTGAAGTGTTTTCAATATTTTGTCATATTATTTTTCAAAAAGATTTATATAATAAGTATTTATTTGTTGTTAACGGATTATTAATATAGTATTTAAAAATATATAATAGAGTGTAGTTAAAATAAGTGATATTTATTATTATTTTATCTATTTAGTAATATTTTACTGTTTTTTTTAAATATAAATGTCGTTAATGCACTTAATGCTCTTAAACTTATTTGCCTACAACAAGATAGCGGAAATACACTAAATATTATTTCAAAACATAGATTTTAAGTATATTTTGTTCGCAAGCGCTGCCTACATCTTTTTCACTTCTCAATGCAACAGAAAACGTAGGTAACTAAATGTTTTCACCGATGCAATCCGTATGGAGAGGATCTGAGCTATAGAGAGGGCTATACGCGGAGTCTCTCTGAATCAGTGTCAGTAGGAGATTTGCAAATCAACTTTTACGTCGCGTTGACCGAGCGCACCGTGCACACACGCGAGCACATTGACACACACGCTTGAATTAGCCAACCACAGACGTTGCCGCGCTCGTGTTCGATCGGTTTGGCGCTCGTTACATTACCCTAAACAATACTCACACTTAGCTATTCAGTATTCTGTACGTGACACAAGATGGCGCTGTGCCATTTCCATAGCAATCACATCAAACGTTAACGCGATCGAGCTCGAGCGAAAATCTCGCACTTAGCCCTCAGTAATGAGGAGATCAATAAGTCTGAAGAACCAAAGTTATACATAGACAACACTGCTCAACGGATTGGCAAGTTGAAATGGCAGATGGCAGGGTACCGCAGAGGACTGAAGACCGATGGGATCGAAAAGTTATCTCGAGTGGAGATCACGTACCGGCAAGCGCAGCATTGGACGTCCACCCATAGCTGGATGCAAGCCGCTTCTAACCGGTCTTATTGAAGACCTATGTCCAGCAGTGGACATTATATGGCTGACGAATTGATGATAGAATCCCAATAAAGATTTAGCCGTATGCAGCACCTGGATGTATATTCCTTCCATCTCGTAGATAATTTCGACTCTGCGATTGTAGATACGTCTATTTGAAAACTTTGAAACTTTACGGAACCAGCATTAATCTATGGTAGCATGGTGAAATGCTTTAATCTATAGTAGCATGGTGAAATGCTTAAGTTGTCCTACTGCACAAACGCTGATACAATCGGTTGCATGTCAACCGTGTAGCTCAGCAAGTTTAATTACGCCTTTCGTTTGGCACCTGCAATTTAATATAACGCTTTATTAAACTGGCGGTTCACGCCTAGGCTTTTATGGGCCCCTGGTACTTGGCACCTTGTGCTTGAATTGATATCGTTGAAGTGTTTTGCTGTAATATTAGATTAGTAGCCAAGGGCTGTAAGGCATCAATTGCAGCCCTAGATATTTAGTTAATAGTTCGAGAGTGCAATTGGTGCTTACACCCGAGCTAACTATTCTGCTTTACATCTCGATTGTGAGGTAAGTAGAAAAAAACCGGCATTACAAGAATAAAATTTTGTTAATTGCTGGTTCAGCTTCCATTTTCATTGAATCGGGAGTGTAGCTTATATCTTCATCACTTCCTAATTAGCACGTAATTATAAAAAAATCCCAAAAACAAACAATATTTAAAGTAAAAGTTTTCTATTACCGCCTTTTTTTACTAAAAAGAATCAAGTAAAGAACTTTAGACTGAATAGCAAAGCGATCTCTTTGGTCATTGGGCTGAATGCATGATGTCTATTGCCAGTATGATGGTTAGTTGTACGCGAACTTCTTGATAGAAAGAAGTGTTTTTTAAACCTCAGGATTACTTTGTTGTCCTTATGTACGAGTACGTCTGTAAGTATGACAAGACTCTTTATCTCGGGAACGCGTAAAGATATCGAGTTAAAATTTATGAAATTTGGCGAGAAGCATTGTCTCATAGTACACATATAGGAATAAATCTAAAAACTGTACATTTTTATTTAAATCACATAAAATAGGGCCTCAAAATTCACAAAATATGGGTTCAAAATTCAAAGTGAGTAAATCGTATCATGTAAGATATCATGTAAAAGAACTTTATTAGCACATTCTAAAACAGGTTTTTAATTATTTTAACAGTGTGTAATTTTCTATGTATGACGAGAAAAGTGAAAAATACTTTTTTGTCCATGGTTATTACAGAGATTTTAACAACTCCCCAATTTTGTGATATTTTCTGGATTTGTACGGAACCCTCGGTGTGCGAGCCTGACTCGCACTTGTCTGGTTTTTTTTATTACTTACCGCCCTAGGGCTTTTCTAGCTACATTATTACCCTATAGCGCTAATTAGTCACCTACAAGCCCCATTTGGAGGTAATAAGAACCTACTTACCGAACATGAGAGATGTAAACGTATTTTAAACATATCATCACAGAATACTTTATCTATTATACGACTAATTATAACTAAACTGAGGAATGATGAAAGCGAAGGTTTTGTATTGGAGATTACCTACTATGCTACGTAGCGTAAAATAACTACAAAGTGATCAAACGAACTGAAATCAAAAGACAGTATAGGAACACGTAAAGATGATGACAATCATCTGCTTAGAAAGACTGCGGAATGACCCTACGTTGATCACATGTGTTGTTCAACGTAGTATTAAGAAAAACAGTAGCAATCTTGTTGTTAAAATAATATCTAATGTTTGCGCCATTAATAGAACCAACGACTTCAATTATTGCAATCTACGCACTAAATTCGAATAGTTTGCTCGAATCGGATGTATTTTAATTTAGATTATTGTTAATTTTTCAAAAACTTACTCAATTGATGTCGAAAATAATTATATGATACTGAATCTCTGAAGCGTAATATACCAAAAAAATAAAACCAAATCGGTTCATAATTGCCAGTATAATTTTGTAACACGCAGACAAGAAAATATATCAATACGAATCCAAAACTATCTTTCGCCGACTAAAATCATTAAATAAAATAAAACATTTAGCTTAATTGAAAACCTTCTTTTTTAGAAGTCGTTTAAAAAGTAGCAACTTTGTCGCCACGTTTTATAAAGTGTGGGCATATCCGCGCGTACGTACTTTCTTTTCTCGGAGCATTAACATTACGAGCTCGCCTCATACAAGTTGCAGTCACATATAATTGAAAAAAATCATCAGAACAGAAAAGCATTTAATACTTTTGAATAAAAAACATATCAACGCTACACCAACGTGCGTAGCGCTCACGGTGCAACATTGCTGGACATCGCCGTAAAAGTAATTTTTTTGGTCTCTTGTAGGTACATGGCCCGCAAACTACTCTGTGGACCAAATAATAGTAGATTGTATCATATGGGAGCATAATAATATTATAACAGCGAGGGCGTTTTTTGAACCCAGAGCAAAGTGAGGGATTCTACTCTAGAATCCTGAACGTAGCGAGGGATTCAAAGTACGTCGCCCGAGCCAAAAATATATTTTGCGCCCGAGTTGTACACTACTTTTATCACCTCTTACTC
Organism: Hypomecis punctinalis; assembly: GCA_949316475.1. Classification (NCBI taxonomy): domain Eukaryota; kingdom Metazoa; phylum Arthropoda; class Insecta; order Lepidoptera; family Geometridae; genus Hypomecis; species Hypomecis punctinalis. The sequence goes on from OX438802.1 coordinate 10,912,937, forward strand.
ACTCACTTAATGAGAAAATAAAAGGCGCCTCATATGTTATTGTTATATTATTATTTAATAAAACGTAGAATGACAACTAAATTCAACGCCGCAATACCCGAAATTAAATGGTAGGTACGAGTATCTAATAATATAACAAATGAAAACTTATATTTACATTCTTTTCATTCATTTTCTTGGCGCTGAACACTAACATTATAAATCCTCCCAAATTCAAAAAATACGCGGCAATGATCATTCCGTCACACTTATTTGTTCCAAATTCAAAAAGTGCGCGGCAAAAATAATTCCAGCGCACCAATAGAAAACACCACCTTTGGGCGCACTTAAAGGCGAACCAAGTAGACTTTTTCGAATAGATGTGATGAAAATAAATATAAATAAAACAAATACAAAATTAGAATAAGCCATGTGAACCGGCCGTGTGTCTAGAGGTAGTGACACCCGCCTTACAATCATGAAGCGTACCAATGAGTTCTTTGGAACTTATGTACGGAATTTCACACACTGGCTTTTCTGTGAAGGTAAACGTCATGAGGCAACCTGCATGCGTCCGTAGAAGAAATTCGATAGCGTATCTTAATCCACCAACCCGCACTGGGCCAGCGTGGTGAATATGCCCAATCACCCTTCGTGGCTACCACTAGCTACTAGCTAGCTACTAACTACGTCCTGCTTTACTAAAAACTTTAAAAAAAAAGGCTGGTACAATATTGTATGGCAACCTATCACTGTTCTCGTCATAGTGTAGAGTGTGTAGATGACTTTACTTGCAAACTACGGTTTATATAAACGTTTTGTACACATGATCTAAAAAACATTTAAAGCAATGCTTTCAGGGCAGTCGCCGCATTTATCTAATTAAACGAAACATTTCCACCAGTGACATGCTACAAGCGCGGGTCGTCCGCCATACATAATTCATCGACGCGTCGCACCAGCTGCGCCCTGATGCACCTGATACTTGACGGCAAACGACTGTTTAGTTCACGAGCTTTTTGTCACGTATGGTGCAAACATTTCTAAGTAATTTAGGAGATAACTACTCTTATTGTTATGACCTTGTGAGTATTGGTTGAAAAGTAGTTTGAAGTATGACTAAATATTCATTAGCGATCATCAAAAAGCAACGTTCAGCACGGATAGTCTTCGGATGGGTGACTGCGGGTGACATTTACAATTGAGCGATACCATGCCTCGGATGACACGTAAAATTGTAGACTAATATACTTAATAGGTATTAAGCAAAGTCGTCAAAAATTAGAACAATGCTCAAAATGCTCAATGTGAAAAAATAAGAAAAATGTGGAACGCCGTGTCTGTCTTCCCGCTAAAGTACAACGTGGGTGTCTTCAAATCCCGAGTAAATAGGTATCTTCTAGGTAAGTTTGCTATAATCCTAGACCGCATACCTGCTCAACATCAGGCAGTATGTAGTCAAACGCAAACCTACAAGAAATAAAAAAATAAAAAAACAATGCTAGCAATGTTTTTTTACGTAACTTTACATATTCTAGTGTCTGTACAGTTATAAAAATTGTCATATATTTCAATGCGGAAACTATCGTCATTTTTATACATTTTTATACTTTATATCACGGGACGTGTCTGTAACGGTAAGTTTCGAACGCATTCGGTGTCTTTTACAAGTTGACGGGTGCGAGCGCGCGGCGCAATGCACAATGACAATTGACATTTTGAAAATCATCACAGCGCAACTTTCAGTCTCAATTTCCACCACAAATCCTTCATAACAAGCCGTATGTACGTCATTTAGCACACGCTCTTCGTTTCATTGAATAAATTAATTATGCACACGTGCGTACCGCGAACTCTGCGGAGATAAATAGAGGCAAATAAACAACCGTGTATTGGATTACGCGGCACTCTCGGAATCGAAACGGTGCGGTTCTGATTGTGTTAGCGTCGGTAATGCTACTTATGGAGGCTGTATTGAGACTGCCAAAATCTTTCGCAAAATGTTAGGCATTTTAGGCGTATAACTCTTTATAAGTATTTTTCATCACATCATCCATAATTCACACTACCGTTTTGGGTACATTGTATACGTAATCACTCACGAACTTGTCTTGTGGTCGTTTCTAGCAGTACCTACATAAATAACTGGGCCGAAAATGAGAACAGTTTACTTAGATTTTTGCAGCTACGAGTATGTAGATCCGAAACGCTTTCTGCGTCAGTAAAAATCTACTATGTATAGGTGACATCATTTGCCACTATTATGACTTTAAAAAACCGTATTTTACACTCAATCATTGTTTTCTAGTTTTTGTCATCGTCGTCTTCCTTTCAGGCATAAAACATCCACTGCTGGACTTAGATCTCCTGTCCGTACCTCCGTTTACCGTGTGAGTGTAAGTAGACGCTCTTATTCCACGCAAGCCGGTACGCGGTCTTCACTAATAAAACTTCTTCTGTCGCACGGCTGCCAGACGCAACTAAAGCGCTACTCTTTTATGGTGGACTTTCCACGTGTTAGAACCAAGCGTTTTGAATCCACATTCCACATACAAACAGCCAGAATGTGGAACGCTTCGCCTGGGTCTATCTTCCCACTAAAGTACAACTTGGTGATGAGTAATTATTTATGTAAAATTAGTTCAGTTACATAACTAAGCCTATTATGGTATCACGCCAGCTTCTTCTTGTTAACTGCAAAAGGTAGCTTTTGTCATTTTCGAACACCTACTTGCAGTTAATATAGCAAATGATAATATAATTAAATTCTACGTAATTATGCTATTTACATTTAACCAGGCGCGATTATCGTAAATGTTTTTAATCCGACCGCCCCGGACATGTGAAACATTTTCTACATTTCAGTCCATTGCTAGCCGAGGATTAAGCCCCACACACGACGGGCTCATTGTCGAAATGCTTATTATTCGTATTAATTGACACGACACGACCAGATGTGCTGATTCCCAAATATTATCTCTGATGTTTAAAATTAATAATGATGTTATTTTTCGTCAACTCTGGCGAAAATTTCACTGAAGTTTTATATTTATTGATTGTCGCTGGTACTGAAAACTAAACAGGGTGACTTGATTTGTTTAGGATATACTAAACCAAACCGTTATCATTAACAATTATTACTTTTGAGCCAACCCAGGATTCGGCAAAATAAAATCAGATGTTCCATATAAAATCACAACTCAGAATCGACAAAATGTATTAAACTGCTTATTTTTTTTGCTAATCCTCAGTTGGACTCATAGTTGAAATAGTTCATAATAATGGTAGACAATCGCTTCCTTACAGCTTAATATACCCAATGCAAATAACTCTGTAGAATTGTGTACTTTCTCAGGTCCGGCAAGCAGTTTTACATAATAACTATACTGTACTGTACCAGCCTTTTTATTAGTCCACTGCAGGACGTAGGTCTACCCACGAAGGGTTACATAATAAGCTGTCGTCTAACAGTCTTACTTTTATTTATATATTGCTTCACTCACATCCGGAAACATTTCGTCAAACGCAAATCTTTAGAAATTTGTAACTTCGGCATTATTTTGTTCGCGTAGCTTGCTACGCTTGCGTCGTAGCAGTCTACGGCAACACATCTTTTACGTATGCACATTAGACGAATTTTTTAACAATAATTTAGAAAACATAATGATAAACCGCTCCAATACAAACAATACAATTGTCACACTCTTTTATGTACAACTATAACAAGATGTTTTATAAAACATGTTAATTACTCGTAATAACCGCAGGTAAATATTACAAATGATGCAATAAACGATTGAGTATTGAGTATTCGCTATGAGATTGACCAGGTTACAGCAAAAACGGTACTAAAATCCTGTTTTTAGGGTTCCGTACCTCAAAAGGAAAAAACGGAACCCTTATAGGATCACTTTGTTGTCCGTCTGTCCTGTGTGTCTGTCAAGACTCTTTATCTCGGGAACGCGTAAAGATGCGCTGAAATTTAAACTGTATACGTATATCTATGATCTCTTGCAGTTGTGTTAAGTAAAAATTTATCTGTTATCATGTACAGAAGTTAGAGCCGTATATGTCGTAAAAAACCGCATATTTCAACACACAAAAATCAAAACCTACAGGGTACTTCCCGTTGATATAGAACTATGAAATTTGACGAAAAGCATTGTCTCAGAGTGCACATATAGGAATAAATCTGAAAACTGAATATTTTTATTTAAATCACAAAAATAGGGCTTCAAAATTCACAAAATATGGGTTTAAAATGCAAAGTGCGTAAATCGTTTCATGTAAGGTAAGAGCTTTATTAGCACATGCTAAAACAATTTTCGATGAATGACGAGAAAAGTAAAAAAAAAACTTTTGTCGATGATGATGATGACTAGGTATAGAGATTTTAACAACGTACTTCCCAATATTGTGAAATTTTCTGGATTTATACGGAACCCTCGGTGTACAAGCCTGACTCGCACTTGTCCGGTTTTTTTAATCATGAATGAATTATTATACAATCTTTGACAACTTAGTTCAGTCCACTCCAACTACTACAAGACACCCTTATTTCCCTGTTGAAACAGGGAATTCGTAAACGTGTATCATTTTAGTAATCTTGCAGTTCGTCAGACTGTCAATATAAATATAACCTATGATAATTTTATGTACTAGTGATAATTTAACATCATAACCAGGAAAATATCAAAACGCCGACATAGCGCATCGACAGCGTCGTTAATCAATTAACCGAGCGGGAATTTAATAAAATATTCGCCGAAATTTTGCCGAAAATTTTGGCCGACACGGTTCACGTAGCCGTTAATAAAATTAGGCAATTATGGTGACAAGTGATGCGGTGCCGATCATTTATTATGCGAAAATTGTTTAATTAAATTCTGTTTGTGTCTATTTTATTTCTAACAATCTCAAGTTCTCGAATGTAGACTACGAGCTGGCTAGCGCAGCGTAGAACACCACCAACACATCAGATACATGCGTATCCACTAAATAAATGGGCAGAGTATCTAACTAGCAACCGCAGAAACGCGCTGGATGCAGGCCGCTTCCTAATAATTTATAAGTGGAAATCTATAAAGGAAATCGAAGATCAACAATGGATTACTTATGGCGAAATGATGATAATGATGAGTGTTAAGTATTTTTAGTGTGCAATTTCTTAAAAATTGGCTAACTACTGCCTTGTGTACTATCTGCCTACTTATCAAATTACTTTTACTAGCATAAAATTGGTTGCCTTGTATTACTCGTACCTGCCATAAAGCATTATAGAAAAAATCGTAATTTTGGATCACGCTTCAAATCTTTTAAATTGAATAGTTCATTTATATTTTTAAAATTTTTAATAATCATATTATATTCTTAGTTATCGATAATGTTGATATAATCACAAAATTAATCAATGACAGATTTTTACTACGTTTTCCACTTGTATGGGAAGATATTTTGCACTCGGGTTATTCTATCTATACAATCCGGAACACAAAATAACACGGTATCTACCTACTTTTCTTAAAACAAATCGAGACGAACCTGGTTGAAAATGCACTTTTTCCCAAAATTTATTACAAATGATAATTTTGTCATATTATTTTATGAACTCTAGCATGACATTGGCTATGAACAACATAAATTTCACAGAAATGACATTACAAGCATAATGGGTACCTACTTCTGTTCAATCCATTGTTATTTTACATTATCGTTTCAAGATATTGTTGGAAGTGTCCTTTCATCAACCGAAAAAAAAATTCGACGTTCAAATTAGTTAATAGACCTTTAATTTATTAGCAATGTCGTAATAGTGCGGTGTACTTATGAGCACTTAAAGATTTTATCATTAATGAAAAACGACAGATCCTGAAACTGTCACCTTCCAAGTATCGAGTAAATTGATAAAGCGGAGTTCGCACGAGAGATTTGTTTAACACGAACCCCGTGGGGTTCGGCAGGGAAACAAAGAAACACCGGTATGGGCGGGCGGGGGTCCTGGGCGGGCGTCACATCAGTACCAGCCGAGCTTTCGGCGCGGACAGACGGGCCCGATCGCTCTGCTCCTCGCGTCTCACTTCCGACACCGGGATTGTGTATTTGTGTATGTAATTCTCACATAATTTTACGTCGTAACTCTCATCTTCGTAATTCAGGTTGTTTGATTGTGCGTCACGCGTTTGCAATGTTGAGCGTCTCAGTTTTTCGATAGTGGTACGAGTATGCGTCTATGTGTAACGTTGCCATGGCCGGCTTGACAGTAATTTTTAACGGTGAGTACTTGAGCTTTGTTTTTGAATGTAATCCTGCTAATGGTCGGGTGGTAGCGAATCAAATGTGGTTTGATGTTGACATCCAGTTGTTACCTTTATGGTGGTAAATTTGTAATGAACGACATGACCAACATGAGTGATAATGATTACGTTTCCTGTAACACAAACCCTGGTAGCTATTAGACAAATTGGATCATATTTTGTAAAATAAATTCGTTTCCTTAAAATTTGTAGAATTTTGGAGTGGAAAATTGATATCTGCTCGATTTTTAAGTGCATCCAATAATTTTATGTAATGTATGCCTTGTGAAAAACCAAATCTGTTTGAACTTAACAAGGTTAAACTCAAGAAGCTTTTAAAGACTATTTTAGTTACATAAACACAGTAAATTTTTCAAATCATGTGATCTGTACATTTCTTTTCCTTAAATTTCAAGAACTTTCCTTGTCTTAATTATAATCTCTTCAGAATGCAGCGAAACGAAACTTCATTCTCATTTCAACCACACTCAGATTCACTGATAAAATGAACCAGGTGAACCACAGATGTTATTTAGATTTGTTTAAGACTTTATGCTTGCAGGAAATATTACGATACTTATCAATTTATGAGTTTCATCTGTTGCTATTTGTAAATAAATTTAAAAACAATCACAACGTTATACTCGGTTTTGCTCTAGATGATAAACATATTCAAGGATTTAATTCTAATAATATCATAGGACTAACTTATACTATGTAGCCAACCCCAAAATTGTAAAAACAAAAAAAAGAATGGATAACACAGAACAATCGTCGGAAGATCTTGACAAAAGTCGTTCCACAGAAAAACTTCATCGGCTCTTGACAAAATATTTGAGACAGCTCAGCTGTTTCTTTCTACAATTTTAACGTTGATCCCATAGTAAAAGTTAACCAAAATGATGAGTTCAATGGGAAATGAAAATGTGCATTTTTTTAAATATGTTATTGTTCTTAAGTGTTTTATACTTACCTATTATTTTTTGTTTTTAGTGTATTTACTTAACATTTACAATACGGAGTACAAAGTTTTTGAATGTAACAGTACTATGTTTATTTTATGCTCTGATCACAATGAGGCTTGATACTTTACATCACAATAATTTGCGATCAAAATAAATTTGAAGTATTCGCATTTTGTTGGCTAATACACTGAAAAATTTTTTGGCCTCAAAATTGTTATTCTTTGCAATAAAAACTGCTCTAATGCAGCTCTGGCTATTGATAGTAATAATAGTATCTTTTAGGGTCAGGGACCCTTACAACTTCGTTGTGTCCATCCGCCCGTCTGTCTCAATGTTATAAAGCCTTGTAATATCCACATTTATGATCTAAATCGCTTACAATTTGATGGTATCGAGTAAGTACCAATAGATCTCAATTTTTTTTACCTACTTAAAATTGTTTATTAATTTAAAAACTGTGTATAAAAGAGGGTAGCTCTCATGTACGTTAGTATTTCTTTCACATGTACTATTTGTGAGATAAGTCGTCAAAGCTGAAAAAATACCCCCCCTTAATTTTTTATGAGTACAAAATAGATAGACCAACCTTTCTGGATTTATAGACCTTATTAAAAAAATCTCTGAAAATTATTTTAAGTTGTGGGAAATTAAGTATAATTTTTTGAGTTAGAAAAAAATATTAAAAAATTTAAACTTGCACATAGCTCAGATGTCATTGACCTCGCAAACATGTTTCTTAGCTAATTTTGTTTTTCTAGCACTTCCATCTAATGACGTCATATAAATTGTTGTTATCGTCATCATAACCATCGTCACCATCTACGGAAACCCATCATACGCGTGTCTCGACGCGCACTTGACGACTTAATCCTACTAATATCATAAACATGAAAGTTTGTGAGGATGGATGGATGTATGGATGTTTGTTACTCTTTCACGCAAAAACTACTGAACGGATTGACATGAAACTTTGCAATAATATAGCTTATATATCAGAATAACACATAGACTATAAATTATAATGATATATTGCGTATGCGGGCGAAACCGCGGTTAAAAACTAGTTAATAATAAATACTCGATCTACAGAATAGCTATAAGAGCTTACATTCTTCCATGAAAATATTTACTACAAAGTCAGGGATTTTAATAGGTTTATGTTTTTAAAAATCTCCGCTTTAGTCACGTAATTAAGTTGCGTTTTTAATTTAAAATCGGGTTAATGCAGCTGGTATTTTAATATTGTGGTATTTATAAGTTTAATTTGGGCCTTAAATGAGAATTTTGTTTATTGCCCTTAACTAGCTTCAGCTCGCAATTTCGAACGCAGTTTTAATTTTTCACCATTGTATGTACATTTTTAAAGGATTAGATGTCCAGTAGTATTGAGGCGATACATTTATAGGTCTATTTGAAGACCTCAAATAGAGACTACGTAGCGGCAAGCTGCAGGTCGTCTATCCACCACATGATCACCCATATGGTGGACAAATAACATGATTATTTTAGCACAATAGCCTAGGGCTATTCTGCAGCAATGCAACAATACAAGCTTCTATTCTTAAAGTAATTTAAAAACCTATAGATGTCTAGACCGAATACGCAAAGAGAGTGAATATCCTATGTACCAAATGAGCTGAATGAATTAAGTTAAACTGTTATTTTGTGTGAAGCCGTGGTGGTCTAGAGGTAGTGACACCCGCCTTACAATCGTGAGGTCGTGGGTTCAAATCCCCTGGTCCCGTACCAATGAGTTCTTTGGAATTTATGTACGGAATTTCACACCACTGGCTTTTCGGTGAAGGAAAACATCGTGAGGCAACCTGCATACGCCAGTAGAAGAAATTCGATGGCGTATGTGAATCCACCAACCCGCACTGGGCCAGCGTGGTGGATATGGCCTAATCACCCTTCGTGGGTAGGCCTACGTCCTGCAGTGGACTGTTAAAAAGACTGATACAGTACAGTACAGTTATTTTGTGGCAGTGTGTATACATATTATAAATGAATGAATAGATAAATACTATATTAAAAACCTATGTTTGTTAGTGCATTAAAATAATACTGTACACTACGACAATTAAACATTTGTGATGCATTAGATTAACTTTGAAAATATAAACGCTCTCTGAAATTTAACCAAAACCTCATTGCGGTCTTAGGTTCACTATAAACATATTTATAGTTCTACTACAGTCTTAAACGTAGAAAACAATTGTGAACAGACACTCGTATACCTACAAATACGTATAAAGTATTCTACTCATCCAAAATATCTTGACGTCTCTGTTCACCATCGGCATCGACTAAATTGAAAAATACCTCCGCGAAAAATTCAAGTCGGTCCACGATGTGATCCGCCAGTAAAATTATGAAAATATTCATCGGACCTTATCCGTAAGAAATCGAATTCACCCAAGCTAAGGTCCCCAGTACAAATCCCTTAGGACCAACCTTGTTAAGTCATTGTCTGGTCGGGCCCCGGTTACATTTTATAACGTTTGAACAGTAACTCAATGCGGGGCGTAATTTGTTTTTTCTCAAACATATTTGGAAATTTGAGCAAGAACTGGCCCAACACATGTAAAGTAGTATGAAAATCCATATCTGAATATCGTGTTTTGCGGCCAAACAAATTACTATGTTAACTCATATCTGTCATGTTATAAAAAAAGGAACAATCTTTTAGGATAACAATTAACCGGGTGAAACATATCATAGGTGGGCTAGTATTATATTGAGTGTGCGACTATTTGTCTTGTTTGAGCTGGATATATGAGCAGCGTTTTAAGAGCAGCGGTAATAATATTTTAACATACGGCTTCCTAAAAGAAATAAAAAGGCCGTGGTAGTCTAGTGGTAGTGACACCCGCTTTACAATTGTAAGGTCGTGGGTTCAAATCACGGTCCCGGACCAATGAGTTCTTTAGAACTTATGTTCGGGATTCCACATCACTGGCTTTCCGGTGAAGGAAAACATCGTGAGGCAACCTGCATACGTCCATAAAAGAAATTCGATGGCGTATGTGAATCCACCAACCCGCACTGGGCCAGCGTGGTGGATATGGCCCAATAACCCTTCGTGGGTACGAAGGCCTACGTCCTGCAGTTGACAATCAAAAGCCTTGTACAGTACAACAGTACGGTTTCCTAAGTTTTTTTTCTTATAATTTGTACGACAAATTATAGTAAGACTTGGAACTTAATTAAATTTACACATTAAAAAACGTAACGGTCATACACTCTAAGTTGGTCTCTATAGGCAGAAAGTACGAGCTATGTTTTGAACACCCCATACTGTTTGAACTGATACTGCGCGGGCTACTCGGGCGACGGGCAGAAATTACCATTGGAACCAATCGGTGCCGATGCTATACAATATTCAGGGGGCGAAAGTGTTATGTTTATATTCATTCGGGCACAAAACGGACGGAAAGGTATGGGCATAAGTCTCTATGGTTGGGAAGGTACTGCTGATGAAAACGCTTAGAAGAAATTGCATTTTTTTTGGGAAATTGCTAAGTTTTGTTAAAGTATGTAGTTCGAGGTCCTAACCTTAATGACTTTGTAGTAAAAATATATCGCTCGTAGCGTAGTTTGACTAGGTGATTGTCAGCGATTACCGAAATTAAGCAACGTTCTGCACGGTCAGTATGTGGATGGGTGACCGCGGGTGGCAATTTCCAACTGAGCGCTACCGTGGCTCGGATGACACGTTACATTGTAGTTCCGGTTGTTTTATCCATTGCGCCATGTCAGTGGCCTTCAGGTGGCCTAAAAACTCTGACACCAGGGCTAGCCATCCGGCCTATACGAACTTACTTTAGTATGCATAATTTTAAAAATTGGATGATTATTAGATTTTTGTTGATAAATGCAAGAATATACTGAACATTAGGGTGGAGTGAAAAACACCTTTTTTTTAATTTTAAAACTCCTGTATTGACCTAAATGTTTTGGAGTATTTGTGCAAAATGTAAGCTTTCTGCTTAAATTTTGCACAAATACTCCTAAACATAAAGGTTATTGATTGAAAATACAGAAGTTTTAAAATTAAAAAAAAAAGTGTTTTTCACTCCACCCTACAGTGGACAATGGTATCTAGATTTTTCAAACAGGTCTCATAAAACATTCTGGCTGATCTATAACTTGGTGAAGATTTATTGATTCAGATCAGTAAGATTAAATAGTTATTGGCAACAAAATAAATGGAGATTCGCAACATGAATCGACTCAGTAAAAATAAACATATAAAATAGATAAAGGGAATAAAAACAAATACAGAAACACAAAAGTTGTATCAACGTCACCCTAAATGCTAACAATAAAACGATTTAAATGAAAAAAGTTTTAAATAACAGATACAAAACCACTTTGTACAACGCAAATGACCCAATTATCCAAATAAAATGAGTTTTTTTACGAACCATCGACGTACTGGACGCTTGCCCACCTGATAAAAGCCGTAAGTGCCTATAAAGTAGAATTATAATGTGGGACAGATTTATTTCTGAGTACTTTATAGTTTTCATGAGACCACATTATATGACTGTGATGCGTCATATTTGTCATACCAACTAATGTGTTTATACTACTCTACTATATGTTGTTTTTAAACTTTCGCGATTTGAACGGGACTAATCGCGCACTAAAATTACGAGATAAATAAATGGAAAGGTATTTATTTATCTCGTAATTTTAGTGCGCGATTAGTCCCGTAGTATATGATAATAATACTCTACTTTAAATATGAATAGATAGAAATCATTGATTGTGTAAAATAAAGCTAATAAATAAACACTAACGGAAAAACCTTGAGAAATTATAGAACTAATAAATGACTGATTATCATAAATGCGGTAGGAGATCCACTGCCGAAAATAGATCTATTATGTAGGTTTACTATAAAATACGGTTGGAACAGGTTCTAATAGGCGATCATTCTCATATAGATTCTTTGAGCAAATATCTACAGAGCCACAGATCCTAAGTGAAAGTAGTAAAAAAATGTCCGAGCGCCGTCAGACATACCGACTTAGATATTTACATTAAATAATTCACAATGACCTGTTTTCTCGAATCTCGACGTTATGTCACCTAATTAGTGGTTGTAACAGAGCACTTTGGCATCGCGCGCCTTTGTAGTTAGCTTGCAATCGCTTTACGACTAACTAAAAAGTCTGCCCACTACGTAGCTTGGGCAGAGTTTTGGCTCGGACACTTTTTGCACGATTGTGACTCTGGATATTTGCTCGAAGTATAGATTATTAAAATATATCCGATCCAATATTTGTTTTACTAGGTGTAGGATCATTGGAGGGCATTTAGTGGACGGCAAGTCACCACCCGCTACGATACTATGCTATCTTTTTATACCTACCACTGTTTTTATATTTCATAATAAAATTGTAAAAGGGGCATCTCAATGTTGACTTAGGCTCCATTGATGCCTAATAAAGGACCAAGCTGAGCCTGTGATTGAATAAAATACATTGCTATACACATTTCTTTCAACTAGTTTAGCCAAAAAATGCCGCACCCTTGATATTCAGACTTTGCACGCTTTGGTCTTAAGTGTATTAGTAAATCCGCTACTATAACACGCCTTCAGAGATGAAACGACGGTTCACAGTATGTCATCATAATTTTGAGCTCTATTTCATCGTGCAATAGGCTATTTGACTACATTGAAAATATTCTATTAATTTTGGTAATCCATACAGATAATAGCCTGAAAAAGACATATTTCACTTTATTTAAACTAAAATATGTCTAATTTTAGCAAATCGAACGAAATAAAATACGATATTTTTTTGATATTTTATCTGTGACGTAAACGCTCTAAGAAGGGCGGCAACTCTGGTGACGTCACGTGCTGGTAAACAAGAATTTCTCGATTGACTGTTGTTTGTGTAATTTGTGTTTTGTGATTTCGGAGTAAAATTATTGGATCCGTGAGTTACTTTTAAAGTATGTTTTGTTAATTTTTAGATGTGAACTAGCGTATTTACCAGTATTAACTAACGTTATTTACTCGTGAGTGACGTCAAAGACCAGCGCCATTACAGTATGTCGTTTTTGGTAGGATCTTGAATATCTATTCTTTAACACTGATTTTCATTGTTAATATTGTAGATCTCTCGGAAATATAAATGTAGTGTGCTTAGTATATACTAACGAATAATTTAAAACGATTTCCAAAAACTAGTCAAATACCCTATTGCCCAGTAGTACAATCATGTAATAGTCCCGTAAATAAGTTGGCCGCTCGCGTTGTTTTTAACCGTTCAATAAATAAAGAGCACTGGAACTTTGCCACCTGATAAAAGCAGTGTCAGTTACGTCACAGTTACCTACATACAGGTTATAAATCTAGACTGCACTTTGGGCAAATAAATTTTAAGTATTTTGAAATGTTTAATGCATTTTTCAGAACGATAACGCAAGTGATTGATTATATAAATCACTTGAATAATATTATTGAAGAAGAAGACTTGAATAATATTATTGTAATATATTTTTCTTCTTTTTAGGGTTCCGTACCTCAAAAGGAAAAAACGGAACCCTTATAGGATCACGTTGTTGTCCGTCTGTCCGTCTGTCCGTGTGTGTGTATGTCAAGACTCTTTATCTCAGGAACGCGTAAAGATATCGAGTTGAAATTTAAACTATATACGTATATCTATGATCTCTTGCAGTTGTGTGAAAGAAAAACTTCTCAGTTTTCGTTTAAAAAAGTTAGAGCCGTTTATGTCGTAAAAACCGCATATTTCGACACTCAAAAATCAAAACCTACAAGATACTTCCCGTTGACATAGAACTATGAAATTTGGCGAGAAGCATTTTCTCAGAGTACACATAATCTAAAAACTGTACATTTTTATTTAAATCACAAAAACAAATAGGATCTAGATTCACAAAATATGGGTTGAAAATTCAAAGTGAGTAAATCATGTCATGTAAGGTATCATACTAAAAGAGCTTCATTAGCACATGCTAAAGTAGGTTTTTAAATATTCTAACAATGTGTAAATTTTTATGTATGACGAGAAAAGTAAAAAAAAAATAACTTTTTTGTCCATGTTACAGTACGTAAAAGATTTTAGCAACTTACTTCCCAATTTTGTGAAATTTTCTGGATTTATACGGAATGCTCGGTGTGCGGCCCTGACTCGCACTTGTCCGGTTTTTTTTTTTGTTTGTTCTTGATATAATATTTTTTTGATAAATTAGAATTTACAGATAATATTGCCCCAATCTTTTCATACTGTAATTTAGGTGATAATCATAATATTATTACATAATCGTACTAATATTATGTAGTAAGATATGTGTGTAAAGAGTGTAAATGGTATGATAACTTAGTAACACTAATGACATTAAAAGAAGGGCCAATTCTCCGCCCTTCAATATCCCCCGGATAGTTCAACAACCTGGGCAAACTTCCAAAAAATGGTGCCGCTTGTTATACCTTATCTGTCTGTGAATGTCACTCCATAAGATATACTAGCCGCCTACAGCGTGCTGATGTGATATCAGATAAATCTATGTATTATTTATGTATTTATGCATTATGTAGTCTACAGCTTTAGGTAGGCTAGCTGATTTATATAGAGCTAGCTTAGATAGATAGATAGATAGATAAACTCTTTATTGCACACCAAGAAATAAACAAAGAAACATAAACAGTGTAACAATGGGCGGCCTTATCGCTGATAGCGATCTCTGGCAGGCAATCTTAGGATGGAGAGGACAAAATGTGTATAAATAATGGACGGGGTGTACATTAATTAAAATATAAATTAGATTATACATTATAAACATTCATACTAATTACAATTGATATTAATACTTTAAATACTTAACTCTTCTGAATTTCGTTTTTGGCCTGGTTTTTTTTTTTTTAGAAGATCAAAATACGCATGACTAGGTTATATATAGGGTTACTAGTAATTAATTAGCATCCTTTTAGGGGCTTATTTTGTACATGAAAACTGCTAACTTTTGGTCAACGAATTTTATCAAATTTTAAAAAAATGCTGTTTCATAAAAATATATCGTTCACCTCAACAAAATTATGGAACAGCTGATTTTTTATAACTTTGACGAAAGTCGCAGAACAAAAGTTGTTAGTTTTTATGCACAGAATACGCCCATAAAAATGCTAATTGATTATCAGTAAACCTGTTTAGGTACCTCGTTATTAGTTGTAGACTTTTTTCAAAATCAAAGCAACTATAATATCCCCCAAGTATCACTGTTTCTGTAAATTACCGGTCTTTTAATGACTAGTTCACTGTTGAATGTAGATTTATCGACGTTGGACAATAGGGTATCTACGCTGGCCTATAACGAGTTCATTGTATACATTTATTAATTTAAGTTCGAGTGTGTACATTTATTAATTTATTTCAATTCCAAAGAAATGAATAGTGCCACCACGCCTTTAAAGGCACTGTCATAATGTTTATTAGCAGATCCGTTTAACAAAGGAAATGTTATTATTTTATTAACAATAAACTCGTGTCAGTTTCCGTGAAATGCATGACTACATTAATTGGGGAGTCGGGGGTGGTTTTTTGTTTAAACCCCCCCTTGCCCTCCCCCGCCCCCTCATTAAGTGTTCTTTAATGAGTGCCCCATTGTAGCGTCCCACAAGCGCGGTGGTTGCACTACAATGTATGAGCAGAGCAGTAGCATAGCTTTTCAAAGAGTTATTTTTGCGATTAACATTTCAAAATTGGTCGCGAACGCAGCACCCGTACGTCCCTCTCTCGGATTACTAGCCTGACGCTCTCCTAACCGAGCAAGTTCGCAGTGCTAGCAGTTAGCATAGTTTTTATAAATTGAGTTATTGATTTGAAATTAAGCAGTTTACGTAAATGAAAATCTGCTATATAACGGCTAAGATCGATATAATTCAAACCATACATCTTAGCATCAATAAATGCTTTAATTTATACATATACAAGAGTTCTTTGTCTTAAGGTATACGGTAAGTAGATAATAATATACGTTTTGCAAACATTTTAATTTCTTGGCAATAGAGTGACCAAAATATTTTTGTTGTTGTTGTTTTGAAGACCAACTGTGATTGATAAATTAAAGCATTTATTGATGCTAAGATATATGGTTTGAATTATATCGATCTTAGCCGTTATATAGCAGATTTTCATTTACGTAAACTGCTTAATTTCAAATCAATAACTCAATTTATAACAATACATATGTATGTATTGTTCGTGTGTACAATTTTTATTTCAAACAAATTCCATTGACATGGAAACGGCTGTGACAATTTTAACAAAATTTGGCATATGTATAAAAAAATAATTTTAAGTTTATCTGTATAGAAGCCGTGGTGGTTTAGTGGTAGTACATCCGACCTGCAATCGTAATTCAAATCTCAATCCCGTACTAATGAGTTTCTATGGAACTTAAGTACGGAATTTCACATCACTGGCTTTTCGGTAAAGGAAAACATCGTGAGGCAATCTGCATACGTCCGTAGAAGAAATTCGATGGCGTATGTGAATCCACCAACCCGCACTAGCTAGCGGCTAGCGTGATGGATATGGCCCAATTACCCTTCGTGGGTAGGCCTACGTCCTGCGGTGGACTATTAAAAAAAGGCTGGTACAGTATATACGGTATTTCACTAAATCTGGGAATTTGCAAAACATCTTCAGAAATCGTGGTTACGGCTAATATTAACTTCATTAAATTAATAAACATCCTCGATTCGATTTAAAACCTTGGCGCCCCGGCAAGAGCTTTGTAACTGTTTTATACAGTGAGCGCGAGCGGTCGCGGTTGCACGGGGCCCGTGCTATCGGTATCGTGTCGCGATATAAATTATGTTTAATGGAGTCTAGGGACGGATTGACTGGATAAAGGCTTTAAAGATTGCTGTTGTGTTGCGATATTGTATCTATGAGGTGCCGTCTGATTTATTCATATTTATCGATATCGAAATGCGTTCTGGAGTTGTACACTCTGTTATTGCATTTGAGGTTATAACAAGAAATCCACATGTAACCAAAAACATCGTCATAAAAATATTGCCAAGACGAGACTATCAAAAAGTTATCAGATCTTGGGTAGAGCTAAGTTTCTAACTCTACGCGCCTTGACTCTTCAAGTTCTAACTTTACAAACCCTACACTTAGCCAAAATATCTGTTCATCCGAAGACTGCTAGTGCTGTGCCAAATTGTGATTTTTGCTCTGATTTACCAATTTATTACTTGTTTGATTCTCTCACTGGCTTGAAAACCTTGACTTCAAAAGGTACCAACGTGGCACAAACTTTCTGAAAACTTTTCAATTCAATTTCATGTAAGTTAAAATCTATTCGAAACTAACTGATGGTTAGTATTACTAAATACAAAGTTACTATATTAAGATTCTTCACTTACAATTCAAGTATCAATGACGTCCTTTTGATCAGAGTCCACAAACATTTTTAACAAAATTAACTGGCATGTAAAAGCAAAGCTACAAGCTCCGTTTCACGATCAAAATGCTTTTGACTAAGCTATTTAGATCCATAATTAAATTCCTGACTAGAGATAAAAGTGCTGATAAAAGAAGTTGAGGCGTTCGATTTCAATTAAGCTGAAAAGCCACTTGGTAGCGATCCTCAAAGCGTTTGTAATCACTCCTACTAATGCTCGGAGCGTTTTGTGGATTTGCTGTATTATGTCGGATCAATTTATCGGTGTAACGGTTTCATCATAGTGGAAGCGGTTTTGGAGTGAAACCTAAATGATGTGTTAGAAGCAAACATGGAGCTTGATTGGAACAAGAACATAATGTGCCCATAATGAGAGTGAAGGATAAACAAGTAAAAAAAATTGGCCAAGTGCGAGTCGGACTCACGCACGAAGGGTCCCGTACCGTGTTCGAGCCCCCTTAGGATATTTATTCCTCTTGCCATAATTAATAGCGAGCAATAACCTCCGAAAAAATTACGTTTGTTGTACAGGATTTCCTCCCTTTAATATTTATTTTATTCCTTTTTTTGTATGTGTTGTTATAGCGGCAACAATATTACATCATCTGTGAAAATTTCAGGTGTCTAATTGTCATAGTTCATGTGATACAGCCTGGTAATAAACAAATAGACGGACAGACGGACATCTTCTTAAATCTTAGACGGAGTATTAGTAATAGGGTCCCGTTTTTACCCTTTAGGTGCGGAACCCTAAAAAGCATAAGCGACCAAAGCGAGAATAAGCAACACACAATATTGTTATAGCGCTAGTTTACAGATCATGAATGAAACAAAGCTATTACAAGAGCATAGCGTGTATCAGATGAATGTAAGACGTGGTCACAGAGACAAAGAAACGTAAGTAGATTGAAAGTGCAGTGTCAACTATTCTAAAGTAAAATTTGACTTAAGCGAGTTGCTATCTAGCAATAAAAGAAGCCAGAGGAAAATGAGAACAAAGAAAGAGAAAAATAGATAATATAGTTATATATATAGTTACGTATAGTTTGACGCATCAAGAGCATAGGAATGAATGAACTTTACGTCAAAGGAAGTAGGTTTAGATGTAAACGCGTAAAAATGAAACAGTGACAGCAGAATTAGAACAGTACTTGAAAATTATAGCCGTGGTGGTCTAAAGGTAGTGACCCCCGCCTTACAATCGTGAGGTCGTGGGTTCAAATCCCCGGTCCCGTACCAATGAATTCTTTGGAATTTATGAACGGAATTTCACACCACTGGCTTTTCGGTGAAGGAAAACATCGTGAAGCAACCTGCATACGTCCGTAGAAGAAATTAGATGGCGTATGTGAATCCACCAACCCGCACTGGCCTAGCGTGGTGGAAATGGCCCAAACACACTTCGTGGGTAGGCCTTCGTCCTGCAGTGGACTATTAAAAAGGCTGGTACAGTACAGTACTTGAAAATGTCTTTTGTAGAGTACACATAGCTTTAGTTAGTAGAATCTCAGAAAAATAAACGGTTTTATCTTTCAAAACAACCGATCTTAAATACCATAATATTATTTTAACGAAACTTCATCAAATAACGCAATAGTATTCTTAATTTCAGTTAATAAAGAAGTTTCAGTAAAGCTACGCCCGTCTTACTTATTAGGAAAATAAATGGAATGTTTTCCATTTCCCCACGACTGTTAATATTTCGATAACGTTACTCAACCGGTCAACAATTTTAGTAGGTAATTTGACCGTTGGTGCAGGTAGGGTTGGGCAAATTTAAAGTAAGATCTTATTTTTTTTTACTATTGTTCTTAAACAATTTAGTAGCAAGAAACAACACCACGCTTAGTGCGTGATAAATAAATAAAAAACAATAAAAAGATTTATTTTATTCGTACATATACATATTATAAATCAATAATAAATAAATATATCTTTATTGTACACAGAAACACAGTACAGAAACTACACAATATACAATATGCTGTACAATGGCGGCCTTATCGCCTTTGGCGATATCTACCAGCCAACCTTTGGATGGACTGGATTTTTCAAAAAATAGGAATATGGTCGGTGGTGTATACTATATAGTACATAATTACATTGAAATAAATAGTAACAATATAGAAAAAAAACCTACAGATACTATAGGTATAATTAAAAAATATACACAAATTATGTGTGTTAAAAACAATTTACTATCAAATTAAGTGTTAACTATCCATTTTTAGCTTTAAAAAGTTTATTATTTTACTTATAATTTTGATTAGTAATTTTCTTCATAATTATATGGATCCTTTTTGGGTATAAACCTAAAATCATTACAATAACAGTGCAACTTCATCCATTGTTACACGAATATTTTAAACAATAATTGATAATAAATAAGTCGTTCATAAGCATGCGTGAGAATACTACACGACTTGAGATTTTGTGATCAAAAGCTATCGTACAAAAACGTATTCAACATGTGCATGTTATAAAAACAACATTAGATAGTCACACATTTTGTTACTCTTGTCCGTAACATTGCAAAATAAAAATACATATACAAATTCACTGACAATACGGGCAAGTTGGCCTATTTTTAAGATAATAATTAAGTACCCTTAATTGTATACATAAACAATTTACATGTTTTTTTGGAAATTAGTAATTACTTACATAGGTAGGTATATTTTTATTCAAACTGCGGGCACTTGAATTCCTGACAATGTTCTGAATAAAACCACGTCATCCAGAAACTCAATCCTAAGAATCCATACAATGCCGAAGCAAGTCACAGAAATCCTCTCACGTCACGAAATAAAATAAATCCAAGTTTTGCCAGCCCTCGACCAGCGGCAGACCGGCGCGACCACAGCGCAATAAAACCGCAAAATAATAACACCATTACGCGCTCGCCTCTACACGACCACCGGTGGTTTCGAGGAAACCCACCGATGTAATCTGCGGTGATTCGATACTTTCGTGCGGACGTGTTAACACACCCTACGTAATAACAGGGTCCGTAATGAATGTATGGACGGCGCCTTCGGAAAGCTGGGAGTGCGTTGGCCTATAATTTTAGGTTATTTAGGGCGATTTTCGTGTGGGTAATATGAGCACTATGTGTGAATACACTAGATCACAATATGTGTTCCTTTTAGATCATTTTACATTATTATTATGCTTAAAATGAGCATTTGTCAAATTTGACGGCTAGCACAAGCCCCATCAAATTTTATTTGTAACTGTTTAAATCATAATGATACAATAAGCCCGATTGCAGAGGCGCCAGCGTAAATTAATTAGCAACGTAAAAAGCGTTCTCTCTATCGAATGTTTAAAGTGAAAAAGAAACAGAACTATGCTATTTAGCTAATATAGTTGGCGCCTCTGAAATCGGGCTTAATGGCCCAATTACGAAGGCGCCATCGTAAATTTAATCTGTTTCAGCCTTTTCAACAGTCCACTGCAGGACGTAGGCCTACCCACGAAGGGTCATTAGGCCATATCCACCACGCTGGCCCAGTGCGGGTTGGTGGATTCACATAAGCCATCGAATTTCGTCTACTGACGTATGCAGGTTGCCTCACGATGTTTTCCTTCACCGAAAAGCCAGTGGTGTGAAATTCCGTACATAAATTCCAAAGAACTCATTGGTACGAGACCGAGGATTTGAACCCACGACCTCACGATTGTAAGGCGGGTGTCACTACCTCTAGACCACCACGGCTTTTTAATAGCAACGTAAAAAGTGTTCTCTCCTTCGAATGCCTAAATTCAAAAAGAAATATTATAATTACTATGACGCCTTCGTAATTGGGCCTAGTATTACTGTAAAGTACACGTTGGGTACATCAAATGTAATCGATGTATAGATATTTAACTTAAATAAAATGTATGTTTGATTTTTTTTTAAATAGTTTTAGTTAAAATATAACTAAATAATTAAATTACCTACTCCTCTATTCTTCAAAAATAATGAATCTTATTTTACATTACCGCACATCATACTATACCCACCATACCTATCCTACTATATTTGCTGCCAAAAATTTCCCTCAAAAAATAATCTATTTTTTTTTTGTAAAATTCATATAAACAACCAAAGAAAAGAGACCACAAGAGAACTTTTTCGACATTAACCCCACAAACATCGGCGCTATCAGACTAGCAAACAAACTGATTGCTGTACAAATATTAGACGTACAATACACGTAATTTGGCTATTCAGTCGAATTGGAGGCTTGTTGTATAAGTCAATACGCTTGAAGAACATTTGGAAAGTTCGTTTTGTAACAAAATATGATAACAAATATATGCAGAAGACGGATGGTTGTGTAGCGAAAAAAACTCACCGAACTAATGAGTTCTTTGGAATTTATGTACAGATTTTCATACCAATTTAGCTTTTAAAAAGAAATGATCAAAAAGCAAAGGTCTCCTCATTTAGAGATAGATTTATCTCACAATGTTTTTTTTTACCTTTCAATGCATCTCAAATTCACATCGATTGTCTTTGAACTCCAATTCTAATCTATTACTAATATATTAATAATTAGTATTTTTAGTTTAAGTTTTAGCATTCTTTTTCTTTTCTTTTTTTTACGTTGTTTATTGAATTTTAGTCATATTGGAAAGTGTTATTTAAGTTTTTTTTGTTTGCTTTTTCTGTGTAAATAAGTAATATACATTATCATTAGTAACATTATTTTAAAAAAATATTAAATTTTATAATCTTTATCAATCTTCATCATAATGGCTATTAACATGGGTACATTATTTAAATACTTAGCAACCAAACAAACACATGCTGATAATCCTGACTTTGCACTATTTAGAAGAACTTCCAACATAATTATAATTTGCACTTTTCCGCCCACTTGAAAGCAAAGTAAGTGTAACATAGCTGAATTAATATTGCACTGCAGCGAACTATCAGAGAAAGCAATGGGGCAATGCTTTTAACTCATCAGTATTGATTAGAATGGCCCCTAAGAGCCGGTCCATACGGTGCGGTGCAGTGTCGTTCTACGTTAAAATATCGATTGTACTCCACACGGTGTAGTGCAACGTCACAATACAGGCAAACTGGACTACACCCTGCGAGATAAAGCTCGAGACGCTTGTAAACGGCACGAATTTTAATCGTACTACGGCCATGTCGCTGTGCCATAGACCTACAGTATCTATATATATGCTTTCATAGAGACCATACAGCGATGACAACCGTGACTGAATACAATAGTCGAATATTTTCTCGGTGCAAAATTATGTCATGTACACTTGTACAGACCACAGAACTTCATAAAAAACTAACATCCGTATCTTACACAGCAATTCAACGGTAGTAAGTATTTCACGGCGTGAAACTGTATCGTGTACGAGGCCGAAGGGTGTACGCGGTGCTAGGGAGAGAGACGTGGAAGAACGACCATAACTCATCTGATAACGAGATGAGACATACTTTTTTTGAAATATTATTTATTTTATATAAGCACGCCTATAATAGTTTGCCCATCAAAAAGTGTTCATGACTATAAGTATTTAATCCGATTTTCCTATTGTCTATAGTTTTTTTTTTACCTTTTCTCTTTTGATAGCTAGAATTTTTTTTTTATTCCAAATGATAGTTTTTAATGTAGATACAAAATAATCATACAGACTTGACTTCAAAGCCTGTAAGATTTATGAGCATGAAATATTTTTAGTTAATAAAAAATAGCCACATGAACACTTTTCAATAGGCGAGCTATTATATTATACATGATAAATAAATAATAATAATAATTGATAAAAAATGCATCTAGACATAGACATAGACATAGACATCCTTTTAATGTGACAAAAATATAGAGTACAATATACTTAAATTAAACATAATAAATATTAAAACTAAGTAGAATACCACTTATAATCTATATTTCTGTCACAAATCGGCTCCACCTCAGCATATGCTAGCTGTGAACCAGCGCTGGTCTTCCGGTGGAGCCGGCAGGTGACATCACATGGTTATAAAAAAATAAAACATTTACTGAGCTAGTCTAGACAAACAGTTTGATAATTAAGCAGTATTGGCAAATACAAATACATACCACGCCAAAAAAAAAATAAAAAAAAAAAATTGGTTTGCATGTCAACTTCACATTTTGACAGTGATATAGCTACTTAATGCATTTGTTCATAATTGATTCTACAATCCAAGATTTGATTTCTAAACATAGATTTGAGTAATAAAACCACTAAATAACAAATTACATTACTACTTTAAATGATAAAACTAATAACAATACCTGCAAAAAATACTAATATTATATTACACAAGAACACAAAACTGAAACAACTACAATTATAAGAAAACATTTAAAGGTAAGAGGTCTTGTTTGGTAAACTTTTACGCTTAAGTAATATTACTCACATTTGACAATTTGAACAACAAATGCATGTACAATTGAAAGTACATGGATTATAGTAAGTACATGTGGATAATAAACAAAGTTTAACACATTCTAACCTATATAGCACTTGTGTCGTTCTTCATTTGCTCCTCGCGCTTTTGATGTTCAAGAAAGAATTTCTTTAGTTGGAGTCTAAAACTGTGAATACTCTGCAGGTTCCGTATTGGAGGAGGCAAAGTGTTCCAGCATTTTGAGGAGTTATACCGAAATGAACCTCTGAAAGCAGCAGAACTATGGCGCTGTGTACTGAGCTGCGTTGTACATTGGCGAGGTTTGCGAGCGGTCTTCCAAGACAGTTTTTCATACAAATAAACAGGGTTTTTAAACTTAATGACACCAAACATGAGACATGCCAGATGAAGCTTACGGCGATGTAACATTTTTAAGAGAGAATGCTTGTTGAGAAAAGGAGTTACATGCGACCTCGATGGTATATTAAAACAAAAACGAGCGCAAGCATTTTGGACTCGCTGTATAAGTCTTTTTGTTTTAAATAATAAACGTGGACCAAATACTGTATCCATATAATTCAACTTGGATAAAATTAAAGATTCGACCAGCTGTATACGTAACTCTTCCCTCAGGTAAGCTCTAATTTTATATAAAATTCTTAGTTTATAAAAACAATTCTTAACGCAGTTAGCCACATGGTTTTCGTAACGCAGTCCTGCATCCATAAGCAGGCCTAGATTTCTTGCCTCAAATACACGTTCAACGGGCTCACCCATGAGTATAACCTCAGCAGTAGGGGATAGTTTTTCTAGCTGTTGTCGAGACCCAAATATCAAGTATTTTGTTTTTACAGGATTAAGCAACAAGCTGTTACTAAAAGACCATGCTGCTATTCGTGAAAGATCGCCATTGAGAGTGCTAATGGCCTTATCAATATCTTGCGGTTTGCATGAAATGTAAATCTGGATATCATCAGCGTACATATGGAATTTGCAATATTTAATATGGTTTACCACATCCGCAGAATACAAGCTAAAAAGTACAGGGCCCCCGATAGAGCCTTGTGGCACCCCCCTCTTTACTTCCATTTTGTCTGATAAAAATGATGATCTGCCAGAACTACTAATTTTGACTGACTGTGAGCGATTCGATTGATAACTGTCAAACCATTTTTTAGCCTCACAATCGAAACCATAATAATTTTCTTTTGCCATAAGAAGATTTATATTCAGAGAATCAAATGCACGAGAAAAATCTAGCAACACCAGTATAGTGCACATACCCTTGTCTTGTGCATCAAGGATGTTGTCTGTGACATCGAGAAGAGCGGTAGTGGTGCTACGACCTTTCCTAAACCCTGATTGTAATTCAGGTAGAATATGATTCCGTTCAAGGAATGCTGTCAACTGCATGAAAACGGCTTTCTCTAAGATCTTGGACACACATGGCAGTATACTAATTGGCCTAAGATCCTTTAAATCAGTTGGATTACTTATCTTAGGCAGAGGCTGCACAATAGCATGCTTCCATGTATTTGGAAATGTATGAGTAGCGATGGAGGTATTTATAAGTGCTAGTAAACACTCTATTGTATGTGGGAATGTGAGCAATAACATATTTAAGCTAATAGAGTCACAGCCTACAGCATTTGATTTCAAGGATCTAATGATCTTTAACAGTTGCTCTAGGCTGATTTGTTCAATGTGAAAAACGGCATCGCTATATCTGTGATACTCAAAATATGTCAAGTTGGAAATTGAGGTATCTGTATTACCAGGTATATTTAAAAAATGACTGTTTATTATGTTAGGATCATTGAAGAGAGACGGCAACTCAATGTCCTTTATAGGCAATAAGTTATTTTTGAGATTTTTCCAGAGCAATTTAGAATTTTGTAAATTATTATTAATATTTTGTTTGAAATAGGCAGACTTTTCATGAAAAAGCGCCTTATTAACAGTGGATTTTAAGCTTTTATAATAATTCTTCTTAACCTCGGATTTGGTTCTCTGATATTCAATAGCAGCCTTATTCCGTAAACTCATTATATTTTTTATAGTATCTGTGATCCAAGGGTAGGATCGATTTTTTATTGTGACTGTCTTCTGTGGTGCATGGCGATCGAAAATAGTCAAAATATTGAGGTTAAATTCTGCTACCATAGCATCAACATCAGAAAGCTGGGCAATATAGTCCCAATTTACGGCCTGAAGATCAGCATTAAAAGCATCCATACATATGTTATTTATAGGCCTGTAGGTTATAGTACGAGGGATAGCTTTTGGTCGTCTTATATTAAACTCACACTCTACTAAACAGTGCCCAGTGAGGGTACCTACGAGACCCAGACTTACTTTTTTTAGATGTAAATCAGTGCAAACCACATCAATAAGTGTTCTGCTACTATCAGTGAAATGAGTAGGCTCACTGACCACTTGTTGAAGATTGAAAGATGACAAAAAGGACTTAAATTGGATTGTGAAACTATCATTTGAATTTAAGTAATCACAATTAAAATCACCTAATAAAATCAGATGATCGAATGAAGGATTCGCACTAATAGAGTCTGTTAATGCATCGAAAAACATGTCCACGCCTATCCAGCGAGGCCTATATCCCGTCCCTATCAATAATTTCTTACCATTTACAGTTAATCTGAGCCACATCTGCTCGACTGCCGCATGGAGCGGGTCCACGGGGTGGCGCCACGTGCGAGCTGAAACCCCCCGCCTGACGTAGAACCCCACCCCCCCGCCACGAGCACGGAAGCGGCGCGAGCGCGGGACGTGCCTCAGGCGGTACCCCGGGATATCGGGAGCGCGCCCTTCCTCTCCGGCCGAGAGCCATGTTTCATTTAAAGCCAATATATCCACTCCGCTTTGGATCACAGAAGCAATAATATTGTCGTGATTAGTACCAAGGGAACCTGCATTGTATAGTCCAACTTTGAAATTTTTAATAGCCATTAACATACAATATTTTTAAATTAAATAAAATTGAATTGCGCCTTATGAAGAACGACATGTACAATCCGTGCACAAAATGCATATGAAAGTTGAAGAAACTTAAGCTTATATTACCCGAATTAAGAATAACGTTATCTGCAGAAATACCTATAATTAATACATGCAGTGCATCCATCATCACTGAGTTTTCTGAGTGGCCGAGGGCTCGCCGCAAAAAACCTTTTCGAGGTCGGCTTCTAATCTCACGCGGAACGCAGCCTTTCCCGTCTCCCGTCGGACGAAGATTCGCCCGTCTCGTGTCCACGCAAACTTCCAACCATGAGTATGACTCTCTTCACGCGCCTTAAAGAAAAGCGCTTTATTAGATTTAGTGAGACGCTCGTTGACGTAGAACCTAGCCGGAGTAGCATTGAGCCCCAGGCCCGCCGTCGTAGCGCCGCGGCGAACGCGTGCCGCCTGCAACAATGAGTCGCGCTGATTCCTTCGCGCCATGCGTACTACAAGCGGACGAGGCCGCAGCGGCCCAGTTGACTCGCCGCCTGAAGGCGTGCGACGCACGCCTGTCCGCTCCACCAAAACCACATCCCGCGCGTCACAGGGCACGCCAAGCTTTTCAGTTATTAGGCTCACCAAGTGCGCCACATTTTCTCCAGGTTCTTCCGGAACACCACTAATTTCTACGTCGTTACCGTAGCCCTCCTGCTCCCGGTCATTAATCTGCTGCTTAAGCTGCTCGATTGTCGCAAGTAAGACACTTACGTCTGGACCCGGTTGATGTTTTGCATATTTCGTTTCGAGTCTATCTATGCGCACTTCCAAGCTATCCACTCTGCTATGGATACCCTCTACGGCGCTCCGGACGGCACTTACTTCGTCCCTCAAGACAAAGAACTCTTCACGAAAAGATTTCATTTCATGGTGCATCAGCTTAACTTCCTTTAGTATCTCTGAGTACACTTCAGGGGCTGGAGCGCTCTGCGTCGGAGTGTAATCCGCCTGCTCACCACGTACTGGGCGCTCCGAATTATCCTTCCTAGGGGTCTTCGCCTTGCATTCAGGACAAATCCACTTTGGCGCAATTTTAGCATCACTTGGGATCTTCACACAGCTTCTATGATAAAAATTAATGCACGTTGAGCATTTAGCGCCATCTGCCTCGCTTGCAAAGCGGCCACAGCCATTGCATTTCTTCGACATTATAATATCAATGTAACGTGATATCGGAAATACTAAAACTTAAACCCAAGATCCAACCCACTAGGAATGCAGCTTCGTTACGAACAAAACCGCTAGATGGCGCCGTTTTCAAACTACTCTGACAAAAAAATGAGGGTGTGTAAAAGTATCCAGGCCTAGCTGTCAAAAACTAAGACTCAGGTACCCACTTTGCTTCAAAAAAAAACTGAATTGGTTAAACAGCTGATGAGATTAATCTCCTGACAACCAGGTAGCCCGGAGGCGCCACGGCAAACCAACACTCACACTGATCCCCGACACTACGCGGAACGCAATTATAGCACTGTTGAATTAAAAAGTATGGCTATGTATTTATAATTTATTAAATAGACTAGCACGTAACTATCGCAACAACGTCGGTGACGTCACTCCTATCATCTGGTTATCACTTTGATGAAAGTCGATCTTCATCGGCTCTTAGACAATGCAGAGACGTACCGCCGGCGCCTCCATGTGTCCGCATATCCAGCAAAATACTTGCAATACGGCACCGTGTGAACCGGTACTAACCACACACACGATTTGGTTTCATGAATAATTCGGAATGTAGGATTACAATAGCGGCCGCTGTGATTCTAATAATGCATGGAATGTAATTAAATTAGGTTTTATATTAAGCTTATATTTATTGAAAATTAAATCTGTTTAAAATTCAATTTAGTTAATACATATATCAGCAATATTAAATAAACATTAAACCAAATAGTACCCAGCGAATCGAAAGGTCGAATTGCAGCGGAATTACGGGAAATCAATTTCAATTCAGCTCAATCCTGTTTATATCAATAATTAAGTTTCCGAAGTACACAAAAATGCAATATAAATCATGAAAACCGATGAATATAATAGACAATAGGCCTAATTATGAGGACGTCATCATTATAATAGCGATATAGAATATTCCTGTTTCTTTTTCACTATAAGCATTTAATAGAGATAACACTTTTACGTTGTTATTAAATTTACGATTGCGCCTTCATAATCGGGTTTTATAACTATTTACATGTTACTTTCCGTTACCTAAAATCATGAAATTTGGAAAGAAGAACTTGAACTTAAAACTCTAGTAAATAGAAAAATCTGAAATCCGTAAAGAGATATGGAGAAAGTTGGCATCATACAAGAAAATGTCTGGAATAATTTTAATACAGATTAAAAAAACTTCACGTAGATATAATTTCTTGATATACATATTTTGGAATTTTGACCATACTCAAAAAAAAAACATTTAGAGGTCTTTATGAAGTCATATATCTACGTT
Source organism: Hypomecis punctinalis (assembly GCA_949316475.1). Classification (NCBI taxonomy): domain Eukaryota; kingdom Metazoa; phylum Arthropoda; class Insecta; order Lepidoptera; family Geometridae; genus Hypomecis; species Hypomecis punctinalis. Next base: position 10,942,487 of record OX438802.1, read on the forward strand.
GACATTATTAACGTTGAATAAACATAATAAGCACCTATATGAATGCTATATGAATGCACCTATATTGTGTACATGTATGTGAATACCAAATCACAACTTCACAACTGATCAGCTCCACGCAAATTGAAGCCCTACGAAATTTCCGGCTCTGCTAATCCCTCGTGAAATATTTCCAATCATTAATTTCGGTAACTTCGTAGCCAACACACGCCCTAAACTTTTTTTTATTTGCATACTGGTAGCGTTTCAACTTTTTTAATTTGGCTCCCGCAGACGGGTTCGAAAGTACAATTGTAAACATCGCATGTCCGATTCGGAACTATTTCTGAACTTCTTTTTTTACGGCCAACCTCTTTTTAGGGTTCTGTTAGGTAGATAGAAATGTAAATAGTCGAGTGGAAAAATAAATATCTGTTATTGGTTGTATTTTTAACAAGATTTATACCCGTTACTGGTTATATTTGGAGTTGGAGGTTGTATTTTTAGTCGGTGTTTGGATACGTTAAAATAGGTACTTTTTTAGGTAAACGACACCTGTATACATATGCGTAAAGAAATATTGAAAAAGATTTTTTTTTTTTATTTTTTTTAATCTATTTAAAATTGAGCTTTTATTACGAAAGTTTGTGAAGATTGTGAGGATGGATGGATGGATGGATGTTTGTTACTCTTTCACGCAAAAACTACAGAACGGATTGAGATGAAACTTTGCAATAATATAGCTTATATATTAGAATAACACATAAACTATAATGATATATTGCGTATGCGGGCGAAGCCGCGGGTAAAAACTAGTAAGACATACTGGTAGAAAATTATGAAAGCAAGACGTTATTTTTAAAAATACTATTGGATTAGAGTAAACAATATTTTTGTATGGTTATTTTGCTGAAAAAAAAAACAAATCAACATAGTGTACTTTTTAATATCATCATCTTGACATACGACGTAGCATTTGTATTATTTGAAAAAGATAACTAATACAATAGTTGAGCAAGTTCCTATCTACATATACTTTTGATTTTTTGCTTGCTTTGAAAATTTGATATTTAGAACACACAAAAAGTAAGTGAAACACCAGTACACACAAATTGGCCACGGAACCCCCTCACAAATTGCAAGTCACAATCTCTTTGTTTTTTCGTATAAATTTTAATCTCATTACCCGATAAGGTAAGTTTAGGGGACAGATTACACCAAAACGAATCAAAACGGTTATATCTGAAGCTAAATGACTTCCTCGGTGGCTCAGTGGTTAGTGACCCTGACTTCTGGGTCAAAGAGGCATCGGTTCGATTCCCACCCAGGGCAAGCATTTTAGTGATGAACATAGGTGTTTGCTCTGTGTCCTGGATGTTTTTTAGGTACTATCTATATATGTATGTATTTAAAATAAGTATATGTAGTATATCAGTCACTGGCAGCCATATCACAATCTATGCTTAGTTTGGGGATCAGTGACCGTGTGTAAGATGTCCCCTAATATTTATTTATTATATATTTACTGAACAGAGCGTTGTAAAACGTTGTAAAAGCGTCGTTCCACCGAATAACATCAACGCGAAATTTGTTGACAGCATATTATTGTTTGGAGAAACTCTGAAACCGCTTATCAACGTACAACTTTTAAAACACGTTTTTAAAGTTCGACGATTTTGGCTCGTTAACTCGTCGCCACTGATCAACTAGCAAGCAAAACGGTTGTGCCGTGACATTGGATACAAAATGTTGTACTTAGCTTGAACAAGTTTGACGAGCCGCGAGCCATGCTCGTCGGATTTTAAAACTGCGGTTTTGCCGTCATCGACAGGCGAAGTTTGTCGACGAGCCGTAAAACCAGGTTTTAAAGCTCATCGGCTCGCTCTTCGATGTTTATATGCGCTTAACAGGAGGCGAGTTTAACTTGTAGTTGTTATGCCCATCTTCGTCGAGAGAAAGGTGCGCAGTAGTGTTTGCCGTACACACAATGAGCTACATTTGGCAACTTCGGTAAAGCAACACCAAAAGTTTTTTATACATGTCGTAATACAGGAGAATAAAAATAAAATCAGCTTTGTTACTACATTTATATTCTTACTCTAGGGAAATATTATTATATCTTCTTTGCTCTAAACATGTATGGTATTCATGCAGTTGAATCAGGTACTAAAATATGCTTGATACCTACTTGATATTATATTTTGTAAGTGTTCATAAATGTCGCGAAATTAACTTTCTTTCTTTAAAAAACTCGCACATGTCCGTTGCTTATGTTAGAGTGGAATATGGGCTTATCGGTTGCCATTGTCGTTGTTGCTCGATAAATTTAGTCAAAGAAAGACAAATTGAATGCAGGAATGTCCGTGATTCGTGACATGCGACCGTTTCGCTAAACAGTTTGGAAGTTTTAAATAGTTTGCGAATGATGCGATTGTTGTCACGAATCCAAATGATCTTTAGATAGTTATTTGAATAACTGCCACTATTTTGATACTTACTCTTTTATAAAGTTTTAATTAAGATTTTGTATGTTAAAGTTCAATTCAATTAATTTCTAAAAAAAAATAGTTTTTCTGTTTTTGTTTGTCATTACAGTCAGCAACATACTCGTGAATCAAAGGCCTAAATTTTAATATTGAAATTCAAAATTGACAACTTCACTGACGGTCACCGTTTCTTTTACAATTCCTTTCGCTGTCCGTATTTGTACTGGCCCTTTATTTTCTTTAGTAGTACACTGTTAAATAATAGGGCCATTAGGTAATATAATCCATGATGGCTCAGTTCAACTATTTACTTACTTTACCACCAGGCTTCCGTACCACAAAATTATTCATTCACGGGTCAGAGAAATATCATAAAAAGGTGGACTGTTCCTGGTTCTGTCCCTAAATTCCAGGTTATTCCAGGTTGCATTACCCCGGTACCGTGTCCCGTCCGTCCGATGGTCACTTAGCACTCGCAAAGTGCTTCCTGATTTAGCACGCAGTCGCTACCACAATAGGCTTAGGGTACACTATGTATTTCACAATAAAAAAATTAAAGATTATACATACAGTGTTGTTCCAGCCCAATTTTAGGGTGACCGTGTTTTGACCTGACCTAAAAGGCAGGCATAGGCCGTATTTTTTGATTTTTAGGATCCTTAGAGGGCCTGAAATCCGTTTAATATGGCAAAAGTCGTAATAGAGGTATCATTAAAGATAAACTAATAAATTTGAATGTAGATGATTTTATATAAATTCAAATTTAAAAGTTTCATTTTCTAATATCTCCAAGCTAGGGCTCTATTAATAGTTTATTCGATCATCTGTCTGTTTATTGAATTTTTTATGCATACATCGACAAATCCCTTACACGTGTACAACAAAAACGCGTAGGCGTAGACCCTGTAGATCGTCTACAAGATCCGTAGGCTTTGCTACGGATCCGTAGTAGGAAACATGCTTGATTCTTGGAGTTTCGCGCAAAGTTAATGTAAGTCGCTTGATGTATTAAACATTAAAAGAAACATGATTTACAAAGTGTTTTATATATAAGGCTCAGTTAAATAATAAATAAAGCATATTATCTGTAGGATAGTTAGAAAAGAAAGCAATAATTAATTTGTCTTACCACTGGTAAATCACTCCGTGTATCTTATTATTATGCTACTTTGTTAACATAAACCTTTCTTTTAAATTTAATTATATTATATATTATTTTATTATATGTATTATGTAGGATTGTACAGCTCTGGTATGACCTGTCAGAGTTTCAAGGCTGACAACCTCTGACAAGGTAAAATGGTTAAAACAGCCGGGACCTACAATTTAACGTGTCATTTGAGCCTCGATCGTGCTCAGTTGTAAATACTACCCGCGGTCAACCATTCGAAGACTGTGCCGAACGTTGCTCAATTTCGGTTATCGCTGACAAGCACCTCAACAACGCGATGAGCGCAACAGTAAAATAAAAATATTTTACTCGCTCATTGTACACTGGGTCTTATACAGGGTGATTCTAAAAGTGCATCGTCCCGCCCTCCTCCCTCCACGGCCCATTAGATGCGTCCGCGGGAAATCGCGATTTGCATAAGCGGCTTGGCTCTACACATAGTAATTGGGATCACATAGACGTGACCATCGTTATTTGACACCTCCCTTCACCCCCATTCACTTTCACTGCGGCCGAATTAACGCGGCAGAGTGGACAAAGAGAGGTCACTTTAAATTGGTCAACGGACGGTATAGGTTTAAGTTCGGCACCGATGTTTGCTCTGCACTTAAGGCCTTGAAGCTTTTAATCGAAGTGCGAAATTTGAATGCGATTTAAATTCCAATTATTTAATGGACTAAATAGCTGTCTACCCGGGTAAGGAAGATTTTGGGCATGATTTAAGTGATCAGCAGAAAAATTTGGCTTCAGTATCCGGTAAAGTAAATTAAGCTAGTGAAAATAATTTGCGAAGTGATTTAGGGTTAAAAGATGAATTGATAGTAAGAATTATGTGTAAAAAAAAAACGGACAAGTGCGAGTCAGGCTCGCACATCGAGGGTTCCGTACAAATCCAAAAAAAATCACATAATTGGGAAGTAAGTTGTTAAAATCTCTATACTATACCACCACCACCTCTATACCATCGAAAAAATGTTTTTTTTTTACTTTTCTTGTTAAACGTCGAAAATTACACATTGTTAAAATAATTAAAAACCTGTTTTAGCATGCGCTAACGAAGCTCTTTTATATGATATCTTACATGATACGATTTACTCACTTTGAATTTTGAACTCATATTTTGTGAATTTCGAGGCTCTATTTTTTGTGGTTTAAATTAAAATGTACAATTTTCAGACTTATTCCTTTATAATATGTACTCTGAGATAATGCTTTTCGCCAAATTTAGTAGTTCTATGTCAACGGGAAGTACCCTGTAGGTTTTGATTTTTGTGAGTGTCGAAATATGCGGTTTTTACGACATAGACGGCTCTAAGTTTTTAAACAATAACTGAGAAGTTTTTCTTTTACACAATTGCAAGAAACCATAGATATTCGTATACAGTTTAAATTTCAACTCGATATCTTTACGCGTTCCCGAGATAAAGTGTTTTGACACATACACAGACGGACAGACGGACAACAAAGTGATATAAGGGTTCCGTTTTTTTTCGTTTGAGGTACTGAACCCTAAAAAACACCTTGTAACATATGTAATTTAAATTTATGCCTGATAAATTTATCAACGCATCTTCACACAACATTTTACATTTTTACTTTTTTCACACAAAAAATACAATTAAAATAAAGCCAAATCACTTTATATTCCAAATACTACTAGTCATCACGTCAGACAGCGTATTATTCTTAATAAATACTAGTAAATACCAAGTATAAATAATCTTATAAAGTAGTTGTTAATTTAGATTTATTTCTGCTGACCACAACACGTTGTCATCACACAGTAAATTATTTAGATAGTTCCTGTATAATTTTGCATTAACTTAGACAAGTGTGTAGTAGGTACCTTTATTGTTCTTGTATCAACAGACTCCGTCGGAGGATATTATTGTTAGGAACGTTAAGAGCGATGCTGATTTTAAGTTGAGTTTACTTTTCGTTCATGAATATTGAGTTTGAGTGAAGAAGCTCACTCTGTAGGTTTATTCTAATGGAGTATGCTTTAAGGAGTTTGAAGATGTAAACAGTTTGTAAGTACTTGAAAAATGTACACAGGAATAAGTCTCTTTATCAGAATCATTTCAATAGGAGATTGCGTTTAAAAATTGTTGTAGCGTTAGAAAAGTTGAATTGCGTTACTGTAAAATAGCTATAGTACAATTTAATCAGATTTAAAATAAGATTTAAGGTCTTCTGAAATATTAATATTTAAAAGTATTGATGGATTTGTAAGCGCAAAAACTTAGGTATCTGTTAAATGGATGTAAATAAATAGATCGGCAGAGACGCCACTCGTCTATAAAAATAAGCTTCGTTCTAAAGCTGTCTGATATAAAAAAGAACACGCTATTGTAATGCTTCAAGATTAGTTTAAATGTCATTCCTAGCAAATTTTGCTTAAACTTTTTTTATAAATTGTAGCCGTCAATATGGAATGTAAGCAAAACAAGCAACTTTACGTAAGTATACCTAGGTAGGCGTCGTATGAGCCGCATTTGTAGGCGTCTAACGTGGCTCCTGTGGCACGGACTAGCGATCCTTATATCTGAAGATCAAATTAGAATTAAAGTCAAGCAAACTTCGACGAAAGGTTTGTCGGCCTTTTATCGGATACACTTCGGAGTAGTTCGGAGAGTGCGCTCAAGAGTTGGTCAATCTGCAATCCCACCTGCCCCTTTCTTCTATCGTACGGCTAGACAGACCAAAGCGCCACCCTTTTATGGTGGACATTCCGCGCGTTAGAACTAAGCGTTTTGAATCCTCATTCCTCATACGAACGGCCAGAATGTGGAACGCTTTGCCTGGGTTTGTCTTCCCGCTTAAAGTACAACGTGGGTGTCTTCAAATCCCGAGTAAATAGGTATCTTCTAAGCGTGATACACCCTAGACCGCATATCTGCTCAACATCAGGCAGTATGTAGTTAAACGCAAACCTATACGGAATAAAAAAAAAACCTTATTTACTATCTTCCCTCTTTCAAACATCCATGCGTAAATCTGTTTCCACTCAGACATTCTCAACTAATGAATCAAAGCATTAATTTTTCAAAACAATATTCCGCATGCAGTTAATTGTGGTTTTAATCAACGTTACAATGTTATGCGGTTGTGTTATTTAACACGCGTACGAGTTTGTTTCGTTCGATGTAGTAGGGTTCATGATTAATTAACCTTTTTGTATTATAAATATATTTGTTGTGAAATGAATTATCAAAATTAATCTGAGTAAATCTGTTAAGTATATTACTTATTTATCGATTTTAGCTATTATTTTGTGTCGCAGCAGTATTAGGTCACGTCAAGTTATAAAGATAACGGTTATGAAGGTAAGTTACCTGTTTCATGTAAACAATCAATACTTACTAGGTATTATACGTTCTAAATAATTTCCAAGAAGAAATTTTGAGTATTTCAAACGTTCTGTGATTTACATCATGATTACAAAAATAACCGGACAAGTGTGAGTCAGGCTCGCACGTCGAGGGTTTCGTACAAAAACACATTGTTAAAATAATTAAAAGCTGTTTTAGCATGTGCTAATGAAGTTCTTTTATATGACACCTTACATGATACGATTTACTCACTCTGAATTTTGAGCCCATATTTTGTGAATTTTGAGGCCCTATTTTTTGTGATATAAATAAAAATGTATAGTTTTCAAATTTCATAGTTCTATGTCAACGGGAAGTACCCTGTACGTTTTGATTTTTGCGAGTGTCGAAATATGCGGTTTTTTACGACATGAACGACTAACTTTTTTAAACGACAACTGAGAAGTTTGTCTTTTCCACAACAGCAAGAGTTCATCGATATACGTATACAGTTTAAATTTCAACTCGATATCTTTACGCGTTCTCGAGATAAAGAGTCTTGACATACACACAGACGGACAAACGGACAACAAAGTGATCCTATAAGGATTCCGTTTTTTCCTTTTGAGGTACGAAACCCTACAAAAACGTTAAACGTTAAAATATAATAATATGCCTGAAGACATTGGCGTACCGTAGAGGACTTAGTCAATGACATCAAACGATAAAATTCCATAAGGCGAACTGTTTATAATTATTGTTCTCACATTTTTTTATAACTACGTCACAAGTCGAGTAACATGCCTAAACGATGCCACATATAAACGTGAAATATAAAATATCTATGACAGTACAATGCAGTGTTTCTTGTTGCTTAATTATGTTAAAATCTTCGAGCAAATATATATAGAGTTTGGGAATCGTGCAAAAAAAGTGTCCGAGCCAAAACTCTGCCCAAGCTACGAAGGATGCAGCGTTTTTAGTTAATCGTAAGGCGATCGCAAGTCGACTTCAACGCCGCGCGATGCCAAAGTGATCGGTTACAAGCACCACTTAGGTAACATAACGCCGAGATCCGAGAAAATTGGTCATTGTGAATTATTTAACGTAAATATCTAAGTCGGTATGTATGTCGACAATCGGACATTGTTTACTACTTTCACTTTGGCTGTGGCTCTGTAAATATTTCTTCGAAGGCCAAAATGAATCATTGTCTTAATCTTGACAATTACTTTTCCGTGTTCATTTTTTTATCGTCACCTAGCACGTAGATCCGAAATCTACGTTCAAAATTTAATAAAGCTTTGTCATAACAGGGATGCGGAGGGGCGTGTGTCGTCATTTACATTTAAAGCACCAATTATTGGACGTCATTAGCGCCCTCTGGTGGCTATAAAACGCACCCAACACGCGCGACTTTACCGTTTTACCCCCCTTGCCCCCTTGCGATAATAAATTAGAAATAAACTGGCGATTTTTAATTTAGACCAAACGTTGGTCGTTTCTCAGCGACGACACCGGGTATTTTATATTTATTAATTTAATAAATTAAGCAAATTGCTGTTAAAAGTAATTGCTTCTTATATTAGCAACATAATCTTCTTGTTTCTCGCAAGTACGGTGCGGAAATTACTTAGATTTACCGACGTCTTAGGAGTACTTACTTAGAACGAGTAGGGTAATAAGGTTCTTGGGTACGCGGAAATGAACTTTATAGCCAATATTGGCCCAGTTTTTGCCGTCGTGGAATTTATCACGAGATTTCTGAGCTAAAATGTTTTCAAACATAAATATCTAGCTACAGTAAAATCAACTTATGTTACTAGCTGACCAGGCAAACGTTGTTACGTCCTTTAAAAGAAAATTGGGAAGGGCTACCCCTATCACCTAAGAGTATTTAAAATAGCCTATGATACATTATCAGACCTAATAATAATAAAAATAAAGGGCCTCTCAGTGTTGACTTAAGCCCCAATGATGCCTGCCAAAGGGCCAAGCTTTGCTTGTGATTTTAAGTGAATAAAAATAAATAAAAAAAGCCTTTATTTAAAAATCATATTACAAAATTAAAAATTAATTATATCATTATTTATCATTATCAATTATCAATTAATTTCTTTCTGTCAATTACCTAACTATAAGTCGACGCCAATGTCTGTTTGCCTTTTCTTGGCAAATGCCTCCTCCAGTTGTCTCCACGTGTCTCTGTTGTTGGCTGTTTTTACCATTCACTGCCTGCTACAGCTTTTATTTCGTCCACCCACCTTCTCGGTAGTCTTCCGCGCTTTCGTTTTTTGTGACTCGTGAATCAGTGCATTATTGACTTTGACCACTTTTCTTTTCCCCTAATTGTATGCCCAGCCCATTTCCATTTCAACTTCCTGATAGCGACAGTAACAGATTATCAGACCTACTGAATACCAAATCAGGCCATTTTGAAAGAGTTCGATGATATATGAGACACGAGATTTTTTTTAAATTAGCAGATGATTTTAAGGCGTCAGCAATATAAGAGTTTTCTATAATAATATGTGGTAACAATATTTTCATTAAACATGCGTATAACCGATAAATTACTTTGGTTTTATCATTACATAAAGTAAATTACCGGAGAATATCCAACGGGACTCCAAATTAAAACGCTTGTTCCATGCTTGTTGCAAATGCATTGAAATGTATCCTTCATTGTTTCTATTTATAATTAGCCGATATATCTGTGTTATAATTTACTTTACCCGCAGTTTCCTGCAAATGTTACTACACTTTAAATTTTCCGCGATAAAAAGGTGTGACATTCTCCAACCGTTAAAAACTATACCTATTCATGCAAAAAGTACACGCTTACGGATTATAATATTAGTAAGAATGCAAATCCTGAACGTATATAAAGACAAAGGAACAAATTGTCATTCTACCATTATATCCCCTCAAAGAGGAAATAAACTATGGATTGACAATGACAACTGACTTTAAAAGTGGATAAAATGGTTTTCTCTATTTGCCGTGCTACCAGTGCTGAAATGATTAGTCCTACGAGTATCATACCAATGAGTTACGACTAACCATTCGATTTTACAGCCGTCTTCAAAGTGCTAGAAACTACTAAACTATAATCTTGGAGTACAATATCGAGTCTTCATTGAAATTGCTGCAATAAAATGAGTAATAACATCGAAAACTCATCAGATAGTTGCTTTATTGGAAGCCGGTTCCTCCACATTGTAGAGGGTAAATTACTCAAGTTTGGCATTTCAATTTGTGAGATGTGTATTATGATGTTCTTCATGTGGAATGTTATGGCAGCTCGATATAGTTAAGCTTTGATTATGTATCTGTCTAGATACTACATTAGCTGAGTAAAACGGCCCAAAAAATATGACAAAGAGTTATCTTTGTGATAAGCATTTCAAAAATCTGAAGCGAACGCAGGATTTGAACCTAAAGTGCCTATCTTAGAAAAATTACAAGTAATAGAAACAGTACTAAAAAATATGAAATTTAAAAGGTGTTAGATAAAGATGCACATACACTCGAACTTACGTAATTTCGAAGGGTTTCACAAACTAGCATTGAGCTATTTCGGGTGTCCAAATTCAAAAAGGTAAAAAGTAGGAAGGTAAAATGATTAGAGATTTGAACCTTCTTCCTGGAACTAGAGGGTTCAAAGTTCCGAAAAAGACAAATGACCTAATCTTACCAACCAAATTTTAACCATTTTAACATTCCAACTGGTGATTTTGACGTATGCGACAGACATTGCGTTTTTTTTTTGTTCCACTCACTCTCGCATATGCTCTATAACCAGATATGAAATTTTTTTTTGTTATTAATGTTTATATTTGTCCATTTATACAGATGTATAATCAAAGAGTTAAGTTAATATCGTGTTCGAATTACAAATTGAATCATAGAAATAAAATCAACTGTTACAGTCAACTTGCCTACATATTGTCCCTTCAAAAACGACTTTTTTAAATAAAAGTATATTCTGCATGTCACCAATTATTAACAATAAAATATTAGAAGCCATTCGTAATAATAATGATCTAAATATATTCAAAAACTTACTGAACAATTTGTTAGTTAAAAAAGCATACTACAGCGTCGACAAATTTCTTTCAGATAAAAACACGAGTGGCATAATATAAGTCATTTTTGCATTATACTTACACTAGTTTTTACCCGCGGCTTCGCCCGCATACGCAATGTATCATTATAATTTATAGCCTATATGTTATTCTGATATATAAGCTATATTATTGCAAAGTTTCATCTCAATCCGTACAGTAGTTTTTGCGTGAAAGAGTAACAAACATCCATACATCCATCCATCCATCCATCCATCCATCCTCACAAACTTTCGCGTTTATAATATTAGTAGGATATAAGTGTTCAGCTTGTTGACCTTCTGTATCATGACTGATTTGACAATGAATTATTTTTGACATTTATATACTTTAAATCTGATTGACATACTGTTTAATTGATGTACCTAATTTTAAACTCACTATGTTTATATAGCTTCAAACAACTGTCTGTATGCCATTGATGGCGGAGGCTAGAGAACTTTTAATAATTTATTCGGACATCTATGTATTTACATAGTATATACCTAGTTTCACAGACTAATAAATCATTGTTTAATTTAATTAGGTGTAATTAAATACAAGAGATTTCACTAAATGCGTAGTTACAGAGTTAGGACGTAGATTTGACTAACTTTTTACTTTTTAATTCGGCGATTTGACCATATCACTTGTATATGGGTCGATGCTGTTTGACTAGTAGGAAATACCAGTAGTAGAAAAAATATTTTCGATCTAGGAAAACATCGAGAGGCAACCTGCATACGCCCGTGGAAGAAACGCGATGGCTTATGTGAATCCACCAACTCGCACCAGCCAGCGTGGGTAGGCTTTCGTCCTGCAGTAGACAATCAAAAAGGCTGGTACAGTAAAGTACAGACCAGTAGAAAGGGAATTAAAAAAGCCACGCTATTTGACCATTTAAAATGTACCTGTCTTTTACCTGAGTTAAGTGTATACTTGTCCATTGCTCACCATCCATATTGTACCTCCAATTGCTACATTAGATACAATTGCCCTAATCACTTCACAATCCATCCAAGGGGATGCAATTACGCGCGGATTATGTCTAGTCGGGCGTTTAGCTTTGATTAGAATAAATCATTATTGGTGATTGGGCCGCGTATGCGCCACCGAGCGTGTTGATTGGATCCCGCATGGATTCAGGCTGAGATCTAGATGTGAACAGATTACGATGTAAATTGTATTGTCTATGGCATGGACACGGATGTAAGAGAGAATGGAGCGGGCATCAGGTCAGTGATTTGAAATCAAGACTTGTTATACGTATTGATGCCAGCTTAGCCCAAAACAAAAATGAAACTAAAGTGAAAAAAGTTTGCAGTTCTGAAAGTAAAACTATTTTTCAAATGTTACAATGCCGTTTATTTTTATTTACTGACTAAAAAAGGAGGAGTTTGCTGTTTAAGTGTATATACCTAATAAGTGTATAACCTTGCTAGTATAAAAGTAAGCTCGTATAGGCTGGATGGCTAGCCACTAGGTCATAGTTTTTAAACCGCAACGGTTAAAACAACCGGGAGCTACTATGTAAGGTGTATACTTACTTACTTTAAGGTACTCAATATTTTTTACACAGCATAATCCTTCGAAAGAATGTTTCTTTTCAGTTTTTCTACAAGTAAACAAAAGAATCAACGTTACGCCACTGAAAATTTACAGCAACGTTTAAAAAAAGAAGCCCCAAAAATGTGATACGAAGAAAAGTTTACAAATCAAACAAACAAAAAACCTTATCACTCCATTGTCTGCCCAACAAAAGGAGGCCCGAAATTGCCTGCTGGCTATAAGTATCTCGAGCAGAAAACAAAATACACCGCAGATGCCCTTCATATATGCCACCCTCGGTTCGGCGACGAGCGTGTGACGCGCCACTCCCGTCCAACCGTAAAAAAGGGAAATCAATTATAACGAAATGGCAACCCGTAGCGCCGGCTCCCGGCCGACATAAAAAGACCCACCTCATCCATAGGTTAGGTATAGTCCGAGTGACAGCCGCTGTGGTACCTTTGGGCGCATGTTGCGCGTATATCTCTGTTTTGTATAGAAATACTCTGCATACAATCAGCATAACATTGTGAGACATTTTCTGGCAGATAGGGGTCGTAAAAGTTCTTGAATAGATGCCACGCACCTCACGGTGAAACTGAAAGACTGAAGGAGGCAACCCTTGCTACATGTGCCCGATTTGCACTTATCTGATTTTACGCCTCATTTTTTAAATATTAGCGACCTTTTTGGATTGACGACAAAAAAACTACTGTTCTCTTTATAACACACTTTTTAAGTTAGATAGACTCGTACTACGCTATACAGCTACAAGATAAAAATGTTTTTTAAATTTAATAGATTATAAACTGAAGTGGCTATTAACTGAAGTGTACATTTACATATTTGTACACCCGGCCTTATATGTGGGGGTAAGGTAAACAGAAATCTGCACGACATATGCAAGAGGGGTCTTGAAAAATTGGATGCACGTTCGAAAACCCTTCGCAAAGAATACAATGCGATGTCTGGCCCCCTCCCGAATTGATACCTAATTACTTTGGTAAGCAAATAATTGGCTAGCAACGAGAGCTCGGCTCTAGAGCTATTGAGGAAAATGCGATTTTGTTTGTTAGCAACGTATTTTTACTGAAAAAATAAGCGTATTTGCTAAAATCGTGTTCTTCATCTTGTTTTTTATTTTTGTTCATATGACAAAATGTAATTTAGTGCTGTTAGACGAAAAAGAAATAAAACACCATTGTTTTTAAAACAAAAATTACTTGAATTGGAAGGCAAATCAGATTTTGGTACAAAAAGAGCAAAAACTGTAGAAGAACGCAAAACAATAAAACGTCCAATTGGTATCAAAAGTTTTTTTAGTAATTGGAGCACAAGTGTATTGGAAAACATTTGCCGTTTTTGTGAAAAATATTTTTTATTATAACTCGACCTTTCGTTCGAATTCTATTAAGCGAAAACAAGAGTGAAAAAATCAATTCGAAAAACTCACTCACGCACATAATTGAAAAGTCAGAACCCGTGTAAAATGTCAGTAGTTTTTGCTTAGTCATTATTGAATACATTGAAATTGAAAACTGTGTATTTGTTTCAGCTGAAACAGTTGGATTCAAAAGTGGCTATTTGGTCTCGTGATGTTTTTTAGATAAAACTTTATTTTCAATCCAAGTTTAAAATTACTAATTTTATTTTGCAATTTAATAAGTGGTAAAAGTGTAAATTAAATTATATGTGAAGTTACTTGATTAGCCATATAATTGTAAAATATCTAACCTAATTTAATTACTGATTATTATTTTTTATTGAATGCTTGTTTGCATACATTTGATTCGTATTTTTTTTTCAAATCTTCTACATCGCCACTTTTATTTCAGAATATTATAATATATAGGTACCAACTGATATACGGGAATTGTTTGAAGGCATAATATTCTGTAGTTTCTATCAGGTATTTTTGAAATATCCGTGTACTCTTTACTACCAATTTGTCGAATTAGAATTTCAATGCCAAGAAAATTGTAAGGTTCTGGCAATACTTAAAAATAAATAAATACCCACAGTTTCTGGCGTTTCCGAGCATCTTGTATACTTTCGCAGCATGATCTGCACAAACAGTTTAGTGCATCAACATATATTTGTAGAGATGAATATCCGACTAATTCATAAAGATATTTGCAAATTGGTACATCTTGGTTTTCTTACCATAAAATGCCTCACGTGGTACGGGTTACACATTTTTTTTTATATTAACAAGTTATTTTTTTGTAAAATATTACACACGCAACTAAATAGACTTCTTAATTGTACTTACAAAGTAAATCAACGATTGATGACATTATAATAGCAGTAAATGTACTTGTAACAAACTAAAGTCACCTAAGAATAACTGGTTCTGTCAGAAAATAGCAATTTTTGACGTTCTATGCCTAAATTGTACTGTAAAAGATAGAACAGCGCTATACACCAAACTTACAGCGCGCCGAATCTCCAAAAATAATGTCTTTACTAACTTTACCTTTTCCATTCATTCTGAAACATCCGTGATTCTGATATCTTTTTTTTAACATTTTATTTCTTAAAATTCACCAACTAGCACCATTTGTTGCAGAAATTTCAACGGGATTAGTTTTTTTGTTTCTCTTGTAAAATTTGGCTACATGCTGATTGTATATCTCAGATGGTTATGGAAGAAAAGTTTACTAGCCCGGTCCTTGCAAAGTAATATGTCTATGATTTCATGTTGGTGTATATCTTGTTTTGCTTGCTTTGTAGCCAGGGACGGGCGCGGGCGGCACCTGTTGCCTTTTCAATGCGGGAAGCCTAATCCTTGCCGAGATGAAATAAATAGAACATTGGATTTGGACCCGCGATATGTTTTTGGAACGCACCGTCAGAAACAGTCTCAGCCCTTTGGTAGCGTTGTTTGGGAACTTGGTGATTTTCCTGTTTTTTATTTATTTGTTTTAGGTAATATTATTCTCTTTACATCTATCTATCTAATCTATCTAATCTATCAGCCGTAGGATGTCTACTGCTGGACATAGGCCTCCCCCATGGATTTCCCATAAGGCCGGTTGGAAGCGGCCTGCATCCAGCGCGTTCCTGCGATTTTTATTATATCGTCAGTCCACCTAGTCGGTGGACGTCCTACGCTGCGCTTGCTGGTCCGTGGTCTCCATTCGAGAACTTTCCGGCCCCATCGGTTATCCGTTCTTCGAACAATGTGTCCTGCCCATTGCCACTTTAATTTGCTAATCCGCTGGGCTATGTCGGTAACTTTGGTTCGTCTGCGGATCTCCTCATTTCTGATTGACACCGAGCATAGCCCTCTCCATAGCACGTTGGGCTATCTTGAGCTTATTCATGAGGCGCACATTAAAAGACCACGTTTTAGTTCCATATGTCATCACTGGCAACTCTCTTTACATATATTTAACATAACATATATTTCTTCTTCTCGTCAGTTCATATTCGTGAATGGTTGCCTGGAAGAAATTCCCATAGGTGATATGGCCGCCAGTTTATAATCATATTTAGTCTTAAATGTACCTATAATATAAAATTTTTGCTTTGTGGTTATAAATAAAGAGTTTTGTCTGTCTATCAATATAATGTTGGACTTTCACTTGGTTATCATTATTTTGATCTGTAAAGAAAATTGCATAAAATCGAAAGAATGTAGATCTAACTACCACCTTTCCTAATATGTGTAAATAAACAATCGGAATAAGCTGCTCAGCCTTACTAACTTGTCTGTCGAAACTTTAGAGATCATTTTAACGAATGTTTTACTGATACTCATGTGAAATACCAATAAATTATTATAAAAATATAACGTTTTAAATAAACTTTTGAGAGCCTGGATATCATGTAGCAGCAGAGTGCTAGCCAAGACAAGTAAAACGAGCCCAAGCACGACGGACGGGTCTATATTGTTTGGTAAAGAAGTTCCTATGGACACCTTCTAACTCCTCAGATCAGCTCCATGATTCCAAATTATTGCATTTTCACGCGATTTACACCACCGTGCAAAATTTCAGCTTAATTGGAAACCGACAAGCTGGTCAAATTTACCTTGCAAGATTCCACCCGAACTTGCATAGGTACTATCTATACATCCAATACAAGTTAAATAAATGCTTGGAATGACATCTTTGCTCACATTTTTTCATGTATTCAAAGTCATAGAATATTATTTATTTTATATAATGTTTTTCTTTTTGTTACAGGTAAAATCTCGCAACTTTTCTAATGAACCGGTTACGCAATCAAATTTAACGTAAGTTTGGAAAACAACTTTGGCGCAGAGTAAAACAATAAAAGGAAAAAACAAACTTTTAATTAATTAAGCTTAAACTGAAAATGGTACAAACGCCAAACGAATGACGCAACATAAAAAGTAGCTGTAAGTGAAACCTGAGTTATTCAATATCCTTATTATTCTGTACTCAAACATATATGACGTAATATTTTGCCTTTTAAACAATAAAAAGGCATATTTAGTAGCTTTATCCACGAATCTGTCTTGGAATTTAGGATATCACTGCACTTACTATTAGGATCAGCTTTTAGTATAAGACTACCTCTAAAATCAGTTCATTTGGTTGTTCAGTGGAAGTTACGAGTAGGTATAAGGTTTTTTTATAAATGGGACGTACGGGACGGGAAAGTTACTAACATAGACATAAAGTTATGGATTGGCAAGTTGAAATGGCAATGGGCAGGGCACATAGCGCGGAGGACTGATGACCGATGAGGTCGAAAAGTTCTTGAGTGGAGACCACGTGCCTAAGCGCAGCGTAGGACGTCCACCCGCAAGGTGGACGGATGACCTCATTAAAACCGGAGGATCACGCTGGATGCAAGCTGCTCCCAACCGGTCTTATTGAAGATCCATAGAGGAGGCCTATGTCCAGCAGTGGACTGCTTATTGCTGATGGATGGATTGATGAATAAAGGCTCCATCAAACACAGGCGGTACGAGCGGTAGAGCGGTACGAGCGGTAAAGGGCGGTACGGCAGTACCGCGACCGGACCTGTGTGAGCCCTTCTTATATAACCAGTACAATACAGATGCCTGCCCGTCTGCTATACCGCTCGTACCGCCTGTGTGTAAAGGAGCTCTAATGAGTATAACGATATCTTAAAATAAGCCAAATCGATACACCCAGCATCTTTGAGAAAGTTCAACAGAAAATTCCTTATTTTTTTAAATATGTTTTAATCCCAATAAATTCACAGCTCAATATACTTATTAATAGAGCTTGTACTTCAGAGTAGTTTAAAATTTCCTCTAAAATTTAATCAAATTTTGACAAGGCTTCAAATTATAATTTAGGAATTTAATTTTGTCAATGTCGTACTAAATTAAGACGTACTTAGCAATCTTAGGATCTTTAAAATGAGTATAGTAACATTTCAAATAATTTGGGAAGAACATTATAAAATAAACTAAAAGAATAGTAAAGATATGGTGTATCCGCATAATTTATTGGTATGATTGAGATTTGATTTTATTATGATCAACATTTTAAATTTTGTTTCGATTCGATTGCAATTATGAATATGTAGGAATGTGGGAAATTTGTAAAGTTATTCAATTTTCATCAGAATGACGAAATAAAATTATATTTATTTTGTTATAGTCAAAATCCACTTAGGTAGCTTGCAGTCTCAACTCGTCTGTGATACCTACTGGTTTCTGACATCGCTATTTGTGTTCACGTATTTGTATTATTTTCCCACAAACAACGCTATGAAGTGGATCGTATTCGCCCATATTTGGCTATTCAGTCGAACGAAACGAATACGCAAACTGTCGTATCATCATGTAAAAAGCGTGGTCTTTTTGCTAAATCACTATTTATCTAATGGAATCAATGACGAAAAAAAATCACTAACATCAAATAGTAGCCTAAATATAATTGTTTTATCTAGAAAATTTCTGACTTGACTGCTGAGTGATTTATTTATATTAATTATCATGATTTCACAAAAAAAATAATTTCGCCAAAACAAATCTTTGCCCAGGAATAGGTGCTGTCCCACTCCTGGGCAAAATGGATTTAAAAACATTTCTGAACAAAAGCTATTACAAAACGTCATTGTTACTTAAAATGGTGCTCCGTTTGCATCAGTCCAGTGCACCGTGCCATTCATCCACTACCTATATACGTTCCAGTCTGCAACATACTGAAAATGAATTCATGTCAATGTCTGAAAGCGGAAATAGAATCTGGAGCGGCGCTTCTGGAAATAGTCGTCGAACTAAAAATAACTGGAATAACTGTTTACAGACTTTATAGCCTTGCATATTGGCAGCCGAGCGGTGACAATTTGAAATCTTTTAATAGGTAGATGCAGTTAGATGATAAAAATAATAGTTTTAATATTTAATAATTTTATCGCGATCATACGCACGCGTTTAATATTACCCAAACGCATTCCAAGTTGCACCCGCGATAGTAGGCATCGCTTCATAACTCATTATTGTCCTTGACTGGTATGTTAGTAGTAAATACCTAATGATAAAATAAATATTTTAGGATTAACTCAGATAGCATAGTTTATTAGATTAAATTTAGTGGACTTTTCATTTACCGTGTATTTCAACTAGATTCTTCAGATCGTTTCTTGAAGTCTTAGGTGATTCGCCCCGCGGGCCGAACCGCTTGCGGGGCGAAACGCCGCAATACCCGAAATAGGGTATCTTGCATATTGTTATAATAAAACTACTATTAGTGGAAGAGCCTGGAGCCTACGACACAGGCTACCCTAGTGTGGGCCCCAGTGTACACTGATTGTTTAAATATGAAGTTTCATTAAACTGTATTCTGTTTCAATTAGGTGTTAGTTATTTATATTATGTAAGATCGGGTGGAATCTTGCAGGCTAAATTTGACCAACTTCCCGGTTTCCGATTGAGCTGAAATTTTGCACGCATATGTATATTGCGTGACAATGCAATAATATAGTACCCTGGATGATAGAGTCAGAAGTTGACTAGACCATAGAAACTCCTGTACTAAACAAGATAGACCCGTCGTGTTTGGGCTAGTTTCACTTGTTTTGGTGCTGTTACATGATATCCAGGATCTCAGAAGCTTTGTAGTTAAAAATTTATATTTTTATAATATTTTTTTCTTTAGGCAGCTTCGTAGCATATGTGATACTAGCTATTGTCCGCGGCTCCACCTGCGTGGTATTTTGACTTTTGTGCTATCCCACAGGAATCTTAAATTTTTTTCGGGATAAAAAGTAGCCTATGTCACTTTCCGGCCCTTGAACTATATCCATGCAAAAAATCAAGTCAGTCCGTTGCTCCATTGCTGCGTGAAAGAGGAACAATCCAACAAACTTTTCGGATTTATAATATTAGTATGATAATAATATATAATTTAAAAAAATGGTTGTCTGTAAAGTCGGTTTAAAGACGATAATTTTAGGTGGTAACCTGTAAGAAAATATTGTTGAATCAATAACTGAAACAAACCAAACGGTTAGGTCGATCCTGCCCTCTCTATCGCTTGTTCTGCGCCCTCACTTGCACGCACGGCTCAGGCGGAACGTGACACTTATTCACGCGTGCAGCTAGTGTTTCACGTCAAAAAAACAATATAATGAGACTGGCATGGGACTGCAGGAAATTCATGACCATACATTTTTTTTGCTCATTTTCTACTACAAACTCGTTAATCAAAATGAAGATGCGACTAGGTACATAATAGGTACTTTACAGATATTTAGGTACTCACGAACCTTATTGTGACATTAGTGCCAGTGACAAAGAATATCATTATAATTATAGAATGGACATCTAGCTATCGAGCTATCCATAGCGTATAGCGTTTAGAAGTTAACGTAATTTTGATTTTGCTATTTGTGTCTTTATACCCTTATCGAAAATTATTTATTATCATCAATCACTTTGTTATTGTATCACGTTTACTTCAGTGTGTCCTACAAAGAAAACATGTCATTGTATTGTATTCAGAGGTAAATTTTATCAATATTAAAACTAGACTAGAACATTATCGTTGCTTTACAGTACGTTTTATGGAACTGGATGGATAGAACCGGAAATATCCGTAGCGTATAGAGGGCGCATCGCTCGCGCTCGCCGGCCGTTTCCGGCGCGCTCTCGTTACGTGAGCTTTGTGTGAGCGGGGCGCGTGACGTCACATCATCAATTCAGGGTTGTTGCTATTAAATTATCACGTAATTTTAATTGTGCTATTTGTGTTTAAAAGAAATAATATTATCCATAATTATCAATCACTTTGTTCTTGTATCAAGTTTACATGAGTGTGTCCTACAAAAAAAATACATGTATTCTATTCAATGATATATTATATCGATATAACTAGACTAGATCATTATCGTTGCTTTATAGTACGTATCATAGAAATGGATGGATAGAACCGGATATATCCGTAGCGTCTAGAAGGCGCTGCGTTCGCGCTCGCCGGCCGTTTCCGGTGCGCTCTCGTTACGTACGCTTTGCATGAGCGAAGCGCTTGACTTCACGTCAGAAATGTAGGGTTGTCGCTTTGACATTATAGCGTACCTATTTATTTTTATTTACTAACATTTGATAAACAGCATGCATAATGAAGCTGCTTGATACTCTGTGATACCTTTATTGTTTTTATTTTGCAAAATGTTTTACAATCATAAAATTTAGTTCATTTATTGGATTAATTTGTCGTCACTGAGCGTAAATATCTTTTTTCCTTGCAATATCTATATTTCGACACAACTTATAATATAATAGATGCTTTATGGCACATATCACTGAACTAAAGGGACAGAACCGGAAATATCCATAGCGTATCGAGGGCGCAGCGCTCGCGCTCACTGGCCGTTTCCGGCGAGCTCTCGCTCGTTACGTGCGCTTTGTGTGAACGGAGCGCGTGACGTCACGTCTATAGGACTGTCGCTGAAAAATAAAAACTCACTTATTTTGACCCACTGAAAGCATAATTAAGGTTGCTTGCGCCTTGTAACTACCATGTATTTCCTTTAATGCAATGGTTGGTTTTATCATAACGCCATTTATTTTAATGATGTGTTGGTATGTTCCATTTTATGAACTCACTTCAGTTAGAAGTGCAAAAACTAGGTATACTTTTTACGTACTTAGATAGGTGCCTATTTTCATAAAATCTTTTAAATGTTTTTGAATGCCACAACCGACTTGTTTGCACGGATCAATGTAGTAACTTCCCCATTATTGTTGATTTATCAAAAATTATTCAGCCGATATCCATAAAATTAAAAAAAAAAACTACCTTAGAAGTATGGTTTTTCAGAAAAAAAGAATTATCAAAATCAGACTACTCTGTAAAAAGTTATGCGTTTTTTTAAAAGTTTGACCAAACATAAAAAAAATGTACGCGTCGACTTGTACACCTCCGTTTCGTCGGTTAAAAATAGGCATTATTACAAAAACAAACAAAAATAGCTATAACGAAATAGATACAAACTCAATTTAAACACAAATACACCCACACACACCACACACACTTTGACTTTGACTATTCAGTTCAAAACAGTCAAAACAGACAGTCAAAAACGTTCGAAAAATATTACCACCATATTTTATTCTCGGACGTATAAACAAAAATAAACGTACGTTTACAAAATGAAGCCCTACGAATAGTAAATAATGACAGTTTCATAGTTCCATCGAGCATCCCATCACAGTAAAGGAGCGGCAGTAAATCCAACAGCGATGTAAAGCTCGTTACTAATATTTATCACCCGAAGAAAACAGTTCGCCGTTTTGAACTAAAATATCGCACAGCCCGACTAAAACAATTCACGCGGGAATGTTTTAGTTGGCTGCTATTTTGAAAGTTAGTTGTTTTACTTCTGGTTTTGTTATGGGAATGCAGCGAGGTGCATTGGTCTGGGCTTTAGAGTCAACTCGCTATATTTAATTTAATGCTAGCCGTCTTGGTAATGGAATACTTGTAACTGCTTGATTGTCGTTTCAGCCGTAGGACGTCCACTGCTGAACACAGGCCTCCACTATAGATCTCAATCTCCAATAAGACTGTTTCGTAACTGCTTGATATTTGTATTGTATTGCTTATCGGGTTTTTAATTCTTAGGGCTGTTTGTTGCTTTGTATCTCTTTCGGGCAGCAACGGAACAACAGTTTGACTTGATTTTTGACATGGACATAGTTTGAAAGGCGGAAAGTGACATGGGCTACTTTTTATACCAGAAAATTAAAATTTTCTCATGGGATAGCACAAAAATCAAAATATCACGTGGGTGAACCCGCGGGCAAATTCTAGTAGTCCATAATTGAACAGGCTTATCGTCAACAAGCGATTACGCCACATCCAACACACTGGCACAATTGAGAGTTTGAGAGAGAGTGAAATAACACGCCATCGAATTATTCTTCGCAGGTGACCTCATGGTATTATTTTTCACCGAAATTCATATTATTAAGAAAATCCGTATACATCTTAAGAACTTGGTACGTTACGGGTACGGGATCCGGTATTAAAGTCTCGTCGTCGTCGCTTATGCCATAAGATGTTCACTGCTGGACCTAGGCCTCCCCCATCGACCTCCAATAAGACCGATTGGAACCGGCTCGCATCCAGCGCGATACTGCGGTCTTTAAGGTCATCCGTACACCTTGTGGGTGGACGTCCTACGCTGCACTTGTATAAATAAATAAATATTTTGGAGACATCTTACACACGGCCTCTGACCGCAAAGCTTGCGATATACTACATATACATATTTTAAATACATACACTTATACAGATAGTAACTAAATAACACCCAGACACAGAGAAAACACCTATGTTCATCACATAAATACTTGCCCTAGATGGGGATCGAACCCACGCCTCTTTGACCCAGAAGCTAGGGTCCACTAACCACTGAGCCACCGAGGCAGTCAGTATTTAACCCCTTAATGCATGAATTATGAAGGAGATGATGCAAATTATTTTTTTTACTAAAAACATATTTAATTTCCTATATATAAACATCCTAAAAAAGGAAAAAAATATTGGATGCTTATTTTAAAAGTTACTACACGAAGCCATATATGGCTTCGTATGCATTGATTAAAAAATGAAACCATTTTTTACGAAAACCTTACAAACAATTCCTTTTATCGTTCTAACATAATTAACTTTACGTTTCTCACGTTTGGTATTTGAACGGAATTTGGAACAGCTCTGAAAAATTTGTCGACTTGATTTCATCCACGCAGTTAAATAGTCAACGTTATCTGAACGTAAAAACGTAAGAACGTAGTAACTAGATCCGTAAATAAGATTATATAGTTGAAAGTAACATCAAAAGCGGTAAAAGTTCACTGGTGCAAAAAAAAAACAGGAACATCTGAGTGCATGCGTAGGCATATATTGCCAAATATAGTAATGTCAAAATAATGCTAAAAAACCGGACAAGTGCGAGTTAGGCTCGCACATCGAGGGTTCCGTACAAATCCAGAAAATTTCGCAAAATTGTTGTTATAACCATCGACAAAAAGTTTTTTATTTTTCAGTTTTCTCGTTATACATCGAAAAAGACACATTGTTAAAATAATTAAAAACCTGTTTTACCATGAGCTAATGAAGTTCTTTTATATGATACCTTACATGATACGATTTACTTACCTTGAATTTTGAACCCATATTTTGTGAATTTTGAGGCCCTATTTTTTTGTGATTTAATTAGAAATGTACAGTTTTCAGATTTATTCCTATATGTGTATTCTGAGACAATGCTTCATGCCAAATTTCAGTTCTATCTCAACGGGAACTAGGTTTTGATTTTTGTGAGTGTCGAAATATGCGGTTTTTTACGGCTCTAACTTTTTTAAACGATAACTGAGAAGTTTTTCTTTTAAACAACTGCAAGAGCCCATAGATATACGTATACGGTTTAAATTTCAACTCAATATCTTTACGCATTCTCGAGATAAAGAGTCTTGACATACATACAGACGGACAGAAGGCGAGACGGACAATAAAGTGATCCTTTAAGGGTTCCTCTTTTTCCGTTTGAGGTACGGAACCCTAAAAACCAGAAAAATACTGAAACAACTGCGTTTTCTTATTCATTGATATGCAAGCATTATATTTTGAAATTTGGGGCTTTTTTACTTAACGTTTTATGATTATTTTTCCATTAATAAAAATATCACAAATTAATTGCACTCCAACGGTCAGACACGCTGAATACAACCACCAATGTTTTGACAGATTGCACTAACTATAGGCAACAAAAAATACTTTCCCTTCAACAAAGAAATCATATATATGGATTCAACATTAGTTTTGTAAAAAACTTATTTAATTCATGGAAAAAAATAATTAACTTTTAATGCCATATATGGCCTCGTATACGGTAAGGGGTATAACTTCGTAATTCAAAAAAATCGTTCACACACTACACTAATAAGCCGTGGTGGTCTAGTGGTAGTAACACCCGACCTGCAATCGTGAGGTCGTGGGTTCAAATCCCGATCCCGTACCAATGAGTTTCTTTGGAACTTATATACGGCATTTCACATCATTGGCTTTTCGGTGCAGAAAAACATCGTGAGGTAACCTGCATACGACCGTAGAAGAAATTCAATGGCATAATGTGAATCCACCAACCCGCACTGGGCCAGCGTGGTGGATATGGCCCAATCACCCTTCGTGGGTAGGCCTACGTCCTGCAGTGGACTATTAAAAGGGCTGGTACAGTAATACACTACTACGACTACGATCAAATACAAATATTTTAAATTAAGTAATATAAAACACGCGTGATTGGCTTCTTGTTTACTCAATAAAAAAATAAACACATTTTGCTGATTGCCGACATGTAAAGTTAAAACAGTAATGTCTGTCGCAACAAAATCAAAGCCATTTCACTCTAGTTAACAGAATATCTCAATTAATTTGCTTTTGCGAAACATATTTTTATATCTACATGTAATTTCTCCTCGCAATTGAAAGCTTTGAGGCGTTACGAAATATTTCTATTTATTTGACTACGCAAAAAATAAAATGTATGTCTGAAATATAATTTTATTATATGTAACGTTTGAATCTGTACTGTTAATAAGAGTCTTATTTTATAAGTTTTCTATGTAAAACATTGTCCAATTGCACTATTACAAATGCTTCTTAATGCGGTCTTTTAACTCATGAAATAAATAATGCTCTGACCATAGAGATTATAATCAGTTTTGTATTAAACTATCTCCATGTTTTTCATTTTAGTAAAACTTTGCGCACACAATAACGGATATACGTTTAAGAAATTTGACTGAATACCTACTTTTAGTATATTTTACATCTCTCATGTTCGGTAAGTTCTTATTACCTCCAAATGAGGCTTGTAGGTGACTAATTAGCGCTCTAGGGTAATAATGTAGCTAGAAAAGCCCTAGGGCGGTAAGTAATTAAAAAAAAAACCACTTATTTCTTTCAAAAAGTTCGCGTACATCTAACCATCATACTGGCAATAGACATCATGCATTCAGCTCAATGACTAAAGAGGTCACTTTGCTATTTAGCTTTGTCTTCGTGTAAATATAATGGCGGCAATTCGGCGACATTCCACGAAACTATAACTAGTCGCACTAAAATTTTTAATTTAGTGCAAAACTAGCAAAAAGCTATTCGGTGTTTTCTTCGAACTTAATTAAAACCGATTTTAGTCGTCCACTATAAAGAACTAAGTTAAGTAACGCCAGTTACGCCATCTAGTGTTGAGTAGCAATATTAGTTTGGAAATAGTTCACTAGATGGCACGAAACATTAATTACTGTTTTTATTTTATCTGTGGCACATCTATAGCTGCCAAGGATTTAGTATTACATCCATGATAGATGCTCCCAATATGTTGCCATATCGATAACAAGTGCTCTTTTCTATTTTAAGTTTCATGTCATACTTAAAATCTGTTACGATAATTTTGATTTGATTTTACTCCAAAAACGGCGCAACGCGCTTTATTTTGAAATAAGACTTTTACATTATTTATTCCCGTGGAATGCACTAGCTTTTATATCTATGATATGATTATAGGTTTGAGGTAAAATACAACTTGTTGGCTTTTATCGCAAATTTTGGTAAATTACTCTGGCAACACTATATATTGTTTACAATTAATTTACAAGTTCACATTTTCACAAAAACTGCAAATTCTTCGCAAAGAAAGAGTTTCCAATATCACTACGTTAGACTTTGACAAACATAATAAGAAACGCGCCAAAAAAAATCACAGGGAGATGTTCTTGGAGCGATTCCACGCCAGCAAGTAAGTAGATCTCTTTTTGATAAATCTTGTAACCACTAGGAGTAATTTTCTTTCAAGTTATTTGGATTTACAATAGTCTTTAATGAAACTTTTTCAGGTAATCAAGCTGACAAACAAGCTGTCGAGTTCTTAGCAAATCCGGCCAGTGAACTCAATGTCCTGCTGCAGCAGGACGGTGCAGGAACCTTGAACCTTGTGGTGCAGGAATGGCAGCATGTGTACGTTTTCAAATTGTTAGTTCTCTTGTGATTTCTTTAAAAACAATTCCAGTAACCCTTGTATAACATACTACCTAAATGAATATCACAATATGGTTTTAATTTGATAAATATTGTCTAAAGGTACAACAACTGGTAATTTATTTATTTTTACATTCAATTAATAAAGCAAGTTACTTGAATAATCCTTATTAAAGGAATCATGTTAACCTCTAATATTTATACTGTATATGGTGAAGGAAAACACCGTGAGGCAACCTGAATATCGGGATATAGTAGCATAGTCCGGAGAAGAATTTCAATGATGTATGTGAATCCATCAACCCGCACTGGGCCAGCGTGGTGGATGTGGCCCAATCACCTTTCATGGGTAGGCCTACGTCCTGCAGTGGATTATTATAAGGCTGATACAGTACAGTACATATATATGTATATATATATATAGCATTTAATAGTAGTACATATAGCAGTATATGTATACTGCTATTAAATTAAATTTAGTAAAAATATTTTTTTTTTCACAGGGTTTACTGCCATTACCATCTGAGCAGACAATCCCTGCACTAGGTACATCAGGATAATGGGATCTTTCTACTAGGATGAACTAATACCCATACAACCTCCAGCAAGACAATCTGCAGAGTCAGCCTCAAGCCAGCCTGTAGCATGCCACACGACACAAAGCCAGCCCACAGCGTGCCTGATCTGCCACAACCAAGTCGTGATAGATCCAGTTGGCCAAGATCAAATGCAGCATTAGTCCTTAGCTATTTTTTATGCATTTCTACAACATGGGTATCCAATGAAAGCACTTGTTAAGAGTAACCTGAAAAATAATGTGATGTCATTCTATATCATACTAATATTGTAAATCCGAAAAGTTTGTTGGTTTGTTCCTCTTTCATGCAGCAACGGAGCAACGGATCGACTTGATTTTTAGCATGGATATAGTTCAAGGGCTGGAAAGTGACATACGCTACTTTTTATCCCGAAAAAGTAAGAGATTCCTGTAGGATAGCACAAAAGTCAAAATATAGCCACGGGAAAAAGCTAGTCCAATACAAATCATTTCTAGTAAATCAGTGTTCACCTGCTAAATATCTAACTCTTAGATGAAAGACAAAACTAATACAATTAATACAACTCGATAAACCTGGTGTGACAGATTCCACAAACAAAATGAAGGTGTAGAATCTGTACCACCAGTGGGGCACCTTGGTGCGGCAGAGGGTAATTCACCAGATAAATTGATTATTTTTATTTTTTATTTATAACTACTGTTTAATTTTTGTTGGAACAAATAATAAATCATATAAGTACATTTTTATGATGTTTTTATTACTAAAATAATCTAGTACCTAATTAAACTTAGGCATATCGATCTCTCAATCTGAATGGTCTCTCACTATGGGCCTTATTAGTAAGCTCCAAGTAGCCCAACGAGCTATGGAGAGGGCTATGCTCGGAGTCCCTCTGCGAGATCGAATCAGAAATGAGGAGATCCGTAGACGAACCAAAGTTACCGACATAGCCCAACGGATTGGCAAGTTGAAATGGCAATGGGCAGGGCACATAGCGCAGAGGGCTGGTGACCGATGGGGTCGAAAAGTTCTTGAGTGGAGACCACATACTGGCAAGCGCAGCATAGGACGTCCAGGACGGATGACCTCATTAAGACCGCAGAATCGCGCTGGATGGAAGCCGCTTCCAACCAGTCTTATTGGAGTTCCATAGGAAAGGCTTATGTCCAGCAGTGGACGTCCTTTGGCTGATGGATGGATATTAATCTCGCTTTCAAATAGAAATCTTGATCTTCATTATCAGTCAGATGACACATCTATCGCTCCGAGAACTAGTTAAATATGCTGCAGTTTGTCTTCAGTACCATCCTCATTGTTATCTGCAATGTGATTTAATATAATTACTGTTTAATGTTTGCTGGAAGAAATAATACCTAAACCATATTAGTAGGCATATTTTCATGTTTTTATTATGTATTAAAAAATATAGTGATTTTTGTTGGAACAAATAATAAACTATGTAAGTACATTAATACATTTTTATGATCTTTTTATTATTAGAAAAATCTAGTACCTGATTAAATTTTTGGCATATCAATTCAGTTCCGACAGGAAATCTTGATCTCCATCATATCTCTTCTATTGCACCAAATGCTGGTTCAATTTGCTACAGCTCATCTTCCATACCATCCGCATTGTAATCTGTAATGTGATATACAATATGATTATACAGATAATTATCAATCTTTATAAGTTTGTTAAGCTCCGCTAGCGGAGCAACCACTAATCCTTTATCCATGAGTTAATTATTGTAAGGATCTATCTGACTGTTGGATAATTAGGTAATTAAGGACTTATCAAATGGTTTGAATAAAAAGAGTTCTCTGTCATTGCAGTTTGTCAGCTGGCGTCATTGGGAATTTGATGATTTTAGGGCACAGTTGTGAGACGATTGCATTACTGTGACCTCAAGACATCTGCTGATGGTTGGCTGGCTTAAGCCCAAGAAACTGTCTAGGCCAACAACAGCCTGATAACTGCCTCGGGCAAAAAAGTGAATAGCACTAAGAATCCACAACAAATGATATTTGATTACAATACTCAGTTTGCTTATGCAGACATGCTGAATACACCAGAGTTAATTGTGTGGTTCATCTAGTTCCAAATTATTTTCTGATGAAAATAATTTGGAACTAGATGAACCACACAATTAACTCTCACTTGTTTAGTTAATCAAGCAAAAACAGGTTTTTGGGTTTTTTACTTACCTTTCCAATAGTTGCTGCCACAATAAATTCGTCCATATTTCAAGATTAATTGCGAAAATCGACGATAAAACTCATGCAACTTCCTCAAACTAATTTTAATCGCCATGTTTTTCGTGACGACTATTTTGACATTTGACAACTAAATTTTAGACGTATATCACACTAAAATGTGGGCCGCCGAATGCACTTTGACCAAATTGAGTAACTAAAATCGATTTAGTCGATTCGACCTAAATTTAGTTTAATCGTGTAGACATCCGAATAGCAAAACCTAGTTTGACAGGACTAAACTTATTTTAGAGACAACTAAACTATAAATGTGTGTCGCCGAATTGCTACCAATAGTCATCAATTTTAAATATCGAACGGCGAAGCTTAATTTTAATAAATTGTTTTATTCTTGTAATGCCGGTTTTTTTTCTACTTACCTCACAATCGAGATGTAAAGCAGAATATTTAGCTCGGGTGTAAGTACCAATTGCACCTTCGAACTATAGGCGCCCTCGCTGCACTCGTGCGCTTAAATATCTCGGGCTGCTATTGATGCCTTACAGCCCTTGGCTACTAGTCTACTATTAACAGTTTGTGTACCATAAGATGACTCTACTAAGTACTTATTAAAGCACTCAATTATTGCATACACGTAAGCATGTTAGTATGATATAATCATACCTGCATAATGAGGTTGTCTGTTTATAATATGAGTGGGAGTCCTATGCCCAATCGGTCTTATTGGAGCTATAAGGAAACCTACATCCAACAGTGAACGTTCTATCAAAAATCATGATGATAGAACGTTCACTGTTGTCACAGTTTTCGTGGCCAGTATTTGGTACCTTAGACGTACTTACGGCGAGATCCCAAAATCAAACAAAGGAACACGATTGGCTGCAGTTAGGGTGTTAGTTGATTGGACAGTTGGACGCTCTATGATTGCATTCTATACCCAATACTAACGCAGATAGCTGATTTTTTTAGTCTGCGACGCCTAAAAATTCGTGTCTGCCCCTCCAATATACGAAGTCTAGCATTTTGATTCGGGTTTTTTTGTACGTATCGACGCCGGTAACCCGAGCTAGTCAATTCGTTCCGCCATACGCTCACGGAACAAATTTGTGACAACCAGCTTTTGGTGTTGGGAATATTTTTTCTGAAATAAAAAATGTTGCTGAGTGCGCTGTGTATCAATGTAGCACACGATATATTGTTGAATGTTGAACTTGTTTGGGTCGTGTTCTATTCGTGAAATAATTTTATATCCTTCATAGAGAGATTCTGTTTTTTACAAGCTTTTATTTAACTTGTAGTGGATGTCAGTTCAGGTGGCATGTTGCAAGTTAAATTTTACCAGTTTACCGGTTTCTAATTGAGCTGAAATTTGGCATGCATGCATATGTTATGTATATCGCGTGACGATGCAATAATATTGTACCATGGATCTGATCTGATGATGGACTTGGAAAATGGCTATAGAAACTCCTGTTATAAACAAGATACATCCGTCGTGTTTGGGTTAGTTTTGTTTGTCTTGGCTAACACTCTGCTACTGCATGATATCTAGGATATGAAAATCTTTTATTTAAAAGAAATATATATTTTATACCTAACTAGCTTAAAACCCGCGGCTTCGCCCGCGTTGTCTTAGTACATAGGTACTTACTTAAAATGAAAATAGCCCGCGGTTTGATCTACGTTGTCTTTGTACATGCTTATAATAATATCTAATAGTCCGCGATTTGGCCCGCGTTGTCTTAATACTTGCTTAAAATTACTTGCAAGGATAATGCCTACGGTTTGGTCAAAATTGTAACAGTGTTTGCCTATAATGATAATAGGTCACGGTTTGGCCCGCGTATTGTTAGTACTTGCTTAAGATGGTTATTTATAGCACGCAGCATGGACTGCGATGTCTTAGTACTTGCTTAAAATTATAAAAGCTTGCCGTTTGGCCAGCATTGTCGTATTACTTACAATGATAATAGCCCATGGTCCGGCCCGTATTGTCTTAGTACTTGCTCAAAATGATAAAAGCCCGCGGTTTAGCTCGCGTTGTGTTAATAATTAGGTACTTACAATGATAATAACCCACAGTTTGGCCCACGTTGTTTTAATACTTACTTAATTAAAATAACAGCCCGCGGTTCAACCCGCGTTATCTTGGCATTTGCTTATAATAATATCTAATAGTTCGCGGTCTGACCCGTGTTGTCTTAATAAATCCTTAAAATTATAATAGCATGCCGTTAGCCTGCGTTTTTGTATAACTTGTAACGATAATAACCCACGGTCTGGCCCGCTTTATTTTTGTAACTGCTTAAAATGATAAAAACCCACATTTAGGCCCGAATTTTCTTGGCACTTACTTAAAATAATAGTAGCTCGTGGTTAAGCCTCGAGCCGCATTAGGCTCGATTATGAAGGCGCCATCGTAATTATAATAGCTATTTATCATAATTATATCTGTTTCATTTTCACTTTAAGCATTCGATAGAGAGAACACTTTTTATGTTGTTATTATATTTAATATGGCGTCTTCATAACTGAGCCTATTATTGTATTACTTGCAAAATAATGCCTACGGTTTAGCCTGAATTGTCTCAGTATTTGGTTATTTAATTTACTTGTGTCTAAAGCTTATTACGGAGTACGTGAATTTTTGGATGATAAATTGCCGAATTTCTGAAATTAACTCAATAATAAATAAATATATAAAATAAATATTGGGGGACATCTCACACACGGTCTCTGATCCCAAACTAAGCAAAGTTTGTGATTTGGCTGGCAGAGACTGATATACTACATGTATATAAATGTAGGTTGACTGGCAGATAATGCTGTTTAGCGTTAAGTCCTCCTTTTGTACAAATAGTGTGCAAGAAAGTGTTAATAAAATAAATAAAAATGCATTAATAACACCCAGACACAGAGCAAACACATATGAACATCACATAAATCCATAAAGCTCTGGGAATCGAACCCACGCCTTTTTGACCCAAGAGTCAGGGTCAACCACTGAGCCACCGAGGGAGCCAATAATAATAATTATATGAGTAACTATGTAATAAATTTCATTTCATTGCTGGAAAACATTGAGGCAACCTGTACGAACATAGAAAAAATCAATGTCGTATGTGAATTCAGCAACCCGTGCTCGGCCGGCGTGATGGATATGGCCCAATTACCCTTCGCGGATAGGCCTATTTTCAGTCATCCATCAGCCGCAGGACGTCCATTGCTGGACATAGGCCTCCCCTATGGATCTCCAATAAGACCGGTTGGAAGTGGCTTGCATCCAGCGCGATCCTGCGGTCTTAATGAGGTCATCCGTCCACCCACAAGGTGGTGGTCTACGCTGCGCTTGCCGGTACATGGTCTCCGCTCGAGAACTTTTCGACCCCAACGGTCATCAACCCTCCGCGCTATGTGCCCTGCCCATTCCCATTTTAACTTGCCAATCCGTTGGGCTATGTCGGTAACTTTGGTTCTTCTACGGATCTCCTCATTAATGATTCGATCTCGCAGAGAGACTCCAAGCATAGCCCTCTACATAGCTCGTTGGGCTACTTGGAGCTTACTAATAAGGCCCATAGTGAGAGACCACGTTTCTGTGCCATGAGTCATCACTGGCAACACACTGGTCGAAAACGACTTGAGGCACTGAGGTATGTCGGACGAGAAGACACTACGCACTTTTCCGAACGCTGCCCAGCCGAGTTGAATTCGGCGATTGGCCTCTTTGTTGAAGTCGCACCTACCTAACTGGACTACTTGTCCTAGGTAGACGTACGAGTCAACGACTTCAAGAACCGAGTTTCCAACAGAAATCGGGGTGGGTAAAACATGGGAATTACACATGACTTTCGTCTTGTCCATGTTCATCTTAAGACCCACCTGTTTCTATTAGGTATACGTAGTGCTATCCGTAGTACATATTTTCAGTAGTGCACTATTAATTAAGGCCGGTACAGGTATTCGACATGTTTCATTAAGTCATTAGAAATTTAATATTCCAGGCAAATGAAAAAATGGCACACAAGTCGTAATTCTAGTCAAGCATGTTCTAGGATGCTATTATACTCAATAATTTGATTAACTTTTACAATGGTACCAACCCCAAAAGCACGTGAATAAAATCAGCTGTTCAACACAAAAAGTTCATCGACCCGCGACAAAATGTATGGAAAATGTAGGTAATTTACGCTTATCAGGGTTGATCCCATAGTAAAATACCTATATTGACCTATATGTGCGCTTAAGCGCGTGTAAGCTTAAGACTATTGGCTCACAAAATAAAAAAAAATCGTAAACGTTTGGGGACCCATTTTGCCCCATTTAAAGATAAACTATCATTATCATAATCCTATTCTAGATACTACATTATTTAATAAAGCGCATTGAAGTTTTGGGACGTATCTGACCACTAAGGATTTTTTTAAGGAAAATTCAGAAAAACAGGTACAGCCATATTTTTTATTTAGTCTTAAAAGCATCTATACAAAGTTTCATGTCAATCGGTACAGGGAATAAGAAGTTACATGCAAACAAAAAGGGCCCGTTTTACCCCGTAAGTTAGAGTTGGGTACGTTTTTCATCCTTAGTGCTTCATTATGTTGTACGATGTACTTATATTCCAAATTTCAAGCTCATATCTTCAGCGGTTTGGGCTGTAGCTTAAACTTATTAATTTTGCGTATCCCTAAGGAACCTTATAGATTTTCCTGGATTTTATTAGTTCCTGTATTAAAACATGCTGTGTGCCTCCTTCATACCAATTTTCAACCATAACCGTTCAGCTGGTTCGATGTAATTGACGCTTTTTTCACCAACTTTGGGACCTTATTTGACCCCTTAGATGAAGAAAATTCGGAAAAACAGGAAAAACGTAACTTTTATTTTGTTTGAAAAGCATGTATACAAAGTTTCAAGTCAATCGGTACAGGGAATAAAAAGTTACATACAAACGAAAAGGGCCCGTTTTACCCCCTTAGAGGTCGAAAGTTCAAAAGTTTCGTCCTTAGTGCTCCATTACGTCGTTCAATGTACCTATATTCCAAATTTCAAGCTCATATTTTAAGCGGTTTGGGCTGTAGGCTGTCTGTCAGTCAGTCACTCAGGGAAGCCTTTTATATAATAGATAATTTAAATCAATTTAGAATACGGAAGGTAATTTTGGGATAAAATAGGAATAGAGTTAATATTTAAAAAACCGGTCAAGTGCGAGTCAGGCTCGCACATCGAGGGTTCCGTATAAATCCAGAAAATTTCACAAAATTGGGAAGTAAGTTGTTGAAATCTCTGTACTATAACCATCGACAAATAGTTTTTTTTTTCACTTTTGTCGTTATACATCAAAAATTACACATTGTTATAATAACTAAAAACTGTTTTAGCATGTGCTAATGAAGTTCTTTCGATACCTTACATGATACGATTTACTCACCTTGAATTTTGAACCCATATTTTGTGAATTTTGAGCCCCTATTTTTTTTTTATTTAAATAAAAATGTACAGTTTTCAGATATCTATTATATAAAAGGCTTCCCTGAGTGACTGACTGACAGACAGCCTACAGCCCAAACCGCTTAAGATATAAGCTTGAAATTTGGAATATAGGTACATTAAACGACGTAATGGAGCACTAAGGACGAACATTTGGAACTTTCGACCTCTAAGGGGGTAAAACGGGCCCTTTTCGTTTGTATGTAACTTTTTATTCCCTGTACCGATTGACTTGAAACTTTGTATACATGCTTTTCAAACAAAATAAAAGTTACGTTTTTTCCTGTTTTTCCGAATTTTCCTCATCTAAGGGGTCAAATAAGGTCCCAAAGTTGGTGAAAAAAGCGTCAATTACATCGAACCAGCTGAACGGTTATAGTTGAAAATTGGTATGAAGGAGGCACACAGCATGTTTTAGTACAGGAACTAATAAAATCCAGGAAAATCTATAAGGTTCCTTAGGGATACGCAAAATTATTAAGTTTTGGCTATAGCCCAAACCGCTGAAGATATGAGCTTGAAATTTGGAATATACGTACATCATACGACATAATGAAACACTAAGGATGAAAAACGTACCCAATTCTAACTAACGGGGTAAAACGGGCCCTTTTTGTTTGCGTGTAACTTCTTATTCCCTGTACAGATTGACATGAAACTTTTTATAGATGCTTTTGAAACTAAATAAAAAATATGGCTGTACCTGTTTTTCTGAATTTTCCAAAAAAGCGAAAATTACCTACATTTCCCATACATTTTGTCGCGGGACGATGAACTTTTTGTGTTGAACAGCTGATTTTATTCACGTGCTTTTGGAGTTGGTACCATTGTAAAAGTTAATCAAATTATTGAGTATAATAGCATCCTAGAACATGCTTGACTAGAATTACGACTTGTGTGCCATTTTTTCATTTGCCTGGAATATTAAATTTCTAATGACTTAATGAAACATGTCGAATACCTGTACCGGCCTTAATTAATAGTGCACTACTGAAAATAGGTACTACGGATAGCACTACGGATAATAGAAACAGGTGGCTCTTAAGATGAACATGGACAAGACGAAAGTCATGTGTAATTCCCATGTTTACCTACCCCGATTTCTGTTGGAAACTCGGTTCTTGAAGTCGTTGACTCGTACGTCTACCTAGGACGAGTAGTCCAGTTAGGTAGGTCCGACTTCAACCAAGAGGCCAATTGCCGAATTCAACTCGGCTGGGCAGCGTTCGGAAAAGTGCGTAGTGTCTTCTCGTCCGACATACCTCAGTGCCTCAAGTCGAAAGTTTTCGACCAGTGTGTGTTGCCAGTGATGACTTATGGCACAGAAAGGTGGCCTCTTACTATGGGCCTTATTTCTAAGCTCCAAGTAGCCCAACGAGCTAAGAAGAGGGCTATGCTCGGAGTCTCTCTGCGAGATCGAATCATTAATGAGGAGATCCGTAGAAGAACCAAAGTACCGACATAGCTCAATGGATTGGCAAGTTGAAATGGCAATGGGCAGGGCACATAGCGCGGAGGGCTGATGACCGTTGGGGTCGAAAAGTTCTCGAGTGGAGACAACGTACCGGCAAGCGCAGTGTAGGACATCCACCCACAAGGTGGACGGATGACCTCATTAAGACCGCAGGATCGCGCTGGATGCAAGCCGCTTCCAACTGGTCTTATTGGAGATCCATAGGGGAGGCCAATGTCCAACAGTGGACGTCCTTCGGCTGATGGAAGACTGAAAATAGGCCTATCCGCGAAGGGTAATTGCGCCATATCCATCACGCCGGTCGAGCCGAAGAGCACGGTTGCTGAATTCACATAGGACATTGATTTTTTCTACGTACGTACAGGTTGTCTCAATGTTTTCCAGCAATGAAAAGTGAAATTTCTTACATACTTACTCATACAATTATTATTATTGGCTCCCTCGGTGTCTCAGTGGTTTGTGAGCCTGACTCCTTTATTTTTTTATTTTTTTTAGTCTAGGGGAAATCTTTTAAAGATACCACCGCACCTCGGGACAGGCGGTTGGTTATGTGGGAGTCTCCGCCCATTGCTGGACGGCATATCCACCAAAACCCCTGGGTGTTCCGCCACTGCGCTTGGTGTCGGGGCTACGGGCACGCATGCGCACTCCTCCGCTGCACCCGACAGCGCTGGCCCAAACCGGGCCCCACCTCGAAGCGTGAATGACCAGCACCGAGCACCAGAATGACGATGCGCCGAACACCAGGCACATCGTCATCCCCTACCTGGAACCAACCAGCACTGGGCGTCAGACAGTACCAGTGTCCGACAGCCCTGGTCCCGATGCAACGGGTCAATTAAAGTGGCCCCGCGCCTGCCACTAGGGCTGCAGAGGATAGGGAGAGCGGCCATCGCGATACGCACCCGTTAGGGCCGCTGGCAGGACGGATAGGCAGCGGCTTCCTCGCTGCCCGTCCATCCCGTCGCCGCCCCCGCCTCGATGGGCTCGGCCGCGGCATCGCGATGAACGCGACACCGCAGTCCCCCTCAGTCGGCGAACCAACCTACTGGCCAGCCTCCGCACAAGTTTGTCTCGCGCCAAAATCTGGAGAGGCGGCCCCACCACGGGTTCCTCTTAGCTTCACTGTGGCCGCCCCTAAGCCACAGCTACTAAGCTCCCCCGCCACGACAAGGCGCGAAGGGGGGGTGAGCCTGACTCCTGGGTCAAAGAGGCGTGGGTTCGATTCCCAGGGCAAATATTTATGTGATGTTCTTATGTGTTTGCTCTGTGACTGGGTGTTATCAATGTATTTTTATTTATTTAACACTTTCTTGTACACCATTTGTACAAAAGGAGGACTTAACGCTAAACAGCATTATCTGCCGGTCAACCTACAGGCACGTGTATATGTAGTACTTATATCAGTCTCTGCCAGCCAAATCACAAACTTTGCTTAGTTTGGGATCAGAGACCGTGTGTGAGATGTCCCCCAATATTTATTTTACATATTTATTTATTATTGAGTTAATTCCAGAAATTCGGCAATTTATCATCCAAAAATTTACGTACTCCGTAATAAGCTTTAGATACAAGTAAATTAAATAACCAAATACTGAGACAATTCAGGCTAAACCGTGGGCATTATTTTGCAAGTAATACGATAAAATAGGCTCAGTTATGAAGACGCCATGGTAAATATAATAATAACATAAAAAGTGTTCTCTCTATCGAATGTTTAAAATGAAAAAGAAACAGATATAATTATGATAATTAGCTATTATAATTACGATGGCGCCTTCATAATCGAGCCTAATGCGGGCTTAACCACGAACTACTATTATTTTAAGTAAGTGCCAAGAAAACGCGGGCCTAACTGTGGGTTTTTATCATTTTAAGCAGTTACGAAAATAACGCGGGCCAAACCGTGGGCTATTATCTTTATAAGTAATACAAAAACGCAGGCTAACGGCATGCTATTATAATTTTAAGAATTTATTAAGACAACACAGGCCAGACCGCGATTTATTAGATATTATTATAAGCAAATGCCAAGATAACGCGGATTGAACCGCAGGCTGTTATTTTAATTAAGTAAGTATTAAAACAACGTGGGCCAAACTGTGGGTTATTATCATTTTAAGTACCTAATTATTAACACAACGCGAGCTAAACCGCGGGCTATTATCATTTTGAGCAAATACTAAGACAATACGGGCCAGACCATGGGCTATTATCATTGTAAGTAATACGACAATGCAGGCCAAACGGCGAGCTTTTATAATTTTAAGCAAGTATTAAGACATCGCAGTCCATGTTGCGTGCTATAAATAACCATTTTAAGCAAGTACTAACAATACGCGGGCCAACCGTGACCTATTATCATTATAGGCAAATACTGTTACAATTTTGACCAAACCGTGGGCATTATCCTTGCAAGTAATTTTAAGCAAGTATTAAGACAACGCGGGCCAAATCGCGGACTATTAGATATTATTATAAGCATGTACAAAGTCAACGTAGATCAAACCGCGGGCTATTTTAAGTAAGTACCTATGTACTAAGACAACGCGAGTGAAGCCGCGGGTTTTAAGCTAGTATTCCTATATGTGTACTCTGAGACAATGCTTCTCGCCAAATTTCATAGTTCTATGTCAACGGGAAGTACTCTGTAGGTTTTGATTTTTGTGAGTGTCGATACATGCGGTTTTTACGACACAAACGGCTCTAGCTCTTTTTTAAACGATAACTGAGAAGTTTTTCTTTTACACAACTGCAAGAGACCATAGACTAGAATTTAAACTTTATACATGTACAGTTTAAATTTCAACTCGATATCTTTACGCGTTCCTGATATAAAGAGTCTTGACATACACACAGACGGACAGACGGACAACAAAGTGATCCTATAAGGGTTTCGTTTTTTTTTCGTTTGAGGTAAGCAACCCTAAAAGAGTAAAAGTGTGTAATATTTTTGTATGACACCTAACAAACCAACCGTTATTGTTGAAACAGCCTCGAGTCATTTAGAAATATCGTAAGAAATATAACTAAACCCATTGTTGGTCAGTCTTTATTATTGTCATGTCATTGTTACACTCATTTTTTTTATACTTAGTAGTAAAAGTATTCTTCCATGGGGATATTTTGTCATATTTTACTTCAATGTCTGTTACATTGTAATCTTTATTGATACTTAGTAATAGAAAAATAAATAAATGCCGTAGGTACCTTAAATAAACGACTATAATCATGATAAATCACATAGGTTCAAACTCCCGCTCCCCACCCCGACAACTCCCTTCGCTTATTTAACATTTTTATCACTTCCACAAAAAAATACAACATTTGCAGCAGCATCCTTCACTCGTATATTACACCTATAATTTACAAGAGAAAAGTAATAAAACTTAACGCAAACGCGCCGAGTCGACGATGTTTGGAGAAATCCGACCGGATGTACTGAACATAACCAGATAAGCTGGCCTTTTGAGCTCTCGTAAATCCCTCTTCCTCTGTCTTATTTATTCGCGAAGTGGGAGGCGAGAGGGGTCCGTAATTGTTGGCCGTAAAACCTCTAGATGTAATGGGGTAAACACATTAGCCTGAGACGGAGTTGCGGTTTCATCGCATGAATCACAACACCTGCCGGTCTGTTTGGGAATGATTTAGGTATCCGGGTTTGTTGGTTTTTTTTAAAAGCAGAGTTTGATTTGCTTGCTTGCTTAGTTTTGTCCCTTCCTATCTAGTCCCGTTTCGTGACTAATTGAAAAGCTCTTTTCCTCTCTCATTTTCTTCTTCCGTCTGGGCGTAATTAGGATAGGTATTAAATGAGAGTCAATGATGTGAATTAATCTTGACGCCTAGAAAGTTGCACTAGCATTAAAATTATTGAAAATTTACGAGCGCAAATAATATTTTAGTTTATTCATGTTAGTTTTAGGTTTTAATTATCAAGAGGTGAAAAAATTGAGGCTCCTTTGTGTGCGAGGCCCATGCTAGCCAACGCGTTTGATTCGACAAATTGCCAGGCGGATAGGGCAGATTTTTTTAACACTAGAGTACACGCGTAGCCTACTATAGTAGACCAGGGTCGTATTATTAGCTATATCTTTTAATGTTTACGGGTTAGAGAGTAAAAAATTCCAGAAAAGTCTTCTTCTTAAAATTCGTCAACAGATAAGCAACTCATATGATGTAGCTGAGTACTCACATTTGTGTAATTGTCATAATATTAGTGTACCAAAATTAGTCGGGCAATTTTTTATTTTATTTTGAGTTTGTTAGGTTTTTTTACCATATTTATGAATGTATGGCAGTATGGCACAATTAAAAATATGGCTGATGAATTTGATGATGTTAATAAAAAAATATCAGCTGAAATTTAAAATAGAATTGATATGCAATAAATCTCATTATGGCCCAACCACCCTTCATGTGTAGGCCTACGTCCTGCTGTGGACTATTAAAAAGGCTGATACAAAACAGTACATCTCATTAGTAGTATAACACGATTTCATATCAAAATTGGACCAGATTGGTCGATGGCCACTCTGTCCGAGAGCCCTTAATTCGTTGGCTTAAAAAAATGTTCAAAACGTACAGCAAGTAAATGTTCCAGTATTATGTTCATGTTCAAGTTCTAATTCCTACGAAATGTAAATATTTTATTAAAAATGAAAATTTTCGAAAATTCATGTCATAGTTGAAATTTTTCTTAAATTTTTGTATAAGATTGTAAAATTGTGCGTATTTCTGAATTTCTTTCAACTATATAAATAACATAGTTTTTAAACAACTACAATGTATAACTGAATCATTTGAATTGTATTTTAGTACATTATCACTTTAGAAGCTTAATTAGAGCCATTTTAAAAAGGCCTACAATAGTAGACCACGCGTGTATTGGTGCAAAAAAGTGGGCGCTTGTACTCTAGTGTTAATGGAAAAAATATTATATTTAGTATCTACAATTCTACATGATACAACTACCTACCCCAACTAACTACCTAACGATCTCCCTGGTATATTAAAGAGCACCATCTATATTTGCTATTATTTTAATCCCGGTTACATTGCACAAGATATTGAAGCATCAATTCAAAACCAACCCTTGCTTAATGTCGTGTAGGCATTATGTAAGCCACCCCCGCAATATGTGCTGAGCGAAAAATAATTGTTTCCTGTATTGCTGATGCCTGTAGATAGGGGGTCTTTTGGTGACCGATGTGAAGGTCACAGTAAATGCAGAAAGAGCAATCTAGCTTCTATTGAACTTTTGTTTCGACGTTTTGTTCAGACGTTAGTATAATAGTTGAGCTGTAGAAGACTGGTTCTCAACAACTCAAGGATGACAAATCACAGCACGATGTTTTCAAAAGACAAAGTAAACTGAATGAAAAATCTGTAACAAGAACATACTGTATAACTGTATAATAGCAGTATA
Source organism: Hypomecis punctinalis (assembly GCA_949316475.1). Taxonomy (NCBI): domain Eukaryota; kingdom Metazoa; phylum Arthropoda; class Insecta; order Lepidoptera; family Geometridae; genus Hypomecis; species Hypomecis punctinalis. Next base: position 10,984,748 of record OX438802.1, read on the forward strand.
TAGTTATACGATCTTTGCGGCAATTTTCTGATAAATAAAATGTTTAAAGTGCATTTTCTTAGCAAACAGTACGTAGTTGCAGTTAATTGTAGTGTCGCCGCTACATTATCAGTTTCTGTGTTTTGCGAAATGAATTCTTAGTAAGAGCCGCATAGTTTTCTTCAGTGCTTGTCAACGTGACGCTCGACTATGCTGTAGTGCTGCTCCTACGTGCAGTCGTGTACGGAATTGTACATTTACAGTAATTGTACAAAATATCCATACTTCGCCTCCTGACTTTCTATGTACCTACAATAACCAGTAAAATAAATTTTGTCCGGGTGCTCAAAGGGAGATTTTCTGTGTATGTGTGCAGTATAATCCTTTATAAATCTGTGGCCGTTGTGGGTTAAAAATATTTTTCGAATGAAATTCGATATTCGAGCTTAAAACATATTTTAGATGCTCAGTGTGTGCGGAAGTTTTTAGTTTTGTTGGACTTCAGTTCTTTAAAAGTCGTCGAAATTAAGCAACGCACGGCGTGACAATTTTATGTACGGGTGACAGCAGATGACATTTAAAACAGAGCGCTACCATAATTCAAATCATTGTTAAATTTTAGGCTATACTTTTTTGAATGATTTTTTTCTAACGCGTATTAGTCCGTTAAGGCATCTCGGACACCAGCGCGACTCGTATACGCATCACGACGTTTAAAAATGAAACATGTATTAGTCACTCATTAAAATTTTGGTTATGCTGATTGAGTAGTGTGCAAGGCTAGTCACCCGGTTCAAAGTAAGTTCATATAGATAGAACTTACTTTATTAACTTGGCCAACCATAACGCAGGGGTGGGTCTGAACGCTCATTTCGCACGGAAGACCTCTTTATGCGTCGCCACGCGTCGCGACGTCCCTCAGGGCAGTATTTTTGACATTCGCCATGTAATAACTCTTGGTGGAGTGCGGAGGATTTAGTTATCCTTATTTACGTCACAGAGAAATGTCACCGATACCTACTTTAGGCGTGGATACTCGCTCGGAATATTCTGTGTCGACCCAATTTTTTGTGGGTCTGTTTTTATTACGTGACAAGCGATGAAATTTAATACAAGGCAGTATAAATATTTTCATTATATTATAGACACACAATTTCAGAGCACTAAAACAAATCTTACAAAATTGTAATGCAAATAATTTCAAGCGTTTTATATTTGAATCGAAGAAAAAACTCACCTAAATCTTAATCGATAGGTTATAATTATAACTACATTTCTTGGTAAACAATAGTCTATAGCTTTTCACAATGACAAAAAAGTGTCTCGACTTTAAGCCATCTCACTCTTCAATTTGTGCAAGGAAGTATAAATATTTTAATTATAGAAAAGCAATATGTAAGGGTAAAAACATTTTACAAAATTTGTTCATGTTTTTTATTTAACTTTTTCTTTCAAATTGCAGCAAAAACTCAAAGTAAGTTGCACTTGACTAATCTGTTGCATGTTCTTTTTTGGGAAACAATAAACTATTGTTTTTGACAATGACGAAATAGACAAGTGTCTCAACAGCCATACACCTTCTCATCGTTCAATCGGTACACCAATTTTATTATGAGAAAGAAAATGCAAAAAACAAAGTTGTTAATCAACAATAATTATTCGACTCCGTGCCCCAATTTCGGCAGATGCAACTCACTCGCACTTCCCATTACCAACGTAATAACCCTATTTACCAACGCTTTGCATAACGAGAGTCGACCATTCATCACAAGAATTTCGCATTTCGCAACGAGGACGGTGTCAAGCGGGCGGATGGAAGCGAGCAGAGCGAAGCGAGCGAGCAACCGAATGGTAACCGTAAAAAAGGGCTATTTTTCAGTAAATATGTGCGAAGAAAAGCTGTGAGGCCAAAGCAACTTGCTTGAGTATGTGACCATTTCTATTAATGCTACTCTAATCCAAGTGAGTAAGATGTACTAAGATTAAGCACTGAGTAGCAGAGTTTAGTTTTAGTCAAATGGCAACCTCCAGCAGTTGAACTTTAGCTACATGTTTAAATTTTTATGATTATGGAATAGTAAGTAGACGACTCAAGTTTCAGTTGCGCTTTGAACAACGAAACTCGTATATTCATCACAAAAAAATCACATTTCGCTCCAAAGAACGTGTGACCGCGAGCGAAGCAAAACTGGCGGCAACTACTGGCCGTCCCTGCTTTAGGGTTATTCTTCACTAGAGACGTGCAAAGCTATAATGGTCTAGTAGTAGTGACACTCGCCTTACAGTCGTGTGGTCGTAGGCTTTAATCCCGGTCATTACGGGACCGGGGCTGACCGGGACAATGAGTACTTTGAAATTCGTGTAAGGCTTTTTGGTGAAGGAAATCATTGTAAAGAAACCTGCATATATACGACCCAACTGGGCCAGTTTTAGCTGTACCAATAACTTAATTTTTACGAATAAATAAATGAATTAAATCAATTTATCCCAGGCCATATGTGCCCATACATTATTATCGAATAGTTAGTAGACGAGTAAATTTTTGATTTAAACAGAGCTTTGAATAATGAGACTAAAACATTCCTCACAGTAATTTCGTATTTAGCTCCGAGGACGCGGACGGACGGTGTCAAGCGAACGGATGGAAGCGAGCGGAGCGAAACTAGCAACAACCACTGGCCGTCACTGCTTTAGGATGATTTTCCACTAGACATATTATGTGCAAGGCAAAGCTGTAAGGTCAAAGCTAAATTGAATGGCTATGTAACTAATTCATATAGCGAAGGAGATAAGAAATATATTCTATCTAGATCAATAAAATACTTCGGTGTGAGTGACAGACTGACAGATGGTCTGTGACAGACTGACAGATGGTCTACAGCTTAAACCGCTTAATCTATGTATTTTGAACTTGGAACATACCATAATTATGATTTAAATTGTACAACGCAATGCCGTACTAGAAACGGATTTTTGAAAATACGGTATCTAAAGCGGTAAAACGGGCTCTTTTCTATTGTATGAAACTTTCTATTTCCTGGACCGATTGATTTGAAATTTGGCTTATATATATCTTTCAAACAAAATAAAAAATACGTTTTGTTCAACATTTGTGTTTTTTTCATCCTGTCCAGCTCGATAAATTCCAAAGTTTGAAAACACAGATATGCATATTTCAAATTCAATGACCTGCTACACATAGGTACATAATATGTTTATTTTATCGCGTGCAAAACGAATGCTTGCCTTGTCGTCGTCAGTGGAGCAGACCCTTTAACTTTCCGCCACAGCTCTGCTATTGTTTAAAGTTAGATTGCTTTCCCCCTTGCCCACAAAAACAAGACACACAGATTTAAACAACCGACAAGTGTGTCTGAGATTTTACACACAATCTTATTTCTTTGCGCGTAGGGGTAACTTTGCTATATGACCGTTTTGCAATTTCGTACGTATCCAGGAAGTGTTAAAAGGTCACTGTTGAGCCAGTGACGAAGTATTGACGGTGCCTGACGGATCCATTATACTTGCAACAGTTTCATTTCACCCCATGTTGGTAAAATGTAAGCGCCGAGAAAGATGGCGGATAGTAACTGCAAATTCATTGTCAAATTCACAATGACCAATTATTAATGTTTAACAAACCAAGGCAAGATATAGAGACTTATTTATTTATGTATTACGTTTAATGTAACTTAAAGAAATAATATAAAAATTACAAGCTACACGTTTGCGTCAGGCGGTTGTTAACAAAATATGTTTACGTAATTGTTCTCCTAAATTGGTAAAATATAGGCTATGTTCAATTTGATTGTCTTACCTTTACAAAATTAAGATTTAGTGGTCTAGACTAATGGCCGTAACACTTTACTACATATTACTGACGTTACAAGTACCTGCTCTATCAATTTACTGTGTGAATTACTTCATTATAAGAAACCGCACTGGTTTGTTTGCATAGAAAACGTTTTAGTGATATCGTTCTCTGCTGTATTACGGCCCCTACATCTCAAAAATCTTAGGAAATCGGATCTTAAGACATACACCGCTCGTCTTTATCTTTAATATGTTAATATAATATACACAAACGAACTGATAGTGGCACTGCGGTACATTAATATTAATTAGGTACCTAATCATTCAGGTATCACATGCAGTAGTTGAATTGGATTCAAAAAAAGAGCCCGATGGTTTTGCTATTAACAATACAATAATATTAAGCTAAATTAATCTCGATCATCAAAATTAACAACATAACAATTACGAACCCAATCTTTAATGAACGTTTCCTAATTTGCGTCTGTCTCCATTGACTTAACAGGATCCAATTGTGAATAGTAGCGCAAAATTTGCAAACGACAACAGTTTTTTGAGGGGAAAAAACGGCGGGGCCCGCTGAGCTGATTGCCTTCATTTTCTTGGGGCACGATCTTGCCCGGGGTTCCACAGGGACAATTTTGGCACCTGCAATGAAAAACGTAGCAACTAAATTTATTTAGTTTTTAGTACCTACGGTATTAAAAAATATTAAGTATACTAAAAATATATCGGTATTTTTTTAACTCGGGATAAATTTGATTTAATACGTTGACACGTATTTTTGAGAGGTGTCCCATGACCTAGAGCATAAGTCATCCGTTATAAATTACATAAAAATATTATCTATTGCGAATTATACATATTTCAGTTTTCTCCACTTAACATGTAACTGAAAACAAAATGAACTAGGACATTTCTTTTACTAGGTGACGATTTATTCGTGTAGGTACATTTAACATCAACACGTCAATGTGTAGTTTTAGAATTTTAATTAGGCGTCCATTCGTCTTGGGCGTAAAGGAGTCCGTCCTAAAAGTATTGAATCATTTTAAAACTATTAAATCTATTTATTGTTTCTTATTCGGACGCTCACCTTTTATATAAAGATCTGGCTAGGCGATTGGTAGAGGTGACACGTGACCAGAATGCTGGCATCTACTTTGGTAAAAAAAATTGTATAGCAATTCAACGAGGCAACGCCGCCAGCATTCTGGCCACGTTACCCTCTGCCCCGGGTCTTTTAGACTAGTTTTATTTTTATTTTAGTAATAAAGTGTTAGTGTTTAGTATTAGTTTTTATTGTTAAAAATAGCAAAAAGAAAATCATCATTGAAATTCGATCAAGTATTCATCGCAACTACGCCTAAAACTCGCGAACTAACTAAAACCAGTCGAGCCGCTGGGATCCCGACCGAGTAAAAAATGTGTTGTTTTCTTCGCTAACAAAAAAATAACAAAATGAAACTGGGACAGTTTCCTTCGTAGCCATCGATTTATTCGTGCTCATCAAAACGTCAACACGTTGACGCGTATTTTCGGGATTTTAATCGGATGTCCCCTCGCCCGGGGCGCAAGGGAGACCGTCCCCTATGTAAATCGGACCCGTAGCTCGCGTAATTGTTTTCGTTTCGAATTGACACGTTCCCGGTTTAGTTTTGACACTTGGTTAGTTTGCCGCTGTTTGATTTTATGCTCGAGTTATAGAAACTGCGTGAACGGTTTAGAAAGAATTGCACACAAGTGTTAGTTTAGCTGGCACTGAAAAGGCAATATATTTTTGACCGTACAGTAAACTTGTGGCCAATATTTTTAGGGCGAGTCCAAACAAGTAATTATGTGAGTTATGTAAGTCACGTAATTAAGATTACATACAAAAGGCACAAAAAAGTCAACTTATTTTCTATCAGGTCACCGTGTGCCACTGCCAGGATTTTAGGAAGCGAATGCTGCGTAAGTTCCGAGACTCATACGCGACTCATAGAGCAACAAATACGCTTGTCAGGTCTCACTTTTATTATGCTGCCTATCCTAAGCACAGCTTTTTTGTAAACAAAAGAAATAATGTAAAACCAAATAGTCTACGAGTGTTGCCTTACAATCATGATAAAAAACTACAGAACCTAAGACCCTCATTACATACAGCCACCTACAAACCTTCATCCCACATAATTGCATCTAAATCACAAAACCTCGTAAATTATTCACGGGCATCCCAATTCACTCAGCTGGTGGCCTCTTCCATTGGCCTGCTGTAGCCTACGGTGGCCTACTTAAAAACGTAGCAAAAGCTAGGGATAATTACCAGGCCCGCGGCTGTTACATCAATTATTCATAATATTTAGTGGCCGGAGGAGGCTAACGAGCAACAAATGGCCGGGCTACGGACAAGAGAACAGAAACGCGCTCTAGACCACAATTACAGTACTCAAGCTTCCGTTTTTTTAATTTTTTTATCAATACATTAAACATTTTTGTCATTTAATATTGCATCATGTAGATTTAGTTTTTAGTAATATAACTCCTATAACCAACTTTTACAATGAAGCTAATAATTACAATCATCTTAAAAAATAGTATCAAACAGTTAAAACAGTTTTTATCATCCATTTTCTTCCAACGAAAAATGGACAATCAACGTCTTGTGGATGCATAAAAGTCTTATAAAAGAGCTCGCTTATGCCGTTCGATAAAGTGGCCAAGTTATTAAAATTTCCAATTTATTACAATTTGTACGTATTTTTCAATAATATAAACTATATATATTTATAGCCACAAACAATGACGTACTTTCTGAATAACCAAAAGGCTTGTCCAACTACATTCACCACTTAGCCCATTCCTCGAATTAGCCCATTACTAATACTAATAGACATTCGTCACTGCATTCAAAAGCAATCGCGTCCCTTTGGGATTGTGTGGCCATCTTTGAATTAGACCAGCAACGGTCGCGCGGGTGTCTTTGCCTTAGTTACGGTCCCTTGTTGTGGTCTTTCTGAGAGCAACATGATTTTGTATTCATATTTAAAGTGCCTCGCAGACAAAGACAGCATATTTGCCGTTAAATTAGACTGAGCTCAGATACTAAGGTGTTTAGTAATATTTGCTGAATCTAGACTAAGAGTTTATACTACTTCCCAATAGGCGTACTTTGAATACTACTTCCCAACAGGCCTCTCTCGGCCCACTCACTACTTAGTCCAGTCTCCGAACATTACCAACAGACATCCGGCACTGCGCCCAAGCGCGACCGCGTCCTTTTGGGATTGTGGGGACATCTTTGCATTTGACCAGCGGTCGCGCGGGTGTCTTTGCCTTAGTTACGGTGCCTTGTTGCGGTCTTTCCGAGAGCTATTCAACATGATTTTGTATTCATATTTAAAGTGCCTCGCAGACAAAGTCAGTATTTTTGCCGTTAAATTAGACTGAGATCACATACTAAGGTGTATACTTGTATAGTAATGTTTGCTGAATCTAGAGTAAAAGTTTATACTACTTCCCAATAGGCCACTTTTGAATACTACTTCCCAACAGGCCTCTCCAGGCTCACTCACCACTTAGCCCAGTCTCCGAACATTACCAACAGACATCCGGCACTGCGTCCAAGCGCGACCACGTCCCTTTGGGATTGTGTGGCCATCTTCGAATTAGGCCGGCGGTCGCGCGGGTGTCTTTGCCTTAGTTACGGTGCCTTGTTGCGGTCTTACCGAGAGCTTTTAGGCATATTTTTGTATTCATGGTAAAAGGACAAATACTGAATTTTAGGTTACGGATAAATTTGGTTGAAAGATGAATATTTAATTGTTTAATAATGTAAGTCGTGTCTATTAATAATTATGCTAGATTTTAAGTAAAGTTATAGAAAAAGAGCTGGATTAATGGCTTGTTGCGATCTCATCGAGACCTTTTTGACTTGTTTTTGTATCGTACATAAGTAATTGAGTTTCAAACATAGACTGAGTCTTGAGCTAAGTCAAGCGGAGTTTAAATATTAAATTGTTTTAATAATTGTCGTGTTCAGTACAGAATGTGTAGAATTCTAAAAGCAATAGTGTCTATTTTGAAATGTTTTGTGAAAAATATATTATCGTTTAATCAGTTAACTTAGTATACATAAGATGACGGCAGGTAGTATGTACAACTAAGCGCTACCGTGGCTCAGATGACACGTCAAATTGTAAGTCCCAGTTGTATTACCCGTTTAACCATGTTAAAGGCGTTCTTGCGGGAAACTCTGACACCAGGGCTAGCCACTCGGCCTATTCGAACTTACTCGTTATGATTGCAAGTATGATTTTATTTTTATTCATTAATACAAAGTAAGCAATCATGTTCCTTGCAAGCATTTGTAACAATGTATTCATAATATCCAGGCTAACGAGGAACAAATGGCCGGAGCTCGGGCAAGCCTCTGTGGGATTGTGGACACATCTTCAAATTAGGCCAGCATGGCTGCTGTACTGTACACAGAATGTCACTGTAATGGAACATACAAAATTATAACATGCTATATAGTCAGTTGTCCACCTCAAACTGGGCTTTCACGGTTTGTTGTTTTAATTCAACTACGGCAAATCTTTTCTATACTTCGTCATGATTGGCAAAGAGGCATGCCAGATGGTACTACGAAAAAGAGGCCTATAGCAGTAAGATAAAAAAGACAAATTATTTAGCATGATGATGGCAATTATAAAAATTGTGTCACCGCCGTTTTCAACTGCTTTCAAGTGAGTTGCAATAGCACCTAACATTTTGACGTAGCGAGTCTGTGCTACGAAAGCCACTATTGCTATGAATGCTACGATTTTTACAAGTGCTACATTTTTTACGAGTGCTACGGCTTCTACGAGTGCTACAAGGGCTGTGACGTGGGCAAGAGTGGAGGCGATATGTAAACTTTCCAGATTTCAATCTCAGGTGCGACACGTACAAGACTTCCTCCAAGTTCTTCCTGGCAAGCGCGACTGCCCCTAACGTCGTCGTCGATGCGGTATCACACTGCCTAACTGCAAGAATTATTAGGTTAAGATAATAACATATTCTGATGAAACATAGCTAAATACCATTAGGATTGTATCAGCCTTCAAATAAAAATAAAAATAAATTTGACTTCAATTGTTTGCAACATAGTCGTGGTGTTCAAGAGGTAGTGACACCCGCCTTACAATCGTGAGGTCGTGGGTTCAAATCCCCGGTCCCGTACCAAGGATTAATTTTGGAATTTATGTACAGAATTTTGCATCACTGGCTTTTAGGTGAAGGAAAACATCGTTAGGCAACCTGCGTACGTCCATAGAAGAAATTCGATGTCGTATGTGAATCCACCAACCCGCACTGGGCCAGCGTGGTGGATGTGGCCCAATCACCCTTGGTGGGTAGGCCTACGTCCTGCAGTGGACTATTAAAAAGGCTGGTACAGTACAGTACGGTTTGCAATATGTGATTTGAATATCAATAACCACCATTATTCCATTATTGACCACCAATAAAAAGTCACAGGTCAGTCTTGCTACACCCTTTTCGAGAATCGGTAGTCAAGAATATTACCCGCCTCCTTGGCCAAGACAGTACGACATTAAAAGATGAAAAAAATATAATTTATCCGACTGTCGTGTGTAACCCAACACCATTATTTTCGCGTCCTATCACCGGGCACATAACACAAAGCATAATCATACTTCAAGCGATCCCTTCACTTCCGCTCCTTCCATAATGGCGGATGTCTATTTTCTTCTTTTCACTCAAATTGCTCTCACATTCCATGGCATTTTTTCCGTAAGGGCACCTGATTCCATACATCAAAGGACGCCGCCCGCCGGTACGTCTTTAAACGGGGAAAATATGAACCCAGCGCAAATAAAGGTTGCGTCGTGTGACGTCAAAAGGGAATCGTACGCTTAACTGCTCCCAGTGTGTTCTTGTCTTTTTACGTTGGTGAGTAAATACATAGTTTTTTTTTTAAACGTAGGTATATACTTTTTCTCAAAGGTGTGAATAAGTGTTTTACCTTATTCGTTAGAGTCGGAAGGTATACGTTTTTTGTGCTTATTTATTTAGGCATGCTACATAGATGTTAGACAAATCTATATACGCAGCTGGGTGGTTACAAGTTGCTTATTTTCATACTTATTTACTGTAATAGACAAACAAGTTTGCTGTTGCAAACTACTTCTATTAAAATACAAAATAATTTATTACCACAACAAATATACCTTATACTCTATAAAATTTAACTTGATCTCTGCGACAGCTGTCAAAAAAATCACGCCTATGAAGTCCTGAATTTCTTAATAGTACAGACAGTACCTTTCAATGTCATACTTTATGGACATGCCGATTAGTGATGGGCGACGAATGATCGTGACCACAGAGTTTTAGATAGAGTTTTAATTAAAATATCGATAGTTTATACTGACGATATTTTAAATAAAACTTGATTTATCATTAATTTTATTGTATATTTTAATGTCATAACATTTTTTACATGTGTAATTAAATTGAACCCAATTGTATGTTACATTAGCATCGATAATAGTGAAAGACGTCGATAAATACTATCGTTACATTATTATGAGTATATAATTAATATCATAACATTATTTACAAGTGTACATACCTGATTTTTTAAATAATAGTAAGTAAATGAAATCCAATTTCTCTCCTTCAACTACTCATTCGATTTCATTTCAACATTGTTTGAAAATCGATTTTTTCCACCACTGTCCCAACTCTAAAAATGTCAATCTTCTACTATAGCAGAGATCAAGTTTAATTTTATAGAGTATAGTTACAATTGCCAGGGGGCTCAAGCTCGGCTAAGCCTGTATCTTGAGGTCCGGTGTAGAATTGAGCAAGTAGACTTGTTGCGCGCGCTTTTCAAGTAATATTTAGAAATTAACTTCAGAAAAACTAATTAAATTATAAATGCTGTGCTAAGTTTATTAGAGTTTGGCCGATTATTACATGACCAACCCTGATATTCCTAATAAAGTAATCAGTTGTTACATACACATTATCCATTCGACAATGTATTAACAAATTTTTAAGTGTACCCCTACGTAAAAACTTTTTTTTTTTCATTATTATTTGTACTGTCTGTTGAAACTACGATTGAGACACTGGGTGTCCAACCGGTAGAGTTCACTAGAGTTTGATATGCGATCAAATGTAACAACTTAAAATGTTTTTGCGCATTGTGAGACGGCTCCGCGCGCTAGCACTCGCCAACTTGGGAAAGATTGCCGAACGCGATCGAAACTACATTCGTTATGACTATCCATGCTATGAATTCAGTCCCATTACAAAACCACGCTAGTTTCCATTGTGGAACTTTTTTGTATGTAACCCTTTTGTAAAAGTCTATTGATTTCTGTTCAGAATTCTTATCACAATGTAATGAATATAATCTGAAAATATTATCACAAAGTAACTTACGAAACGTATTTATGATTCCAACGCTGATTTTGCGACCGCTTATGAAGCTATAAGAATGTTGGCATTTAAATTTTCACAAATCCCTCCCATTGACTCGGTCACAGTCCCATCCCGTGACCTGAAGTGCTCTACCTACCACTTGAGTAGCCTGTAGACTAATAACATAATATTTAAAAAACAATACATACGAGACGTAAGTATTTACGATATAAACGCTGGGCTTGCGACCGGTTACGAAGCTATGAGAACTCAAGAAAATGTTGTCATTCAAATTTTCACAAATCTCTCCCATTTCTGCAGAGTTCAGATTCACAATCCCATACCGTGACGTGGAGTGCTCTACCTACCACTAGAGTAGTATGTAGAGTAATGAGGGCGGCAGCAATCATCACAATGAATGGGAAGTAGAGTCTCTTGGATGAATGCGACGTCCTTGCAGCAACCGCGAGCTTCCAGGGTGACTACGACTCTAAAAACTTAGAAAAATAGCAAAATATGATTGCCTGTAAATTCGGTGTACGGACGATGATTTTACGTGACAACGTCATAAGAAAACATTCAACAACTGAAACCTCTATCGCTTGTTCCGTGCTCACGCTCGGCTCAAGCGGGACGTGACACTTTTTCGTGCGTGCAGCCGACGTTCATCATTTTGTAAGACGTTATCACGTCAAAAAGTGGTCGATAATTTAGTAGCAACTTTATCATCAAAATAAGTCTGTGCTTAGTCTAACTCACTTGATGGTAAACGACTTTGTGGTCTAAATAGAAGCACGTGGACTTAGAAGATACCTACCATTCACTCGTATTAGCTTGTAATTATAATCTTTGGTATTAGTGAAAGAGATGGTGAGTCGCACTGAATACATATCTGAATTATATTCATATAGCCATATTTTTACTAACGTTGTCAAAACAAATATTACTGAAGAATGTTTATCTTTTTCATATTTTTTGACCGACGAACCACCGGAGAAGGTATACAATTCGACGCCTATATATTTTTTTATGTATAACCACGCATAACTTTTTTCATAGTTGTCCGATTTCAATAATTCTTGTTTGATTGGAAAGAATATACTTCAAAATTGGTCCTATTTAAATTTATCGAAATCGGCTGAGTCAGTTTTGAGAAATCAACAATAATGTGAAAAATGCTACATCGATCCGTGCGAAATATTCGCGAATTCTGTACATGGGTGAAGTTGGTCATGCTATTTTTTGCAAAAAATAATAATGTTATAAATAACATTATGAAACTTATTATGATTATTATTATCCGATACCAACACACATAATTATCATGTTTTGTAACAGCGCAAAACTTAACTTCGGTATAATATTGCAACAGAAATGATAAGGACAAGGTGTTTTGTGGTCACCCTGCAAAAGGACTTCTCTTTAATTTGTCCCGCTCTCGCCAGACTTTGAAACGATATGACCCGCCGCCTCCAAGAACGTTGTATTTTCATGAATATACACTCGTTGTCCTCTCAGGGTTCCGTACACTCTAGAATTTCTTTTGTAGAGGTACACGAGTAAGGTATAGTAGTCCTAGGTTAGTTGATAGAATTTTTTAAATAACGCACCAAAAATTGATCAGATAGATAGAATTATAGAGTTACTAATCAGATTAGAGTTTTACCGTTTTTATTATTTATCATATTTGGACAAAGTACACTTATTAGTGCTGCTAAGACAATTAATTTGGTAATTAAAACCTAGTAAGTCAAAGTTTATTTTCTCTGAAGAAAACAATGGGTAGAAACAAATTTTAGCGTTTATTTATTTACGTTGCATAAGTATATCATAGAATATAATTTTAACTGATTGTTATTAAATTATGTTTTTTTTTTACTTAAGGAACATCCTTGAAAATTAAACAAAATCACGTGTTTGAAATATTGTGTTGTCGATCGTTGATGAAGTTTTAGAAAATAATATTGATACTAATTACTGATGTTTATATAATTTAGGGTTAGGTTTATAGCAAAATTTGTCAATAACAATAGATTAATCGAGCTAATAAGTAACAGAAAATCCAAATGGACCGATGGCCCATGCAAAATTACGCATATTCGACTGCTCGAAACTAATTTAATGGAACTTAACTTTATCACTAACATCCCAAAAATTTACTAGAGAGCAATAATTTAACGCAACCAGAGGGCTAACTGTAGACATAACTCTGTACGGGGCTAGACGGAACCCAGTATAAGTAAATTAAGAAATCCTATGTTCTCTTTAAAGTTTAAAATACTTTTGATACGGAACACCAGGCTTCAAACCGCGTCTCACCCTTTACCAGTCTTGTTATTTCCCTCAAGTTTTCTTTTGACTGCCAGTACGCGCTGGAATTTAGAAGAAAATGAACATAAATAGACGAGACTTGCACAAAAGAGCTGAAGCAGTTTATGTCTGTCTGTCCTTATATTAGGTCTATTGAGACGGTGTTGACTGTTTCCTTATTCAAATTAAATTACGTTGTTAGTGGAATACTTTTGTGTTTGTATTTTCTATGAAAAAATACAATGGTAGTTTATGTATAAGTAAATGTAGATTTTATAGAGAAGTTTTAATATTACTAGCTGCGCCCCGCGGTTTATATGGTGGATATGGCCCAATCACCCTTCGCGGGTAGGCCTGCGCCTTGCAGTGAACTATTAAAAAAAGGCTGGTACAGTAGGTAACAATAATTAAATATCAATTTTTTTCATGTCGTCATAAAGCTATTTTCATATTCTGTAACCAAGAAATGTGGAAAAACAATTAAGCAGATTGAAGATTGCGCAGCAGCATTTTTGGTGCTCCTACCTTAAGGAGCAACTCATGTATGTAGCAAGCCTGGGGAGCAAGACTTTGAAAAAACTCTACAGGGCGGTGTTTCGCATTGTCTTTAGCACCTGAACAACAGGTTCTTTGATTTTAGGTATCTGTCTACATAATCAAAGAACAGGTTACATTTCTTATCAGAATGGTACTCGTAATGTTTAAAGCAAGTAAAATGTATTTGAAAAAAAAAAATACATACATTTACTGTAAATCAATTATCTTCCGGAATACTGCACTTCTGCACTATTTGGACTTACCAGATGATCTAATGATTGAAATCTCAGCAAGAGGTTTATGACTCATGAGGGATCATGATACACGTCCACGTTTTTTTCTGGATGGAGGATTAGATCCAGGCGGCCAGTACCCATAGATACAATAATAACATGCTGAGATTCTGGATTTCAAACCAAATTCACCCATTCCTCTATGATATTGTCAAAACGATAATGATCGCCATGCTTCTTACTTGATCTGAGTCGCCATGGTGAGTACTCAAACCAATTTTTACTTGATCTATCTCGTGTGTAATAATTCTATGTCGCCATATATGAAGGATGTAATTCTTGAAAAAGAATCTGTACCACGTTTTTGCAATTTGTTACTATGATGTGACACCTGGTTGCCGCGAATATGCATCCCTAAGTGAGCAGTTTGATTAAGAGCAAGGAACATTAGAAGTTTATTTTTTATAATTGATAGATTATTGGGTTGCAGGGTTGCAAGTGTAGGCACATTTTAATCATGGATAAGTAAATAAATAAGAAGACTCAAAATACCTACAAATTAGGGCTACGGTGGATAGGATTCAATATGGCCGCAATTACATACATAATTTATTTTTGCACCAAAGATGGCACACCTGATTTCCATCATAGGTATAAAATTCATGTAGTTCGCTCGAATCGATTTATACCATTTTTGATAATGACAATTTTTCACTTTCAATGAAACCACAAACCACAACATGATTTTGGGATGTAATTCGTTTATTCTTGATTTCTAAGCTATCTACCGTACTTATAACAGAGCGCAGTTTTTCTTTGTTCATAAAAATTGATCACCTGAGTCTTAAGATACTATGTTACATCACTTACGAACAATATACCTTTTACCTTGTTTATTATCTTACTCAAACCAGACCACATTTTATGAAAATAACATTTCCTGTGCTTAATATTCACAAAATAATAAAAAGCAAAAAAACTTCAGACATTAGGGCCGACATTTTTACCAACGTCATAAAATTTGTGCCCGTCCACCTTGTTACTTTAATAAAAAAATACCTTTTTCTAAAAATGGAAACAAAACAATCAATCAATCAAAATGAGAATGTACATAGTGTAAGTAATAGTACAGTAAAGAAAGTTGGTCCTGTTCCATTTTATTAACGTAACAAATCAAATATTTTGTAAAAATTATGAGCAACAAACAACAACAACAACAACATAGCCGTGGTGGTCAAGAGGTAGTGACACCCGCCTTACAATAGTGAGGTCGTGGGTTCAAATCCCCGGTCCCGTAACAATGAGTTCTTTGGAATTTATGTACGGAATTTCACATCACTGGCTTTTCAGTGAAGGAAAACATCGTGAGGCAACCTGCGTACGTCCTTAGAAGAAATTCGATGGCGTATGTGAATCCACCAACCCGCACTGGGCCAGCGTGGTGGATATGGCCCAATCACCTTTCGTGGCCTACGTCCTGCA
Organism: Hypomecis punctinalis; assembly: GCA_949316475.1. Taxonomy (NCBI): domain Eukaryota; kingdom Metazoa; phylum Arthropoda; class Insecta; order Lepidoptera; family Geometridae; genus Hypomecis; species Hypomecis punctinalis. The sequence continues at coordinate 11,000,515 of OX438802.1, forward strand.
GTGGACTATTAAAAAGGCTGGTACAGTACATGAGTAACAAACTGTGATATTAGTATGTACATACCTAATTAAAAATTATAGGTAGTTTGAAAGACAAACAATAATAATTTACAATAATTACATAATTTGGCTAAATGATTATCCATATTGCAAATATCGTATATTTTTTGCTAAATTTTGTTCACATTATTTCTCATGAGTATGAACACCATTTAATATTAATTTTACAAATTTTTAAGGTACGTTGCATAACAAGATTGATTTTTCTCCATCATTTTAAAAATTGCTTCAACTTGTTGAGTATAATCTCGATTTTTTTTCTGAAAATACCAAGAATTAAGTAACAAAACATTACTTTCTCCAATTTATAGCCACCACAGCACGTTTTTCATGGACGGCAATTTATTTTTATAAATTTAGCCTACTGCATTTTTCCATCGACTCTATGCGGTTGTAAAACGCTTGTACTTGCTTATCAAATTTTTACACTGTGACAAAGGACTTGTCCTCACCGGAAATGTAAATAATCCACGCAACTTTTCTTTGAGCAATGCTCGGCCCATTAAATTTTCCTCTGGTTGTTACCCTAATTACGTGAATTACTACAGGGAATGTTCCTGACGCAAAGAAAAATGGTAAATTAGAATCTCGGCCGTAGGTGTAAATTATTTCGAGCACGCAAACTTATTAAAATTGTTAGGCCGCGGCAGGGCTTAATGAATTCTGTTAAGGAATCTTTACATTGTTTTAACTCGTTTTGATGAATAATTTAGTCGCTGTCAAATATGGTTATGAGGGAGCGTAATGATACGACCGAGTGCCATGCATAGAACTGATTTATTTCACCTACCCTCGATTACAATATCATATTAATGAGCACAATCAGAACTACCCACATCCTCCTCCTTAAAAAGAAACAGTAGGTATACAATCCAAAATTATCTTAATACAAAATTTACACATATCATTAAGAAAGTAGGTATCATATTAATTGCAATGTTATTCCGTAGGTACATACTTCAACAACCATAATTATTTAATCTACCCCATCATTCCCCTTAATTACAAAAAAAAACTACAACACAGGTCAATAAAAATGCATAACATACAACACACACGAAAATATCAACATTTAAAAATTGAAAATAGAAATACATAAATATGAAGTCATTAGGTATGTCACAATAGTAAAATAATTTTCAGTGATAATTTTATGCACCTAGGTATATCGAATGCAATTTAAATAAAAATTATGTCAGCATCATCAACAATAATATAGCTAATCAATTCATAATAACCTTTCTCATACTTAATAAAAATAAAATGTCAATTCAACAATTTACAATGTCTTAAAATTTCACTATACAATCAACACCATACCAAATTATAATTTCAATAATTTAAACATAAGAATTTAATCATTTTTAAGTTTCTTGATTCTAACCATACGTATTATCTATGCAATAAAATAAAAACTATAGGTAGGTACGTACTTATCTATTATCGCACAAACCGTCTCGGACCGTTAGCGTCAGGAGTGACCCCACCGATCAGGTGCTCTCACCGTCCTGCCAGAACGAGTAACATATGCATTATCAGATGAAAAACTCGCCGGTTGTTCAAATTGTTGTACACTGGAGCCGCGCGGCAAACAGCTGACACTCGGCGCCGGCATTACGTCATCGTAGTCATAATAATACAATCTATCGCTATACCTGTCTACGCGCAAAGGGCTATCGAGAATGATCTGTTTTCTATTGCGACGAATTAGTGTACCTGTGCACAGTCGCAACAAATATGACCTTGGCCCATAATTATCCACTACACTAGCATTTACCCAATTCCTGCCCATGCGAACTTTAACCTTATTTCCTTTACTTAAAGGCTTAAGATTTTTACTGCCTTTATCAAAATATTTTTTCTGAACATCTTGCCGTAGACATAATTCTCTGTGAACCTGAGTCGGATCACTCAACTTCGGTGCCAGCAAGTCAGCGGAACAAGGAAGTATGCTTCGAAGTTTTCTACTGTTCAATAATTCCGATGGAGATGGCAATTTATCACTTATCGGAGTGTTTAAAAATTCCAGCAACGCTAACCTGAAGTCTGACCTATCATACAATGTTTTACGCAATATTGACTTCACTGTCTGTATCGCTCTTTCGACTTGTCCGTTCGACTGTGCATAGCGTGGGGAACTCGTCTTATGCTCAAACTTCCACTCTCTGCTGAACTCATTAAACAATCTAGATGAATACTCAGGCCCATTATCACTGAAACAAATTTCTGGAATGCCCTGTCGACTGAAAATGTTTTTCATCTTTTCTATTACACACTGTGAGGTTAAATTATTCAACTCTTCAATCTCGACATATTTACTGAAATAATCGATCACCAGTAAGTAACTTTTGCTATTAAAATGAAAAATATCAGCACCTACTTTTGCCCATGCTCTTTTAGGTATTTCGTGGGAGATAAGCGGTTGTTTACTGTTTTCTTTTCTGTAAGTTAAGCACGCTTGGCAATGTGAGATCATATCTTGAATCTGTGTATTCATATTAGGCCAAAACATTATCTCACGTGCCCTGAGTTTTGTTTTTGCTGCTCCTAAATGCCCAATATGAACTTTCTTCAACATGTCCTTTCGCATGCACTTTGGAATCACAATTCTCGAACCCTTCCATACCAAATCATATGCCACAGTCATCTCATCCCTATAATCCCAGTAAGGAGTGATTATCTCTTTGATATCACACTTATGCATCGGCCACCCATCCACTATCACACGCTTAAGCTCTATTAATTCATCGTCTTGAGCTGTGAATTTCTGTAATTCAATAAAATGAGTGTCCGTCAAACAATTACTAACTGCGACTGCACACACCTGTGCTCGCTCGTCCAAACAGTCTCGCGGGCCGTCATCGGGGTCCGCGCACGGTGCCACCGCGCGCGACAGCGTATCTGCTACAAATAAATACTTCCCTGGTTTGTACACTAATTTAAAGGTATACGGCTGCAATCTCATAAGCATACGCTGCAGTCGCGCTGGAGCTACTGCAATTGGTTTGTTGATTATGCTTATCAGTGGCTTGTGGTCGGTCTCAACGGTTACGTCACACTTTCCATATATATATGCATAAAACTTTTCGCAAGCAAATACACACGCATACAGCTCTTTCTCGATTTGTGCATAGTTTTGTTCCGTTTTAGTTAATGACCTCGAAGCATAACAAACCGGTTTTCCATCCTGAATTAAACAAGCGCCTAAACCGTTTTTACTAGAATCTACTGAAATCGTTGCGGGTTTGTTTACATCATAAAACTGCAGTACTGGCGCGCTCGTTATGCATATCTGCAAATCCTTAAAGCATCTATCATGTACTTCATTCCAATGCCATTCAACGTCTTTTTTTAAAAGTTCCCTTAGTTTGTGCGTTTTTTCAGACAAGTTAGGTATAAAACTGCCTACGTATGTCACTAACCCTAGAAACCGCTCTAAATCTTTCTGGTTTTCTGGTTTAGGCATATTTTTTATCGGCAAAATATGTGAGTCATCAGGGCGCACGCCGTGCTGCGATATTATGTGACCCAGATATTTTATTTCCGTTAAGCCTATCTTACACTTTTCTCTGTTCAGTTTGACATTTATTTGTTTACATCTTTCTAAAACTTGTCTAAGGCGTAAATCGTGTAATTCTTTAGTGTCTGCATAACAAAGCAAATCGTCCACAAACAAAATTACACCCTCTATGTCATCGAAATATTCGTATAGTCTTTTATGAAAAACTTCAGACGCTGACGAAATTCCAAACGGCATACGTAAAAATTTATACCTTCCAAACGCTGTATTGAAAGTGCAGAGGTCAGTGGATTCATTATGTAATCTCAATTGATAAAAAGAATGCTTACAGTCGAGCGTACTAAAATACCTGGCCCCCGCCAGCTTCGCAGTGATCTCGTCTAGCGTAGGTAACTTAAAATGTTCGCGCTTAATATATTTGTTTAGGTCTTGCGGATCCAGACAGATTCGTATATCTCCATTTGGTTTTCGTACTACAGTCATACTGTTCACCCAGTCCGTAGGCCCTTCCACTTTTGCTATCACTCCTTGTTCAAGCATCTCATCCAATTTCCGCTTCACATCCTCTCTCAACGCAATAGGCAACTTACGCGGCGCGTGTACTACCGGTCGCGCGTCTGCGGCCAGCCTTATCCTATACTCGCACGGCAAACATCCAACGCCATCGAAAACGTCGTGATATTCGTCGAGTAATGGTTCCATTTTCGATACACATGCACTCACTGATAATATGCGCTTCACTAGATTCATTTCCTCACATGATCTCTTTCCTAGAACCGGCGGTGACGTCACATCGGCTATAATAAACTTAACTATGTAAGCCTTATTCTTGTACATGCATTTTAACCTACACTGGCCTAAAACCTTTATATCTCCGCCTGAATAACTAACTAATTTCACACTCGTTGACATCAGATCATTCTCGCTTATCCCCGCCCGCGACAGAAAACGGTATGGCAAAACATTAACGTCAGCTCCAGTGTCCAACTTAAATTGAATGTTATTGTTATGTATCTTTATATTTACACACCAATCGTCGTTTGCGCCCGTGTAACTATTGTTACATACCTGATCTATGGAGTTCTCCTGGACGGTATAAACGCGGCACACTTTCGCAAAATGATTTATGCGATTGCACTTTGCACATCTCTGGCCAAATGCTGGACACTTGAACTTGTTTTTCTCGTGTGCACTTCCGCAATAATCACACGAGTCGCGTCTTATCTGTCGCTGGGGTTCCCTCGGTGCTATCACTGACGGCGGCGCGCGGCGCGGCTGTATGGCGGGCGACGGGCGCGCGGCTGGCGCGGCGAGCCCCGCTCGCCGCTCGCCCCACGGGCGGCTGCCCGCGGCTGGCGCGCCGCGCGGCTGTCCGCTGGGTGAGCGCGCTCGGTCTCGGTATGAGCCACTAGCTCCGTAATGCTGTTTCTGCACCCAATGCATGGCCATCTCGTCGTTCTGCTCGGTCTTCATCGTCCCTGCTTGTATGCGTGATACTTCCGCCACATTACAAATATCTAAAGCTTTTGTTAATGTTAAATCGTTTTCTCGAAGAAGCCGCTCCCTCAGTGGATCCTCTCTCAAGCCACATATTAACCTGTCTCTCACCAGGCCATCTTTTAGATCCTTGAACTCGCAGGAAGACGCTAGTTTATTTAGCTCGAATGCGTATTGCTCCACGGTTTCATGTTCTTGTTGGTTACGGATGAAAAATCGATGTCTTTCAACTGTAATATTTTTCTTAGGCGTGAAAAAATCGTCGAAACTCTTCAAAACATTTTCTATCGTGGGGTGGCTTTGTGGCGGGAACTGTTCGTAGACGTCGCGACATTGCTCCCCGATGACGTGCAACAATATGTTCACCTGAACCTTCTTATCCTTGCTGTCCAACTCGCACGCGCTGTGGTAAATCAGGAATGATTTCTTCCACCTGGACCATTGGATACTCAAATTTCCCGACGTAACGTTTGCTAAATCTTTTTCAAAGCAAAATGGCAGCGGGGGTTGCAACAACGATTCCATTTTTCTCTTGTAATATCACTTTTTCGCGACGAACTGCACTTTTTATACGATAATTGGACCTTTATACGTTAGAATAAAACTTCATTTAGATTTATTTTCGCGGCTGCGCCATGTCAAATATGGTTATGAGGGAGCGTAATGATACGACCGAGTGCCATGCATAGAACTGATTTATTTCACCTACCCTCGATTACAATATCATATTAATGAGCACAATCAGAACTACCCACAAGTCGCCTTGATGAGTGATAAGATTGCGTTAGGTAGTAAATAAGAAAGTGCAGTGATAATTGTTTTGTTCAATATTTTTTCAATCTCTATCACAATCTTTAAAACTAAAAGCAAAACCATCAAATCTTTTTCTTAAAGATAGGTCTATTGTAGATGGGTTAATTTAATACCATAATTATACATTCATATCTGTAATTCAATTGATTTGAAATATTTTTAAAATTGTAATAACTGCTTAAATTTTAGTATATGTATATGCCAAATTAATTTTGCGCAGCATGCGTCCACTGCATCATTCGCCGTAAACAGTGCTAAGTTGTATTGAATAGCAGATGCTTAAAGATTACAGACATAAAACAGAATAGAGGCACATGTTGAGTCGTCGTAAAGTCTCTACGGGTGCAACCGCATTAGGACTCATTTTACAAAATTAGACATCGATTTAGCTTATAGTAAAACTATTCAATTAGCCACTTGTTTAATAATGAGCTTTTCCACACAGGTCATTACTACAAAAAATTATATTACATTTGAAATATTACATAATATTATAGTTACCTAGGTCATCAATGATTGAGGAAACTGTTGGGTTAGCAATTACTTAGTCATAATATACCAAAGCTAGACTTACTGATCTGTAATGCTGTTATGTATTTGCTGCACGCAACGCCATGTATTAATAGTAGATTGTATCATAAGGGAGCAAAATAATGTTTTATACGGCGAGGGCGCTTTTTTGAATCCAGAGCAAAGTGAGGGATTATTTAGTAGAATCCTAAACGTAGCGAGGGATTCAAAGTACATCGCCGGAGCCAAAAAAATATTTTGCGCCCGAGTGGTACACTCTACTTTTCATCACCTCTATGAGAAAATAAAAGGCGCCTCATATTTATTATTATTTAATAAAACGTAGAGTAACAACTAAATTGAAATTAAATGGTATCTAATAATAAAACAAATAAAAACTTAAGTATACTTACATTCATTTTCTTGGCGCTGAACACTAAAATTACAAATACTTCCAAATTCAAAGATCATTCTGTCGCACTTATTTGTTTCAAATTCAAAAAGTGCGCGGCAAAGATAATTCCGGCGCACTTATAAAGTTCCTTATAGAAAACACCCATTTTGGGCGCACTTAAAGGCGAACCAAGTAGTCCTTTTCGAATCGATGTGATGAAGAATAACATAATATATTCTAAGATAATAACAATGCAAACAGAGGAAAGGATATTAAATTTCAAATAAAATAAACCCTTGTAAACGATGGATTTCTGTGTTTACAACACTCTCTTTTTTTCAAGATTTAATTATTTCTATGGAGGAAAGTAACTTCTATCTATAGATATCGTATACTAATTTGCAGAACAGATTTGTAATAAATATTTGAGCTGTGATTTTGCACAGCTTTTCAACAAGCAAAGATAAAAATGTAGCTCTTGCAAAAACCTAAAAAATCCTATTTCTAGTGCGTTCTTGCCTTAGCGTCTCACTTTGGTATTCCGTTGGCGCGCGGTCAGTCAAATGCTGGCTTTTAAATACTCCCTCTGCTGGCATCCGTTTCATACATACGGAATAAGTGGCGACTCGAATCTGACCCACTTCTGTCACATTTCAGTGCAACCAACATTTGTAAGGAAACGGCTAAATGAAGGAACTCTATAGTTTTATACTGACGCTTGTCAGTTTTGTGTGGGAAATGCAGCAGTGGTGCCTTTCTGAAATGGAAATATGTGTTAGTAGGTAATACAGACAGTTACACGGAGAGGATTCTGTCGGATGCCGTGGTTGTTTGGCGCTTTGGGAGCTGTTTGGAGTGGTTTTATTATTATGACTAGTTTGTAATATTCTAGTCTAGGTAATAATAGTGCATGGCATATAAAAAGATAAAATATTTTTATAAAAGGCGGCTCTAAAAAGTATGACATTATTATTAGTTTCGTCTTTTATGTACTTTATAAACCTGCGTTTAACTACATTCTGATTGATCTTGAGCAGTGCTAAAATCTGGCGTATAGTTCTATATAGTTTTGAATGTTGTAAAGTTTTTTGTTGTTTTGTGTAATTTAAATTAATCTTTCTGTTGCCATTTTAGGCAGGTTTGTTAGTTGATAACCATATTTAGTAAGTATGTATGGCACCTACGATAAGGTTAGAAGTGTGCTTGTCTTTTGTGACTTATATATTAATATATATTTTTATTAGCTCTTGCAATGAAATTTTGCTTCACCAAATGATATTTCATCTATTCTATTGTACTCCTGCCTTCGTTTATATACCTATTAACAATTTTTATAAAAGAAAAAGATTTATAATTCCAACGTTTTTAAATTCAAAACAAGAATACAATTCGTCATCCAGCCAGTGTTTCATTCAGAACCACACAGAGCCACAAAGTGGCTCGTTAGCGGTGGGTTTCAAAAGTCGAATGCGCGCCGGCCGTTTATTACGTAAGTTGCGACATGTAGCTGTCGCTGTCTACATAGTCGCAAGTTAGTATTGTTATAGTCATTTTAAAAAGTTTCGAGTTTAGTTTCGTCGACTGGCAAATCTCATATAATCATATTGAATACGACTTTTTTAAAATTCGACGTTTTAGAATTCAAAATTTTGGGAGTTCAACATCTTGTAAATTCAACATTCAGTGAATTCAACCATTACGAACCGAAAGGGTTACATTTAGTAAAACATTATGTTTGTATAGGATTAAGTACTCGAAGAGTATCTAGCATCTATACCCGTGATATTTTAACAGATTATATTTTTATGCTCTGTATTATATGTATATTTATGTATGTTATATGATATGTATAATAATAAATAATAAATAAATATTTTGGAACATCTTACACACGGCCTCTGACCCCAAACTAAGCAAAGCTTGTGATATAGCTGCCAGAGACTGATATACTACATATACTTATTTTTAAATACATACTTAAATAGATGTAACTAGATAACACCCAGACACAGAGCAAACATTTATGTCCATTACAGAAATTTTTGCCCAGGTGGGGATCGAACCCACGCCTCTTTGATCCAGAAGTTAGGGTCACTAACCATTGAGCCACCGAGTCAGTCAATGTATAGTATGTTCATAAAATATACCTTTATTTTTTAATTTTTATTATTGTATCTAGGTATTTTATCTCTCTCATTATTTATTTCACTGTATTTATACACGACCGTATTTCTATTTTTCGTGTCCAGTCCATCCAAAAGTAGCCTGGAAGAAATCGCTAAAGGCGAAAATGCCGCCCTTGTACAACATTATTTTTGTTATTTCTGTTGTCTATCTGTAATTTTTGGTGTACAATAAAGATATATTTATTTTATTCATTATTTATTTATTATTAACTGCAATAAATTAAATTAACTTCAAATAAATACCTACCTAAATAACTTTTCCATACTAGCGGGTTGCCAACAACAGTCACAAGCCGCAGCGCCTTAATAACCCACCCGGCTCCTCCAAGACTTTCCCAGGCGTTATAAGGAATGGGTTGATTGCTCTCCATGCTTACCCGGGAAATTACCGCCTAGGGACGCTGCAGATTTTTACTCTCATAGATTTTATTAATGGTAACAAATACGACTAGTAGTTCTTCAAACAGAAAAACCTCGCGTCACGACTCTTTAACTGAATCTTCATAAGCCTATATCTCGACTCGCTCATGACCGACTTGTTTCATACTTGCAATTTTTTCTCAGGATTTATATACTAAATAATCTTGTCAAATATTATCGAGATCCGCTGATAAATGGCATACTAGAAAATTTTTACCTTTTTGAGGGAAATTCCCCTATCAACAATGATATTGTGAAAATTACTACATCGATTATACACCTATCCGTGCGAACTAGGTAATCAAATTCTGTAGATTTATGAAGTCGGTTATTTTTGGCGAAAAATAATTATAAAATCACAAAATAAAAATTATTAGTTGTTCCATAGATTTCGTCAGAAATTAATTCGTTTTTGGTACATTTACCATTTGGTTTTCCGGAGTTAGCCGTCTTGCAGTTTGAAATTCTACTCGCTAAAGAACATTCAGTAAATGTGCCGCACACATTGTCCTTCATTTGTGAATACATAACATTCGCTCATTAAGTACTGCGGAAGCAAGGTAAAACCACCAAAGAACCAAGTGGCTCCGCAGTCGTATAAATTTTCACCATTCCCGAAAACTTTCCAATTACACCAGCACTTAATTTCAATGCCAATTAACCAGATTATAAATTGGTGTGCTGCACCAATTTGCATGCTAACAAGTATGGAGGATTACTGCATCCCTTCCCGTGCAGTCTGGAAACTTGGACGGTACAACTGATCGGTATTCTTGTTACTCGTGCTCTGTATTCATAGACTGGCACTAAGAAGTGTAAGGTCGTTCGTATACAAGTGAATGTTGTCTCAATACACGATAACAAGTATAGCGGATTTCAGGGCTCGTTCATCCGCGTGGTATCAAGTATGAAAGATTACTGGATCTATTCCCTTGTAGTCTGGAAACTGATAAGTATTCCTGTAATTTGCCGCTGTATTCATAGACAAGCAGAGAGTCAAGTGAAATTGCGAAGTGTAAATAAAAGGAAAATCAAGTAGGCGATGTAGTAAATTCGTGTGATGAATCATATTGCGCGCTATCAAGTTTGGAAGTTATGGCATACTACGGAAAAATATATTGCTCTATTTGCTCTAATATAGTATACAGAGTTATTTTTAATTAATTAGCATCCTTTTAGGAGTTTGTTCTATACATCAAAACTAACAACTTTTGCTCTCTGCAACTTTTGTCAAAACTCAAAAAAATATCAGTTGTTCCGTACATTTTGTCGCGGATGATATGAGGATTTCTATGGAACAACGAAAAAAAAGTTCGCGTTTTGACAAAAGTCGCAGAACAAAAGTTGTTCGATTTGATGTACAGAATAAGCTCCTGAGAGGATGCTAATTGATTAAAAATAACCCTGTATAATTGATTAATGAGTCAAATAGTCTCGAACGAGGTTTGGAAGCACATTTAATATTTTGTCTTGTATACGAACAGCCCAAGTTGCTACATGGCTATTTGCAAGTCATGTGCTAAGATTTCCGACTTTACGGTATATTATAACCGCTTCCCTAAAATACCAGACCATTTACGTAAGTAATATTAGACTAATTTTATATCTCATATCAAAACTTTTCTTTACCTCGGTATGGTCTACCTAATGGTGCATCCACACACTCCGCAAGGCGACACGAGCACCGCAGCTGTAGCTAACGTCACATCGTATACAAGTCGGCGATGTGAAGATAGCCACAGGAGCTTCTAAAGAAACTTCTGTAGCTGACTTCACATCGTATGCAAGTCTGCGATGTGAAGATAGCCACAGGAGCTTCTAAAGAAACTTCTGTAGCTGACTTCACATCGTATACAAGTCTGCGATGTGAAGATAGCCACAAGAGCTTCTAAAGAAACTTCTGTAGCTGACTTCACATCATATACAAGTCTACGATGTGAAGATAGCCACAGGAGCTTCTAAAGAAACTTCTGTAGCTGACTTCACATCATATACAAGTCGGCGATGTGAAGACAGCCACAGGAGCTTCTAAAGCAACTTCTGTAGCTGACTTCACATTATATACAAGTCTACGATGTGAAGATAGCCACAGGAGCTTCTAAAGAAACTTCTGTAGCTAACTTCACATCATATACAAGTCGGCGATGTGAAGACAGCCACAGGAGCTTCTAAAGAAACTTCTGTAGCTAACTTCACATCACCGACTTTTATACTTGTTTATGATGTGAAGTTAGCTACAGCTGCGGTGCTCGTGTCTCCTCGCGGAGTGTGTGGTTGCACCATAAGACTTATTTCATACTAGCTTTTGCCCGCGGCTCCGCCCGCGTAAAATTTTGACTTATGTGCTATCACCTTACCTTTAATTTTTTCGAAATATTAAGTAGCCTATGTCACTATCTGGCTTTTGAACTATATCCGTGCCAAAAATAAAGTCAATCTGTTGCTCCGTTGCTGCGTGAAAGAGGATTAAACCAACAAACTTTTTGAATTTATAATATTAGTGTGGATTGTACAAATCAATATACCTCTCTATTGACCACAGGAACGTTACACTGATACTGACACAATCAATTACAAAACACAAACGGGAACTAATAATTAAATTACACCGGTTCAATTGTATTATGAATTTCAATGTGCGATGACCCGTGGAGTCCGCCCCATTTGTTTGTTGTTCAGTGATGCAAGTGTACGGCAAACGTTATATTATTGTACAGTAATTGCTATTCAATCACTTGTTTTGGTAAATATAATTATTGATAAATAAAACCACTCATAATTTTCTTGTTGTATTGATAAATAAGTGTCATCAATCACAGACGTAGTCAAGATTTAACACAAATGCTTGCTTCAATAAGTCACACACGGAAAAAATATTCTGGGGCTTCGAGCAAATATAAAATAATATATAGAGTCACAATCGTGCAAAAAAATGTCCTAGCCAAAATTCTGCCCAAGCTACGTAATGGGCAGGCTTTTTAGTTAGTCGTCAGGCGATTGCAAGCGGACTAGAACGCCGCACGATGCCAAAGTACTCGGTTACAAAAACTTATTGGTTAAAAAACATAACGTCGAGTTTTGAGATAACGAGTCATTCTGAATTATTCAATATAAATATCTAAGTAAGTATGTATGACGGCGTTTGGACATTTTTTGCTACTTTCACTTAAGGACTGTGGCTCTGTAGATATTTGCTCGAGGTTCTGGGGCTATATTTTTCAACTTTTTATGATTCGAATGTAGGTATAATTATATTTTCGGACGACTTTTTTTTAAATTTAACTAAAATTATCCATTTCACACAGTTCTTTAGTACATTGACATAGCAATTTAAAAAAATCATGATCTAATAAAAACGGAAATCGTGTAAAGGAACATTAAACGAAAAAAAAAATTAACAAAATAAATATGGCGAATATTTTTTTTCGTTGTTCGGTGGTTGGATGGTTCTCGAACTGTCACTGTCAAAGTTCCGTACTCAGAATAAGGACTAAAGTAATAGAAACCGTACTAAAATAGCAAAAGATATACATCAGTGTGTCCCTTTTTAAATATGAAATTTAAAATGAGTTAGAAAAAGATAAACAATGCACATACACCCGAACTTACGTAATTTCGAAGGGTTTCACAAACTAGCATTTTGAGCTATCTCGGCTGTCCAAATTCAAAAAGGTAAAATGATCAAAGATCAGATCCTCCTGATGGAATTAGAGAGTTTAAATTTCTGATCATATTGCAAAAGATAATGTAGACCAAATTTCAACCATAATGACATTCCAACTTGTGATTTTGACGTTTAACGACAGACAATGCGTTTTTTTGTTCCACTTACTCTCGTGTATGCTGTATAACCAGATATGAATGTATTAGAGAGCTTTAACGTAGTTTTTATTTGAGTAAAATTTAGCAAGGTTTCTATTACTTGTCATTATTCTGAGGTTCTGTATACGCTTCTAGTCGTACGAAGTTGAAAAATAGGGCCCTTAGGATTTAAAGAGCACTGTTTATAAATATTACTTTTAAATGAATTGTTTATAAATATTACTGTTAAATAAATATCTAAAATATAAAATTGTACTGATGGTAACGAGATACATTTTAGGAGAGTAGGTCTATCTATCTAAATTACGAGCTTGAAGAATAAAAAGTGACCTAAAAATATCTTGCGCGCCTAAATTTGACTAATTGGATAAGACAAGGCAAATTTTCTAAGTGAAATTCTAAATTTTCGAACTTTTCCTCATCCTGCCCTATTTTCCAAGTACTGATAGACTCAATTAACCTTTAACACAGCGACGGCATTAAATTCAAATGGAGTAAAACTTCTGCCTAGACTTATTACCATTCAATAATCAATTTTCATCGCCATTGCATATTCATTCTCTCTTACTTTCCACGACTTTATCGATATTCCCTTTGGTGTCGATTACAATAAATTTCTAATTGAATTACAGTGAGATGTTGAATTAAGCCTGGTTAGAAATGTAGATGACAATGTATTGTTGAAGTTATTGAATCAACGTTAAAATTTTTAAAACTTGTTATTTTCTGAACTGTTATATTTCTATATACTTATGAATCTATCTGAATTGTTATTTTAGAATTATAATAAACTTATGCACGCATTTGTTTATTTTATCTAAAATACGTGCGTACGTATGTCCGAGCATGATGTATCAAGTCTGCTGAATTGCGTTTAATCGACGCTTAACCTTGTTTTTTTACGATCGTAAAGTTATTACTTTAATGGAGAACGGTGCATTTTTTTATGCAATACAGCCTAAAAAATCTTTCTATAACATATTTTTATTCATAAATTTATGAAATAAATTGTAGTTCAGTTTAAACAGTTTAAAAACTTTATTTTTACTAGCTTCAGTAAAAAATACCAAACGCCGAAGAAAAATTGAACGTCAATCAAATAAAATTGCGTGTGAACAGAGCCCAAGCTTTAATTGAGCGTTGAAAGGAAACTTTTTAGTCATTTGTCAATTGTCTCTGGTAAAGTTTTAGATCGATCTATATTAATTTGCAAGTTTTGCCGTCCGGGAAAAACAGGGCTTCTGGCGCTCGGCCCTTGAGGAAGTAATATTTCAGAGGTATTAGGACCCGGCAAAAGTTTTAGTGAATTATTGAAATGATTGTAAAATAGCCGAAAAGTTTGTTTTGTAAATGGGCGAGGGAAATTTTGGAGAATTAATTGAAACAAATTATAGTCGTTAAAATGCGAATGAATTTTAATTTTTGCTTACTTTCACTGTAGTGTAAATAATATAATTAGAGTTAGATGTTTATGTTTACTGAATTGGTTTATGAATAAACTTTTGGACAAAATAACTTAATTCTAGAATGTCGTTGTACTCATCTTTAAGACTACGTTTAGTTTGTGATCAAGCCTGAAATCTCTTTCGGTGAATTGGCTTTCGCCAAAATTTTGTTTGACAGCTGGTTTTTTATTTCCAGTTAAGTCTCATAGTAATAGAATGAATCTTAATGATGACAACACTTATATCCTTGGTTATCCTTGGTTTTTAAACATTTGGATTATTTTTAGATTTTCAAGGATTTTTGGATGATCCGAATGCTCTTTACGTAGTATTAGAATCAGTCGATATGTATTTTTACCTTAAGTATGTAGTATTGTATTTCCTTGCTTTAGATTACAACCTGTATTTGTCGAGAAAGCCGAGAACTCGATGCAGTAGAAACACGATATTTACAATAATATTTTGTAGATGTATTTCTTCCAATAGCGTGTTCTTTAAGCTTTATAATTAACTAATCTAGACTTGTTCTTTGTTCCGACGGCTCGACCAGAATGGTCTTCAAAACCTGTGCGAGTCGCAGACATGATTCTTAGTAAATTTATTTATTAATTTTCTCTGTAATAGGCAACCACAGCTCTTCCTGTTGCATTTACTTTTTAAAAGTCTGAAGTTGACAAACACCCTTGAACTATCGCGTCCGTTCAAAAGCAGCACATTATTTAATATATGCAATTTTTGTCAAAAACCCAACATATTATAGGGGTGAGAGCTTAGATTTTTAACAGTGTATATAAAGTAAAAGTGGTGTTTTTTGTGTCCCATAATATGGTTTCATTATCCTACTATATTAATAGCGCAATAAACCATAAGATATGTTAACTAAATACCTCTTTTTCTTTTTCTGCTGACGTTTCAACCAAGTTGCGTTGGTCATGGTCACGGGCAGACTAAATGCGACGCTGTACCACTCAAATTGAAATTGTCACCACGACACACCACATTGACAGTATCTGTAAAGGTCTTAATGCTCACTCCTCGCTGTTTACATTTGTTGCCTACAGGATTCCACGACACTGATAGTTTGAAAGCATCCTCTATGGTTTTTTTTTCGAGTAAATTTTGCGTGCTTAAATTTATATTATGGCTTTTGACCAGAAATTAGTTACCTCAAAGGCGCTCTCTGTAGTTGATGTCCTTAGTTTCAGGTATTGGATAAATATAATATTCGTATTTTTTTCATATCACTTCCAAATACATTTCTACTAAAATAGGTAGTCAAAAACCTCAAGTATTAAAAGTTCCATCCCGACCCTGTCAATGCTACAATTCAGGCTGGCTTACGCAGAATCCCCTTATATCATACGTAATGGCCACAGGCATCATTTTTAGTGTCCAGACCAGCCCGGGCTTCGATATAATGAATTTATTGTTTAGTAAGTTATCTCTCGAGTCCCATTCCGTAGGTAAGATGAGTTTTGGAAGAAACCACTAGGGGTTGATGATAATTTACCAACTTTCTCTGTCAGCTCCGCGCGGCCCAAACATATTGTAATGTTAAGCCTGATATGTGATTATGTGAAAGCTTTGCCTGTTGTGTGTTTATTTATTGTTTCTATTTATTTAGTGTTTCTAACTCTAAGCTTGTTTTTCTTTGCTGGGCTAGTTTTACTTGTATTGATCAAATCAAAAGACGAAACTAATAAAAAATTCGAAATATCTTTAAGCCGCCTTGAATCCTTGCGTTGAAAAAATTTAAACAATTAGCTCAAAAACAACCAACCTGATATTATAATGATAAAAAATACTACATACTAAATTTGCATTAGAACTGGCGCTATATATGAGAATTACATACAGCGCGATATGATCAAATCCATCCATCTTTATGCATGTCTTTGAAAGTTCTACGCTGCGCTTGATTCCGTAGCTTAATTTTCTACCAGTTTGAACAAAACCTTTCGTACCAATAGGTACAATACAATTTCTTTATTGATAACTTAAGTTACATCTCTTAATAATAGTAATTCACACTCCATGCCAAGTATATTATTCACTTATCCTATCCTATCCTACTAATATTATAAACGCGAATGTTTGTGAGGATGGATGTATGGATGTTTGTTACTCTTTCACGCAAAAACTACTGAACGGATTGAGATGAAACTTTGCAATAATATAGATTATATATCAGAATAACACATAGGCTATAAATTATAATGATATTGCGTCAAAAATCAAAATATCATGCGGCCGAAGCCGCGGGTAAAAACTAGTTATGTATATAATACATTTGGTAGGTGACAATAAAAAAGGATTATAACGAGAGCTGTAATTTAATTAAAATTTTTTAGCTCTTCAAAAATTTTTGGAACGCACAAGTCTAATAATGAACAATGAACTTTCTGAGCCTAAAATAGCAATGATCGCAATAATGATCAGTTTAAAAACTACACAGAGGAGCTCAGAAACTCAGTTCCGCATTCGATTCCATTAATTGACATTGTAGGAGAGCGACACATCAGTATCAAGAGATAATTCATTTACGCGTGTGCTCTGTAAGGTAAACAGTTTTGGTTTGCTGTTCCATTGATGTGTGATGGAGAAATTCAATTTGAATCGAGCATGTATACTGCGGCGTCTTTTAGCGCAAGGTTTGTTTTTTTGCGAACCTTTATTGTTGTATTGCTAATTTATCGGGCACACTAGCCAAATATAATTTTAAAATTATTATTTTTTTTATTTGAGGCACCTACAGAGCCCTTAGTCTAAGTTTTGAGTAGTTTATTTAAACTTTCGCGTTTGCTTGTGTCGCCATACATTTTGGTTAGTCATGCGCCAGGGGCGCCTGTACAAAAATGTAGGTATAGAGCCAAGAAAACCGCTGTAGAAACCTGGACTCGGATGTCGGATTTCAAGACGTTACCTACGCAGTTTTCTGAAAACTGCTGTCCGGCCGAGTTGATTTCTAGATTGACCCGTTCTTGAAGTTGAACTTACGTAGCTGGACTGTTTGTCCAAAAATAAACGTAGTATTAAAGGGTAATTCATTTACGGATGTGTTCCGTAACGTAAACAATTTCGGTTTGCTATTCCACTGACGTGTGATGGAGAAATTCGATTTGATTTGTGCCTTGGAGTAGGCGGTGCGGTGACTTTTCGCGTTAGGTTCGACTTGTTTACGTTCCCGTGTTTGTTGATGTATCGCTCAGTTTGTTGTTTAAGCTAGGCAAATACAAGTTTTAAAGTTATTCTGTTTGATAAAATTTTAAACAAGTAGGAATTGAATTTGAAAAAAAAACGTAAATAATTTGTAATTGCTCAATTATATTGAAGTAGGTAAATTTAGTATTTAAGGTGACAGTCTAGCTAGAATAGGTGAGTAGGTAATGAACTATTTCATTGTGATTCTTTTTCGGCATATACAAGCTTATTTCTAATCAATTTGCATCCTATCAGGGGCTTATTTTGTACATCAAAACTAACAACTTTTGTTCTACAACTTTTATTAATTCTTAAAAAAAGTTGCTGTTTTTTCATAGAAAAATATCGCTCACCCTCGGCAAAATGTATGGAACAGCAGATATTTATTTGGAATTTTGACAAAAGTCGCAGAACAAAAGTTGTCCTTTCAGGATTAAAAATAGATTAAAAATATCCCTGTATAGGCCTTGATCACAATCAATCTCTGTATGATTTGTGAAAAAAAATATGCAATGAATTAGTTAAAAATAATTACGCGTCGATGCATATTAGGTTGAAATTATATTGCTTTATGGGTAGCGTATTACATTGACGATAAGAAATATTTTTCCCAGTGATTGAAAATATGGTGTTTAGTATGTAATATAGTAAAATACAAACTGAACTATTCCATCACTCGTACCGTTAAATTGCAAAACATTTCTAAAACCAACTCTGCCCAAGAACGTATCAAAATTAAAATTCAAAGGCAATGAGTCTTAAAGTTTGGTACCTGGCAGTCCACTCAGTAACCTAATAAATCTATCAATGGAGACACAGCGACTCGACGGTTCCGAAACAAGGCGCCACCGGTGGGAAACTTTTAATTGGAACGAAATCCGGGCACCGAAGGCGTTTTAATTAGGAAAATTTCCTATGAACAGCGCGGGCCGACGGTATAATTTCTATGCAAATCGCGCGTTTAACTTCGCATAACGCAGGCGATGGCGCGGTGGACGCGGCGACAGTGATTTAGGTCCGTTTGCGGAAAACCCAAACGCTCAATCAAATCAAGTCTGGTGTAACGTGAAAATTAATATTGAGGTACCAATCGTCAGTTTCAAAGTCTGCGGTGCTAATTTCTTAATATTTCACCGGTGTTATGTCGCGTATAGTCATAATACATGCCAATGGCAAAAAACCGTTAAAATCATTATTCATTTAATAACTTTAACCATGATTTTATGGTATATAGTTAATTTATGTTATATAGCTAATTTCTTGAGCCACAATCAATAAAAATGTGGATATCGTTGACCAAAAAATTAAATTCCAAGACAACTTAAATGTGACAACTGATTACAACATGCATACAAATATAGTTGTTATGTTCATTACAGTGTACTTTTTTATGTTATTTTATTTTTAAGGTATAAAATTTTTGTCACCCAATTCTATAAAGTTTATCAATCAATATGATTTGATATAACCTAATATACTGTCTGCAAATATCTATAACGGATGGTATCCCTAATACAGTTTCCACAGACTGATACCGACGCTTCATTCTGTATTAATAAAGAGCTAATTAATCAAGTTTGCTGCCAGATTATATTGTATTCGTTTTTGTGTACTTTAAGCAGATTTCTTCGACTTTCGACCTCTACTTTGTTGTCTTTTGTTTGTTGTCTGTTTCTGTGACAGATTATGGCTGGTTTTTGCTCAGACAAAATAAAAAATAATGACAGAATGTTGTGACCAAACAAGTGAGGCCGTCCAAAACTACGCCTCGCCGTGTACAGACAATTACACACACATATCAACGTACAAGGAAACTACTTCTTGGCTTGACAGTCAAACTATGGCGGCCCAACAGCGACGCACTCACACATGTACAAAAAACCGGCTTTACTTGACTGTTCAGCGACGTTCCCTCTTGCCTTTTTTATTTGCTGTGAGGGTTTTTGTTGCGAATTATTTTGTCATCGTCTTTATTGACGTAATAACATTTTATAAACCGATGAACGCCAGCTGCACGCAAGTAAAAGTGTCATGTTCCGCCTGAGACGAGCGTACAGGCGAGAGCGCAAAACAAGGGACATAAAAGCACGATCGGCCTAAATCTATGTTTTGAATTAATATTTAGTGTATTTCCGCTATCTTGTTGTAGGCAAATAAGTTTAAGGGCATTAAGGACATTTATAAAAAAAAAAAAAAATACAAACAATTACTAATATTACAATAATTATACATTTAAAAACTTAATTTTACAAAATAGATAAAATAATAATAAATATCACTTATTTTCACTACACTCTATATTATATATATTTTTTAAAATAGTACTATAATAATCCGTTAACAACTAATCAATATTATAAAAATCTTTTAAAAAATAAAAGTCGCTCGCAAGCAACCTCGAAGAGCCTACAACAAGATATCGGAAATACACTAAATATTAATTAAAAAAAAACATAGATTTGAAGATGAATTTCCGCAAAGTAACGCCTGATTCAATCAACTATCGGCCTAAATGTTAAGCATGTTTCGGTTGTTGATTCAATAATGTTTTCTTATTACTGTATCGCGTAGCCGTGGTGGTCTAGAGGTAGTGACACCCGCCTTACAATCGTGAGGTCGTGGGTTCAAGTCCACGGTCCCGTACCAATGAGTTCTTTGGAATTTATGTACGAAATTTCACACCACTGGCTTTTCGGTGAAGGAAAACATCGTGAGGCAACCTGCATGCGTCCGTAGAAGAAATTCGATGGCGTATGTGAATCCACCAACCCGCACTGGGCCAGCGTGGTGGATATGGCCCAATCACCCATCGTGGGTAGGCCTACGTCCTGCAGTGGACTATTAAAAAAGGCTGGTACAGTACAGGTACAGTATCGCGTAAAATTATCGTACTTTAACCGACTTCACGCACCATCAATTTATTTTTTGGTTTTGAAAACTGGCAACAAAATTAATGGAAAGCTGAATGGATCACGTTAGCATTTATGTAACGTTTATATCAAAGCTTATGTAGATGTAATATACACCGAAGTTAATGATCTGTCATGAGGTCAGTGTTCAAATGGGAGACCGCAGTCAGTATTTCAGTTGAGTGCTACCATGGCTTGAATGTGACTTTAAATTGTAGGTACCAATTGTTTTAATGGCTTCCTCCACTTGGATCCACAGCTAAGCTCCACTTGTGGATCCGCGGATACCTTTTTCTCCTCTTAAATCCACCGTGGATTCATGGATACTTTTTTTTTCCACTTAAATCTACAAGTGGATTCATGGATACTTCTTTTTCCATCTAAATCCACAGGTGGATTTTTTTTTCTGCTGCGATATCCACCAGGTGGATCCGTAGATAGTTTTATTCCTTTTCTTTGAGAAACACTTAAGCAAAAATCTTCAACCTGAGCACTTGTGAAAGTCTTGTCGCGGGTCAACGATATATTTATATGGAACAACATTTATTTTTCGAGTTTTGACAAAAGTCGCAGAACAAAAGATATCCACCAGGTGGATATCGCAGCAGAAAAAAAATCCGTGAATCCACCTGTGGATTTAAGTGGAAAAAAAAGTATCCATGAATCCACGGTGGATTTAAGAGGAGAAAAAGGTATCCGCGGATCCACAAGTGGAGCCTAGCTGTGGATCCAAGTGGAGGGAGCCATTTTAATTGCCATGTCTAGTAGCTTAAAAACTTTTACACTAAAGTTCACTAGCCACCCAGTAAAACTATCTTTTTAACTGTATTTTTATAAATTTCTGTATATAAACAATCCCTTTACTTAAAACAAACACAATGCTCTCTATAAATAAACATTCTCCTTACTGATAATATAATGCAAGGATATTACTTATAACTTAGTACGAGTACAAATGTCGTGTTGAGGAAACGTAACCCATTTTGTCCCCTATATGTAGGTACTTCATACGCACTTGTAATAAATTACCACTCGCATTACAGTATGATCTATTATATTATGCATACGATATACATATTATAATAAAAGAGCATGTTAGGAAATCACGCTAGTGTATTAAACTTATCATAATACACTCAGTTTTCAGTTTTAAAATTCTTTATTTACCATATTTTTTTTAACAAAACATAAGTACAATACCAGTGTACATTAATCCTGGTAGTACAATAGAAGTGATTATACCAGATACATATTCTTCGAGCTCGCAGGCTCATATAAACATTTATAATGTAAGAATTTATTACGTAATAGGTAAACATGTGAATGTATTGTTGTTCCTGACGTGACACGGAAGGGAAGAAAATTAGTTTATGTACGCTTTAGTAAATAATACACATAATACACTAGCGTGATTTAATAATCACGCTAGAGTCATTAACTTTCACTTTTAAATTGCTACTGTTTTTATGTTAAATCTAATAATAATAATGAAATTATAACTCTTAATGTATTTAATAGGACACCTCCACTTATAAGTTGTCTTGAATGTAGTATTGTGTTGTCCTAATTTATAATATGTATGAAAAATTCTATTGTATGCCACTGTATGTTGTCAAAGATAATAAATTACTTTACTTTACTTATATACTTTGAGCGTACTATGAACGTAATTTTAGTGTAGCCGTGGTGGTCTAGTGGTAATGACACCCGCCTTACAATCCTAACGTCGTGGGTTCAAATCCCGGTCCCGCACCAATGAGTTCTTCGGAATTTATGTACGGAATTTAACACCATTGGCCTTTCGGTGAAGGAAAACATCGTGAGGCAACCTGCATACGTCCGTAGAAGAAATTTGATGGCGTATGTGAATCCACCAACCCGCACTGGGCCAGCGTGGTGGACATCGCCTAAACACCCTATGTGCCTACCCACACCTACGTCCTGCAGTGGACTGTTAACAGGCTGATACAGTACAGTACAGTACAGTACTATGAACGTACCATAACATAAACATTTATTTTCATATCACAAATTATTCTTAAGTTCCTCTGAAGGCAAGATGGGTTGCCGATATTGTAAACAGGATCGAACCTGGACATGATTAGCACAGGACCGAGACAAATAGCTCCATAAAAGAAAGCCCTATGATGATGGAATTCACTTGGAAAATCACCTGCCTCTTTTGGAAGACGCTGCCTTTTGCAACACAGTAAACTAAATTGCCTCGGTGACTCAATAGTTAGTGACCCTGACTTCTGGGTGAAAGTGGCGTGGCTTCGATTCCCACCCAGGGCAAGTATTTTTGTGATGAACATAGGTGTTTGCTCTGTGTCTGGATGTTATTTAGGTACTATCTATGTAGTTATGTATTTAAAATATTTTTATGTATTAAATAGCTCTGGCAGCCATATTATATTTATTAGTTTGAGATCAGAGACCGTGGAAGGTGAGATGTCCCCTAATATTTGTTATTTATTACAACTAACGTAAAATTAAAAGCTAATTGTGACCTGTAACAGCCTTTTTAATAGTCTACTGCAGAACTTAGGCCTACCCACGAAGGGTAAAACACAGAGCTACCTACTTCAAATTTATATCTAGGTGTAAGTTATTGTAATAAATGTGATCTTTAATTTAATTTATTTATAAAAAAATTAAATTAAAGATCACATTTATTACAATAACTACCTTAACTACGTCCGACCTATACTACGGGACTAATCGCGCTCTAAAAACGTTTCGGCCGAGTTGCATCGACCGTGGTCACGGGTAGACTCAATATTAGTATAATAATAATAATAGAGGTATTTATTTATCTCGTTATTTTAGTGCGCGATTAGTCTCGTAGTATATAATAAATATGACTATATATTTCATAACAGTGGTGAAATATTGATACACCTTAAGCGTTTGCTAAAGGATATCACGCTACCAACAAGACTTTGATGTCAAACGCTCTACTCGACTCGTACGAGTAGGTACATCTCTATAGCCGTGCTAAGTCTGAAACATGACCCCGTAGCAATTACTATAATTGATTCAGCCATGAAATAGGCGATATCGGAAACTCAGTGTTTAATTGCACTAATCAATGTCTGGTCATGGTGGTCTGATGGTAGTAACACCCGCCTTACAATCGTTATTTCGTGGAATCAAATCGCGGTCCTGTACCAACACACACGCAACAATTTAAAATCAATTTGTATGCTTAATGCATGAATTTATCGGAATTCCAACTATAGCCGTTGGCCAACTATGTTGCACACTGTCCAACACAATTATTCCTTTTTTCGGAGACGGACAAATAACATCTACAATTCCAGTTCGATCACTACTGGCGTTCTGCTCATGTTGTTATCAAACGTTGAACACAGAAGCTTTCGGTAGATGGCGCCTGTTATACTTTATTTCATGATCACAATACAAATATATATTATATATATATATATATATATATATAGAGGTAACAGCAAAGTATGGAAGCAGAATAAATAAATTTAGAGTGTGGTGGTAAATGTAAATTAGAAGGGAAAATAGGAAAGGGAAGATCACGGAGGGCATTTTTAAAGCAGATCAAAGAAAAGGTAGATGTCATGTCGTACAGGGAGGTGAAGACACTGGTGGAGACGTAGAAGTTCCTCCACCGACACGAGCCGAGCTCTTAAATACTGAATGAATGAATGGTAAATAATTATATTTTTGGGAACCAACAGTGGCATATGGACCCTGTCGGGCACTACTCACTACTAAGGCATTTATTACCAGGACAGCATATTTTATAAGCATAAAGATAGATAGAGGCATAAAGTACAATGTAGCTGCAGGACCATTTTGTCCCCACCCCGCTGTCCCACACAAACACGATGCACGCTGAGTCGAGAGCACTATCACTATAATTGGTCGGGCCATTAAATTAGCGGGAATGTAACACCGAAGACGGAGACGCTTCCGCTTGCATTTACCATAATTTATGCTTCTGCGGTAATATTATGCTAAATTAATTATGGCCACACTGTTTGTAGTTCGCTTTTACGTCGCGAATATAGCGTTATAGTTTTGCTTTGAAGGAGGAGTGTGAGTTGTTTATGCTGAGTGCTAGTGGCAATTTATTGGGATTTATATGTTCCGAAAGTAATAACGTTAATTAGTAGAAAAACTAAAATTGTTGTCATTGTGATGCTATTTTGATTATTATACTCTATAAAATTTGACTTGATCTCTGCGACAGTGACATTGACATAGAAGATTGACATTTTTAGAGATGAGATAGTGGTGGAAAAATCGATTTTCAAACAATGTTGTAATGAAATCGAGTGAGTAGTTGAAGATGAGAAATTGGATTTTATTTACCTACAATTATTTCAGATCAATTATGTACCCATGTAAATAATGTTATGATATTAATTAAATACTCATAATAATGTAACGGTAGTATTTATCGACGTTTTTCACTATTATCGATGCTAATGTAACATATAATTGGGTTTAATTTAATTACACATGTAAAAAAGGTTATGACATTAAAATATACAACAAAAATAATGATAAATTAAGTTTTATTTAAAATATCGTTAGTATAAACTATCGATATTTTAAATAAAACTCTATGTAAAACTCTGTGGTTACGATCATTCGTCGCCCATCACTAATTGGCATGCCCATAAAGTATGACATTGACAGGTACTGTCTGTACTATTAAGAAATTCAGGACTTCATAGGCGTGATTTTTCTGACAGCTGTCGCAGAGATCAAGTAAAATTTTATGGAGTATAGTGCAATTCCATGTCACAAGAATTAACATAACGATAGAACTACAAATCGTTGAGAATGAATGTTTAGAATAGTTTATTAGCCTTAATTTTTTTTTTTATTAATGACAAGTCATTTCACTTTTTTAATAAATTAAAACAAATGCTGGTTAACATGACATCTAGCAGAATTATATTATGCAAAGCAGACAAGCGTTATGTTTACCTACGACTTTGATAGCAACATCGTTTGCATTTACTAAGAATTTTAACATTCTAGCTAATGTTTAAAATGTCATCGCTTTTTCTTAATTTAAATGTATGTCGGCTTTCAAAGGCAAGTGTGACAATTAATTTTTAAATGTATCGTTGTAATATATGCCTACTAGCAAAAACTCGCCTCTTTAAAGTTTCTATACCAACGACTTACTTAAAAAAATGCCAAAACAATAGTGAAAAACGAATAAACATCATAAACATTAACGTAGACACAAAGTTTAAGATCTCTGACAACAAAATATTCAGATAAATCACTTTCCCAAATGATCTTATGCTAAGATGCCTTAAATAAGCCGCGTTTAGATTTGTTACCATCCCATGTATGATCATCTTATCATCATGATAGGCTTAACAGCTTTAAAACGAATATAACAGAACGAATATAAAATAGAGATAGCTGACGCACACATAAAAAGTTACGAGCGCTAGCTTAAAAACAAATATACGTATCCGTATATATATTTACTAAAAATGCATCCTTTAAAAATAAAAATATATAAGGCATTTCAATTTTATTTTTATTTTGTTAATTAATCGATAGTTGTCATATTTTAAATGTTTTTTTATTAACTTCACTTGCCCGTTTTTTTTTGGGTCAAATCTAGTAATTGAAATTTGATCCTCTTCTCGTGGACAGATTGATATGATATTTGATACACACCTTTAATTTAGATGACAATTCAGTTTATTGTTTACAAAATGGCCACCGCCACAAAAAGGCGGAATATTTTTTTTTACACAACCCCCTCAATATAGAAATCAAATGAAAGGACTTTTCATGTAGAACACAGTTTTATATAACACAGAACAATAAAAACTAGACACATACAAATAAAATTGTTAAAACTTTTTTTAAATTAAATGGTTTTATGTACCTACTAAAACCTAAAAAATAATAACTCAAAAATAAAATCGCAACATATGTATAATGAAATCTTCCAGGCAAAGGACCCTTTTAATATAAAGTGAACATTAGATTGGAAACATTCATAAATTGCCTTGCAATGCATTTTATTATTATGTTCAACTAGTTTAGTAACTTGATTTGAAAATGACAGAAAAGAACTTGAACGTCCCAAAATGCGCCTCGAAGTCGTTAGTTGGAACACCACGGAATATTCATCGAATATCGTTTTAAAAGGGGAACCTCGAGAGGTTGGCTAAGTTCAGTTAAGATCGAATACACTGCGATATCAGGAATTAATTGAATAAAACGCAGAGTGGAGGGGAACTAGGTATCTCCCCGTTTCATGAATATGGATCCACGTTAAAGTGTTCCGGCTTTGTAAAAAGTTGAAGTTAATAAGGGGGCGATGTTCGGTCGAGTGGCGACCGGGGAGATTATTGATTTTTGTAATGGCATTTTATGGGTACGCGATAAATTGTAAGTGTCAAGAGTTTTTGAAATAGGTGGGTCGTAGCTGCCAATGAAATTGCGTTATAAATCTTATGAGTTCATAATTCAGGTGGAGCTCCCGTTTTTGCGTAAATCTTTGCACTATTAGTTATAACTAATTCTGATTTATTTTTAGGGAAATTTTGCTTAACCCGCAAATTATTTTGCGTATAACGTTTACAAATTATTACCTGCCATGTATGGACTAGTCGTGCAATTTTACGTCTTTGTTGATGAACCAGCAATTGTAGTGTTACTGGTTCAACAGCCAAACTGCCTTAAAAACTGACACTGACAAGTGTAGTCTTTTCAAAGTTTCATAGGAATTTAAACTAAAGTGGGCAATTTTTCTGCAATTTAATCTTGCTTATAAAATTGATGCTTTACTTCCTAGACTTAATAGTCATATTTGGATAAACACCGGGCAAAGTTTTACAAACACCCGGCAAGCCAAGTCGATACCATCGAATGGCGTATAATTCGAATAAGACAGGTTTATGACACAGAAACAAAGGTTGTTCGACGCAGCCCAGAATAGGGGATAAGGCGAACAAACTGTAGCAGGCTAGAGGGTTTCACCGCATAATGTCTGATTCTCACAATACGAGTAGCAGTTGAGTCTAATAAGGATTTTTACCTTTACCTTTTCAAATGACTCCATAAAAAAATATTTTCATAAAATCTCAGGTTACTTATAATGGGTAATACAATAGACCGATGAAACATTTATTATTAACAGAATTAAATTGATTATGTAAACAAAACATTAAACATTGAATTAGTTTATTTTTTGACAATGCGTAAATACTAAAGTCATAATACATATCAAATTTTTAACAATTGGACTTTTAAGCATTACACATAAGTCCTTATCTGAATTTGATGCAATGAACAGTAGACATTCAAAGAGTTAGCAGCATAGAATAGGTACTATCTCTTATAAATCTTAGCAGTCATTTTGAGAATTAGTCATTCTGCTTCCAAACCAACAAAGCACGCTTCTGGAGCGGCGCCAGACGTTATCGAATACATGTAAAAGATGGAAATTGAGGTGCGAAACGGCGGCCAAATGTATCTATTTGCAACAGTTGAGTGCAATCTGGGAAACAATAAAATACTTCAAAAACTAAAAGTGACGTGAGATTGTCGTGCGATGTGACTCGACTGAAACAAGAACTAACGCAGTGTTTTACTGGGAATATAAAGTAGGTATAACGGAAACTAATCTATCATAAATAATATCATCAATGATTTAAATATTGTTTGCAATTGGCCAGTGTTGACGAGTATTATAAAATAATATAAGCCGTGGTGGCCTAGATGTAGTGACACCCGCCTTGCAATCGTGTGGTCGTGGGTTCAAATCCCGGGCCCGTACCAATGAGTTCTTTGGAATTTATGTACGGAATTTAACACCACTGGCTTTTCGGTGAAGGAAAACATCGCGAGGCAACCTGCATGCGTCCGTAGAAGAAATTCGATGGCTTATGTGAATTCACCAAACCGCAATGGGCCAGCGTGGTGGATATGGCCCAATCACCCTTTGTGGGTCTACGTGCTGCAGTGGTCTATTAAAAAAAAAGGCTGGTACAGTACAGTACAGATACCTTTAAACATGTACATTTGTTTTTGTCTTAAAAAAACCTCCTCGTTATTTACGGGCTTTCCCAGCAATCAACGTCCAAACTACTTATTGTCGTAAGCAACGTTTCGCACGGTCAGTATTTGGATGGGTAACCGCGGGTGGCATTTTCTAACCGAGCACTACCGTGGCTTCAGTGCCTACATACTACGTGCTGCAGTGGACTATTAAAAAGCTGGTACGGTACAGATATATAAGTCAACTAGCTGACCCGGCCACGCGTTGCTGTGGCTAAATAAATTAAAATTGCGACTATAATTTGAGATTTAAACTATCCTATCTCTCAAGTTCGATCGAACTGCACATGGCGTGCGAATTTTATTATAATCGGTTAAGTGGTTTAGGAGTCCATTGAGGACAAACATTGTGACACGAGATTTATATATATTAAGATTACGAAATTACAATTAATATATTATTTAAAAAAAGTATGGCTACCTATGAGTATGGTAGGGTATGGTACTTGCATGTTAGTGTTGATTTGTTGTCTTCTTTTCAACTATACTTAGTGTATGTATGATCATTCGCTTCCATCAATGTAGTTACTCGGATGTACGTAGTACTTGACTGTGTCTATTGGTTGGTCTGTGTTACACGTCAGCTCACGTTCTCTTGTAGCTTTTGAATGTTTTTGAGTATTCGTGGTGTGCTAAATAATAATTGGTTGTTCCAACAAATTCAGCTGGAAGTTTACAGCTCTCATCATTATAAAAACGGTCAAATTTCCCTAAGATGTTGAACATTGAAATACATTTTGTCTGCAAAAAAATACATTGTCAGACTTTTCACATTCGCGTAGCAGTTAGCACGACTTTTAAACTGGCTTAATGTTCCCGTTAATCCATTTTAGTGGCCCCAAGATGGGGAGGGTCGCTTAATGTCCCCGTCCTTGTCTTCAATGTTTTGATATTTAGAAGGCTTATTAAAATTTTACCCGTAACTTGGGGAATTAAATTAAACCAGTGTGCCGTAACGAGTGGGGTATTGAGGTGAGTGGGCACTTTGAGTTTGTCTTCAATTATACGCATGTTTTGAAGAGATGCTTTAGGTTTTGTTGATTGTGCTTGCGAATGTTTGATAGCTTGGGGAATTATTTCTTGTTAGTGTTATAATGTATTAGATAAATGTTACAATTGCCATGTTTATAGTTAAATCGGCATTGAACACTAGTATCGTATAAAATCTAGTAGATATACTATGCAGTCAATTATAATATTATACCATATCGTAGCGTTAGGGAGATATTAAATTCAATTTTTCATTTTAGGCAAATATACCCATATAAGCCGTGGTGGTCAAGAGGTAGTGACGCCCGCCTTACAATCGTGAGGTCGTGGGTTCAAATCCCCGGTCCCGTACCAATGAGTTCTTTGGAATTTATGTACGGAATTTCACACCACTGGCTTTTCGGTGAAGGAAAACATCGTGAGCCAACCTGCATACGTCCGTAGAAGAAATTCGATGGCGTATGTATGTGAATCCATCAACCCGCACTGGGCCAGCGTGGTGGATATGGTCCAATCACCCTTCGTGGGTAGGCCTACGTCCTGCAGTGGACTATTAAAAATTCTGGTACGGTACGGTACGGTACCCATATAGAACAATAATTCACTAGTATTTTTACAATGGCCGTCAATGTTTAATGCTATAGTCAAAACAAAATTATTGAAATGCAATAAAATTGTACAATTACATATTGTAGACAGGCAAATAATCGCTGATTGAAGGCTACTTTGGACCTATTCCTTCACTTATAGTATTGTTAAGAAATAAATATTGTACCATTGGATACCTTAAATGTGCATTTGTTCGGGTATTGTACCTACTAATCTAACCAATACTAATTGAAGTAGAATTTTATTTAAATTATGAATTTCATTACACTTGTTCCAGTAACACAATTAAAATCACCAACAAACTGGGTATTAGACACTAATTTCCCTCCTAACTCCGTTTCTCAAGAAAGTCTTTGCGAAGTTTTCCAGGAGATAAAAGGATCCCGAAGTAATTAATCCTTTGTATTCTCCATTACGGACCATCGAGTGAAGTTGAATCGTAATTTTAATCTCCAGAACGTAAAGAGAGAAATTTTGTGTTTATGATTAACATTTTACAGATATTATAAAAGCTTTGGATAAACAAGGAAACGTTAGAGGTTTTCGGTAGCTTTTGGGGTAACAATTTTGGTTTACGGGCTACCATTTAGTATTAACATACCGACTAGGTAGGCCTGAAGCATTCACTGTTGACCTTGCGTCCCTTCTATAGATTTTCAACAAGTTATAAGGGCGTATTTTTAAGTTGTCACTTGGTAGATGGTCGGTCATTTGCTATTCTGAGCAGTGAGTTATTTAATATTTTAAAAATTTGAGGCTAACAGCTCTCATGAGTTAAGCAATGCCTAATAAATTATCAACGCTTAGAAATAAAGTACCTAACCGCTTCAGAGACATCAAATTCACTTCATGAATTATTATTAATTATAATCAATAAAATGATGTGAATGTTATATCTTTGTAGTGGTTACTTTATTTCTAGGTATTGCTTATTAATATGCAACTGTACAGCTTAAAATTTAGCACAGATTTTGGAAAATCATAAATTGTATTCTTGAAATACCAAGAGCTTTTATCATTTTATAATGACGGAAAGAAAAAAGTTTGTTATGTATAAAACATCGTCACGAGAACCAGTCAATTATTTTTTATTTACTACGAAAAAACTCGGGTAACTTACTTTTTAGGTGATTTGTTTCGAGGTAAATAAAGCATTTAATTCTAATAAGATTTCATTAGTATGGGCCGAGTAGTAATGAGTTAACCCGATATGTACACTGTCGGCAACACAGGGTTTAATAATGACGGAAGCACATGTCGCCATACATTTCTGTACCTATTGTTACAGAATGCAACAACGTAAAACCACGTTTACCAGCACACAATAAAGTACATTTGTCCTTACTTTTAGAGCAATTTAATAACAAAGATATTCAAATACCCATATCACATGGTTTCGCGACCAGAAAAGTTGCCCAAAACATGCTCCAAATTCCAAGATTTCATAATTTTTATGGAAGGAGAACAGTAGGTTTTCTGGTTCCGACTCTAATTAATAATATACCGAAAGAAGTAAAAGACGAAATCACTAGCAACAATTACAAAAGAAAACTTAAAGAATACTTTATCAGTAATATAAAAAACTTAAGTAAATAAATATGTATGCATGTATATATATATATATATATATGTATATGAAGTTGTACGAAATATATATATATATATTTCGTACAACTTTACACTTGTACAATAATATTTAGTTTGAGTTATATCGATGTTCATTATACAATTTATGCATCCTGCTGTATATTTTGATGTTAAAGTCGTCGCTGCCGCGTTGAGCCGGCTACTGGAACCGGTTTTGTCGTGAGCAGCGCCCGAGTCCTAGTAAACTGTGCACAACTTCACTTGGCTGATAAGAAAATGTGATGAATCGATGCATGCTACACTTTTGATCTGTTATTATTTGCATATTGTCAATATCCAAAATTATTCTGTTAGTTATCTTATTCTTATGTTAGTAAATCTTATTCTGTTAGTTTATTTACCTACCTAATACTATTTTTAGTTCACGCACTTTGTGACAGTCAGCGTGTGTGAGAATAACAGTGCCGTGACAAACTTACTGTAGTTTTACGGCACTTCATTGATTTGTTGTGATAACTGTGCATTTTAATGATGAATAAAAAAAAAAAGAAAAAAAAATGTTAACGTAATAATAAACTCTCAGTTTTGAAACAAAAGCGGTTTTTTCTAGAGATTATTGGTAGGACATATTAAATTTTATAAGTTCAGGGAACAAAAAATAAGAACTATTTAGTATTGAGTGCGGTCAATCAAAGGATGCATTTTGTCAGGATAGTAAGTGAAGAGTGAAGAAAAAGAAAGTGAACACCATATACTTTGTTCAGTTTGATCTATTTATTTAATCATGCTTGGTCTGAAATCATACAACTTAACGCGTGTTACTGTAAAATATTTCCTAACCAAATTACACGGTTTCAAGCTATCATACCGAGAGTGTGCATCCCGAGGTATAATCTCGTATACTCGTAGTTTTGGTACAAGCAATTTTGATGTCAATCTAACTTTGATCTGTCCCACTTTGCGGCTAGTTTTTATTAGATTTGTGACGAAAGTTTGCTCCATACGCTTGTAACGTTTGGAAACTCTATCTACGGAACTTAATTTATTTGTTGTTTGATGACGAAGGAGGAAGTATGAATGATATATGGAGTCGTTTCGCTGGGTGAGCGTAATGAGGTTTGCGTACTGTGTACGTGTAAGAGTAACTTTGCTTCGTTCTTCCGATTATGATTATCATTAGGCACTTGCAAGTTTTGATGAATATGTTTGAACTTCTGAGTAAGTAATGGCAATAATAAATTTAATGGCAAGGCAAAATTCTAAGTTTATTAATATAGCACTAGATTTTATACCAATTTTTTTAATGTTAACTTGGTTGCCTAGAAGAAATCGCTTAAAGCGTTGTCTTATAATCTGTTTAGTTATGTTATGTGGTTCTCTAATAAAGTATTGTTTTTTGTTTGTTTAACAATACGTTAAGGTTACAAAAACTGTTTATTTTTGATAGTTTTCATTTAAAAGTATTGAAGGCACGCGTGCGTGAGTAAACAAAAGATCTTATTGAAACTGTACAAACGCGCTACAGTCACTTTTGGCCGGTTATTTTTCAGATACCTTCTTTTGTATAAATCTGGCCTAAATCCAGTAAGTTTCTTAGACGCCAAGTTTTAAAAAAAAATCATTAGTGAATAAAATAACTTAAGCAATCTATTTCATTGTAAAACATATTGCAAAGCACCATCTTTTATAGACGGTGCTCAATACCAAATACTAATATTATTGTCTACTGCATTTACATAAATATCGAATTTAAACTGTATTGATTGCTAGTGAATGTTATATCAGACACTAACCCAACTCAATATGTAGCATTGTAAGTCATATTGGATTCTGCTTAATTTGCTCATGAGCCATATTGGTTTGTGGTAAGATACATCCCTTGTTTCAATTTCATTGGGATTTATTTCTGACCTTTGGTACGGTAGGGCTTATCCATGGCCTTTGCTACGATATTTCGATAGTTCGGTGTATTTGAGCCTAGATATCGAATCATATTAGATGTGCGACAGACCGTTATAAGTACAAATTGATTTTGTATCATAAAGCTTAACGTAGTGGGCACAAATAAAGTAGGTACTTTTTTAAGACACTTCTCCGAAATATTGAGAAAATTTCTTTGTAAAAAGTATAAAAAAACTTTTTGTTCTAAAAAGTAAAAGTAAATGTGAAAAAGTGAATATTTTTGTGAACAGACGACTTGTTTGTGTTCATAAGTGAAGGTTTTACGGCTTAGATGATAATGATGAAAAATATATTTTTGTAAAAATTTAAAACAATGTTTGAAAATATTTCGAATAATTTAATTAGTGTTTTAAAACTTTGAAAAATTACTCTCTAACAAAAAATGTTGCTTCATTTTATTATTCTAAATTATTTTTAGTAAAATAAGAGATTAGTGAAGTAATTTGAGTACAAAATACTTTTTAAGAGAAAGTAAGTAAATTTGCCTTAATTACATACCGTGGGATTACAGTGAACCTTAATTTCCGCTATAAATTAAATATTTAAGCCCTAAGTTTCGACAAAAGATATCTTGCCTTGGGTTATAATATTAAGAAACATTTTGGAACGAAACTTTTTTTATATTTTCCTTTCATGATTATGATAAACTTGTGTTTGACTACATATAATATTACCCAATGTTATGCGATGTACATATCTATATTTACGACACAAATTAAAATGTTTCATCAAGGGGCAATCGATATCCATCTTCTTCCTCAACTCGTTTATTACTATCTAGTGAACTGACTTTTAAGGGCATATAACACGGAAGACTGATGACCGATGGGGTCGAAAAGTTCTTGAGTGGAGACCCACAAGGTGGACGGATGACTTATCGCGACCACAGTATCGCGCTGGATGCAAGCCCCTACCAAGCGGCCTTATTGGAGATCTTTAGGACAGGCCTATGTCCAGCAGTGGACTTCCTATGGCTGAAACGAACGAACGAACCGACTTTCTTCTAGTCTAATAGTAGAACTAGTAAAAAACTTTATGATTTTACAAAAATACGTGATCAGTTGGTAGTAATACCCGCCTTCTACCAATCGTGAGGTCGTGGGTTCAAATCCCGGTCTCGTACCATTGAGTTATTTTGTACTTATGTACGGGATTTCACACCACCGGCTTTTTGGTGGAGGAAAAGCTGCATATGTCTGTAATAAAATTTAATGGCGTATGTTAATCCACCGAACCGCACTGGGCCAGTGTGGTGGATATGGCTCATTTCCCTTCGTGGGTAGGCTTACGTCCTCCAGTGGACTATTAAATAGCCTAGTACAGGTGTTACAAAAATAGCTCTTGGCTGATGAAGCGACCCATTTTATGAACGTGATTAAAATGTACTTGCAAAACTAAAAGTTTCGCATGAAGTAAATCTTGTATCAAAGAGATATGGGTAAAGTTGGCGTCGCCCAAGAAATTGTATGGAAAAATTCGGATTAACTTAAAGTTACTAAGTTTACTTTTTAAACTTACAAGCCCGAAACTATAAATACTAGAAAATATAAATGGCTTCAACTGTCCGTACAAAACTCTTTCATTATAATCTAAATAAACAATAATGGCATCGATAACAATAACACTCAATAAATAAAATTATAGTAGATAATATTATTTTTAATTGCAATTAAATTAAGCAATTTAGGGAGTTTTTTGATAATAGGTACTTATGATGATGTAATGATTTCGTCACAACCAGTACACGTAATAATTATGGACAAAGACATTACTTAGCAACAAAAGTATTATAGCAGCATTTAAATTGTCCACTGATGAACATAGGCTTACGACTTACATATTCATAGGCCTACATAGCAAATGTCGATTGGGTCACATTTACTACGATGGTCCCGTAAGTTTTGTTGGATTTACATTTGCCACCTAATATTTTGTATACGTTTTTTTCGCGATTTTATACATCTCCAAAAAGCGCGTCGTAAAAAAAAATAAAAAAATAACTGACGAAAAATACAATACGTATATTCATAATCCCTTTGTAGATACCAAGTTTAGATGAGATTCGTTACAAAATGTGACCTGTAGATCAACATCCGTGGGGATGAAGAAACCCAAATCGTTGACTTCAAATGGAGACTTCGATCGCTCGGTCAAAAAAACACGCTAAATTGTTACATTAACATTTATTAACACTAGTTCACACCGAAGATACCGTACTAAAGTTACGTAGCTACGAAGGTGGAATAGAAAACTGATCCGACAACAATGCAGGCGCAAAGAGCGGCCACTTGCCGAGGTATTGTTTTAAAAGATTAATTTGTACCACGGTTTTGGCTCATTCTGTCTTAGGACTCACAGTAGAAGATATATTTATAGCGAACCAACTTAGCCATGTTGAAAAAATTGTAAGTGATCATTTTAGTCGGTAAAATTGCTATAAACATTATTATGGAAACTCACATAGTTTTCATACGTTTTGTCATTTGAGTATGTCAAGAACCTTCAGAAACTGCAACTCTAAGCCTAGGCAATTGGACTATGCAAACTTATTTAGTTTAGTTTAAATTTGGGTTTGATATCAGTGATGCGCTCTATGTTATTAAGTTTTATTGACCGACAAATCATTTTATTAAACGAATAATCTTAAAAAAACGCAGCAAAAATAAAACAGACAACAAAAGCACGGATAGAACCTTAAGATTGCGCTGGATGTAAGCCACTTTCAACCGGGCTTGTTGGAAATACATAAGGGAAGCCTATTTCTAGCAGTGTACATAGGCCTTTTTGACCGACGAACTACCGGAGGAGGTATACTCGTACAATTCGTCGCGTATATTTTTTTTTGTATAACCACGCATAACTTTTTTCGTAGAAGTCCGATTTCAATTTTTTTTATTGGATAGAATATACTTCGAAATTGTTCCCATTTAAATATTATCGAAATTGGCTGAGCCATGTTTGATAAATCGACAATAATGTTAAAAATGCTACATCGATCCGTGCGAAATATTCGCGAATTCTGTACACGGGTAAAGTCGGTCATGCTAATTTTTGCAAAAAATTATCTTGTTATGATAAATGATTGAAGAAATTTTGTGGTTGTGTTATTTTTGGCGCAAAATAATTATGTTTGCATAATACGAGTACTCTATCACTGTATCATCAGTACATCGCACCGCAAGGAAAACAAAAAGAAACGTCGCAGATATGATCCTAGCTAGGTGCTCGGAAGGGGCTGTCATCGCCGTAATGAAGACGAGAATGCCCAGTTAATAAGCGTGCAGTAAGAAAATGGAGACAATTCTGAACCGAGAGTCTACGCTGCTGGAGAGGGGCCTGTAAAATAATACTTACGAATATTGTATAACTGGGTATGTTTTTAAAACCCCCGACAAGAGGGGGCGTATTATAAGTTTAATGTAGGTATGTGTCCCTTTGTTTGTGTTTCAGTGGCTTTATAGCTTCTTATTAAGTTGATAGATTTTGATTTTTTATTTGGCTGAAAACAATATCATAATTTTATTTGGCTGAGAACAAAATAGTATTGAGTTTATGTAGGCTAGGTGGCTAGCCCTGGTGTCAGAGTTTTTTTAGCCACCTGAAGGCCTTTGACATGGCTGCATGGTACATATTAACCAAGACCTACAATTCAACGTTTGTGTCATCATACCTACGTGACATATATACAGAAACTACCACAGTCTATAATGACACCAGATTCAAGCAGCACAATTCTCAAAAAGTTTCTGAATACCAGCAAATATGGGTATTAACAACGAGACGAGGCAAAGATACCTATCGCACAAGCCAATCTCATTACCATACAAATCGCTAAACTTCAAATCCTGATTAAAATGCATTAACTTGAACAAACAAGCGTAATTATGAAAGTTCAGAATGTTTAGCAGAAAAACTAATGACCATAATCCCGTAAATCTCGTCATGCGCTTGCAGCGAGTTTTGCGTTTGTGTGAGTAGTTACTAAGGTTGTGTGTGTAACGTGGTGTAACTTGTTAACAGTATGGGTTTTTTGAACAGATTAGCAGTAGATTGAATGGTTATTAGAAAGGTCATTCGTTATCGTGCCATGACTCTTTATCGTGTGATATGCTTACTTCCTTACTATCCATACTAATATTATAAATCTGAAAGTGTATTTGTTGATTTGTAAAATATGTGGTACGCTTAAAGCTGCTATCCATAATTTGTGCGTTGCCCTACTAGAAAAAATCTAGAGGAAGTTGGTCGCTAAACACGTATATTTTATTTTATCCAGTTTCAGCAACATAGGGATAGTGAGGTCGATCGAGAAAAGAAAGAAAGAGATGCAATGATTTAATATGGCATGAGCTAGAAAGCGGCATGAAAACTATCTCGATTCAGTGGCTAGTTGCCGTGTTTTTCTCTCAGTAGTGTCAAATAGCTGTCAAAACTATCAAATACATATTTGATATGGGAAAAAAAATCCTTACAATTTGGTGTGTTGAGAATTACCTTAAGCGACAACAGCAATATCTCTCTAGTTGTAAAAGCTCTGTGAGTTTCAGTGATCGGA
Organism: Hypomecis punctinalis; assembly: GCA_949316475.1. Taxonomy (NCBI): domain Eukaryota; kingdom Metazoa; phylum Arthropoda; class Insecta; order Lepidoptera; family Geometridae; genus Hypomecis; species Hypomecis punctinalis. The sequence continues at coordinate 11,039,077 of OX438802.1, forward strand.
CATTACATGAATTTATCGGTTTTCAATACTGACGTCAAATTGTTAAGAATAATGTTTGTTCAAAACTGCGACAAAATTGCCGTCTATTGTAGCAAAAGCCTATGACTGCACAAGTATGTGACGACATTATTTTTCATTATAGAGAATGTATTTTTTTATTTCATAGTGATAGATGATCATAAGTGAAGCCGTGGTGGTCTAGTGGTAGTGACACTCGCCTTACAATCGTGAGGGCGTGGGTTGAAATCCCGGTCCCGTACCAATGAGTTCTTTGGAATTTATGTACGGAATTTAACACCGCTGGCTTTTCGATGAAGGAAAACATCGTGAGGCAACCAGCAAATGTCAGTAGAAGAAATTCGATGGCGTATGTGAATCCACCAACCCGCACTGGGCCAGCGTGGTGGATATGGCCCAAAAACCCTTCGTGGGTAGGCCTACGTCCTGCAGTGGACTATTAAAAAATCTGATACAGTACAGTACAGATGTAATTATTATATACTACGGGACTAATCGCGCACTAAAATTACGAGATAAATAAATACCTCCTCATCCCGACGTTTCGGCCGAGTTGCATCGACGGGTAGACTGTCAGTCTACCCGTGACCACGGTAATGTAGAATCCCGTAGTATATAATAATTATGTGTTCAAATCGCGAAAGTTTAAAAACAACAACAGTACAGATGATCATAGAGAATGTAAAAAAGAATATTTTTCATTGCGACGGTACGGTGCCGTGACTGTAACACCGTTTCTCTACCGCCGCCGTCACCAAGAACGAGATAACAGCGCCGAAGTTGCGGTACATACAGTCCACCGAAATCTCGGCGGCCGGTATGACGGCGCGCGGGTGACGGACGTGCGGTAGACACGCGGCTACAGTAAAGGCCGATTCACACAAACGGCGGGCGCGGGTCGGGCGCGGTGCGGGTCGGGAGTACGGCGTGTCTATTTGTACCTGTTTCAATGGACGACAACACACAGAACGCGCCCGCCCCAAATAGACACGCCGTACTCCCGACCCGCACCGCGCCCGACCCGCGCCCGCCGTATGTGTGTTTTGGCCTTAAATGTATGTACCGCTACTTCGGCGCCGTCATCTCGTTTTCGGTGATGATCCGGTGATGGCGGCGGTGGACAAACAGCCTGACGGAACTGAGACGTGACGGTGGATTGATTGATGCCTTAAATGGTCACAGTATTTTGATCACTAGATATCTACTCGAGTACCCCATATAAGGTATGCCACCCTTACTGCTACCTCACGTACTGTGGCAGCACCCAGTAAAGTTTCACAATCGTGTAGAATCTGTCACGTACACGCATCGCGTCTGCGGAGTTAATAACGACGCTACCGTTCGTATATCCAATAGGGCACAGTTAATGCTCTACGGCTTATCGAATGTAGCATAACTTGACAATTATGTAACGATACTAAAGCCATTTATTCACTGAGCAACAATTATTTATAAACACTGTATTAGAAACAAAATCCACGTGTTTCTGACACATAAAATAATGTTTCAGAGACAAAAATACAACAATATTTATTTTCCTTAAAATATGTACAGAATTAAATTGACGATAGTCCCCGCACTAGGGCTAGCCTGTATCGCGGGAAACTGAGGCCGATTACCGAAATATGGTAGAGAACTTGTACATTAATTTTATTTAGACTGCGTGGTTACAAATTTCATAGACAACGAAAGGAAACACAGCTGTTATTTTGTTTCTGTAAACGGTTTATCGGTGTAACGGTTTCGGTGCTCTCAGTCGTGATGTTTCAGAAACTTTGTATCCGAAACAATGTTGCTTAGTGAATACATGGCTTATTGTGACATAGCCCAGCGGATCGGCAAGTTGAAGTAGCAGTAGGCAGGGCATATGACTTGGAGGACTGATGACCGACGGGGTCGGAAAGTTCTCGAGTGGAGATCATACACCGGCAAGCACAGTGTAGGACGTCCACCGACGAATTAGACAGATGATCTCATCAAGATCACAGGATTACGATGGATGCAAGCCGCTTTCAACCAGTCTTATTCTATAGGGGAGGCCTATGTCTAGGACCTTATATGGCTGATGGATGGGTGAAACTGAGTGAAATCTTCTAAGTAGTAGTTTCACAGCAAATTCACATTTAATAGGCTCTAAAGACTAAAGAAAGTCGTTTTAACTAAACTATACAGAGAGAACATTAAAGCATTGAATCATCATTAATTTTTTTTTACTTTTTTCATTTAGATTGTCACTGCGATAATGATTAAGTAAATGGTAAAGTAAGTTCGCCGGGTGGCTAGCCCTGGTGTCAGAGTTTTTAGGCCTGAAGGGCTCTGACATGACTAAATGGTTAAAACAACCGAGACCTACAATGTAACGTGTCATACGAGCCACGGTAGCGCTCAGTTGGAAAATGCCACCTAGATGCCACAGTAGATGATTATCTGGCCTCTTTTCGGTAGTTTCCACTCACCCTTTGTGGGTAGGCCTACATCCTGCAGTGGATTATTAAAAACACTGGCACAGTAGTCTTCATAGCAGATCTTATAATCGGTTGTTATGCTTACTGGCTATGATGAAATAGATCTAAAATATAAGTCGCACATAAAAAGCTATCGCCCTACCCACATTAATTGGATTCAAAAAATATTAACGAGGTAATAGTTATTTTATTTACTAACTGTTGAATAAACTAATAAACTTTTAGAAAGAAAGAACTAACTTTCGCACATTCTTTGAAACCAATCAGAATTAAGGTAAGTTTGAAAGTTTCAAATTGAGCTGAAATTATGTTTTAGAACAAATAATATTGGTGCGATTTGAAACGATTGTGTTCTGAAACTTTAAAAATTGCTGTTTGAAACTTTGATTGCACCTGCCGCAAATAGATTTGTTATTGTTTGTTTGTTCATTGTTTCTAAATATTATTAGTTATTTATTTGGTATAATAGTTTATACTTTTGGTATAACTTTTAAGATTTCCTTAGATACTTTTATTTATAAAACTTTTAGTGTTATTGTCGGTGCAATTGACTTTAAATATTTTCTTCTAAATCTACTTTATTTAAATCACCGTTAAATAAATAAATAAATATTATGGAACAATAGTACAAGCCCGTACTGATAAAATGGTATTAATAATATTATTTCAAAGTATATTTCAATATATTTCAAACCATTCAAAGTAAGGTAAAAAACCATTATTGTATATTAATACATGGAATAATATTCATACGCACCTCGGCTAGCCACCCAGCCGAATAGACAAAGTTACTTACTTACGAGTACTTTATACTAAAACTACTTTTAAATAGTATAACACTACAAACAGATTTCAGAGATTCAGATCTTACATTAAATCCCAGAAAAAATATTACATTGCTTTACAGTTCCATACAATTTCGACCCATATCACAAAAAGAGGAAAAATCGCGTTACGAAAGGGTTATTGTACACGGGCATTCTATGTATATTACGAGTACAGTGCAAACCCAATTAAGTGGGATGATCCAAATAGTTCACGTCACAATCTACCGAGTGCGACACAATGACTGTAACGTTAAAGCTCGGTTCTACCAAAGGGATGGCACCTTTGGTAGAACCGAGCCGGTGCCGCCCACTGTGTTGCACATTGTTGACCGCGATTGGTTATATCGATGAAGATAGATAAACGACATCAACTCAAGTCTGCCTACTGTTTAGGTGTGTATCCATATGAGCAGTCTAAGGCTGCGCAGCCTCTACTTGAGGCGTACTGAGGCAACTTTTTGTTATCTTTTCGCTCAGGGCGAGGCGTACCTCAGACTGAGGATATTGTCTCCCATTGTACTGCCTAGAATTGTGGCAGCCGCTCGGCCCGAGGCTACCTCCAGTGTATACTTAGCTTTTGAGTTTTTACAAACATGCTGTCAACAAATGTGTTCAATATTTGCTAAAACTCCAAAAGTAGGTGGATTTCGAGTTGTAGAAATTAGTTATAAACACGTTTAAAAAGCGGAGTTGGTGACTCTGGTGGAACCACGCCGTAACACCAATATTGGTAAAATATTCAACGCACTTTTTTAACTTCAGATAGGAATCGTTAAATTTAAAAAATGCATAAAATAAAATCTTTCACACAGCGAGCAAGACTTGTAAATGGTATGATAAAATACTATTATGTTTATTGTGCATAGCTTTTTTGGGTAAAATCAAATATAGTCATCAAGTCAATATAAGCTACGAGTAAGTGCCTGCCTACTGAGTGCGGTTAAATGTTTCGCATTTAATTATTGACCTGAGCTTTTGATAGCTCTATTGCAAACCGAGAAGATTTCTACCTCAGATAAAAACTGTGAGATATCAAAACATTACAAATAAACTAAACTACTCGTAACTATATTTTCAAGCCTACAGCAAAAAATGAAATCCACGGCATTGCAACATGTATCACGAAAGGATCTGTAACAGTGTGCGAAGCCAATCAACTGGACTGATCCAAATGTCCCGTGACACGATCTGCGGAGTGCAACCAAATAGCGGACGCTACACGCTGCTCAAATAAATTCAATGTGAAACATTCCGGTTTGCATTTTGCAGTGACTACTGACACTGATAAGAGCTAAATTAAATTATTTTTTTTTGAAATAATTCAATTCATTGAATGGTACTTCTTCAGGTCTTGTTTCTCTTCAGGTTCTTTCTTGAATGATACCTTTCATATATTTATTCTACTATTCTCTTGTTGTTTTGCCGTAACTTTTGAGATATATGTCAATTGGCAGATGGTTTACTTAAATTGATAATTGACTCCACACAAAGTTTTTTAAATATTTATAACTAGCTTTTGCCCGCGGCTCCGCCTGCGTGGACATTGACTTTTGTGCCACAGGAACCTTTTATATTTTCGGGACAAAAAGTAGCCTATGTCACTTTCCGGCCCTTGAACTAATATATATTCATGCCAATCCGTAACTCCGTTGCTGCGTGAAAGAAGAACAAACCAACAAACTTTTCGGATTTATAATATATGTATGATGATTTTTAGGTACCGAATCTAGTTTATAAATTCATGCCAAAGGCAAACTAGCGCCCAGATCCGCCAACATGGCACTGATCTTACCCGCATCGCATGACCCACATTAAATTTCCATCAAATGTTTTGGAATTTTGTTGCACGCACCATGCGTGCAGTTCCTGTAAATGTCCCGTATAGCATAGATAGGTGCGCGATAACCTTAAAACAGATTTTATTTGAACGGAAAACGCTCTCAAAGCGAAAAATTCTGCCATTTAGAGAGCTGGATAAAATAAAATGGGTTTTACCAATTTTTCAATAAAATCTCGTTGTAAAAGGATGTTCAGATTTTACTATCTATTTCAATCGCCAAAAATTATTTTACAAGAACAGACCTTGTTATTAAACTTAGTATAACCACAACAAACTTAGAAATTAGAATACCCAGAAAATCTATACATGAAATGTTACATCAAGTTTAGTCTAATAAAATTATTCAGCACCTACGCACCTGTTTTAATAATGAGTCTTCTTCATCGAGCTGAAAAGTTTGCCTTGTTTAGGCAAAACATTTTCCCCAGACTATTTACCAACCGCAAGGTATGTGCGTAAGTAGTCGGCAATATAGAGAGGCTTTCTTGCCGGTTTCTTAATTTAACTTGGAAGTGAACACCCGTCGCGGATTACCTAGAGCACACACACACTGCTTTAGAATTCCCTTGGGCGTCGCGATTTTACCCTTTGTGTGTTCAAGTAATAGGCTTCTTCTTCAGTTTCTGAGAATTCGTGATAATGTAATTATACAGCGTACCTATACATTGTGAAACTATACAATGTACATGTGCACTTCTCTTTGATGTACGCTGTCGTTACTTTTACCAGACGTACTTATCACGTACTGACGTACGACTCAAACATGCGGAGCTTAGATGAAATGAAATAGTTCACACGATCAAAAGTACACGATCTTAGATTTAAATGATTCATTACATATAATGCAATGTTATTGTGATTGTATGTGATGTATTTTACTCGTTGTATGAGTAGTAATACGCGGTACATACAACTCTATAAGAGCTTTATTCTCTTATAGCTTCTAGTATACAGCCTTGGCCAAAAGTATTAGGCACCTTGTATTTTCACTCAATCGTTCTAAATTCTAAACTAATTTCACTCCTTATTGGCATTTTTAACAAAATTAGGTGTCAATTTAATCACATCAACAGAAATGAAAGCTTGTTTACTTGTTAGAGTCCAGAACATAAGTGACCACTGATAAGACCGAAAGAAAACCGAATCCTTTGTTTTCGGTCACCAGGTGTTTTATGACCTTACCAAAGAGCCGCTTGATATTCTAACCCCGGTAAGTCATTTAAGATAAGCACTCAGTTATTGTTTTACTATGTAAATTAACGTGGGTTTTCACACATTTTATACTATATATAACGGGACTGAACTCATGTGTAGGGATAGTCGTATCGACTATAGTTTCGGTCGCATTCGGCGACCTTTCTCAAGTTGGCGAGTGCTAGCACGCGGAGCCGTCTCGAGTGCGTGAGTTCAGTCCCGTTATACTCAGTTATTGGTTAAGTACTAAACATGCATTTTGATTTTTGAAGGTGCCTAATACTTTTGGCTAAGGCTGTATAAGCCACGCGCGTCTCTGTACTGTACGCTAATGCAGTTTGCTACAATTATACGTTTCATTTGTCTTTATTTTTAGAAACCTATCGGCTGGATACGTTTTCTCGCCAACAGCTCGCTCCTTGGCCCCCACGTTTCCCCTTTTCTTATCACCGTGGAGTGCCCGCCCGGGGCCCGTATCTGCGCGTATTGGAGCGCTCGCTAATTGAGTCGCGAACTTCTTAGGTGATGCGAGACGTGAAACAAACCCAATTTCACGCATATTTCGCCGCCTCCATTCCAACTCTGAATAGGCGTTAAGTTGTATGTTAATGACGTTTCTTTTGAGACGCCTAGTTGAGTGTGCTCGTCGTTTTCAGATGTTTTCATTGAGGGAATGAGTTTTCGCGGTCTGAAGTTTTTGGTGTTATTTTGAATGTGGTGGCGCGGGCTTACGGGCTGAATGTTGATATGTGTGTATATAATTTTATTGTAATGTCTGCTGCGTATAATGGAAATTAGATAGATAGATAGATAGAACTCTTTATTGTGTGCACTAAGTACAGAGTAGATACTTAACTTATCTTAAATCAAATTAGTGCCACAAATGGCGGCCTTATCGCTGATAGCGATCTCTACCACTGAACGGAAAGAGATCACAAACAAGAGTATAATTTTTTAATCAATAATGGATTTCCAGTAAAATGATAACGCTGTAACATATGTTTTATGTTCAATAAGTTGCTTTAACAATTTATTATGGAATCTTGAGAGAAAAAAGAATATACTCAAATTTTCATACAATTTTGCAAACGTCGTTGATTTTTCTGTATGGTACAGCTACATACTTTTATAATTCGGTTAATTCAATTTCGCAAATGTTTTCGTAGTAAAAGTTATTCGATATAACAAAAATATACCTACCTAAAATAATCTACCTCAGTACAATTATTTACTAATTATTAAGTGATGCTCTGCAAATTTTATTTTTAGGTTTATTCTTATTGGCGTATTGATAAAATTGCTTGTATCATACGCATATTTTGATGGCGAAAAAGGGAAAGTTAAAGGGCAATCGCGAGAAGAAATCAGTTTGTTGTGTCGGTCCGTCACGGGCCGTCCGCTTGACGGAGGGCCGGGAAGGGACGGCCTTCAAATCGCGATAAACACATTCACTGTCCGCCTTTTATGGCAGTGGGATTGTTTAGTGGAATAACAGACAGTGAATCGGGGACAAGGATAGATGGATAATGGCCTTTGTTATGTAAAATTGCTATTTGAAACCGAGCTGGCTATTTGGAATCGACTCCGGACCTTACTTGGCCGCTGCAAGTTTAATATGGCCAAATGGGGTTTCTCTGACGCAATCTTGGTAGCGACTGTGGAGCAGTGCAAACAATGGAACAACTATTGTCTTGTCTTCAGATCCCAAACACCTGTACACTGAGCGACCTAGTGGAGGCCACCCCTCCTGGGGTAGCAGTCGCTAACCACTGGGCAAAGCTCCTGTAGATATAGATCTCACCTTATAACCATCGACACGAAGAAGAAGATGACTGCAACTGTCGACAGCACAATCAGCGGCTGATATTCAAGTACTGATAGTCGAGGGACATCCACGCACTAGAATCTTACTCCTTCATCAGGGAATACGTGCGCCTCCGTCGACGGACATCCACGCATTAGAATCAAATTAAATCGAAATAATCAAATAAGAAATGAATTATGATGCGAGATTCAATAAAGTGACCATGGATATAATATTCTAAAACGTACTGTACCCGCCTTTTTAATAGTCCACTGCAGGACGTAGGCCTACCTAACATATGGAGGATGCCTTACGATGTTTCCTTCACCGAAAAACCATAGTTCGGTGAAAGTTTTAATTTAATCATCGTGAATACAAAAAGTTTGGACCTTTGGCACTGCAATTTGAATCCATAGCGTCAGGGCCCGCGAATTCGAGTCCGTTTCAATTTGTTGGGACCGCTTTATGTCGGGCCGCGCCGTGATATACGCCGCGATTGAAATAATTAAATTAGTTTTGTGGGGGTTTTTGCCTTGTACTGTGACACGGATTTTATTTTGTTCACGGGGGTGGTGATGTGGTAGATGCGTTTGGCTTATTGACTCACAGAAACACGATAATTATGATGATAAAGGTCGAAGTTAATGAAAAAATAGACATGACATAGTTATACTATTTTTTAAACGATATTGAAATAATATAGTTAGTCTAATTTGATAGTCATGGAACTTCTGATTTGGACGATTTGGGCTACATTTTTGCTTTTTTCAAAGCTAAATGAAATGGATATTGTTAATTTGAAAAATGTTGATCTAATGTATGAGTAATTTAGTCATTTATTACTACCCAAAATCATTTTGTTTTAGAAATTATAAGTAAATAATAACACTAAAGACAAACAACTTAAAAAAAAACTTTTTAATAACTACTTACATTCTTCTGCTTTTTGAAAAAGGAATATTTCTGAACTCTATTTTAATGAAACACGCTACATGCTACGATATTGTCTGGAAAAAATCGCTTTTAGCGATAAGACCGCCTTTTGTGCCATTCTGTCTTTGTTTCTTTTGTTATGTTTTCTTTTTGGTGTCAATAAAGTGTTGTTGTGCTGTATTGTATTGTACTTACATGGTAAAATTTTGAATAACATCTAATTGTATTTTATGATCTTGTAATAAATTTCAAATCACTTGGAGCGTTACTAATTTTCCTAAAGACTAAAAGCCACAATTGAGACAAGCGAGCGCAATTAAATTTCTAATGTATTCACAAGTCATGCGAAATTTAATGACGTCACTAGAAGACTGTTTAAAACCTACTAAAAACTTGCTTTAACTGTGACGAACGGTGAAAATACAGTGTGAAATTGCTTCTCAAAGTTTTTACGACGACTCTTAAGATTCGTTCGCTTCATTACGACTCACTGCGAACCTTAAAAATAAAAAAGTTCACAGACGACATTCAAACTTAAGCAGAAATAATTATTTTACTATCAACATTCAGCTTATCAACTTTGCAAAGTCAAACGATTTAAATGCAGATAGGTATCTTTGATGTCAGCAAAAAAGTTTAATTACACTAGTCTGTCTCAGGGCAAACGTTTTCTTCGTCAGTTTATAGTTTGCGAAAATATGTCTTAATTTAGTATAAATAAGCTAGGTAATTAGAGTACGAGTACAAACAAAGCAAACGCTAAGCCGAGTACACACCGAGGGTAATCCTTGCCGGTTGTAAGTTGTAATGCGCCAGACCGCGCTGAAAAGTTCGCTGCGCTCGGTGAGCCTCTCTTGATATTAAACCGGTTTAGTGCGGTTTATACTGACTTTATTATATTAGCGCGTCGGCGCTCCTCTGCGAATTCGGCGGTTTAATTAGTCGAATACCGTTGCGATATGAATGGTGGAGGTGAGAGTCTGTGTTTGCTTTGCGTGTCGGTTATTAAAGTGGCGAATTTGAGCCAGACGGATTAGCGATATTGTGCGTCATTAGACGGTATGTGCCGTGCATAATGTTTGAACTGAGAAAGTTATGTGTATCCAGCTTTATGTCTGGCAGCTTATTTTCTAAGCGGGTCTAGGTCGGGTTTGCTTAGGCTGACAATTTAGCTTTCTACTCGTTTTCTTAGTAACATTAAGGGTTGTTGATATTATGTACGTTTTCATCGAGATGTTTATTTTATAATCTATTAAAAGTATGAATATAAAGATAAAGATAAGATATACTCGTAAGTACTTACGCACATTGAGGACAAACAAATCAGAAAAATAGTGTCGTGATACTCTAAATACAAGCAACACTGATAGAAAAGTGTTTGTGTTCTGCATTTTTTCTATTTGACAAAAAATTAAATAACATTTAACTAGCTGTGAAAAATACAAGGTTAGCAAGTAGATAAGTATTTATATTACTAAAACTGCGCGGAATATTGAAGAGCTTTACGGAACAAAGAAAAAAATAATCAAAAAGGTTGATGTGTCTGTATGTCGTCTGTGACATAATCTTCCACTAAAATGAATCGTTTTTGTTTATTTTTTCTAGTTCAATAGTTATTAAAGGTTTTTTAGTTCAGAACCCTAATACAGAGAAGTTTTAGTTTGTATTTGCGTCGGGTATAGAACTTTCTTTTACACCTGTCGCTTCGCCACTATAGATAAATGAAAATAAATAATATTCAGCATTAGGACCCATGTCGTGTCTTAGACTGAAATAAATTCACGTAGAAACATGTAAACAAGTTAAAATTCATAGAAAACTCGAAATACGTGAGCTCACATTTTACTTGAATGTTTATTCTGTCCCAGCCCAAGACAGGTGAAGGAGTTCACATGGAACCTTTTAATATAATTTACAACTTTACCCAAAAAGGTTTAAGTGCCCTGAAAGCTTCCGATGTTTCTTCGGAATCTCTTCGAAAGGTGCTTTTTGAATTGCTACTTCTAAGTATAAACTTTGCTTTGACTCTCAATGTCTTTCATCAAATTGATTAAAAGATTACTTGAGAAAATTCTCTCCCGTTTACTTATTTCTCGTAGCGTTTATGCGTTTACTTCACTCGTGTGAATTAAGTTTCTATTTCATAAAAAATTAAATTGTAAGAAAAATGTCTTTGGTAAGCTACTCCATAAGTTTTGTTTGTTTTATTTTATGGTTTGAGACTTGGTCCCTTATAGTTCTGTTTACTATACTGTAGCAGCATTTTTATTTAATAGTCCACTTCTGACGTAAGCTTACCCACGAAAGGTGAGAGGTCATAATATAAAATTTTTAGTTATGTAGAACTTTTGTTGGCTTTTATCATCCTCTCGTATTTCAAGTTTCAACTGACGTAAATCCCATGTATGTATCCAAAATACTCCAAAATATCTATAGATCAATAAAAATACAAATTATACTAAACTAGTCCGTGACCACGACCGATAGAACTTTATCGAAACATCGAGAAAAAAAGGTATTTAATTAGTACCTAATACCTCATATTTCATTGCGCAATAAGTCCCGTAGTATAAGGATAATGTACTCAAATCGCAAAAGTGTAAAAATAAAACTACAAAAAAATCTATAAAAACTTGAATAAATGAATGAATCTGACTATAAATCTTTGAATATTTCGTACTCATACTCATTTATTCATAACTAGTTTTTACCCGCGGCTTCGCCCGCATGATATTTTGATTTTTGACGCAATATCATTATAATTTATAGCTTATGTGTTAGTTTGATATTTAAGCTATATTATTGCAAAGTTTCATCTCAATCCGTTCAGTAGTTTTTGCGTGAAAGAGTAACAAACATCCATCCATCCATCCATCCTCACAAACTTTCGCGTTTATAATATTATACTAGTTTTAACCCGCGGCTTCGCCCGCATACGCAATATATCATTATAGTTTATAGCCTATGTGTTATTCTGATATAGAAGCTATATTATTGCAAAGTTTCATCTCAATCCGTTCAGTAGTTTTTGCGTGAAAGAGTAACAAACATCCACACATCCATCCATCCATCCATCCATCCTCACAAACTTTCGCGTTTATAACATTAGTAGGAAGTAGGATATAATATAATAGGACTATAAGTTACAAGTTAAACAAAAAGTAATGTATTGAATTGTAAATCATAATAACTAATAATTGATTCAATAAAATAATTAATAACAATTTTCTATTCAGAGTGTTAAGTTAAATAACCTTTTTTTTCCAAGCTACAATCTAAGTAATACGAACGAATAAAATTAATGTGTTTCCGTTTAAGTAGGAGGCATTAAGTTTTATTGCCCTAGGGAATCCGCACACATTTAACGAGCGTGTTTTCTTGTTTCAGGTACACACATAAATATCTCCAGCTTCAATAAACGACTAGGTTTTATTATCTTACTAAATTAGTGGGGGTTTATTATAGCAGTATAGACTGGAGTGAGTCTTTATGTGGTGAGTTTGTATGAAATTCCCGGATGTAGGTAGGTCCTTATGGATCTTTATTTTCCAGCAGAGTTTTAATGTTTTCTTACTATAAGTTACCATATCATGACCGTGCAAGGAACGTAACATGGAAGAAACAACATATTACGCTCTACTAGAGTTTATGCAAAAAGAGAAGCGTCGTAGGTGAGATCGCTAGTGTGCTATTTTACTAATTTGGTTACGTTTACTGCTCTGTCACAGTACAACTAAAAGTGTTTAATACTTGGTGTTAACCAATTCGGTTTTCATCAGTACTCGTGTCTATCAAGTATAGTCGGTACCTTGGCTACTGATTAAAATCCTATTGTTAGTTCACGGCAACGCCACGACGGTTTTCTTATTGCACAAACTCTATGACTGCCTCGGTGTCTCAGTGATTAGTGACCATAACTTCTGGGTCAAAGAGGCGTGGGTTCGATCCCCACCCAGGGAAAATAAATATGTGATGAACATAAGTGTTTTCTCTGTATTTGGGTGTTATTTAGTTACTATCTATATATGTAAATATGTATTTAAAAATAAGTATATGTAGTATATCAGTCTCTGGCAGCCATATCACAAGCTTTGCTTAAGTTGGGGTCAGAGGCCGTGTGTAAGATGTCCCAAAATATTTATTTTTTTATTTATACCCACTACATAGTACATACGTCTACGAATAATTTTCGAGAATATTTTGCCGGTGCCGGACCGGCCCTAGTCTATACGGGGCCCCTAGGAAATTGCATAATCTGCCTTAGGGATGAAAGTCAAAATCAATTACATTAAAACATTAACGATTAAAAACAATCAATAGAACTAATTTAATTCGTCACATTAAACAAAAATAAATAATACCTAATAGAAGACAGCCATCTTAGAACATTTTTGGAATTGTGGATGGGTTTCTGACCTATATCTTTTTTTTTTGCTAATATTTTCTAGTTAAAATGTTTATATTTATCAGCTAGAGATATTTCTTTCCAAACGCAAAGCTTTTTTTAAAATGACCCTGAAACCATAATCAATTATATCAATGAAACTGAAGCTGAAAGTAACTATAATCTAATCATAAATAATTTTATTTATAACACTAAATGATTTGCTACTCTACTCCTAATTTTAGATTATTTTTATTACAGCATATAATAACTACAACCTATAAACATCTTTATTTGGAAAAACTTAAAAAATATTATGGTTAATAATACATGGTACATAAAAGTTTATTTGTTCCAAAAAGTCGCTTATGCTAAATTAACGTATGCTGCACTCTACACCTACAATTGGTCTTCTAGGCAATACCTACATAGGTATTAAATGTGTTTATTGGTATATAAATTATTAATTATTATCAAATGTGTCAGTCATATAAAAATACAGAGAACTTTTCGTTTATTGCATTATTTTCCGTGTCGAATGAGATGTAGTGAATGGTCTGGCTTACCAACACAATAGAGGTAACATACAGAATAAGGCAACAAAACTTCTCGATAAAAGCACTATGTTAATTATGAGACATTTTGGAACAATAACGAGCGAACTGAAATAAAATAAAACCTATTGTTTGCTAAAACTCCCAGAAACTGTGGACCGTAACACGCGAACCTCATTATATTGTGACAGAAGCTGGCTAAATATTAGGGATGAACGTACAACAGGTTAGACCGACAAAGGTGACGTCCACAAGTGGTATATTATTCAGAGAAAACTCGAACCAAGATGATATATACAACATTTGAAAGCTTGTTTTATGGGTTTCCCAGAAATATTTAACTAAGATTTTTTCACTCCTCCAATTTTTTTTAAATGCAAAAAATAAATTGTATTAAAAATAACAATACAGCTTATTATTTTTCTAGTTTAGCAACAATAACGTGAATCTATCGTTATTTTACTTCCATTCGTAGCTGATTCTTCCACATTCATCTCTTGATTTGCTAAAATTATAACCTACCAGTGTGACAAGTTAGTAGGTACAATGTGACAAAAACACACTTAAAATGTGTGTCTAATTGGTAAATATGCTCTTATTTAACAATTTGGAGGTTACTTCATCAGGGTTGCTAGAGATAAACTACCTATTTAGCTAAATATTTATCCTAATAAATTCGAAATAAATTTTAAAAAATCGGAGGGCTCTTTTTCGTTTTTAACAGTTGTAATAGACTGAGAAAAATATGAACTTTCTCGAAATGTAACGAGTGGTTTATTTGAGGTTAAAATTTTTGATTCTTATTATACCAGCCTCCATACATTTTGTGGATACGTCCTTTTTGCGACTAAACATTTAAAAAAGGTTAGCTTTGAAATTTGATACTTGAGCGGTTTAGTTGTTTTCTGCTATGAGCGAGAATGTAACCATATTTAGAATTCATTTCTGTGCTTTTAGTGTGTAAACCATCTGGAAGTGTTCTTATTTATTGTGTCAACTATTAGCTGCTTTATGGCATGTATATCTAGAGTATGATTAATGAATAATATTTTAGGAGATTATCAATAATAAACAATATTTTAAAAGATTATTATGCTGATTATTACGTCATTTTACTTAAATATAAACTATTCATCAGCTGTTCTACAGAAAAGATTCATTGACTTTCGACGTGAAATTTGATCTATTGAGTCAAATCGTGGGAAAAAAATGCCGGAGCCAAATCCCTGTCCAAGCTACGTAGTGGGCAAACTTTTCAGTTAGTCGTAGGCGATCGCAAGCCAACTAAAACGCCGTGCGATGCCAAAGTGGTCAGCAAGCCACAAGCACTAATTAGGTGACATAACGTCGAGGTTCAAAAAAGAGGCCATTGTGAATTATTTATTGTAAATATTTAAGTCGGTTTGTGTAAGGGCATTCGGACATTTTTTTACTACTTTCACTTAGGGACTGTGGTTCTGTCGATATTTGCTCGAAGTTGAAATTCGAGAAAATATATGGAACAGTTGATTATTTCTTAGTTAAGTATTTCAGGGTAGGCGTCGTAGTAAAAGTTGGTCATAACGATGAGTACAAAAATATCCTTGAATAATAATATGTTATTATATTAGAGATGCACTTGTATACATTTCCGGTATAAACACGAATTTAACCTGACCTAACATCTCTAGAAATACAATAGCTTGGCGGAGCCCAGCCGAGGGCTAGCGCT
Source organism: Hypomecis punctinalis (assembly GCA_949316475.1). NCBI lineage: Eukaryota > Metazoa > Arthropoda > Insecta > Lepidoptera > Geometridae > Hypomecis > Hypomecis punctinalis. Next base: position 11,054,807 of record OX438802.1, read on the forward strand.
TAGTTAATTAAAACTGGACACCCATTACACGAATAAGCTGACAAAGGCTACCTGTAGACAGACTTGCCATACAATTTACATCTTTAAAGCCAAGGTACTAAAACTGAAATTATAACAGTCATTGTAGAGTATTAGCAGTAGTGAGATTAAATTATGTGCGTAATTCTTAGGGATATTTTAGTTTATATAGGTATTTTATTTCTGGTGCTAGGTTTATTCTGATGAATATATTAAAAATGCTTATATGCTTAAATTATATTCCTTTACATGAGATACAATGTAATGTACAATTGAAATGTAGAAACCTATCTATACGAGTTTCTACATTTCAATTGTACATTACATTGTATCTCATGTAAAGGAAATTTAGCGTCATCACAATTAACGTGTGATTCATAGTACCTAGGATTTTACTGTTACTGTATATATGAAATTCCTTTTGTATTTGTATTACTTATTCATCAATTAGTATTAGAATTTTATTATAAGTGATTTCGATATGACTAAGATAATATTGTTTCAAAATTTTGTATTATTATATTTAATGTTAACTTTTTACTTTTATACATTGGCATTTTGTATACGTAATTTTCTGACGCGGTGGAAGACGTTTGTGCCCAGGATTCAGATTTTCTTGTCCGGGTACTAACTCACGTTTGATTTAAGTTTTATCTAGTATGTACACAATAGCTTTAGTATATCTTATTAATTTACCAAAGAAAATTCCTATATGTAAAAAAAATATATGTACTTACCAATAACATGCGAATGCAATGATGAAATACTCGTATACAGAAAACGATGCACTCAAAAACAAACGAGTGGTAAACATTACTTCCTCGTAAATGGACAGTATCGAAATTCACCGTTGGGATAGTAGGTACAGTTTTAGAACCTACCAACTATTTGAACTACAATGTAATGTAAATTCGATATTCATAGTGTCAGCAAACTTAGATATTTGCGTAAACAAATATTGAATTAGTTGTATATCGGTATGGTTTTAAATTTATTTTGGGCAATACTTCACTTAGGCCTTCAGGCGGCGTATTGACTTCGACACGAAAGTTAGACCTAGCTTTTAGGGAAAATAGCCAACTTAAAAGCAACAAGTTAAATTATAGCTATTGTTTTAGTGAGAAGAAGCTCATGTAACACAGTAAGAAGACGCATGAATATCTTCTATGAAGAATATATCTGACTGCCCCGGTGGCTCAGTGGTTTGTGACCCTAAATTCTGGATCGAAGAGGCGTGGGTCCGATCCCCACCAGGGCAAATATTTGTGTGATGAATATAAGTGTTTGCTCTGTGTCTGGGTGTTATTTAGTTGCTATCTATATAAGTATGTATTTAAAAATAAGTATATGTAATATATAAGTATCTGGCAGCCATTTTACAAGCTTTGCTTTAGTTTGGGGTCAGAGGCCGTGTGTAAGATGCCCTAAAATATTTATTTATTTGAGTGCTTCCACTTTGCCCCACCAAAGCGCCCCACTGGTGGGGCAGATTCCACTCCTTCATTTTTTGGAGTGGAATCTGCCCCACTCATCCCATCTTGGTGGGGCAGATTCCACTCACTTTTTAGACCAGTGGAATCTGCCCCACCAGGGGTGTCGCATGATTTTAAATTAAATTATTAGTGCCATGAAGTGCGCAATTCGACTTCAAAATTTTAATCATTATAACGCCCCACCAAAAGAACAGATAAGTGAAGACATTAAATCCAAAATAGTAAGAAGATTATAAACTAAAAGCACAATTATCCGAAGTCAAAAATTACGGATTGTATGTAGTATTTATGACGCAAATATTTTCGATGTCATCGTAAAGTAAAAGAAAATTAAAAATTTAATGTTATCATTTAATTCAGCTACAAAAAATAGTGAGGCCAAAGAAGTCATCGTGTTCCCTGTTGACAGTGCTGCTACAATCTACGCACTCAGAAGACCTGTAAAAAGTTCTAGAGTTGTTGCTGAATGTCATGCGACACTTCAAACTCTTTCAACTTACTCGTAACACAGAACAATTGTGCGCTGGATAAAGAGTCACAGAACATGTTCAGGTAACAACAAAGCCGACACCCTGGCCAAAGAGGGCACAAGAAAACAGATAGAGGACGAGGCAACTAAACACTGTAAGTCAATAGCGGCGGAAGAGCGCGTGTTGCTGTGTTGTCATACCAAAAAAGAATATCAGAATATGTGGAACAAAAGGGAGGATTCAATTTTTCAATTTCAAATATTCTTTATTTAACATTATAAGATATTATACAATTATGCACAGTTACTAGTGTACGTTAAAATCCTAGTAGTACATTTTATTTAATTTAAGTACTGTTTTGAGAGCAATAAGCTCATGCAAAACTTAGAGAAATTCTAATAGGAAGTTACAGATATGACATTAAAAAGGCACTTAATTCACGAATTACACAATATAAACTTTAGGTTGAGTATTATATTTTTGAAATGTAGCTACTTTTATGGTAAGAAAGAAAGAATTCGAATAGGAGGTAATTAATTAATTAAAGCGGGTAGGCAGCGTAGTTGCTGCCGGCCGGCCGTAAGATACAGTAGGCAACAAGAACCAGTTATCACGAATTTGCAACACATACAAGCGCGCGCGGTTCGCCCGCGCGCGCCGCGGGCGCCACTATCGCCTTACATACCGGCTGGTAATACGGACGAGAATAGCGCGCACGCAGGCGCGCGCAGACAGTCGCGCACGCTCACACACGTAGCACTCGGCCTAATCATCGCGCTCTAAGAATAGGTGATGGGGCAACTTGTATCTATTGTAGTTATCGATAAAAGGTAGATTTTTCTTACGGGTTTAGCAAATGTTTTTTATTAATTCATTATCGCTACTGGGATTTGTATGTATGTAAAACTTTTCTGATAGTTTGTATATATACACGTCAATTGTCGGTAAACCGATATCTAAGTGTAGTTTTTGGAGGTTTGTACGGAAAAGAGTGTTATATGAATATTTGAGCGCTTTATTTTGTATTATTTGAATTTTTTTAATATTAGTTTGACACGTACTGCTCCATACAGGACACGCGTAGGTGATGCACGGACGGATCAAGGTGCGGTAGATGGAAAGTTTAGTGCGACTACTTAAACTGGAACGTCTATTTAGCACAGGACTTAAGGCATTAATAGCCTTAATGCCTTTAAGGCAAAGTTTTGAGGTGTTTTCAGTCCAGTTAAGTTTGTTATCGAGAGTTGTTCCTAGGTACTTAACCGACCGACTCCATGGTATTATGTGTTCACCGATTTTAAGTTTTCGAGATGGTAAAGTTCGTTTACGAGTGAAAAATATTGCTTCCGTTTTGAGGCTGTTGATTTTTAATTTCCATCTATTAAAATATTCTAGGAGCTGATCAAGAGCGAGTTGCAAACGACTTATTATTAAGTCAGTGTCTGATGAGGATGTGAGGCAGGCCGTATCATCAGCAAAACATGCTAATTGGGTACGAGTCTGTACTGGAATGTCGTTTATGTAGTCTACAAAAAGGTACGGCCCCAAAATTGATCCCTGCGGAACTCCTGCAGGGACTGGTTTTGGTGCTGAGGAGTGATCTTTAATATGAAAAAGGGAGGATTGCAAACACTCTAAGGTTGCTTTCTCTAATTTAAATAGAAACATCACAAACTATTTATTGAAGTTGCAGTGGCAAGACCTCCGACTTTTGGTTTCGAAAATATTTGCGACATAAATACTATAACTACATACAATCTGAAATTTTTGAATTCAGATAATTGTGCTTTTAGTTTACAATCTTCTTAATATTTTGAATTCAAAATATTAAGAAGATTGTAAACTAAAAGCATTTTGGTTGGAGAGCTGACGCCGACATTAATTTGACCCACATTAGTACTAGTAACCAGTAGTGGATTGTCAGTGCCTTCTAGTTTATACAAGCGTCTATTTAAGTTGCAGTGACCAGGTATGAGTCCTACCAAAAGTCGGAGGTCTTGCCACTGCAACTTCAATAAATCGTTTGTGATGTTTCTATTTAAATTAGGGAAAGCAACCTTAGAGTGTTTGCAATCCTCCCTTTTGTTCCACATATTCTGATATTCTTTTTTGGTATGACAACACAGCAACACGCTCTTCCGCCGCTATTGACTTACAGTGTTTAGTTGCCTCGTCCTCTATCTGTTTTCTTGTGCCCTCTTAGGCCAGGTTGTCGGCTTTGTTGTTGCCTGAACATGTTCTGTGACTCTTAATCCAGCGCACAATTGTTCTGTGTTAAGTTGAAAGAGTTTGAAGTGTCGCATGACATTCAGCAACAACTCTAGAACTTTTTACAGGTCTTCTGAGTGCGTAGATTGTAGCATCACTGTCAACAGGGAACACGATGACTTCTTTGGCCTCACTGTTTTTTGTAGCTGAATTAAATGATAACATTAAATTTTTAATTTTCTTTTACTTTACGATTACTTAGAAAATATTTGCGTCATAAATACTACATACAATCCGTAATTTTTGACTTCAGATAATTGTGCTTTTAGTTTATAATCTTCTTACTATTTTGGATTTAATGTCTTCACTTATCTGTTCTTTTGGTGGGGCGTTATAATGATTAAAATTTTGAAGTCGAATTTCGCACTTCATGGCACTAATAATTTAATTTAAAATCATGCGACACCCCTGGTGGGGCAGATTCCACTGGTCTAAAAAGTGAGTGGAATCTGCCCCACCAAGATGGGATGAGTGGGGCAGATTCCACTCCAAAAAATGAAGGAGTGGAATCTGCCCCACCAGTGGGGCGCTTTGGTGGGGCAAAGTGGAAGCACTCATTTATTTATATAAGCGTGTGCATATATTCACTTGGTTTACTCATTGGATCAATGATATGTTTAAAGTAATAACCATAAATAGTACTACAGGGAGGATGACACGGTACATTTGGTATCAACTATGTACTTAGTTGTTATTCTGGCAGCTTTTTCTGCCTCATTTTTGTTCAGTAGTCTGTATCCTAATGAATTATATGAAAAGTGTATTTTTACCAGATAGTCTGCAACTTGATACCCTACTTAAGGGGTATAAAGCGAAAAAAATGTGGCTTCTTTTCTGTGCCGTGTAACTTAGTATGTACAGAATTGTATTTGCTAAGGTGCTAGTTTATTTCGTAGCTTATTATTTTATAACTTAATTAGTATAACAGTAAATTATATTTTTTTGGTTCTGGACTATAATGTACCAGCCTTTTTAGTAGTCCACTGCAGGACGTATGCCTAACCACGAAGGGTGATTGGGCCATAACCACCACGCGGGCCTAGTGCGGGTTGGTGGATTCACATACGCCATCGAATTTCTTCTACGGAAATATGCAGGTTGCCTCACGATGTTTTCCTTCACCGAAAAGCCTGTGGTGTGAAATCCCGCACATAAATTCCAAAGAACTCATTGGTACGGGACCGGGGAATCGAACCCACGACCTCACGATTGTAAGGCGGGTGTCACTACCTCTTGACCACCACGCTTTTTGATCTTTTTGGTAAATAAATATAATTTAGTTCTTTTTTTACGAAATTCTCAAAAATTTTACAAAAAATAACATAATATGAAGTATCCTACTAATCCTTCCTTTATATTATATACGCGAAAGTTTGTGAGTATGTATGAATGTTAGTTCCTATTTCACGCAAAAACTACGGAACGGATTGAGATGAAACTTTGCAATAGTAATGCTTATACATCAGAATAACACATAGGCTATAATTTATAAAGATATTGCATGAAACGAAGTTCGCTGATTCAGCGAGTATTTTTTTTCTTAATTAATGTCCATACATTGTTTAAAATATGAAAATATACCTACTTTTACTTACCTTGAACCGAATTAAAGACACAAGTCCCTTGACTAGTCGCGAATTGTTTAATTTTTGTAAAGGAACTAAGTACTCACACCGTGATCAAAAATGGTTTCCGGGAGCTGTAGGTTTTTTATGGTATATTTGGTTAATACGTTTTAGGTTTTTTTTTAATAAAGTAAGCACTTACAGTGGAACCTTTATAGGTGGTATCCATAGTTTGTATCATTCAATAGGAGTTAATACCGAGCGAATATAAATATCGCCCGAAGCGGTATCCGATTACACAATACTCTTGTTTGGCAATTAAATTTAAGTGGAATGCCGTGTAAATGTTGCTGAAATTCCCGTGGAAATTATAAGGTCGCCTCTAACAGGCGGCGTAACTTAATATTTTGAGTGGCTCTGTCGGTTCCGCCGGGGCGAAACTTCTAATTGAATAGTGCCATTTTGTTTTGGCAATTTCTGGGTGGAGTGCAGATTACACTCGAATAGAGGTTGGGTATGAACTAATGTAAAGTTTTTTTAATATGATATTTTATTGTCATAGTTGTTATGATTATTATGTTTTGACATTATTTGAAACTGAGATTTTTGTAGGATGTCAAACTGCAAAACAATTTGGTATATGTTGTTTTTAAACTTTCGCGATTTGAACACATTATTGTTATATACTACAGGACTAATCGCGCACTAAAATTACGAGATAAATAAATACCTCATCATCCCGACGTTTTCGCCGTGGTATTTATTTATCTCGTAATTTTAGTGCGCGATTAGTCCAGTAGTATACAGGGTTATTTCTAATCAATTAGTATCTTTTTAGGGGCTTATTCTGTACATCAAAACTAACAACATTTGTTCTGCAACCCAATTGTCACATCAAAAAAAAAATTTCAGCTGTTCCATACATTTTGTCGCGGGTGAGCGATAATTTTCTATGTAACAGCAAAATTTTTTTTTGAGTTTTGACAAACGTCGTAGAACAAAAGTTGTTTACCTTTGATGTACAGAATAAGCCCCTAAGAGGATGCTAATTGATTAGAAATTACCCTGTATGATAAAAATTTGGTATATTATGATCGTGAATTTATTTTCTATACATTTATCATACACTGTACTAAAACAGCTATCAATTATACGTTCTAATATATGTACTTTATTTACTAGTTACACTCTAGGATAATCTCATTTGTGATATGATTTAGTATTGCTACGAACAAACCAAACAAAATGCTACGCTGCACGTAGCAATGCTACATCGAGCTACGACATGCTACAAGTATATCAGTACAGCAAGGAAATTATGAAAAACACATGAAAATGTACGTAGTTGAGCACTAGGCAAGCTGTTCGTAGCTAAGCACACACCAGCCAACATTAATTTACATAAACGAACCGTGTAACGTCGGCACACGTACATTTAGCTTCACGAATTAGACAAGAATAGATTGTCAACCCAAACGGTGGTAAAAAGAATACCCAGTAGTTTTATTTTGTGGCTTAGTGGTTATGTGGGTTCATAAAATTCACGTTTTTTCTATGAGTAGAGTTTGCAAATAGTGTACTATTGATTAGAAGTCAATATTACATTACTACTTTATTAATCTTACATTATAGAATCTCCAAAAGTTTGGGCCATAAACACAAAATTTTGTGAACTGGCATTGCTTTCCAATTCAACTATTTGTATTTTACAGTTATATTTGTAGTTAAAACAATCGCAAAATTCCGTTTGTTTGATGTTAACTGTGTTATTGAATGGTAATGTAATCTCCATCTGATTTTATTTTCCAGAATACTCAGTGTCTCAAAACGCGCTAAAAATAATTCCGTTCCTTAACAGTTAGGTAAAAATTGTTTCAAGTGTGTCGGTTTAAACTATTATTGTATTTTGAAACCTTAACTAATTTTACTATAGGTCAAATCAAATATTTTGGCAGCTGTAATGTAATCTACATGCTGCACATAACCCGATCTTGACTGAAGCTCATATACAGCTGCGCAAGAATAGGCTATTAGACTAGTTTTTGGAAATTGTTTTAAATTATTTGTTAGTAAATAATAAAAACACTACATTTATATTTCCGAGAGATCTACTGTATAAACAATGAAAATCAGTGTGAAAGAATAGATATTCAAGATCCCGCCAGAAACGACATTCTGTAATGGCGCTGGTCTTTGACGTCACACACTAGTAATTAAAGTTAGTTATTACTAGTTAATGCGCTAGTTCACATCTAAAAATTGTCAAAAAATACTTTAAAAGTAACTTACAGATCCAATAATATTAGTCCAAAATCACAAAACATAAATTACACAAACAACAGTCAATCGAGAAATTCTTGTTTACTATCATGTGACGTCACCAGAGTTGCCGCCTTTCTTAGAGCGTTTACGTCACAGATAAAATATCAAAAAATATCGTATTTTATTTCGTGCTATTTGCAAAAAGTAGACATATTTTAGTTTAAATAAAGTGAAATATGTCTTTTTCAGGCTATTATCTTTAAGGATTACCACAATCGATAATATATTTTCAATGTTGTCAAATAGCCTATTGTGTGATCCGCAGCTTGTATTAGTTAACACCATAACCGCTAATATATTTGATTTGGCCTATACCTATTTTGTGCTATGATTCCTTTAAATTTAGTTGTTCATCTGTGTTTCTTTATTCAGTGGTGACGTTTAATTGCCGTAATATACGCTATCACGGTCTCACCTTGGGTGTTGATAACTTTACGAATAGTTCGTTGTTATCATGATCTAGTGCCGGATGTTGTGCGGTAAATTGGTAGCTTAAAGACAGATTTTTAGTGAAGTAATTTGTTAATTAATGCTATAGTCTAATATCAACATGAAAATGTCCGTATAATGTACAAAAAAGAATAGACCGTCACCATGACAAATATTAACATTTTTTGTAGATTTTAAATTACTATTGTTAGTGGGGCATTAAAAATGTAGTTGGATATTTCATTTCTAAGTAGTTTAAACGTGAAGTCTGAACTACTATATCTTGTTTGTAATACAAGTGCGCAGGTACTTACAACTTTAAATTCGCTAAGAGTAGAGGAACTTGTAATCATCTAGTGTAATTTTATTTTTTCACCTCAAAGCGATACCGAATCAACCTACTTAAAAAAAGTACTTTAGTTTGCTGTATATTTATTGTATGACAATTTTCATCAATATTTTTGCAGTATTTGAAAAATAAAATCCACGGAACGTTATTTCAAAGAAGGATTTTTACTCGATCAGTATTTTACGGAACTATTTCATAAAAAGAACGCCTGCTCGGTCAGCAAATTAGAACAATAACGTAATAATTATTGGAACCAAAATTAAAATTAAATTTGATTTTATTTGACTTTATCCAAAATGAATATCGTCTCTCTTTTGGAAGTTGGTTGCAAACAGACAATAAATGTTACCGAGCGTCAAGTCCGTACGTGTCCTGCGTCTGGTTGATAAATTCCGCGCTGTTGCGGTCACGCTGCGCTGCCGCTTTGTGTCGCGCGGAGTTATTTGATTGCAGTTACGCGGTCGCTGCGTTTAGGCATATTTTAACTGGTCACTGTTGACGGGGCTTTTGTTCGTACGTTGCCACTACTATATTATAAATAGACCATTCAGCCTATTTTTTATAGCTATTCTTGAAATTTTAAAGCGTTTTGCCTCTGTAAGTAAATAAAAAATGTTATTTGTTCATGTACTTTTACTAGCTTTACTTGCGGCTTTTTCCTGGACCCTTTAAATTTTTCGGGATAAAAAGTAACCAAAAACACATTTCAATTTTAAACAATATATGTATATGAAAATATCCATACGATCTTTCGTTGCTGCGTGAAAGAGCAACTAACAAGGTGGCAAACACACTTTTGAATATATTTATATCAAAGTTTCACAGTAGTTTCAGTTGAGTCTCGCTTTTGATTAGTTGAATTAGAGTATTAATGCAATATTATAAATATTGAAACAAGTAGATACAAGTCCCTGTTATGGCTTAAACGATTTTCCATATTTTTTGCCCAAACTATCCAAATTCTGGCCCGGATTGTGAACCCAGCGAATAAGATGAAGGAAAGTGCAAAAAGTGCTTTTTCCCGTATAAATCTCCGTAAAATTAAATGTACCGAGACGTTTTAAGACTACGGCAATCGTCGAACACATTCGTAAAGCGGGAAACGGAATTCACACCACAGCTCGCGCTGTTCGCTTTAGACGTAATGACGTAGTGGAAACAGTGTTTCAGTAGAACTAGGTTTAATGAGTATGATAGTTAATAATTGTGCTATAAGTTTAGCATGTTGAAGTTGTAATAGGCAAACACATAGCATGGTGGACTGATGTGTGCTGACAACCGCAGGGCAGGACTTTTACCCACAATGTGGATGGGTGATCGCGGTGACGCAGTATAATTTAATTTGAATATAAAAAGTGTTCTCACTATCAAATGCCTAAAGTGAAAAAAGAAATATTCTAATTAGCTGTTATAATTACGATGGTGCCTTGAAATTGGGCCTATTAGCGTCGTTGTGATAGGTGACAGTTTCGCTAACGATTTTTTAAGGGAATAGATGATATGAAAAATGTAATATGAATAACTATTAAAAAAATAAAAATAAAGGAACGGGATAAAAAATATCCTATGTCCTTCTCCTGGCTCTAAACTACCTCCCTGCCAATTTTCAGCTAAATCGGTTCAGCCGTTCTTGAGTTATAAGTAGAGTAACTAACACGACTTTCTTTTATACCTATATATATAGATTAAACAAATGAAAATGGAAATAAAATAATGAAAAAAATGTATGTCCACATGGACATTTGGCGGAGCATTAAGCTGTACCTGTACATAAATAGCTAATTGTTCCACCAAACTTACACGCTAACGCAATGTGCACAATGCACAAATACAACGTGTAACGGTCGTGGTTTGTAACACCTGCAAATTGGATAGTCAAATCGGGATGACATCCAAACCATCTGTTTAAAGATACAAAAAATAAATGCTGTAAGCAGTAGTATATGGCAAAAGAAATAGAAAGTATTTAAAATTATCTTTGTCTGTCTTCCCGTTAAAGTACAACGTGAGTGTCTTCAAATCCCAAGTAAATAGGTATCTTCTAGGTAAGCGTGCTATACCCTAGACCGCACATCTGCTTAACATCAGGCAGTGTGTAGTCAAACGCAAACCTATTCGAAATAAAAAAACAAAAAAAAAATCTTAGAATGGGGTGTAATGTACTGTTAGTGATAACAAAGATGTTTATTATTACAATGTGTACGCGATGTGAACTCTGCGTCCCAGCCACTACGCTATCAAACTCTCAAGTCAAGCAACTCTGACGATTTCATTCAATTTCCATTTCTTGGAACAAATTTGGCCAAATATTTGACCCGGAAGTTGCCCCACTGTGTCTCGCCGCGCGTTGCGTAACGCAACCGCCATAAATTTCAGGTCGGGCCGCCGTTTCACCGACGATAAATCTAACCATTCACTAATACACCACATTCAAATGTACCGAAAGGGTGAGGGGTGAGGGGGGTTAATCTCGTATGCGGCTCGAGATTTTAGGTAACCCCCTCCCCCCATCGTGCCCCCTTTTTCACCTTAAAAGCAGTGCGTAACTTACGACTGTGCGTCTCATTGTATATTGGAGTTGAGGTGTGTTCACATGATGTGTTAAATAGGTGGATGTGTCTCGTGTATTTGACAAGAATGTAGATTTTGTGTAGTATAGACCATCAAGAGTTAAGCGTCAACTTATTTCGCGACCTTTAGAAGCTTGACATTTTCAAAGTCGAAACTAATTAAGATCTTCAAGTTTACGAGCTTCATGTTCGACCAGATTTTTACTTATGGTTAGGCGAGATGGAGGCACAAGGTTACTCATCAAAAATAAAAGATCGTAGCAACGCAGTGTAAGAAGATTTTTAGTACTTATAAAAAAGACAAAAATAAAATAGCACCCATTGTAATGCTGTCAATAAGTTTGATCTCAGTTTTCCGTGCACATATACGTAGGCAAGACCCATCGACTTAGCATTTTTTTCTTTATGATGGCGAGACCGGACCAGGCGCTAACAACCCAAAAGCAAAACTATTGTCAAATAAAAAGAAATGACGCAAAATATATACTTATGAAGGATTTTTTTCTTTTTTTGATCTTAATAATAAGCAGTACCTACTAGGATTGTAATTTACATACTAAATAGGTAGGGTCAGGCGAGGTAATTGTAAGACTGACAAAATTGTTGGTAGAAATAAGACACAAACGATAATCTATTAAAAACATCAAATAGTAAATAATAGTATAGTTTAAAAGAAACCATGATGTTGAATAACTTAGTGTATTTTTTGATAATCTTTACTATCTGTTTCCGAGAGTTACTTGTATCATACAAAATAATTGTGCTCAAAAAATTTATCTCAAAAACTTTACATTAGCGTCGGAAAACTTTGTCCATGATAGGTCGCGCGGTAGCCGCACGCGCACCGCTCCGCGCCACTCGTAGCGAGTTGAACCGTTTTTGCTCGGACAATCCGCCAATTTAGTCTATATTTCACGCACACGATAAGGACGTTATATTTTTACAGGAAAAAATGAGACACGTTTTCGGGAAAATGTAAAACTGCTTTCGGGAAAAAACAAGACAGGATTTTAGAAGAAATTACAATGCCACTAAATTATAAGCCAAAACCAAAGAACTGTAATAAGAAAAACTTATAGGATTATGTAGAAAATGTCCAAAGAGGTGAAAATTTACTAACAATATAACAGCTATTTAACCCATTTAAAAACTAAAACTATAATTTCGTCGTTATTCCCGATATTTCTATAGTTTTTTTTTTATCCAGACAAACCGAATTACGACGGAAATCTATATTTGAAGCAAAAAATAAAATAAATGCACTCTTTTTGTATCTTGACCTAAAATTATCATAATTTAATTATCGTAAAATTGTCTTACTCCCTTACTTTGATTTTCAAATTTTTCTCCCAATTTAACAGCAATTTATTCACTCTTATATCATCTTTATGGTCTCATATAATTAAGTAGAATACATTTCAGTGTGATTCTGAGCTAAGTATATTATGTATACCAAATAGTTACACCTTATCAACATTAGCTTCTTAAGCGTAGAATTATTGGGAGATTGATTTGTCAATTTTTGCAAGTCAAAATAATGAGATTTTTTGAAATGACAAAGGTATTTCGTATCATTGATTTTCTGTCTTATGATAACACTTGCAGGCGAATAACGCTTAAATCCTAGGAAATATATTTAGTCTTATATTTGGACAACGGGGTTTCAAATTTACCCCATACTGGCGGAAAAATATAAGACACATATTTTTGATAAAAGTTTTTGAATTTTGAATCGTTATTAGCCAATTCATAATAATGGTGCATAGATGGCATGTAAGTCGACATTTTGAGGTATTCAATATTGAAATTAAGTGTTTTTAATAGGTCGAAAATGCAAAAGTTATGAAAATCGCCTCACTCTACCCAAAAATGTATTTTTTACGGAAAAAATACGGAGAATAAACCTTAAGCCGCAGCAATATTTGTCGCACTAAAATATCGACGTTGAAGATATTTCACAACGTGAATATTCGTAAGGAATAATATTGGTAACATTATTTTTAGGTGTCTGATTTTCAATGGTATCTTATTTGAATAAAAATACCCAAAATATTGCTCTACACGATAAAAGTTTTTATAAGGTGGGTAAATAGAATAAAAACAATACGAAATCTACGAAAAAATATACTATGATGTTATTATATCATCATCGTCACCATCCATAGCCCTCATTATCCGACTATTGGGTATAGGCCTCTATGTTATAGGTCCTGTTATATAAAATATATTTCTTAATTATCTACGAACAATTCTTTTCCTTATTCAATAAAGAGAGTTGATTGTATAATTATGTACTATTTCACTGAATTAGTTCTGTCATTACATGAGTAACCGTTAAAAAGTAGGAATACGTAAGTAGGTTAACAGCACTGATACTAAAAATCTAAGAGTGTATTTGTTTTGAAGGTTGAATTATTTGTCTTTCATGCAGTAACGTGACAACGGTGTGATAATCTGATGTCATTTATTATCGAAACAGTTTAGTTCGGGGAATGTTGCAAGCTACTAATAACACGCGGGTAAAGTTCCTGTTAAGCTAGTTTTTTTAAATTAATATTGCACCATATGAATAGTGCATAAAAATTGATATAAATAAGCGAAGTTTCTAGAATTTCACACTTAAATACTAAGTAAAGTAGACGACAATGAATACAACGGTGGATCCTTGTGGTACAAATTACCCTTTATCATCAAACTGTCTGAATAAAATAATACAGGCTTAAAGTTTTAATTTGTTCTATCCAATCATAGAAAAAAAAACAACACGTTTATATTGAATGCTAGAACATTACAAAAGGAAAACACAGTCATTACCAGTTAATTTCTCAAAATCCCGCAACATTGCTCAGCTCGAACTATTCCAAACCTTGACACACAGCAGATTTCTTCATCTACAATCCTGGTTTCTATTTCAAAGCCTTTAAGCTCATAATGGCAAATCACACTTGCCTTTAGATCTGAAAGCAGTACGAAACAATCAATCTTTCTTAACTTCGAAAGGTAAGTCTTCGCGTCGACCGCAACCTCGAGGCGTTAAAATTTGACAAGCAAAATGGAAACTTTTTATTGAGACCCTCATCTCTTAAGTTGGAAACTCGCCCGTAATATTTAAGAGGCAAGTTTCAGACTTGGCAAATATGAAAAAGGCCGTAACTCGACTTGTCGAGTTCTTTTTGGGGTTCTGGCGAGGAAAACATTGTAAAGCGAATCTTTGAAAATAGGGAGGAGAAAATGTGAAGCTATTTTGGAACGAAGACCAGTGAAGCTAAGGTATGCTACGTTTCAGTTACGCCGTGGTAATTTGTCGTAAAATGAGAAAGGATTCAGAAGGTGCTGTAACACTGTGACACGTAAACGTTTTTTTGTCCAAAAAAGGAACTGCCTAAAATTGCTTTTGTCTAACACTAAATAGAGATACGTACGACGAAATGAACTTGAATATATATATATATATATATATATATGTTACAGCACCTTCTGAATCCTTTCTTATTTTAATAAATATATATATAGCACTAGAAATAAAACAATAATAATATTTCACATTTTAAAGTGCTATGAATTATATTATACTGTAGTGTGTAGTGTATAAAAATATATTGTTTAAACTTGATTAAATATAATTAATATTTATATATTGGGACTGGGCGGGACATGTGTCGCGGATGCACCCCGATCTATGGGCCAGGATCATCACGGAGTGGGTGCCTGACGGACGACGCAGCCAGGGAAGACCCAAGAAGCGCTGGCACGATGATCTTGACTCATTCGAGAGGGGTTGGCAAGAAGTTGCGATGGATCGAGACTCATGGAAGGAAATGGAGGAGACCTTTGCCCAGGAGTGGGACAGTATAGGTTAATAGAAAAAATATATATATTTATAAAGTTTTACAACTTTGCCGACCGAAGACCTTACCGAGTACTTAGAAATTTCCAGCTAAATTAAATATATCAAAGCCAAAATTTCAGCTAAAACACCGAGACCGGTGGTGTTTGGTCCATTTCTTTTTGTAGCGAAGTTTGTTTCGCACCGGGGATAAACAAGTGTTGTAGAGCTTAAGTTACCTCCGCCGTGGAATGAACTTTTTAGCTGATAAAATGGGAGAATTTTGGTAGTTCGAGACTGGCAACTTTGCAGAGGCTCTCCACCATTGAAGTTTGGAAATTTTTAAGTTATTTTGTTGAGAAAAATAGTTAAGTTTCTTTTTAGTGAATTCGGTAATACTTTATTTTGTTTTAGGGTGTGAAGTAGTTTATACTGGTTCAAAAGTGAAATAGCTATTGCTGTATTTTCACACAGTTTAATTTAGTTTCATCTATGTGTTTTTAGGTGAAATCTTGTACTTGCAATTTTACCTCCTTCCCGTTAAATTAAAAAGAGCAAGTAGATAAAATCTACGGTCTAAAAGCAAAAAACATTCCGTTAAATTTTTGTAGTCGCGCAATATGTTAAATTAGTAATATATTGTTACTACATGTAATAGTAATTTATTTATATAAACCATAAATATTATCATTAATATTAATTACAGTAATAAGTTGATAATAAAACGAACTTCTATTCTTTTCAGAAGAACACGCAGGATGATTTGGGGGTCGACGATAAATATACTATATATCTACGCAATTACATTAATTCTTCTCTTAAGTTAAAATTATATGCAATGACAATTTTTTTTCGTTATTTCTTTGTATAATTATTAATCATTGTGTTTGAAAATAAATCTGTTCAACCTATTACATACAGACAAACATATTACCTCCACTTTTTTGGAAATCGGTAAAAAGTTAAGTAATCTTTCTTTTGACACTGTGTAGTGGTTTTTTGATAATAGTAACAAATTGCCAACCACAAACACACCACAACAAAATCTAAAACACCTCGGTTTATTTATTTTTGATATAGATAATGTAAGCATGATACTACAATAATTTAATTTAGCCTAATGAAGATTATTTGAACAGACTAACAAAGATTGTTTTGTTCAAATCTTGAGAAAGATGTCACCTTGCTTAAACTTGAAATAATCTGGAGGTGACCTTTAAATTACGTTGAGTTGTTTATACTAAAATAGAAGCCAAAATAAAAAAAAATAAAAGAAAAACATGATGAAAAGAAAAGAAAAATAAAGATCAGAACATAATTAAAATATATTTTGATTAAAATGTAGGAAGAGGTCGTGTCGAAGGATATCATTAGGAAACAAACAAAAAAACAATAACTCTGTACTAGACAACCACATTAGGTACATAAAAACAAAGTACAGGGGCAAAACAATACAATGTATAGGTTTCTAATTGGCAGCCTTATCGCTTTAAGCGATTTCAGGTAACCAAGGAAACCATCATTAAAACTGAGAAGCTTAATAGGTAATTGCTCTTCTGACAAAAACCTTATTCATTAGTGATGGTGAATCAGCGCGACCCTGCGGACATAATGAGGTCATCCGTCCACCTTGTCGGTGGACGTCCTACGTTGCGCTTGCGTGGTCTTCACTCGAGAACTTTTCGACCCCCTCAGTCATCAGTCCGATATATACCCTACCCACTGCCATTTCAACTTGCCAATCCGTTAGCATATGTCGGTAACTTTGGTTCTTCTACGGATCTCCTCATTCCTGATTCGATCTCTCAGAGAGACTCCGAGCATAGCCCTCTCCATAGCTCGTTAAGCTACTTGGAACTTATTGATAAGGCCTATAGTAAGAGACCACTATGAGTGATCTCTCTATTTACCTACCTACTCGTAATAGATTTCCAATAAGAAGGGCCGGTTTTACGTATTTCTAGTGCAATGTTATGGTTCTGTGCAAATTTTCCGACCAACAATTTGTTGCGTGGCCTCCTTTTAAAACCTTTCCAACTCTATTATAAATGAAATTATTAAATCTATTTTGAATTATAAAGCTTAAGTACCGCATTTACTGTAAATATTT
This sequence comes from Hypomecis punctinalis, assembly GCA_949316475.1. Taxonomy (NCBI): domain Eukaryota; kingdom Metazoa; phylum Arthropoda; class Insecta; order Lepidoptera; family Geometridae; genus Hypomecis; species Hypomecis punctinalis. Next base: position 11,072,227 of record OX438802.1, read on the forward strand.
TGACCTTGAACTACAGCAATAAACAAAAATGCTCGTTCACGACAATAAACGAAAAATTAACCCATTTTTGGACCAGTTTTATTGTGATTCTTTATTTTCTATCCGCGGGTTGTTGCGTGCGCCATTAATACCGGAATATAAAAGGTTGCCATAACAATACGCAAAGTATTTTGTTAGAAGTCGCCGAATCAGTGAATATGATTTGACTTCTATAATTTTATTAATGTTATCAGTGACATCTCGGGATCTTATAATTTATCATTTACTGACCTATACTGGGTTCCAGTTAGAAAATTACTGGTGGTATAAAACGTTTAGAGGTTATTTTGTACTCTTTTGTTGCTGCTAAAGTTAAGGTGATCTTGATGTACCAAAGTCAATTGTAAGAAGTTTTGTGTAAATCATATTAACTGGTAAGCTTTATAGGTACATCTATGTTTGTGTTTTGTATAAGATTATTTAAATAATAGTGTGCTAGGCAAACATATTAATTTGTTTGAATATTAATAAATAATGCTGTATAGAAACATAGATGAAGTCGATGACGGAGCGTTTAAAAAGCTAAAAGTAACAAGTTACAGTCTAAATGCTTGTAGCGCTCCATCTCTGGCGGTTTTTAAAGAACTTGTATATAATCATTATATGTCGCAGTTGCAGTCTCTCTAGGATGGTACACATTCACTATCAATATTACTGTTCCATAATTATTTATTTTCGCTTATTTTTGTCATCAGTATAAGCTGTTTAAATAGAGTAATTTATAATTTTCCGATATAGTTGATTTATTATAAATATTAATTTATTTTAATTTATTAGCATGTATGTTGTTTAAGTAAGTATATACATAATATATCACTTTCATACACACCCCGTCGCCTAAACCTTTAAATCAATCCTTCACAAGTAACGGTTGCCTGGAAGAAATTGCTTTTTAGCGATAAGGCCGCCGATTGTAACACTTACTATAAGTTCCTAGTCTAAGTTTTCCTAGTTTATTTAAGTTTTGGTATGGCAATAAAGAATCTATCTATCTATTACTCTATTTTAAATTTTATCTTCATAATATACTACCCATATTGATCGATCCACTGCTAGACATATGCTTCTACATGTTTAATGAAACCGCACCCTAAGCCACTCAAACACAAACGGTCGTTAATTCGGGTACTTCATCGACGGACCGATATTTTATTGAGCAATGGTTATTTCAAATAACATTTTTTGCATTTTGTTCGATTTTTATTTGACAGTTGCCTTGAGCGACGTTTTAAGTGGGTTGTCGGGGAAAAGGGCTGAAAATGTTGAAGGGCTTAGATTCATTTTAGAGGTTGGTTTTTGAAATACAGATCTATTAATTTAAAACGATTCGTAAAAAGGTTTAAGCCTCATTTTTGAGTATCTTTGAACGACTTTCACGAGTTAGAAATATGTATATTAAATTATTTATTTCTGTTATATATACATATAAATTTATGCATCATTCATCATTATTCAGTAAAAATTATAAAATAAATAAATAAACGTTTATTGTTCTTAAAAGTTAACACAAAACAAGTTGTACACTAGATCCTAAACTAGGCCGTCCTGTGTCGTGGGATCTAGATTCATTCTTATGTTATCAAAAACAAAATTATATACCTCTATAATACAGAAACTTAATGTAACATTCATTGTGCACTGGATTCCATACTAGGGTGCAAGCCGCTTTCAACCGTTACATTATCGTTAGAGATCTGTAGGGAAATGCTATGTCCAGCAGTAAACCTCATACGGCTGATATCATGAAACAAAATCTACTGCTGCACGTAAGCATCCTTTTGAGATCTCTAATAATGCCGATTGGAAGCGGTTATCCAGGGCGATTCAAGTTATCTGTCCTGTCCACCTTGTATGCAAAAAGAGAGAGAGAGATACTTACGACTTACGCGCTTGCCAGTAAGGCACATGCCACACGGGCGTTGACGCCGCGTAATTGCACCGCGGCGTCACCGCCGCTGCACCGCCGCGGTGCAGCGGCGGTGCTGAGCGTCGTCGCGGCGACACCGCGGCGCCCAGTGTTGCCTTAGACACTGATGACATCTAGGCAGTTAGCGAAAAAAAGGTTTTAGGTATAACCGGCTGAAGATAAGTAAAATCTCTCATATACATTCTGATTTTGTGTGAGCCAACCGCAAAAAGAAAGTGTTTTTGTTCTTCGTTTGATATATTAGAGAAATAATGTGGCCGATCGATAAAATCTGAAATAGATGCATTGATTTGTGCAAAGTGACATGAAAAATATCTCATAAGCCCATCGAGTATGGACTTGTGTGATTTGTCACGACGACTGGCACAGTAACAGCTGTCCAAGTGACAGCTTTCAAACTTTAAAGTGATTTATCTCGGTCATTATCGATTCTAGACTACTGCTGTCTTCACAAAAGTAATAGAACTCGACAAGATCTACATTTCGAATGACAGCTGTCAAACTTCAAAGTGAGTTTATCTCGGTTATTATTGATTCTAGACCATTAATGTCTCCACAAAAGTGATAGAACTCAACGAGATCTACATTTCAGATGACAGCTGTCAAAACTTAAAAGTGATTTATCTCGGTAATTATTGATTCTAGACTACTGCTCTCTTCACAAAAGTAATAGAGCTCAATGAAATCTACATTTTGGATGACAGCTGTCAAACTTCAAAGTGATTTGTCTCGGGTATTATTGATTATAGACCATTGATGTCTTCACAAAAGTGATAAAGCTTAACAAGATCTACATTTCGGATGACAGCTGTCAAACTTCAAAGTTATCCGAAATCTAGATCTCGTGGAGCTTTATTACTTTTGTGAAGAGAGCAGTAGCCTAGAATCGATATCACCGAGATAAATCACTTTTAAGTTTGACAGCTGTCATCCGAAATGTAGATTTCGTCGAGCTCTATTACTTTTGTGAAGAGAGCAAGTAGTCTAGAGTCAATTATAACCGAGATAAATCACTTTTACGTTTGACAGCTGTCATCTGAAATGTAGATCTCGTTAAGCTCTATCACTTTCGTGAATTCATCAATGGTCTAGAATTAGTGATAACCGAGATAAATCACTTTTAAGTTTGACAGCTGTCATCCAGAATGTAGATCTCTTCAAATTCTATCACTTTTGTGAATACAGCCGTAGTCTAGAATTGATAATGACCGAAATAAATCACTTTGGAGTTTGACAGCTGTCATCCGAAATGTAGATTTCGTCGAGCTCTATCACTTTTATGAAAACAACAGTAGTCTAGAATTGATAATGACCGAGATAAATCACTTTGAAGTTTGACAGCTGTCACTTGGAAAGCTGTTACTGTGACATTCGTTGTGACCAATTACACGATCTGATTTCTAACGTGTTCGAGGGATTTTTCTCATCTTCAGTTTAAGATTGAACGGTTGTCGTCAAAACCTTTTTTCCCGCTAAAAATTCATAGAATACTCGAATACTCTAGATTTAATGTCTAAATCGCTACCGGCAACACTGGTAGCCGCGGTGACGCCGCGACGACGCTCAGCACCGCCGCTGCACCGCGGCGGTGCAGCGGCGGTGACGCCGCGGTGCAATTACGCGGCGTCAACGCTCGTGTGGCATGTCTGTAAGGCGACATTACTTTGTCAGTTTGTATTATTATTTATCAAGCCTAAACAACTAAATCAATAGATCATGTTTATTAAATAAGCCATTGACAATGATTGTTGCTGAAATCCTACTTCCTATCCTACTAATATTATAAACGCGAAAGTTTGTGAGGATGGATGGATGTATGGATGTTTGTTACTCTTTCACGCAAAAACTACTGAACGGATTAAGATGAAACTTTGCAATAATACAGCTTATATATAAGAATAACACATCCTACTTCCTACTAATATTATAAACGCGAAAGTTTGTGAGGATGGATGGATGGATGGATGTATGGATGTTTGTTACTCTTTCACGCAAAAACTACTGAACGGATTGAGATGAAACTTTGCAATAATATAGCTTATATATCAGAATAGCACATATGCTATAAATTATAATGATATATTGCGTATGCGGGCGAAGCCGCGGGTAAAAACTAGTAAAAAACAAAACTGAATTTTTGTGTCAAATATGACAGAAATTTGGAATCATCTAGTTGCTATGGATCCCCTGCTACCCATAACAAGATCTCTGTAAGGAATGGTGGCAGTAAGGGAATTTAAATTTAATTCCACTCGACTATATATGTATTGTGATTTTCTTTACTAGAATACGCTTGCACTTAAGCAGATGCGCCAGATGTGACCACTGTCCCAGTTTTGGCCATTCGATGTCAAAATTATTGCCTAAATAGATTATTAACAATTTAACACCATAAATATTGTTTGTGTGATTGTCAAAGTTGATATCATTTTTATCATTTAAAAAAAAAATTAACACGCTTTTAGTAGGTCGACCTGTTTGTAACTATGTAATGGAATCTAAGGTAACTAATTTAACCATCTTCCAAGGTTCCAGCTGTATGTACCTAGTTCTGATGACAATGTCGCAGCCAACTAGCTTAATTAGCCGTTATAAGTAACACCCAGACACAGAACAAACACATATGTTCATAACATAAATGCTTGCCCTGGGCGGGGATCGAACCCAGGCCTCGTTGATCCAGATGTCAGGGTCACTAACCACTGAGCCACCGAGGTAGTCAAATTGTGACCAAACTTGTTTTAGATGCGTTTTGGACAGGACTGACACCATTTTAGGGTATTTTTAAGAAGTTGCACTAGGTATATAGACTATTATACTTTGAGATCTTACTTCATCAGATACTTTACTTCTGCCCCTGTTTTAACAACTATAGTGAAAACACAGTAAGTAATTTATACAGATATACAATGTATTTGTCTACCAGTGTCGGAGTCGCTTAAGGGTGACATCTATGGCAAATTTTGAACAACTTTTACTATGACACCGACTCTGAATATGTAAAAAAACTGGTTTTCCATACGATTTTTATTAGATTTTCAACAAAAAGTATGGAATAGATGTTTTTTTTTGCGTTTTCAGAGTTGATCCCACTGTAAAAGTTCAAAATTTGTCATATATGTCACCGTTTAAACCTCCGACACCAGTTCATTCATCTCGTGTCAATGGCTAGACAATTTTTTTTTATTCAAGTTTTTTTTTTTTTTTAACTATATACAAATTATTTACATGGTTTAGATGTTTTGGGACCATTATCTGGCCACCTCTACCGCGTCCGACACCGGTAAACAAACACATTATATAATATAAGAAGTTTATATACAGGGTTACTGGTAATCAATTAGCATCCTTTTAAAGGCTTATTCTGTACATCAAAACTAACAACTTTACAAAGTACAAACTTAATCCGCGGCTGCATGAAAGCTTACTTCTACCTATGTTTGTAAAATCAGTATGACAAAAGGGTTCTTACTGTCAGCATTGAGCTAAAGCTTCACCTGTATAGGTATACCTGTCAGTGTAGTACGGACAGTTTCACCTCGGCTGCCCGTAAATAATACAGTGTCACCGACGGATTTGCCCACGTCACTGTGACAAAGGAAAATGCGCCACGAGTTATGACACTCTCGGCTCCCTTTTGTTTGGCTAATGTTCCCGTTTTTTATGCGCCTTTTTATGTTTGTCTCTTTTTGGCCCCCGAGAAAAGTACCAGGTGTCGGGTTTAGTGACGCGCCCGTTTTGTTTAGGTCATAAGGATTTAGAGAAAAGCTTTCTCTGTACCCGGCGCGCGAGATAAATATACTATACAAGTGTTGATTGACTAAAACTCTTACACCAGGGCTAACCACCTGGCCTATACGGTCTTTAGTGTTGATTTGCATAATGCAAGTACTTTCAGGCGACCTACATCTACCCATGACATTAAGTACCTAACCAAAAGGAGTCGACACTGCAAAGCGTACCCCTCTGCCAAAAGTACGCGACCGGCGCCGGTCATTCTCGTTATATAAATATACCGGTCTGGTTGCGCTTGCGTTGCGTTAATTTTCAGCTAGTGTTAGTTAATTACATTTGTGTGCGTGTAAACTTGCTTATATTTTGGTTTGTGTGCGTTTCTTCACCCCCCACTGACTAGGCATACTTCGGTGCTTAGGCGTGTCGACTCCTTTTGGGTAGGTACTTAAAGACCCATCATTATGAACAATGAACAGCTTCAACTAAAAAAAATCGGCATGGTTGCATCGCAAAAGAAAAGTTGGCTGTTCCTTATATCTCGGAAAATCCTTGCACTTGACAAAGCATAATCTTGTATGAAGCAAAATAATATATGTGCTCACCACAAAATTCATGCCTTCAAAGATGTTAAATAACGCGATGTTTAGTTTTGGTAATAATTTTAGCATGTAATTATTGGCAGCACGTTTACTTATGCTTATTCGTGACAAATTATTCATTACCCTGCTAAATTGGGATGACATGTCTCATCTCGAGAGATCTATGGTCTAGGTGCTCGAGGTGTCGCGCGCAGTTTGAGAGCGGATCTGTGACGGCGGGGGTTTGAAATATTGATGAGTCGTTACGGAATTGTAAAGTTTTTTGGGAATTAGACACAAGTGTGTGAGAGCATGAAATGTGAAGGTTTAATCTGTTATGAGTTTGATTCACACTTTGACATTACTTATACATCATAATCGTCTTTGTAATTATGTCCAGCGTAGAATAATATATCAGTGGACAAGGACATTGATAGGGGTTGGAAGCAACTAGCATCTATTCCATGTAAGTGGGCCATATAATATTTTCCTATTTAGGTATTTATTTTTTGCAATGTTATACGCGTCACCATTGCACGTTATAAGTGCGTATAGCCGTATAGTGTAATGCATTATAATAGCGCCCTCAGAATTGTAATATACTAGTTTTTTCCTACAGTTAGCACCTATACTATTTGTTTAATTGCCTATGACTCAATTTAATGCAAAAAATCAAATCAATCTATTGCTCTGTTTGTAAAAGTATAACAAAAAACAAATTCTTGAAATGGTTCGGATTAATTATATCAGTAAAGTTAATTTTCTTAAAGAATATTGTATTTCAGTAAAGTTCAATGCCTTAATTATATTTTTACAATGTCTTAGTTATTTGTTTCGAGAGTGCAGCCTTTGCTGCTCAGTGCAAAGTCGTGGAATTTCCCCCCGGGCCCGCCGTTCGATGCACGTTGTTCCCGCTCTTTGCTGGAGCCCTCTTGCTTCTTTTTAATTAGAACATTGGATAACAAGCCTGTTTTTTAGTTTTGTTTTTTAAATGTTTACTTAGGTATAAATTGTATTGTTTTAGTTTTGGTCTTAGCATGTAATAGAGTTTTTAGTGGGCATTTTTTATTTGGTATTACAAGCAGCGCCACTGACACTAGTATCCGTGCCTCTAATCATTTATTAGTTTCAATTGTACTTTTGCTTGCTTGCTTGTAACCAACCCCATTGAGCTCAATTTTTACCTACTTTGAGCCATCAGATTATCTTTAAACTTTGCACACATATCAAAAACCGATGACAATGCATTTATAAAAAAAAATAATGAGTCCTATGCATGTTTTTTAGTTTTTTTAAACTATATTTATTAGAGTCGATTCTCACATGTTAGTCAAGCCACCGTTCCGTAACAGTACTGGCACCGTACCGTCTCAGTGAAAAATAATTCTTTCATACAATCTCTATATATCAGTGCCGTGTCAGTGCCGACACCGGCAATCAGTGGCAAAAATAATTTGCCGGACTGTTATTTTGTGTACTTTTTTTGTAATTTTGCTAAGTTTAAAAAAATATATAATATAACTAAACAAATATTAGGGGACATATTATACACGGTCTTTGACCCCAAACTAAGCAAAGCTGATAAAGTGATATGGCTCCCAGAGACTGATACATTACATATATTATAATTATGTACATTTTTTATATACATATACACCTACTTAAATAATAACATAACAGTTAATCACAAAAAAGGTTGCCCTGGGTGGGAATTAAGCCCACGCCTCTTGAAATTAAAATGTTTTATATGTGGTACCAATTAGATAATGATACTTGTAAAGGAATTTTTAAAGGCAAGGTAATATTTAATGTATTACTTTTACTTATGTAACAACTTTTACTTATGTAGAAACGGTACTTGACCTGGTTTGAATTAATATTAGAAACCTTTGTAGGTTTTAAACGTATAGCTTTTATAACTAACATGAACATTTTCCTTTATTCGTTTCAATTACAAACAATGGTACGTCGTGTATCTAGCCGAGCTATTAAAGATCTACTAAACGCTAGTGGCCCAGCTTAAGATTTTATCTCTCGGTAAACGCGAACTACCACGAGATAGTCTCAAACAGTCGCAGATAGTGTCTGAATGGTACATATTGAGTCAGCATTGGACGTCGGAGGAATTGCTCGCCCATTGGATTTTATCGCGTAATTGAATTGAACAAGAGCTCAAAGTAGCTCGCTTGCTGACCGCCACAGTCACTTTGGAGGTTTTCACTTCTTTCGCTTTAGTTTATTTTGCCAGTAGAACATTTTTAGATAACTTTGAAATTAGTCGACATTTCAAAAAGTAAAAGTTGTAAGTATGTAAACTGTCAATCTATCGATGGGTAACCTGGAAGTTACAGTAGCTATGATGACACGCTAAATTGTAGGACTCTATTGTTAACCTCTTATATAAATTCAGATCCTACAGGTGGTTTATAAATTCTGACACTAGGGCTGGCCTGTAAAAACTTACTTTTAATAATATAATATATATATACTACCTAATAATAAGGAAGAGCCTAGGTCCCACGACACAGGTCACCCTAGTGTGGGAACTAGTGCACAACTTGTTTTTGTAAATTTTTATGGAACAATAAACGTTTTATTATTTATTTTTATTTTTAATAATGAAAACAAAGAATTTATTTACGGTATTACTAATTTACTTATCTTACTTTACACAAAATATACATTTTAAAACAATCGTTTAGAGTGGTACTTTGCCTATTTAGTACGGTTAAAACGAGAAAGTTAATTACTACTTACCTTTTTAATATAAAAAAATAATATGGCATTAAACACATGCCATACATTGAATATATTCAATTTTGTATTATATTTTATAGAAAACTATTTGAAAGCGTTTTACACAAATTGGAATTCGAAGAGTAATTTAAAAATATACGAAAATCTTCCAGGCTCGTGTAAAATTCTTGCTATCCAGAAGCAATTTAAAATATTTGCTATAGCAAAAACGAGCGCCCAGTGTTGCTGCTATTAAAATATTCTCAGTATTCAGACACGGGGGCTGCAACAAAAATTTTCATAAAACAACAACGTTGTACGGACCGCAGTGGGGCTACAGTACAGGGGTGTGACCAGTAGACAACTTGAACTCCCCACTGGAGTTGCATAATATAATTCTATAGAAACGGTAGTTACACTTCTCATGCTTTAAAATATTGCGTTCTCATTTGTGCACATTTGAAATTTTTAAAAACCAACAAATCTTGCTGACTATGAATGTGCCCGGACACTCCTTGTCTAGGACTAGAAATAAGTAAAAATGTTGCAAGTCAACACAAGTGGGTGTTAAAATCTTTGCAGTAGCAATTAGAAATCATTTTCCGTTATGTCTCCATTCGACCAAACAATAACAAACATTGAAAAACTTTTCTGTACATGTCGGTAGAGGTCAGTAGGCTTCGCACAGGCGAACACAGATTTTATCGAAATTGGCTGGAAAATAGTGCCACAGTAATAGCTTCCTTTTTGAAAATAAGGACTTTTCCTACTGGTCCCTAGTTTACTGCGTTACTGCGCTCCGTGTAGCCCGAGGGAGGTTGTACTTACCAATAAATAATAATATAGCAATGCAACGGCAACGGAATTTAATTATTCCCAAGCAAGGCAAGTGGCGAGATTGAGAGGAATAAATGTTTGCAAGTCCTTGACATTGTGCTGGAATTCACTGGCGCCACTGTCGAACAATGGGAAACAAATAACTTTCCAGTCTCTGCACATTGCGCTATATTTTTTACCCGACTCCCAAAGAAGGGTATTGTTTTTCGCGCGTATTTTGTATGTTTGTTTATTAAGTTTTTTATTCCCACTTATTTTTCAAAAGGCCGAATGGATACTGGCAATTAGGGTATCGTTAGATTTGTCTCAAAAACTCAAGTGTCTTTCGTTAGGTTTTTAAAGGTCAAACCTCGATTAAACACAAAATCGATCGAATTATCATCGATGTAGTAATTTTTACCTTATTTCCTAATTTTATAAAAACGATTTTGATTTCGATAATTTTTAAATGATCTACCAAACAAAAAACAAGAAACATCAATATCGGTTCATAATTGGCTGAGTTTTTTTTCTTCTTCGTGTAGATGATCCACAAATAAATAAATGTATTATTAGCTATCAGAAGCAGGTTTATTTAAAAAAATACACGTGGTATAACCTAAACTTATTTAATTAGGTATTACAATTTTATAATTTAACACACAAAATCAAAAGTACCGACAGTAAAAACTTCAACACAATAATAATCTATTTGGATGTAAACTGACAAGAGGTCCGCTCCGCGCAAAGGTTCGAGAAAGAATGGCCGATCATCGGCGCGCTTGCACCAGCTTTTATACTTTTTCATCGGTTGGTCTTCTAATAGTATATTATTATATTATTTAAACGGCATTTTCCCAATGCCTTGCTGCTACCACTCCGCTAAAGGACGCGTCGTATTCTTAAGTCCGTATATTGGCGGGGTAATCGCATACATCCAAAAAAACACACCTACAACCGAATTGAGAACCTCATTTTTTTAAGTCTGTTAAAAATAGGTATTTTTATACCATACCCAGATAAAAACACCTTGGAACTTCAATAAAACTTTGGAACAAGCATTACCACCTAATTCCTCTCCCATTATGGCATAACAAGAAAACATCTTCATGTCTCATTAAAACTTCCGCCTTAAAAAACTTAGGCCATTATTCACAACAATACTTCAGGTGGATAAATATAAATGCCAAGCTCTCGAGATTTATTGCTTGGTTATTGATTTTCCTCTGATTTCCTCCTTATAAAGAGCTTGTTTTTGTGTTAGCGATGTGTGATACAACTGTTGTAATAATATTATTGTAATAAAAAAGAAATATTGCTATAGTATGTTTTGAACTGCTACCGAACCTAACAGCAAATGCTAAAAAAAATTTTTCTATAATTAGTTTTTTTTTTAATTAACTTTTCTAATCGCAAATAGCGTTTAGAAACATTTTTATTTATGTACCTTTCATATATTTTAATAGTCTAGTAGATTTGTGTGTGTGTGTGTTCGATAATTTAAAGTGAGAATTGTCACACTCAGTCTTTTACAACCGAGCTTAATTATCTCTTTTTGGAGTTTAATTTCTATTATGTGTAATGCGACTAATAAATATTATTGTTTTAAACTCGCAGCACACTAGGATTCTCTATCTATCTATCAGCCGTAGGATGTCTGCTGCTGGACATAGGCCTCCCCCATGGATTTCCAATAAGGCCGGTTGGAAGCGGCCTGCATCCAGCGCGTTCCTGCGATTTTTATTATATCGTCAGTCCACCTAGTCGGTGGACGTCCTACGCTGCGCTTGCTGGTCCGTGGTCTCCATTCAAGAGCTTTCCGGCCCCATTGGTCATCCGTTCTTCAAACAATGTGTCCTGCCCATTGCCACTTAATTGTTTTTTATTTTTTTTTTTAAATAAAGGATTCTCTTCCCTTGTCTATTACCTTGAAACATTTGTAAGACAAATAAATAGCTGCAATTAACACCTAGACTATACACACATACCTAGACATATATAAAAATAGATATTACTCAAATATTTCCCCGACCGGTATCAAACTCGAAACTATTGTTACAAGATGGGTTCTTGGATATTCAGTTAAAATGCCGATTATTCACTCTTTGCACTTTATTGCACACAATCATTTTACAAAATCACAAAACACACGACGCAATTTATTCACGCTAAACACTTCACACTGGCACTGATATTCATACACACTAGTCACAGAACACTGCACTTGAACACTTGAGATGATTTCGCTTCTATGGTAAACTAAACACTGCGGCGAACAAAAGCTCGTCAACTCGTATTTATAAATATCCGACATCCCAGGCTCGAATCCACTAGATGAACTGAGACTTTTCTTGAACTTAAAACGCTATCGTGTTGTCAAAGTAAACATCATAAAAGTTCTGGAAACCCTATTGTTCTTTCAATAGAAAAAAAAACACACAAAAATAACTATTAAAGTCGACCCGATAGCGTCGTAAGCAAATAGCCGCAGCTTACGTCGTAGTTAGTACACGCCTATCGTGTGACACTATCTTAATTGGTAGGAGAAGCACTACCAACTATCCTAGAAGCTTCTAGAAAGTACGGCAATATAGATCTGCGTCTTTTTCGTCGCACGCGTAGCTCTGTACAAAAATAGCTATATTTTATTTCTTTATTAACTCGCTTACCGTTAACATTGGAGCGAGCGACTAAAGCTCGTGCATTGGATTACCGTACTCGGGCCGGCGTCCCCAAAATTATGTCACAAGTTCCGCCTCCATATAAAAGTTACTTTACTACTCCACTAAGACCTTAAGCACAGAATGGAGATGAAGGATTATAATAAAAAGAGTCCGTCGAATAAATATTATGATCGGTCTGGTTTATTGCCGGATAATAGTAAAATACGGGGGCTGGGTGTGTGTAGAAAATGTAACGGATATTTTGGTCTGGTGGTAAAAGTTGGACGCTGTGAGATGGAGCAGTTTTAGGTGGAATTTTTATTTACCTACATGCTTGTATAAACCAAGTAGTAGGTAGCGTTTTATAGTACCTATAGTTGAGTAGAGTTAGTTGACAGTTTATTGGATTGTTTTGCAATGTGAAATAATGTATTTGCTATGCTTGTTTACCATTAAGTGGTATGATGACCTCAGTAAAACCGCAGAATCACACTGAATGCTTGCTACTTCCAGTCTGCTTTTAGACTTATTATCTGCTACTTCCAGTCTGCTTTTAGACTTATTATCTTATCTTAATTATTTCTCTATTACGTTTAATTCATTGCCCAAAAATAAGACTATTAGAAAACTCTTTTTTCGTTTGAATATTCTATAAAGTTATTTATTTATTTATTACAAATACTTACTACTATTATTACAGGCTTAGCCTAATGCAATAGTGTATGTCACTCTTATAATTATGTTAGTGTATGTCGTATGTCTTATAAAATTAATAAAGAATTTAAAATAACTATTATCACTACCTCGGCATTTTAACTGCAACATTTTTTTTACAAAATCCTACCGCAGGAATAAACCAGGACATCTTGTAAGGATAATGCCGTCTTGACAAACGCAAGCATTTTATAGGTGGCATGATGACCGCATTAAAATCACAGAATGACAATTGATGCAAGCTACTTCCAGTCTATTATTATTATATCTAGTGTTAGAGCTACAGGACGAGCTGAAATGATAATGATTATACTAACTGCATTTCCCAACTAACTTATTAAAAAGCTCCTTATATCTTTCAAAAATTCTATTAACTAAATTAAAATAACTATTCTCAATAACTTGGAATTTCCACTGAAACATCGCTTTTACAAAATTCTACCGCTTGAAAAATCCAGGAAATCTTGTAAGGAAAATGCCGTCTTGACAAACGCAAGCATTTTATGAATAAATTTAAATTCATCGACCTCACGGCCATAATGCTCGCCACATATCTTCGTGATAGTGAGTTATCACCGCTCCTTGCCGTATTTTTACTCCTTCTTTCGTGTTCCCTTGGGACTGCAGGTAGTAGTGGAGAGAATAGAATTTTGGCCGGACAGGTGTAATCGGGTATAAAAGTGATGAAATTTACTATTATGTTAATAAGGGTATAATTAAGGGTAAAACAACGCATTCGCCTTTGCGAGATTAGTATGAATTTCCATAGATTATCCGTTCATCAGCCATAGGACGTCCACTGCTGGACATAAGCCTCCCCTATGGATCTCCAAGAAGACCGGTTGGAAGCGGCTTGCACCCAGCGCGATCCTGCGGTCTTAATGACGTCATTAATCCACCTCGTGGGTAGACGTCCTACGCTGCGCTTGCCGATACGGCGGTCACCGCGGCCTGCCCACTGCCATTTCAACTTGCCAATCCGTTGGGCTATGTCGGTAAAGGACATGTCCACAAAATGTATGGAGGCTGGTATAATAATAATCAAAAATTTTTACCAATTAGACACACTTTTAAAGTGTTTGTTTGTCACATTGTACTGATCACACTGGTAGGTTATAATTTTTAATTTTAGCAAATTAAGCGATTAATGTAGAAGAATCAGCTACAAATGCAAGTAAAATAACGATAAAAACACTTTATCATTGCTAAACTAGAAAAAGTAATAAGCTGTATTGTTATTATTATATGTATAGTATACAATTTATACAATTTATTTTTCGCATTAAAAAAAATGGAGGGGTGAAAAAATCTAGATTAAATATTTTTGGGAAGCCCATAAAACAAGCTTTCAAATGATGTCTCGTATATCATCTTGGTTCGATTTTTCTATGAATAATATACCACTTGTGGACATCACCTTTGGTATAAATTTAATTTTCTTTTTATGATTCAAATAATACAAATTACAATCCTAGAAATAATTATAATAGGTATTTGAGTAATGCCAGCTTTAATACGGAGAACGCCAGACGTTTACTTGAACAAATTATTATTATTATTTTTGTTGCAAATAAATAAATTTCTTTCTTTCTTTCAAAAACTTCAACCAAATACAAACACGGAACTTACCATTCTCACCACAACTTATAACAATACGATGATGGTGAAAACGTCTCATAATTTCCAAAGAACAAACAAATAAGCCGAAGGTAAGACGCAGCCCCATCTCCGCCGTAAAGGAGGGGGGCAGGTGGGGGCGATGGTCGGCTAGCCAGTTGAATTATATTGTTATTTCACTGCGATTGGGAATCGATCGCGAGCTCGAAGGTACGTACGTCTTGCGGTTACAATGCTGTTACAGTTATGGGAAGCAGTTATGGGTATAATGTAATGGGGTAAAAGCTTTAATGGCGCGTGAATGGTCAAGAGTGTACTATATGAGAGTTAATTTATTACATTATTAGCTTTTCAAGAGGTTGATTGCTTGGTAGAATGAGTAATTTTTGCTTTATATTCGGTACTAAACTGTATTGCACCAGCTTTTTTTAATAGTCCACTGCAGGACGCAGGCCTACCCATGAAGGGTGATTGGGCCATATGCACCACGCTGGCCCAGTGCGGGTTGGTGGTATCACATACGCCATAGAATTTCTTCCTTGGACATATTCAAGTTGCCTCACTATGTTTTCCTTCACCGAAAAGCCAGTTGTGTGAAATTCCGTAACTAAATTCCAAGGAATTCACTGAGTATTTTCAGTACTTAACTAAACGATAATTATTGGTAGTATTGATAAAATAGTGCAGAATCAATACACTTTCTTTGTTGAATTGATCAAAAACATAAGAAGATTTATAAAGTGACACTAGTCAACGTCACGAACTCATCTATGGACATAGCTTAAATAAATCATTTATCTCAACTGTCTTGTCTAAAGAAGAGTCGGCGATTAACTGCAGATATAATGCGTGCAATATAATTTTGTTTTTATATTTTAAAAAATAATATAATTTTTACCTAACACGGGTGCGTAATTAATTGCGCATACCATTATGCGCAATTTATTACATGTTATTTCTCTGTAGCAAAATATGAAAAAACTGTTGAATGGATTTACTTAAATAGCAGTTATTCGAACTAACAAATATATAAACTAGGCCACAATTTTTTCATAAAACTGGACTCAGTCTTTTTGTTTTACGCCCAAAGTTTACTAAAATTTAAGTCAAATGTTTCAAATCTTATTTCATTCGAGTGCACAGTTTATTTTTACAATTTTATCAGCAAGAAGCATTTTTTAATTATTTAATAAATTACAATGATAGATAACTCGTTTATACATTTTCTTAAAACCTAGATTAGGTTTGTCTAGACAATCTAGTTCTATTTTATTAACAGTATTCAATATTTTGTGCTACAAGATACATTTTCATGCATTAACAAATTGATTTTGTATAGCAAAATTAAGATAAATCTTAGTTTTAGATATTCAACAACAAACAATGGTTTTATTACCTACCGACGTTTGTATGGAGTGTTTGTAAGGCATTTTGGTTACTGCAAAACTTACTACCACTTTTTGTTCTACTTGTATTAGTGCACTGCAGTTGAAAATCGATAGCGTGGCCGAAATTACGTCTTACGGTTACATTGCTGTAACAGTTATGGGACGCAGTTATGGGGTATAATGTAATGGGGTAAAAGCTTCAATGGCGCGTAAATGGTCAATAGTGTACGCTATAAAAGGATAAATGTATCGTGTAATTGGCTTTATAAGACGTTGTCCAGGTTAATTGGCTAGTATAATCGTTTTTTTTTCTGTAGCTTGGGCCATTCTATTTTTGGAAAACTCCGTATTGACCTAGTTGTTAAGCGTTTGCCTGATAGTGAGCGCAAAGAAACAAATATGAAACGGGTACTTCGGCTTTTACTTTTGTACTTTTTTAAGCAACGAGTTGTATTTTTTAATTTAAATTTATTAGATTGAGACTGCTAAAACGTGTAAGATGCCAGCAATACTTATCCAGCCTATTTAAAAGGAGGTATTTTTAAGAATACGATAAATAAATATTTAATTATTTTGGGACATCTTACACACGGCCTCTGACCCCAAACTAAGCAAAGCTTGTGATATGGCTGAGAATGATATACTACATATACTTAATTTTAAATACATACTTATATAAATATATAGTAACTAAATAACATCCAGACACAGAGCAAATACTTATGTTCATCACATAAATATTTGCCCTGGGTGGGGATCGAACCCACGCCTCATTATCACTATCCACTGAGCCACCGAGGCAGTAATCTGAATGAAGCCTTTCGTTTGCATTTGATATTTTACAGATGAGATAACACTGAAGACATATTAATTTTCAGAGGTCTACAAAATTTCAACTTTTTTGTGTCACACGAACTTTTACGAAAACTACCCAATTTTGTTTGTTTAGATTGTAGTGACTAGATTACTACATTGTTCTTATTTTTTAATCTCGTAAGAGTTTTTTTGGAACATCCATTTTTGCTCACCAGAAACATAAAAATATGATATATAGATAACTTAAAAAATCTTTTTTTTTTGGCATTTTTGACACATACATTTGGCGAACGACTTTAAAATACACAGTTTTCACAATTTCTTCACAATATTATGTGAAACGATTTTATCAATTTGTGACGATACTGGAAAAATTGAGGATCGAACTTGAACACGATTATCACAGGATGATCGAGACAAATAGCACCGTAAGAGAGAGGCCTATACTCAGTAGTGTGATAGAGAAGGCTGCGAATGATGATGATGATATATTTGGCTTTGGGTTGACCCACGTTGATCGTCCATCAGTAATCGCTTAATAACCTTGAAATCTTATCCTGGTATCTTTAACTCAGACACCAGGACTAGCCACCCGACCTATACGAACTTACTTACTTTATCCTGGTAAAGCTTTCCCATCTTTGATATTATGTCCAGATGAAACCTTTTATCTATGCTCATCACATCCCTACACCAATCAAATTTTCAAGAAATAACTTCAGGTTTGCGTGTAAAGAATTATTGTTTTGCAATTTATTGCGCCCAAAAGCTTCATTTGGCAATTGAAGCTCTTTAGTATTTTTTTTAACGCCTTACATTTCTACAGTTTACGAAAATGAATTTGACCTCATCACAAAAAACTGGGTGCTATTGAAACATAATATGTGCATTTTCGTAACGAAGGTAAGTAGTGTAATCACGATTAACTATCAGAGTTCATGTGACAAAAACAATGTAGATCAGTTGTTGTTGTTGATGTTGTTGTTGTTGCTAGCCTATCGTGTCCTACTGCTGGGTAAAGGCCTCCCCCCGATCTTTCCAGATTTGACGGTTCTGTGCTATAGTGTACCAGTTCCTATTAAAGGTGTCAAGGTCGTCGCGCCATCTCTTTCGGGGCCTACCAAGCCCCGAAAGAGATGGCAAAAGATACTCAAAAGAGATGATAAGTAGATCAGTATTTTCTACAAATTAAAAATATAAACGTAGTATGCATTTTTCATTATATTGCCCCCAATTATAATTAAATTTGTTTCTTTGTTTTAATTTAATTTTTCGATTTATAGAATTATCGCTACTAGATACGCGAGTAATCCTTTACATTACAAACAAGAGCCAAAGACATGAATACGCTATAATATCACCGGGCCCCGATCTTTCATACAAATCCGTCGTGCATTTCCTTTGCCCGTGGACCATTGAAACTGTACCAAAGCCGGTCTATTGAAAGGACCATTACAGGCTCCAGGTTTACAGGCATTGCTGAGCGCACCAATGTGTCCAATATGGGAATCATCTCCCCATTCAGCGGCTCACAAAGGTTACCGTTGAAAACGTGGACGCTGGATTAGTGCCGCTTTGGTACAGGTAGATGTTCGCACGGGATTAGTCTTTGGGTGGGTGCTGCTTTTCTCGTCTGGCTTGTTCAAGTATGTCTTAGAATTTTTAAAACTGACGTACAAAAAAACCTTGGACGATATTGGCACAATTTTGAGGTTATTGAGGTGAATGGAGTACAAGAAGAGATGCTTATGCTTAGCAGTGGGCAATTACAGGCTAAAAATGATGACAATAAAAAAAGACTTTTTGTTATTTTTTGTCGTGTGTGTTACCCAATATCTCCACAATCTATCTATGTGATTATTTCTCAGTGGTTAAATTCAGTCAGCAAAGAAATATTGCGAGATGGGGCATTACCACCGTACTTTTCAAATAGCCTATGATTAGGCCCAATTACGAAAGTGCCATCGTAATTATAACAGCAGTTTAGACTATTTCTGTTTATTTTTCACTTTAGGCATTCGATAGACATCAAACTTTTTACGTTGCTATTAAATTTACAATGGCGCCTTCATAATTGGACCTATTGTAGTAACATATCAAATAATGAAAAATATTTCGAATACAAGCAGTGATTCTAAATATTACCCAGAACCTTCAAATAAACAATATTTGTTGCTTTCTCCCAGTACAACATAAGCACACTGAAATAAAACCTATTTTCTGTGGTATAAGTACTACGAATAGAGAGCATTATCAAGTAGTGAGGACTGTTAATCTTGTCAGTCGTAACTCGTATCAGCGCGTCGTATAATTTAGTGAAATTTAATCACCGCCCAAATACGGTTTTGTTTACGCTTCACTCCGCAAACGCGACGTAGATTTCATCAAAACGTACCTCGGAACTAGGGTCACCAAGCTGCTTGGTGAGATTATACGACTTAACATTCTTAGTCCTATTAATTTATCTAACAATTTGGACCTACAAATCGAAAAATCAATGCATAAAGAGCTTAGTGCGTGCCGTACGCTGAATATTTTTTAAAAGAGCCATTTTTGTGTCCTCAGCAACCAAAACAAGTATATAAATCGTTTATTTCCAATATCAATAATTATATTGGTTCAAAACAAAACAATATAACAGATAAGCTGATAAATATGTCTAGATTGGTGTAAATTTCATTGGACAGATGTATCGTGGTTTGACCACACCTGACTGTTCTTCTATCTCAGTGACTGCCAGATTGATAGAATAAAGAAATATTAGAGGACATCTTACACACAGTCTCTGACCCCAAACTAAGCAAAGC
This sequence comes from Hypomecis punctinalis, assembly GCA_949316475.1. Classification (NCBI taxonomy): domain Eukaryota; kingdom Metazoa; phylum Arthropoda; class Insecta; order Lepidoptera; family Geometridae; genus Hypomecis; species Hypomecis punctinalis. Next base: position 11,092,063 of record OX438802.1, read on the forward strand.
TTGTGATATGGCTGCCAGAGACTGATATACTACATAAACATATTAGACACAGAGCTAACACATATGTTCATCATACAAATATTTGCCCTAGGTGGGGATCGAACCCACGCCTCTTTGACCCAGAAGTCAGGTTCACTAACCACTGAGCCACCGAAGCAGTCCAAATAAGAACTAAAGTAATAAAAACCGTCCTTAAATAGCTAGAGATATACATCGCTTTGTCCCATTTTAAATATGAAATTTAAAACGAGTTAGACAAAGATGTACATACACCCAAACTTACGTAATTTCGAAGGGTTTCACGAACTTGCATTGAGCTAAGTCGGCTGTCCAAAATCAAAAAGGTAAAACGTAGGAAGGTAAAATAATCAGAGATTTGAATCTTCTGCTGAAACTATAGAGTTCAAATTTCCGATCATAAAAATGACAAAGTGGAACCTAATTTTTAATCATTTTGACATATCAACTTGTGATTTTGATGTATGCCGACAAACATTCCGTATTTTTTGTTCCACTCACTCTCGCGTATGCTGTATAAACAGTTATGAATAACGCTATAACGTAGTTTTTATTTGAGTAAAATTTAGCAATACTTCTGTTACTTGTTAGTCTTCTGAGGCCAACTTCTATTTTATTTTTGTGTTAACTGTGAAGATTAGAAATGATCTCTTTTCCAACCGTTTTAATCAATTTTTGCTAATAAAACAACACTGATATAGCAGAATGGCTCCACGTTTGTTGTTGAAAGTGACTATGGTATAATATCTTTGTTACACAGTTTGGCGCAACTTCAATTCTATACAAATTTTATTGTACACTAAAAATCATCATCATCATCATAATCCACAGCCTTATTTATCCCACTGCTGGGTATAGGCCTCACTCTTTTAGTGCTATTTAACAATCATAACTACCATAAATATAGTGTACCAAAAATAGTCGAGATGGTCACCCTATCGGGTAGCACAATCAAATGAAAATTAAACGGTAGGTATCCGGAATCAACATGGCGACTTATCATTAATTATTCATTAATCCGAACTGTGCAGAGCGACGATGGCAAAACAACCTCGTTCCGGGCTGATTGCTTGGCGCGCCTGTTTGCTGTGTTTTGTCTTCATATTTGAAGTTTGAAATAACACGTCCTATAATATATACATGGGAATATGGTTGTTGAGTTTTCTCGATATAGTTTTGGGCTGCTTATTATTCAAACATGAGATATGAAAATATATTATGTATTTATTGTTCAAAATCCTACTTCAATATTATAAACGCGAAAGTTTGTATGCATGGATGTTTGTTGCTCTTTCTCGCAAACTACTGAATGGATTGAGACGAAACTTTGCAATAGTAATTCTTATAGATCAAAATAACACGTAGCCTGTAATTTATAAAGAAATTGCGTGAAATGAAGTTCGCGGGGTCAGGTAGTAAATCATATAAAAAAACGTATGTGTATTGTCTTGACCTTTTAATATTCCACCACTGAATATAGGCCTACCAAACGGGCCATGTCCACCACGCCAGCCCCGTCCGGGTTAGTGGATTGCGCATACTACGAGTACATTGATTTTGTTTTACGGACGCATGCAATTTGCCTCACGACGTTTTTCTTCTACTAAAAGCCAGTAGTGGTGCGTAAAACCTTACATACATTTCAATGAACTCATTAGTACAGTACAGAACCTGGTTTGAATCTAAGCCTCATGTTTGTAAAGCAAGTGTTATCCCACTAGCCTAGATCAGCGGCACCATGTTATTTATAGCAAAATAAGTAAAAATGCTCAGATTTGCTCATTGCTACATATCAGAGCTATGAAATAATGTGACGTGAACTGATTCTATTAGTGGATTTTTTTTCGCCCACCGTTTTTCTGCACACTACATCTTTGATAGCTACGCGCTGTAGAGCTAGTTGTAAGCAAACACTCAGAGGGGTTAGTCCAGGTTTACACGTAAATTGAAACTATAGTTGTTACTGTGCGGCTCTATAAATTTTTGTACAGCGCCCCTGGCGGAAACGAGGAAGAACTAACCAACTAAAGAATTAAACGCGAAAGTTTAATGTTAACTACGCAAAACCTGGACTAAGAGCTTTGGTTTGTGTAAAGTGTGCTATAGATATTGGCATAGCCAGGTGGCAAATGTCACCTAACCGGGCGGCAAAACTGAATTTATATGTTTGGGAAACATTTATTCATCAGATTGTATACCGATATGCTTGGCGACAAAATTAATCTGGGCCAAATTGTGTATATTTTAACGAAGTTACTTTACAAGACGTAGGCTCTAGTATAAAGTACGTTATTCTAACAAAATGTTTCTCTTATTGTTTCAGGTGGATTTCAGATACAATACAGCACTCCGATTTAAGCCACGATAAGTATGCAAAATTGAATCGTTTATCGTACGTCACATCACACCGAACTCTGTAAAAACTCATAAACGGTTTATTAACTTAACGACCTACAACATAACCAGTCACACGAGCGGGCCGTTTTAAACTCTATATTCAAACATTTAGAGATAAATTTTAAGTGCGCCAAGTTGTGTAGTAAATAACTGGGACTCTGTCGCTGTATGATCAGGGTAATGGGGACCATTACGGCTGAATTAGTTTTATAGTCCCTGTAAACAAGATCTAGATAATACTAGTGCGGGCCGCGTCTGAAAGTTGGACGTGTAATAATTCGAAAGTTTCTCGCTCGATTTGCGCTCCGGGCCCACGCTTGGCTATATTGTTTCGCAGCCCTGAGTTAGTGAACTCGGTTGGTTACACCTGATTTATTAGCGTTTAAAGTTATTTCAACTAACTGCATAGGAAAATTTATTAATAAAGCTTAAAGCGTGGCTTTTGAGCATTTTGGTAAGCTTTTATATTTCTAAAATGCCAATACCTACAGTTTAGAATGTTCTCATTAAGTAGCAACTTTAACTCTTACTTACGGCTGAAAATCGTAACTTTACTTCTGTTCTGTTTAAATTAAAAGAACAGAAGATGTAATTCAATAAGAATTATTCCAATCTGTCCCCCGGATCTGTTTCCTGGGGAACAGAACGTAAGAAAAAATCTTGTCTGTCCCCCGATTGATTATAGGGTCAATTGACAGACTGTCAGAATTTTATTTGTAACATAATAAGTCTATCATATCATAATACTATCATTGATGCATCTGATAAATCAAGAAATTAAAGCTTGCGGTCATCATTAGTGGCCTATGCCGACCCTTCCTTGGGTATCTCTTCCCAAGTATCCTTGTTGTTCCTCTGTGCCACTTTACCCTGTCTTGGGCTAATCTCATGTGATTAGTAATAATATGATAACGACAATGAACTCGCTCATAATAACAGAATTAGTTTTATAGTTTCTGTAAACAAGATCTAGATAATGCTTGTCCCGGGGCGAGTCTAGAAGTTTCTCGCTCGATTGGCGCTGCAGGCCCGAGATTAGGTTATATTATTTTATTGTTTTTGTATTGTTTTGCAGGCCTTGGAGTTGACTACATTTTAATTTATTAATTTTTAAAGTTATTTTAATAAGCTGGAAATAAACATTAAACCTAATCTAAGATATGCAAATTAGTTTCACGGGTAGCGTCTGACTTGGAAAACTTTGAGTATAGTGATAATAAAACTATAGCAAAGGAAGATTTTTTTAAACTTCTTTTGAATAGTGTTATTAACATTATGTGGAGATAAGTGGTTTTAAAACTATCGCGATTTGAACACATTATTATCATATACTACGGGACTAATCGCGTACTAAAATTACGAGATAAATAAATACCTCATCATTCCGACATGTCAGCTATCAAGCGGCGTAGAAATCCGACCTTCGTTTTAGGAGTAACACCAGTACCTTCCCATAATACGGGTTTGAATTTTTTTAGGAGCTTCTACATACTGCTTTATAGTTTACGCTGACATACGAGGGGTGATCCAATAGTAATGATAATCAGTTATTTCTACTGCACACAAAAATACAAAAAAAATATCAGTCACTTGCTCAATTACCAACTAGTTCAGGAAAAAAAAATCATATAAATAGGCCACGATTCCCGGGAGCTACATTCATTTGAATACGGACTGTCAAGGAGTGAACATCAAAATGGAAAAACACGAAATCAGAGCTGTCATTAAATACCTCTGCTTGAAAAAAATGTCTACCAAAGACATACATAGCGACTTGGTGGAAACATTAGGGGACTCTTCTCCTCCATATTCCACAGTTGCACGCTGGGCTAAGGAGTTTAAGCTGGGAAGAACATCGACGGAAGACGAACACCTCGAAGGACGCCCATCGACGTCCCTCACTGAAGAAAATGTGAAAAAAGTTGAAGAAGTTGTATTGGAAGATCGAAGAGTGACTATCAGGCATGTAGCTGAGGTCACAGGGATCTCATATGGCAGCATTCAAAGAATCCTTGCGAACGAATTGCATATGAGAAAGGTCTCCGCGCGTTGGGTACCGAAAATGTTAAACGACGAGCAAAAGAAGAAACGAGTCGACATGTCAAGAGCAAATCTCGAAAATTTCCAGGCAGACAAGGATATTTTTTTGTCACGTTTTGTGACCATGGACGAGACCTGGATCCACCATTTTGATCCTGAAACAAAACAACAATCGATGACATGGAAACGATCCGATGAACCGACGCCGAAGAAATTCAAAGTGTCAAGCTCAGCAGGGAAGGTTATGGCGTCTGTTTTTTGGAACGCTGAAGGGATAATCATGGTGGACTACTTGGAAAAGGGGGCCACTATTACAGGCTCCTACTATGCAGAACAAATAAGAAGATTGCGGGAGGCTATTAAGGAGAAAAGGCGAGGCAAACTGCGGACTGGAGTGCTGTTCCATCAAGACAACGCACCGGTTCACAAAGCTGCAATTGCCATGGCTGCCATTCAGGAAGCGGGCTTTGAGCTGGTGGATCACCCCCCCTATTCACCAGATCTAGCCCCCAGTGACTTTTATCTCTTTCCACGACTCAAGGAACATCTCCGAGGCAAGAAATTTGACGATGATAGCGACGTGATGGCCGCGGTTGAGGACTTTTTTGAGAGTCAAGATAAATATTTTTTTTCTAAGGGAATTTTAGGTTTACAAAAGAGATGGACTAAATGTATAGACTTGCTAGGAGACTATGTTGAGAAATGAATTATTTTTTTTATTTTATTCATTGTGTTTGTTATTGATTATCATTACTTTTGGATCACCTACAGTCAGTCAATTTGGATATGAAACTGCGCTAACTCTATACCAACAAATAGTTATGTAGATAGTTGATTGATTGAGTTGACGGATTATTAATATAGTATTACAAAAAATATATATATAATAGAGTGTAGTGAAAATAAGTGATATTTATTATTATTTTTTCTATTTTGTAAAATTAAGTTTTTAAATGTATAACTATTGTAATATTAGTAATTGTTTGTATATATTTTTTTTTCTTTTTAGGGTTCCGTACCTCAAGCGGAAAAAACGGAACCCTTATAGGATCACTTTGTTGTCCGTCTGTCCGTCTGTCCGTCTGTCCGTCTGTCCGTCTGTGTGTATGTCAAGACTCTTTATCTCGAGAACGCGTAAAGATATCGAGTTGAAATTTAAACTATATACGTAAATCTATGAATTCTTGCAGTTGCGTAAAAGAAAAGCTTCTCAGTCACCGTATAAAAAAGTTAGAGCCGTTTATGTCGTAAAAAACCGCATATTTTGCACTCACAAAAATCAAAACCTACAGGGTACTTCCCGTTGACATAGAACTATGAAATTTGGCTAGAAGCATTGTCTCAGAGTAGACATGTAGGAATAAATCTTTACATCACAAAATATAGGGCCTTAAAATTCACAAAAAATTGTTTCAAAATTCTGTCTAAACTGAAAATCAGTTCAAATATAAATTTATATGTAAATGTATAATTGTATAAATATAAAACATCAAACTTAATAGCAATCAAATCAAATAAGTTATAAAATCAATTCTTAAAGCAGTTTAAATCTCAGTATTTACTTATATCAAAACTAGATGGCGTTGGCGTTAAGTTAGCCCGCGGCATTAACTTTCTCCGTCGATGTACGACGTATCTATGCGTTCGAGAGATGTTGTTTTAATGCAAACATTTAAATGCATTTCCTGACTCGATCAAATTCAAAGTGAGTGACGTATCATTTTAAAGAACTTCAATTGCAATGCTAAAACAAGTTTATAATCGTGTTTGTACGGAACCCTCGATGTGCGAGCCTGACTCGCACTTGTCTGGTTTTTTTTTATATAAATGTCCTTAATGCACTTAATGCCCTTAAACTTATTTGCCTACAACAAGATAGCGGAAATACACTAAATATTTATTCAAAACATAGAATTGAGTTCTGTAGAATTCTTTAGAAAATTTTAGATAATGTAAACTTTTTCGGACGCGTCAAAACTTTACAAACTTATAGTTATTAAGGCTACAGATCTACTCAACCTACGAAATTACAAAGCCTATGCTCTAACTTATTACACATTCGTGCACATTTCTCGCCAGGTTACTCCACCAATATGTACTCAAGGCCCGTACTAAGTAAACTCAGAGTCTACGGAACCTAACGTAATGATTTATGAACCCTTCCAATGACCGGCGCCATTTAGTTTGCCCTATGTTTCGTGACAGTGCTGAAACTTAGATGATTTCTATTTTTTATTTCTGTTACGCATGAAAAATTAGTCTATCGTCATTAAGTACTATCGTTTCCTTGTAAGACGTCTACACCTGGGCAAACTGTCATATACTCGTTACTCGTTCGCATTCATATTTCCATAACCTGTTAGAAGCGCAGGCTTACATCAAATATGTTCCTGCAGTCTTGATCATATCATCGGTCCATCTTGTCGGTGGGCATCCTACGATGCTCACAGCAATCAACCCGATAATCAAACCAACAATCTAACATCCTTCATCGGCTTTTTAATAGTCCTCTACTGAACATAGACCTATCACAAAGATGATTAAGTCTTATCCACTACATCATCTGAAATGGGCTTAGTGTCAAATGATGTTGTTTAATAACTTTTATTGTATTAATGTATACCATAATTGCAATTATTGATTCCAATTGTCTAGTTAAAAAGACCTACAAAATTAATCTGTTTTTATTATTATATACTACGGGACTAATCGCGCACTAAAATTACGAGACAAATACTTCCTCATCCCGAAGTTTCGGCCGAGTCTACTACTACTGACCATCAGTCTACCCGTGACCACGGTCGATGCAGCTCGGCCGAAACGTCGGGATGAGAAAGTATTTATTTATCTCGTAATTTTAGTGCACGATTAGTCCCGTAGTATATAATTATAATGTGTTCAAATCACGAAAGTTTAAAAACAAGACGACCCGTTTTTTTTTTCAATTATACTGAACTGAACCAATTATTTAAAACTGAAAATAACTACACTACCAAACTGAAACTTTAATGAAATTTTAATTTATTTTGATAAGTCCATCGTTACTAACAATGTTTTAAGAAAACAATGTTTTACAAAATGTTATTTTTAATATCAATACCTACAGTTTTTTTTTTGTTTCCTGTTTATTTTGTTTCATTTCAATATAGTAGAAGTGGTAGATCTATTTCAAACAAACGAACTTAGTTGAAACCGGCCATAATATGACCAAGTTGACTTTGTTCAGAGCCAAGGTACTCACTTAACCCATAAATGGCAACACTGGTACTAAACTAATCATTTACTCGAGATTAATTAATTTTGTCCTGACCAGGGGAGGTGCCCTGGCCAGAAAAGGGCTGGCTTGGACGGTTCTTCTTTTTTGTTTTGAATTTAATTGAAAGAACAATTTGTGTGTGGTTGGCGAAAGAAACATAATTATTATTTAGAGCTCTAATGCTGAACGCCTAGAAGGATCCGATTCTGCTGTCATATTACTTTACTTTCTTGAACGGAAGTAGCACAGAATAGAAAAGAATGGAAGGAATTGGGGGAGACCTTTGCCCAGCAGTGGGACAGTACAGGTTAAACCACTACATAGTATAAAACAAATTCGCTTCCCGCTGTCTGTCTTTCCCTATGTATGCTTATATCTTTCAAACTACGCAACGGATTTTGATGCGGTTTTTTGTTTGGTAGATTCATTCAAGAGGAAGGTTTGTATGTACAGATAATACACCTGTGTGAAGGCGGGGCGGGTCTCTAATGAATAAATAAAAAAAACTCACTAATATTTTATATCCGAAAGTGTATTTGATGATTTGCGGGTTTGTTGGTTTGTTTGTTACTTTTTCACGTAACAACGGAGCGACAAATCGACTTGATTTTTGTATAAATGTTTTTTTTTTGTTTCGAATAGGTTCGCGTTTGACTACACACTGCCTGTGTTAATCAGATGTGCGGTCTAGGGCGTAGCACGCTTACCTAGAAGATACCTATTTACTCGGGATTTGAAGACACCCACGTTGTACTTTAACGGGAAGACAGACCCAGGCAAAGCGTTCCACATTCCGAATGTTGAATGTTGTTTAGAACGCAAATGTCACAGTTTACTTTATATCCTGTAAAAAATAGGGAATAGTGGAAACTCTCGGTCGCGTCGCATATCGGTTTGAGTCGCATGACCTGCATTCAAATTATTTTAGCGCATGACGTTTCGCATGCTATTTGTCAGTGTTCAGTATTTGAACACATTACAATGAATCTGTGGAATTTCTGTGGTGTCTGTTTTTTTTTTTTATGTAATGTGGTTGTCTTATAAAGTGTTATTGTTTGTTTGTTTGTGGTTATCATCATCACCATTTCAGCCACAGGACGTCAATTGTTGGACGTTACAATAAACTAGTTGGAGGTGGCATAGTTCCAACTAGTTTATTGTAACGTCCAACAATTGACGTCCTGTGGCTGAAATGGTGATGATGATAACCACAAACAAACAAACAATAACACTTTATAAGACAACCACATTACATAAAAAAAAAACAGATTATTAGGACAAATACAAAACAATACGTCTCTAATTGGCGGCCTTATCGCTTTAAGCGATTTCTTCCAGGCCACTAACCACTTAACCTTTTACTCAGCACATGGTGCACTAATCGTCACCATATATAAATGGTGCATTGATCAAAATAGCGATTTTCAACATCGAACACTTGATTGAATTCCAAAAAGCAGGCGTCTTGGCTATCGACCCCGGGTTCCGGCTGCCCTTCGTTCCCCGGCGGTGTTACATTTCGCGAGGGTCCGAAACCGACAAATTATTCCCTGCGGCACGGCGAACATAATTACAGTAATTCGTGCGCACAGTTTACTTACACGGGTATTGTCAAGGGTAGAATGGCCGTACTTGCAGTCAGTGGTATGGGCTAATTTTCATTTTAATCTCCTCAGTCTTCATTGATAATGTTGTTGCGAAAAATATTTGCTTTTTACACATGGTTACTTATTTATGGACTTACATACAGTTACCATGGTTTTTATGAGATAAATAACAGCTTACACATATATACTTATTCAATACATACAAAGTCTTCCTACTAATATTATAAACGCGAAAGTTTGTGAAGATGGATGGATGGATGTATGGATGTTTGTTACTCTTTCACGCAAAAATTACTAAACGGATTAAGATGAAACTTTGCAATAATATAGTTTACATATTAGAATAACACATAGGCTATAAATTATAATGATATAAAAACTAGTATTGAAATATAATTCAAAACTGAACGAAAAACTAAAAAAAATGTCGAGATAGCCACAATTAACAAAATCTAGTAACGTACTCTGACACCAGAGCTAGCCACCCGCCCTATACGAATTTAGTTAACAAAATGTAATATTTTTTTGTACAATAAGTAATTTCAACATTGCTAAGCGATTTTCATACGTAGAGCATTAATTTTATTCATTAAGGCTATTCATGACCTGTTAAGTAAAAACAAAGTCAGTACAATGTCTATTCTATGCCGATATAAATGTTTGGCTCCCCGTGTGCTCGCCGCTCACAAAGTGGGGGTGTGTGATTAGGGCTAAGCCTCGCCTGATTTAATTTGAACCCGGTGAAAAAATAATTGCGATAATCTGATTACGTGTGCCGTTTTAGGGTTAACATCTGAGCCCACTGACTTTATTGTACTCTGTGTGAGCCAAGTAATGTAATTGAAATGTAACTTGGCGCGGCGCTTCTGGATATATAATGAGACAAATATTAGCCGTTCTTAGTTGATTAAATTTGGAAGTGAGCAACTAAGTAATTTAATAATTAGAGTAGAAATTGTGTAGGCTGGGTAGAACTTTATTTTTCCAGTAGTATTTATTTGTGTGACTTTATGTCAGGTGTTTTATCTGAAGGTTTATAGCAAAATTATTATATCTGTGGACATGAATGTACGGGTTGGCTAGTCTTTGAATAATAGTTTAAATTTGATTATAATCAGATGTACCAGAAACTGACTACTCGGCTCTGTTTATTGTTACACTAGCTTTTGACTGCAGCTTTGCCCGCATGATATTTTGATATATGTTTTATCTCATAGGAACCTTTAATTTTTTTCGAATAAAAAGTAGCCTATCACTTTCCCCCTTACAAACTATGTCCATCCTAGTTTGCTTACACACCACGACATATTTTTTTTCCAAGTATGAAAAAGTGATATAATATATATTTTACCGTAACTCTGTTTCGTTTTGATACGTCGATATAATTATGTCGCGGTGCGTATGCTAGCTCGGCAGGGCAAAACCAAGTCAATCTGTAGCTCCGTTGCTGAGTGAAAGAGGTATTAATAAACCAACAAATTTGTAACATTGGTAAATAATATTTTTTATCAATTTCTGCCACTGTTTGTTCAAAAACAGTCATTTAAGATTTTCAACGTCCATTTTTATCGATTTTGGATATACTTTATTCCCTAAAGTAATATTAACGAAGCCATATTATCCCATGCATCATAAATTTCGTCTCTAGAGTCCGCTCCGGCTCCAGCGCGAATTTCATTATTGTCATCTCGAGGCGCCGCAAAAACTAACCTAATGCATCGTCGAGGGTTAATATAGAGGACATGATTTAATATCAACTATATGAGACTATCTAGGGAACGGGAATTTCCGTACTCGAAGTTTGTAAGGGCAGCTTTTTGTAAGATGTGAGGTTATAAAAAATCTGATGTGTGTATTTATTAAGTACTAGCTTTTGCCCGCGTCTTTGTCCGCGTGGTATTTTGATTTTGTGCTATCCCATAGGAACCTTTTATTTTATTTAGATAAAAAGTAACCCATGTCTTTTTCCATTTTTCATGTTATGTCCATGTCAAAAATCAAGTCATCCGATGCTGCGGGAAAAAGGAACAAACCAATAAATACATTTTCGGATTTTATAAATTACTAAAAAAATAAGGATTCTCCATCAAATTCGGCCAGTGCCTGTTCAATAACAGTCATTTAAGATTTTTAACATCTATTTTTATAGATTTTGGGCTTTGAGCAAATATTTATAGTCACAATCAAGCAAAAAAAGTGTCCGAGCCAAAACCCTGCCCAAGCTACCTAGTGGGCAACCGTAAGGCGTTTGCAAGCCGAATACAACGCCGCGCGATGCCGAAGTGCTGGGTTACAAGCACTAATTAGGTGACATAATGACGTATTGGAGAAAACAGATCATTGTTAATTATTAAATGTAAATATCTAAGTCGGTATCTATGACGGTGCTCGGACATTTTTTACTACTTTCACTTAGGGACTGTGGCTCTGTAGATATTTGCTCGAAGATTTGACTTCGTCTCCTGAGTCCGCTCCGGCTCGAGCGCGAATTTCATTATTGTCATCTCTAAGCATCGCAAAAACTAATGCATCGTCGAGGGTTAATATAGAGGACATGGTTTAATATCAACTATATGATACTATCTTGGAAATGGGAATTTCGTACTCGAAGTTTTTTGGGGCAGCTTTTTGTGCCATGTGAGGTTATGAAAAGTCTGATGTGTGAATTTACTGAGTATTATATATCTATATTAAATTTATTGATACGTAGCGCTCATAACGTAGTTTGACTAGGTGTTCGTTAGCGATCATCGAAGTTAAGTTAAGGCCAGTCTTCGGATGGGTGACCGCGAGTGGCATTTACAACTGAGCGTTACCGTACCTCAGATGACACGTTAAATTGTAGGTCCCGGTTGTTTTAACTGTTGAGCCATTTCAGAGGCCTTCAGAGAACCCAAAAACTCTGACACCAGGGCTAGCCACGCGGCTGTACAAACTTACTTATTTTGATATTTAAATTTAATTTTGTTGGATTTATTGAGTAGTTGAGTATGAGTATTTAGAAAGGTATAATTAAATATGTGTAAGTTATAACGTAACGTTATCACATTACTGATCATTATACCTACCGTACGTCTGTTTTCCCGTAGACTTTTCCAATTTTATTCAGAAACAAAGGCTGCATATTTTTAAAGGCAACACATTCACCCTGTGTCAGAACATAGCTTGGCCTCAGATGAAAATAAGAAAAGATGATGTGCCGATCTCAAACCTATTCCGTGGCAATATAAAATTGTTTAGGTAATAAACGAGTGTTAAAATATATTGGTATTTCCTATGGAAACCATATTGATTTGCGTATTTTTTTTTTTTTTAGCTATAATATTGAAAATCATTTAAATTTATATCCTAATATTCGTTTTTCCTAACAGTCAGTATCCCTAATATCACTAGTCTTTGTATCATATGTCATAAAAATTATAATTAAATAATAAAATACGAAAGCATTATTTCGTATAAAAAATTACCTAATAGTAAATATTGACTACTGAATAAGGGCTGATTTGGCTCTAGCACTCGCCGGCCGCTGCCGCGGCACCGCTCGCTCAGCTCGCTTGGCTCGTGCGTTGTGGTCGCAAGTAACATAACCTTCCTCCTCGCTTCGCTCGTCGTTGGACCTAATGTATGACTTTGTCCTAGAATTCAACTATGACAACATTTCAAGTATGATTATAAAAAATTATGCGCATCTAATATTATGACTACACAATTTTGTGACAAGATATGTATGCAGAACAACTTTAGGAAAAACAATATTGGGCGAATGAATAGGACACCATTCCCTATTACGTACTGTTCCGTCGCAAATGGTCAAAATTAAAATATGTGTTATAAAATAGACCAAGGTAAGGTTTAAGAATATTTATTAATCTCAAAACAATTTACAAAAATTCACTTACTGAGATTACACACTCATCTATGTAGGTATATAATACGTTGCTACAAAGCGCAGCGCGCAGACTAATTATAAATCATTAATATTAAACAAAAAACACACAGAAGAATAAACACTAATTCACTAACAGAAACAATAATTTAACTTATGATTTTTACAGTACAGTTTCTCATGACATCTTGAAATTTGTAAATGTGTTAACTAAAATTAAAGTTTAAAATGAAATATTTAAAAATAATTCAGTAGGATTAAGGTAAACAATAGTACCTACGAGTATATAGAGATATTATTCGCCTTTTTATTTGATTTTGATTTACCGACTAGTATTCACATCCCGCCGTACATGTTCAACCAATCATTTGTTTAACAAATGCTGTTGGAAAAAATGTACAACTGAAAAATGTTCCGGATATTACATCCTTTCTAATCTTTCATCCAAGGTCTGTGTTGGCGCAGCGGCGCTCTCAGATTTCTTACATCATTAAGCCAACATAACATAGGTAGTTTGTGTCTACTTTATACTTGTATAATGCAGTAAACCAACACATATAACGAGCATGTGCATTGTTGTGCATTACGAAAAAATGTTAACTTGTAGCTGCAATGTGGTTTTATTATGAAAAATTATTGTTTTGAAGTGAGTTATTTTTCCCGTGGCTTCGAATGACTCGCTTAATTGTACGTGGTGGTTATTTTAATATTTCAGTATTATTTTAGTTTGAGGAAATTTATCACGGCTTACTATCCAGCCCAAACGAACTTATTTGCTTAAATTTTAGGTATCGCGTCTCTCTGTCTAATAATTTTCTATGCTTAAACTTTTTGTTTTTCACTAGGCTTGTTTAGTTTTTCTTAGTTTTAACATATTAAGGAATCCAAAATTAAATGCACGGCTCATGATTTTACGCAACCTCGGATTTATAGCTGTCTCGGTAGGTCTGTGACTGCCTCGGTGGCTCAGTGGTTAGTGACCCTGTCTTCTGGATCAACGCGGCGTGGGTTCGATCCCCACCCAGGGCTAAAAAATTCTGTGATGAACATAGGTGTTTGCTCTGTGTCTGGGTAATATTTAGGTACTATCTATATAAGTATGTATTTAGGTACTATCTATATAAGTATGTTTCTCTGGCAGCCATATCGCAAACTTTGCTTAGTTTGGGGTCAGAGACCGTGCGTATGATAACCCCTAATATTTATTTATTTAGTTATTATTAGCTTTAGCTTATTAAAAAGTGAGATGTTAGTCTATAGTAGTCTATAGTAGTAGTAAAAATATTGGCACTATTATTTGTCTTAGGATCACTAATTTGAATATAGAAATCATGTTAATGTCACTTTTCAGGTGCATAAGTAAACTTATATCTTGCTATATGCGTGTGATTTAAAAACTAACATACATTATGCCGCACCTTTGCAAGATACATTCAAAATGAGAATCCAAATGGACAAAATAATAGAATCAGATGCCCCAAAGGAGCGTGTTAAGTAAAATCTTGAACCGGGCCCATATTTTTCACGGACAAAGAATGGCGAATGACATTAACAGCCCAATAAATTACCTATTCTTCTTATACCATTCACGACACCCGAAACCCTAAAGTGCCCACCAGAGATAAATGGCGACGGCACAGAGATATACTCGTAGGGGCAAGGGAACAAAACACAATCTCACATAATATTATACAGGAAACTTCAACAGTATTGTAGTTTAGTGTGTAGTTTTGTAAAATCATGTTCTCTACAATTATGTAACCGCTTTAGGTATTGACAATTTTAAGTAAGCAAAAGCGTAAGTAAAAAATCACTAGAGACAAATAGCGACAATCTCTCCTAATATTATACCGGGCCCATTATCCTTCAATCACCTTCAAAGAGACTGCATAGCTCCTTATTCACAAATTTTTATTTTACTCAGTTGCAAGCGTCCCCGGCGCGCGTATTATAACCACAATTTTTAGAGTTTTTTTGTAGTTAGTTGAGTTGGCAGTTTTGAAAATAATAATTGTATCCTCTACAATTGTGTAACTGTTGCAGGCTCAGATAGCCTTTGGTCATACAGGCTTTGATAATTTTAAATCTAGCACTGATTTTATTGAGAACTTGTTATATTAAACAAAACATAATTTACTCCTAATTGTATCTCAAACCTATTGACTCACATTGTCTTATTTGAGTTAAGAGGTTAAAAAGTACATTTCTTATTTAAGAACATAATTAAAAACTTCATTTACCTTATTTTTGTAAGGTCATTTTAAGAAAATAAAGCTTCAGCCCTGTTGTACTCATTTAGTCAATACAGACTGATGATGATGATTATGAGGAATCCTTCTTACGACTTGTACCTCTTCACTGAGTTTGTCAAGCTCGCCCAATCGAGTTGGTGTGAACAGTACTACAATCTTCTATAGAATATGTATAACAGTTCCGTTAGCTTCGAGTTTCGGGCAGTTTCATTTCTATACAAAATTGCTGAATGAATACGTTTACTTCAGTTATCAGTAACGTACAAATTTCGTCTTAAGGGTGATGGATCAAAAATAACTATTGTCGCATCTGTCGTGGAAGGTGCGTTTCGATGCTGGGAGGGGCAGTATATTTTCAATTCAGACAACAGTACCGGTTTTCGCGAAAACTACCCACTTAAATATAATGTTGGCGATACGCGCGCGATACGGTAGTTTTTATTCCGGAGACGTTGGCGTGAAATAGTGGATATTATCTAGGGAGTAACAGATTTTTTTCTGTTTAATATTATGGTAATAAAATAGGAGTGTATAACTACTTTAATACAAAGTCTTGCATAGTTCAAGGGCTTTCAGAGGGCTGAGGTTGTCACGCTTCAATTTTTTTTATATGGAGCCAGGTTTTTTGTCTATATTTCATCTTTTGGCGCTTGGAAGTGTTGGTGTTCAGGTCATTTGGCACTTGAAGCATGTCTGGCAGCGACCTGAATCAGGTCACTAGACACTTGAAGAGATGGGTTTAAATAGTTACAACACTATGAGACTCAACATTTTAGGGAACTCTATACACTTGAGATATTTTTAAGTCTTTAATGGTTAGGAGGTTGTTGTAACTACTTTAAAACAAGTCAAACATTATATCAAAACAAGAATATAAGATCCAAAAGTAGACAAATCATCTGATTCCTTTCATTTCTAAAAGCTCGAATTTCAATACTATATAGAAAAGATTTTATTCAAAAACACCGTTTTGGCACACGTTTGTGAAAGAGAAGACGTTTCCTGTTGCGAACAAAGTACGTATCGGGGCGATGTGAAGAAGAGGCCATTCAAATAGCAGTTTACTAGATAAATGTGGCGATGCGCGCTCAAAAGAAAACAATATTGTGTCGAAAGTCTTTTAGACTGTATAATTTATTAGGTTGTGTATATTATTATTGTTTTGTAATTTTTTACGTAGAGCATATTTTTTTTACATTGAAATAAATTATATTGTTCACCCCAGCTTCTCACAGGTGTATTATACATTTAAACCTTCCTCTTGAATTACTTTTTCTATTTAAAAAACCGCATCAAAATCCGTTGCGTAGTTTTCGAGATTTAAGCATTTTGGGGACAAATAGACAGCAAGAAGTGACTTTGTTTTATTCTATGTAGTGATGGAAATAAAATCGCACAGAAATTGGCGTGCTCAATAGATTGTCAGGGTCACTTATATTTTTTGTCATTAAAAGCAATACTTGGGCCGGCATTTACACATCTTAGTAAAAAAAACCGGACAAGTGCGAATCAAGCTCGCACATCGAGGGTTCCGTACAAACATATTGTTAAAATACGAGTTAAAAACCTGTTTTAGCATGTGCTAATGAAGTTATTTTATATGATACCCTACATGATACGATTTACTCACTTTGAATTTTTAACCCATATTTTGTGAATTTTGAGGCCCTATTTATATGTGATTTAAATAAAAATGTACAGTTTTCTTATTATGCCTATATGTGTACTCTAAGACAATGCCTTTCGCCAAATTTCATAGTTCTATGTCAACGGGAAGTACCCTGTAGGTTTTGATTTTTGTGAGCGTTAAAATATGCATTTTCTACAACATAAACGGCTCTAACTTTTTTATACGGTAACTGAGAAGCTTTTCTTTTACACAACTGCAAGAATTTATAGGTTTACGTATATAGTTTAAATTTCAACTTGATATCTTTACGCGTTCCCGAGATAAAGAGTCTTGACATACACACAGACGGACAGACGGACAGAAGGACAACAAAGTGATCCTATAAGGGTTCCGTTTTTTCCTTTTGAGGTACGGAACCCTAAAAACAATTTGTTTTTAAACAAAAACGTTTTACTAACATCAGAACCTGTGCTTCAATAACTTATTACAATTTATAGACATACAGTAATATAATTGGTACAGTATAATTTTGTAAGATTTGGTTGAGAAAACACCTCATAAAACAAAAACCTTTAAACGTATTGGCAATGTCTTAGGTTATAGTTTTGAGTATTGATTGGCTAAAATAAATTTATTAGAGACTTAAGACAATAATATTTCAGACAGAAATAAATCACCAGATCTTTTTTTGTAGATATTGAATAAATTGATTTTCAAACAGCGGAAATATCTTTGGTTGAGTGTATAAAAGCATTGTTGGTAACTATGTAGGACTCCGTAATTGACAGCTCGAGCGACCGGCCGCTCGCAATGCGGCGAATTGGCGCTTTTACCAATAGATTTTCACTAAAGCTAGCTGTACACGGTCAAACCACAGCTAACTTTGTTGATACGGCAACCGATAGCTTGTCTTATTTTATGGCGAAAATTTGATCTTTGATCTGACGTTGCAGCCATTACAAAAATGTTGGTTTGTAATAAAAATATCACGCTATTCGTGTACTGGTGCCTTCCTTTCGCAATTTAATGAAATTTTCGTATCAAATACAAAATGACAAATAAAAAATTGAATGATTAATTAAATTTTTAAAAATAGCAATAAGTGATAGTTGGGATTTTCAGTATCAGACGATAAGACACCCTATCGGTTACTACACTAACACAGTGTTTTGATCGTGTATTCGAGCTTTAGTGAAAATCTCTTGGTAAAAGCGCCAATTCGCCAAACTAAGTAAAATATACAAAGATTTTTGGATACATAGACTTTTAGCTATTTAATCAAATCACGAGTATTGTTTCTTCAGGCTCAGTCAGTTTTATATAGAAAAAAATCTTAATAAATATTCATATAGCTGCAGAGGATCAACATTGGCTCAACTTGATTCTCCTAGTTGCTAAGAATTGCTGTATTGTTGGCAATTGATGAAGATCTATGTTGTTTTATTATTATATAGTAAGGGACTAATAGCGCACTAAAATTACGAGATAAATAAATACTTCATAATCCCGACGTTTCGGCCGAGTTGCATCGACCGTGGTCTCAATGCAACTCGGCCGAAACGTCGGCATGAGGAGGTATTTATTTATCTCGTAATTTTAGTGCGCGGTTAGTCCCGTATGTGTTCAAATTGCGAAAGTTTAAAAACAACATCTATGTTGTTTGTGTACTTACACCTTAGAAATTAATAATTAGCTTTACATAATTGACTGAAAGTTTACAAAAACACTAAGTTATGATAGAAAACCAGCTTACTAGCAAGACATTGAAATACTTGGATAGGTTTAAGAAACCCGCTCTTTATTTACTTGGGTTGATGTGTGATTGTGATGTTTTAATTTGATTTCCGGAATGTCTGCGGTAGCAGAAGGTATCAATATGCGATATTTTTATTTTGTGGACATCCATGCAGAGTTAAGGTAGCAAAAGTAAATGGTATTGGCTTGTAGCGCTGCCGATGCGCCGGGCTAATTGACAGATTGAGTGAGCAGCCTCTCGCATCGCATCGCCTTATTGACAGAAAGCAATCGAGATGTTTATTTTTATGTTGTGCAAGAGTAGCCGCAACATTTTTCAATGTGCTCGATGAATAAAATAAGTAATTTTATAAGTGTTGTATTAGTTTGATGCAATGATAAAATGTAGTAGCAAAGCGGATGAGTAAGTTTGTGTATACCGTACCGAATGGCTAGCCATGGTGTCAGAGTTTTAAAGCCGCCTGAAAGCCTCTGCAATGGTTAAGTCGTTAGAACAATCGGGACCCACAGTTAGCATACCAGATAAAAGTAGTAGTGAACAGATCATTGTTTTTTGGAAGAAAAAGCTTCTGAGGCAAAATCGGGAAACTTTACGTTCCCCGATTTTGACCACGTACCGGCGTACAGAGTAGACTGCATGAATACTCTTCTTCTTTTATATTTTGGCGTCGCATGGTTTATTTATGCATTTGCCAGTGTCAAGCATACGTTTTAAATCTTTTTTTAAATCATATCAAAATAGTCATAGACGTCCTAGTACCTCGTAAAGCAATAGGATGAGAGACTTTTCTAGAGGTGTCTATGGAGATTTGGTAACATCACGGAACAACACGATAAGTACACCACATTATAGCACTTGCCTATACGCATGCACGTAATCCAGCTTATAATCAACGAAATGCCATATTTTTTCACTAATTATGACTGATAGAAACACAAGCAGAACAAAACATTACAACGCGGTGACATGATTTTTGCGCGTTTCCGCTATAACTTTTCCAGCTAGAAACGTTTAGTAGATCAGTACCCGGTGGATGTCTAACACGATGTGATATTTATAATGAATTAAAGATTTGGCCTCAACTGCTTGATTTAAAGCCTACGACATGGAGAACAATAGCGTGGTGGTAACAGGGGTGTAGGTTTCTGATTCTACAAAAATTATATACCGAAGTAAATATTTACACTCATTATTTTTCTATAGTGTATTTGTGTTTAAAATTAATTATTCTATTAATAACAAATGTCTTTTTGAAAAATACAACCCAGTTTCTGTTCCATTAACTTGTAAGATAGTTTATCAGAGATATTTAATCATCTCCGATCGAAGTTCTATTCTGAACCTAAACTTTCATAATTAAAGTCAAGTTGGGAATCAGCTGGAGTAGACTAAAGGTAGACCATTATATCCACCAGTCAGAATACTAGTTTAACTTCATTTAAAAACCGATAGCCAATTACGTGGTTTGGAAATATTTCAGATTGATATGAATTACGAGACACTGTAAATGTATAATATAAACTATTTTAATGATCAAATTTTATGCTCAAAATTGTAGAAGGGTTTGTGAATTTGAAATATAATAATAATTATGGGACAATCTTATATAACACGTGCAATTACACACGTGATCATTATCTTGAAAATCGCAAACTAACGGCTAGTTATATTGTACCCAGAATTCGTTGTAATTTTGCAATTTAAATGTTTGATTTAACTAACCTAATATCAGTAGTGTAAATCAAACACTATGATACCAAATTCTAATAAATATTGTCAACATAAATTTTATACATGTATCATCATCATTTTGGACGTAAAAGGTACTAAATATAGGTAGGCTTCTTCTATAAGTTTTTATTTTTAAAAGCTTATATACCTACCTTTCATCCACAACGATGCTAGTTTGTAATTGTTTTAATTTAATTTAAAAAAAGTCACAATAGTAAAAGCAACGTGCGCTTGCAAAAACAATTTTATGTTTATAAATTTTTAAATGTATGATGACATTTTCTCGAAGAAATCTCAAAAGTTAGCAGTCTCTTCAGTTCACAAGTACTTTTAAAGTAGCACCTTAGCTCTCAAGTTTCAAAGTAGATAAGTCAAATTTTATTAGAAAACTTCACAAAGTAAACTTGGAACTTAGCGTTAATAAAAGCTTATTACAGGTAAAAAGGTTAATTTAAAACGCCCAATAGACAGGTAAAAAAATGTTTAAAACAAACCTACCGAAATTGCGTACGAGAGGTGAATTTTGATGGACCCTTAAACTTTTGGGGAATTAATGTTAGGAGAGTGAAGAAAAAACTCATTAGGGGAACCTACTTTGTAGGGAATCGACTTCGTACGTTTACATTACAAACAAGACTTTTGAATATCCTAGAATTTTTTTTCGGCCGGGTTGATTTTTACAGTGTTGGTAATTTTTGCTTAAAAACACAAGAGCAGTAAAATTATGTGAATTTTCTTAAATATCCGACGAGGGTTATCTAAATTTTCAACTATTGCTCGAGGTTTTGTATTTTAATTATGTTAACTAATTATTTATTATAACACTAGCGACCCGCCCCGGCTTCGCGCAAGTGTATCATACATTAATACATGTAAACCGACGTACGCATATAAACCATACTTTATAAAACTTGAAATTATGTCCCTGGTATCTATTTATATATTTGAAATATATGCAAATTTGTCAAAAAGCACCCTGACTATTTCAACAAAGCGTCTGATAAATCGCACAAAATTAGATCACAATATAGACATAAACTCGTAGAACCAAAGTCTAACTTAGCAATCCACAGTTCTAGCTCAAATCCTATGCCAAATAATCTAAAAGATATCGAAAGAGAAAACTGTTTCATAAAAAAATTTAAATAAACTTTTTATCGAAATGCTATTACACATTAGTTAACGATAATCTAGAAAATATAATAATAAATCGATCAAATATAAATAATAAAATTGTCATACCCTTATAGGGTCATATGTATCACTATACAAAACATGTTAACTAAGACCCGCATGTAAATTTCATATGTTGCAATAAATGATTTGACTTTGACTTTAAACCATTATCTTGAATCATTCTATCTATTAAAAAAACCTGCATCAAAATCCGGTGCGTAGTTTTATACATGGGGACAGACAGCGGGAAGCGACTTTGTTGTATACTATGTAGTGATAGTAAAGAGATAGTGAAGTAGAGCAATAACATTTTACTTAACAAAAACCGCAATTTTATTTAGTCAATTTTAGAAACCACATTTGCCTACCGTAATGGGACCGAGAATGAGAAAGAAAGAGAGCGAGAGATAAAGTCGTCAACTAAAATCTCCATAAAATCAATTTCGGATTTATTGCATTGTTAAATTACTCGTACATATTTTAGTGAATAGACTATTTTTAACTGCATTCCACGTCAAAAAATGTCTGAAGTTTTAACTAAAGCCTGTTTTGGGCTAGATTATACAGTATTTATATAGAGAGATACTTTCGTTTCGAGTCTGTGTTGGATTGTGGATAATTAATTCGTCCATTGTACAAGCCCGTATTGCACGAGCTATCTGTTGAGAATTTTAAGCAAGAAACTAATTAATTATAATGAACTAGCCGGCAAACTTTGTTTCATGCAATGTGATCATAAATTATAACCTATGTGTTATTTTGATGAATAAGCATTACTGCTGCAAAGTTTCATTTCAATCTGTTCAGTAGTTTTTGCGTGAAAGAGGAACAAACATCAATAGATATACAAACTTTCGCGTATATAATATTAGTAGGATAATATAAGTTTACACATATTTATTTATTACTAGTTTTTATCCGCGGCTTCGTCCGTATGATATTTTGATTTTTGACGCAATATCATTATAATTTATAGCCTATGTGTTATTCTGATACATAAGCTATATTATTGCAAAGTTTCATCTTAATCCGTTCAGTAGGTTTTGCGTGAAAGAGTAACAAACATCCATCCATCCATCCTCACAAACTTTCGCGTTTCTAATATTAGTAGGATCTTATATTTAAGTTTTTTTACGATATTTATGTATAAATAAACAAAAAACTATACCTAACCTAACCTAAACCTAGAGTGCCGCCGGCAGCGGGGTGGGGCCCAAGCTACCGAGTGTTAGGTTTCAGAGAGAGGAACCTCCTGACAATCTGACAATTTGCGCAGTGTCCAGGACGACCTCCTTCTGTATCTGACCCAACCGTCTAGCGAGAGTCTCTTAAGATGGTGGTCGAGACTCTTCGCTATTAAGCCGTTTACCGAAACGACTATCGGGACAATGATCGTCGAGTCCACATCCCACATGGCGGTAACCTCGTGAGCCAAGGTACTTGCTGAGCTTGTCCTTCTCGGCTTTCACAACGTTCTCGTCATGTGAGATGGTGGGATAATGAAAGTATTTTTTTTTAAATCATAGCTAAGCTTTATTTAAAAATTTCTGATTGTATCTTAAGCGTTTGAAGAAAAATAAACTTTTTCTATCAGTTTGGCGAGTATGGCAATTTTATTAGAATTCGTGAAAATAATTTGGTTGGTTTTATTTGTCAAAGAACAACAACAAGTATAAA
The DNA here is from genome assembly GCA_949316475.1 of Hypomecis punctinalis. Taxonomy (NCBI): domain Eukaryota; kingdom Metazoa; phylum Arthropoda; class Insecta; order Lepidoptera; family Geometridae; genus Hypomecis; species Hypomecis punctinalis. Next base: position 11,115,489 of record OX438802.1, read on the forward strand.
CAATTTTTAATTTGGAACCAATTGCAAAAAAAAATATAAATTAATTTGTTTAATAAAATAATAATATATAGTCGAAAGTCAATTGTGTGGAAAAGCCAAATTTTTTTCGCGATTTGTAATTTTTGTCATAGTAAAAGTTATTCGTCATGAAAAGTATAATAAATAAGTTCGTATAGGTCGGGTAGTTAGTGTCAGAGTTTTTAGGCCGCCAGAATACCGGCTATGGCATAACGGTTAAAACAATCATAATAGAGCATAATGTTATTATACATCTCAAAAAGTCACTGCACCTTGCGAAGCATCAACCTGTATAACAGGATGCCATAGGATGTCTACTGCTTGACATAGGCCTCCCCTATAGATTTCCAATTAGACCGGTTAGTAGCGGCTCGCATCTAGCGCGGTCCTACAATCTTAACAGGTCATCCGTCCACTTTGTGGGTGCGCTTGCCGGTACGTGGTCTCCACTAAATAACTTTTCGACCCCATCAGTCATAAGTCCTGTGTTACACGTCAGCATTTTTCAAATATAGAGTTCATTGTTACCCCTGTCACTATATTTCATTAAGCCTCACAATTTCACGTGAGGCAGTAGGGCAACTTCCGGGCGCAGTCGTCTGTAGCCGCCCGATAACGAATTAAATTACCCGAATGGAGGGCGGCTGCCCTTCTATGAGCTTGTCTGTGTTTACGGCTACATTAATTGTTTCATGTAGTGAGAAATCTACACTTATAATTTTATCAGTCGCAGGACGTTGACGGACTCAGGTCTACACTATAGATCTTTTTTATCGCAAATAAGTCCGCGATTTTGGTCGAAGATAAAGCACGCAGACCTAGAAAATACCTAGTCACTCTGATCTTTAAAAACTTCAATAAGTCTGGTTAGAAAAGATTTGCACCCAGCATGATCCTGCGCTTCTGAATGATCATCCGTCCAACTTGTTGGTGGATGCTCTACGCAGCGTTTGCCAGTACGCCAGTACTTGATCTGCTTTAGGAAATTTTACGGCCCCGTCAGCCATCTGTTCTACCAACTATGTTCGTTCCCACTGCCACGCTAATGTGCTAATTTGCCGGGCTGTATCAGTAAGTGTATACTAATCTCCTCATTCTTGTTTGGCGTAAGCTATTCGTTTTCATGGTTTACTATTGTATACAAGTTTGACTTTAGATATAGATACACGGACAGTTTTAACATGTATTCATATCATCATCAGAACTTAGGATCTAGACTCTTGTCGGTAGAGCAACTATATGTGATCTTTATAATTATGTATATATACAACGAGCAAATATTTTTTTTACCCAAAATATTTACTGCTAAATTTATTCGTCTAATATTTTTATGAACTACACCGATTACTTTTTTGTTATCTAAGAGTAATATTGAAAAACTTTTATAAACGAAGAATATCTTTTAATGAAACACAATTTTTAATGACAAAATTCAAATTCGTAACCTGATATCCGCTTTGCTAAATTTTATTGTACCTATTTTTAATGATCTAACGGAAGTAATTAATAAAGCAATTTTGCTACGTTAAAAACTTTTATAGAGGAGCGACTAGAGCTCAAAAATATGAATCTCTATCGAGTTTATTACCGTAGCAGATAGCTACAGCGTAGCGCCGTAGTGCCGTAGCTCCGTAGAGCTCGTAGAGGCGGCCAACCGTTAAACGGAGCGTCGTCGTAAATAACGGCTGGGCAACGATAAATGAATAATTAACGGACGTTAAACGCTTTACGGGTGTACCGGTGGTCTTCCCGTTCGGTTAATGCGTAGTTTGGATAACGCTATCTTTTTCCTTTTTAAACAAATTGTAGTAATTTCATCCTCAAATGTTTGTTATTACCGTTTAAAATAAATAAATACCGCAACATCACTCAAAAATACAATTATTTCGTGCCGTCGCGAATGGTCCAATTCGCAATTGGTCACATTCATGAAACTAGCAACCCGTCAAAATAGCAGTGTCAAAACAGCGGACCGAAAGTTGCAAATCAAATGTGTATAATTATTAATAACTTGATCAATGCAAAACAAGATTAAAAAGAACGACAACGACGACGAACGACCACACGTACTTTACCCTGCAATAAGCAAACGTAGAAGTAACAAGCTCTCTCACGCTCCGGACACTATCCGTGCTCGGTTCGCATCCGGGCCACGGAGGTAAGAGGAGAAGTCCTATAATTCAAAATCTGTAATCGCAATATTTTATACTATTTTAACTTATAACTTTGTGCTACTGGCCAAATATCAAAAATATTATGAACAGCTACGATTAATGTTCGCATGTTCTTGCTTTTTGTTATATGCATCTTTTATTCGTCAGATCTAGATCAGAACATGTATTACTTAACAGACTAGCCAGAACAAATACATTTTGTCCGATCTGGCGACCCGACTAACTGACCCGGGGAACTTCGTTTCACGCAATATATTTACAAATTACAACATATGTGTTATTTTTATGTATAATCATTACTATTGCAACGTTTTAACTCAATGCGTTTAGTAGTTTTTGCGTAAAAGAGGAACAAACATCCATACATACATATAAACTTTCGCGTTTATAATATTAGTAGGATTTTATCCGTAGTATGAAAGACACGCGAAATTTATTTTTGATGGATTTTCTACCATAGTAACATAAGCGTTATGCCATCAATGTTTATAGCCAGTCTACTTTACAGTACGTCCGTGGTCCGGACACGGTCCGGCACGTGACGAGAACGTGGAATCGCTGCGCATTCGATCCCCTATTCATCGGTACACTGGCACTGATTCGTCATACACATAACTCGGATTCGACGACCTTAACTAGGGATGTGACTTGTGTGCTAAAACGGATAACTGATAGGTAAGGGCATACTTTATATAATGGCCCTGACTTATTTGAATATCGTTGATAATTTTGCAAGTACATAAATTTGGAAAAAGAAATCGGTAGTAAGATTTTTTCGTTCCGTCACGAATGGTCTAAATTGCAAACGGTCAATTCACTGAGAAACCGTCAAAATCTCAATAAGTCAAAAACGCGATTGCTCGAAATCGTGACTGGTCAAAAAAGCGATTAGCTTAAAGCCGAAAACTCGGACGTCCGATGGTGTATGACTGACCTTGAGTCAGCCCAAGGTGACGTCCGCGACTTATGTCCGATAGTTTGCACGGCTCAGTGTACATTTGTTGGGGCGCCAAACTGTAGTGTTACAAACGGGGAAGCCATTTGCAGCACCACAAGTTAAGAGAGGATTAGAGAGAACCTGTAATGTTGCAAGCGGGGAAGCCGGTTGCAGCACCACAGGTTAAGAGTATCAGGATAAACTGTAATGTTACAAACGGGGGAGCCGTTTGCAGCACCACAAGTTACGAGACATCAGAGAACAAACCCAAAGAGTCCTGCCTAGTGGTTAGGATTCCTAACGGTTCGAAGAAAGGAGATTAATATAGAAAACTAACCATACTGTTTACACATTTAATCATTTCACCATATAAATAACACTGCACTTATCATTGAAGTATAATACACTTATAGTCTATATGTTTTTCTTGAAGCGAATAGAGAGAGAATTTTGAAAAGAGTCCGTGGAATGTTAGCCTAACAGGGGAGGGGTAGCACACAAAGAAAACACACTGGAGGCCGGCCGAGGTTGGAGCGTAGATAAGCTGGACCCGCCGATAGACGTAGCGCCAGCAGGGCGTTGGAGATAGAAGCGCCTGTAGCGCCAGCTGTGCGTTAGCGTGTATACGCCCGTGATGTTGTGGCGCTTGAGGTGGAGGCGCCTGTGCGCTAGCTGGGCACTAGCGTGAAGACGCCCGTGGTGTTGATCTGGCGCTTGAGGTGGAGGCGCCTGTAGCGCTAGCTCGGTACTCCAAGGTAAGAGGCAAGGTCAGTGGCCTCAAAAGATGAGGTCCTCCTGTAACAAGGTCAAAGAGACCGAAGCCTCGCGAAGAAAAATTACCAGACGCTCATGCTGTCTTCACTGCAGGACCCGTCACCACGTTCAAAGATCACACGTTAACATGAACTAACACCACATATACTTTCATAAAAATACCACAAGACATGCACCATCTTTCGTGTCTACTTGATGACTTCCCTTCCAAGACTGCCCGAATTTTTTAAAACAAGGATCGCTGATCCTGTCAAAAGCAATTTAACAAATTTCATAATTAGAATTGTTAGTTGGCAGTGTTATCGTTAAAAGAGTTTGAATGTAGAGAAGCTAACAAAAAGGTTAGTTTCTCTACACCGTAAGCCGCGTCTGATAGTATGTTTCCGGCTTTACCCGCCTAATCGATGCGGCTATTGTGTTGTGTCGATAATTTTTGACATAGTATTTAATAATATTGTCTTAGTATTTTGCCAGTGAAAAAAAACATCAGTTAAAATTTATTATAATTAAGCAAATCAATAACAAATCATAGATAGAGACATACAGATCGTTACATACGAATGAAGACACTAAAACAGATACACGAATTAAACTAATACAGTCCTTCTTTTTCTTACATAGATATATCTGCAAATATTCAAAACTAAAAAAATATAATCTTGATAACTTAATTTTACAAATGAGAAAGCTTTCACGTATTGATTTAGTCTATATCCTGATACGACTATAACTTCGGCTACATCAGGCGTCTTTTGTCGAGTTTTGAGTACAAAACATACGAAATAAGAGTGTAATAGAGTAATCTAATTTAGATGTTAAACTGTATCAAATCAAATTTCGACTGTAACCTTCTTTAGCACTTCTCTCACTAATTTCCATTCCCTATTCACCATACTAGTACTGGCGGCGCACGTCGAGCCTAATTCGAGCTCTCTCACGTATATAACACACACAACTACATATCTGTATACCTACTATCTATAGCCATATAGAGAGCAGATGCAATACAGCAGTTAACAGTAAACAACGTGATAAGTAGCTACAAATGCAGCGTAACATACATAGCTGCATAAGCTAGTACTAATATTTGAGTTGGCTAAATACTCGGACGTAATCAGCATGGAGCACAATTTTTGAATCGTTAGAATCATTTCTAACCTGCGTAGAGAGAAGGATACTATTCTCTCCCGTTTGCACAAGCTTAGATTTACAATACTCGCTCTTGCTCTTACTCAGTCTCGTGGCTATTAACTCATACGTTCAGCCGATCTAATGATTCAATTATATAGCCCCTGGAGTAGTGTTGTTTGGCATTTGTATTGATAATAAAGTGATTCTCTGTATCTGCTAAAATGCGCTAAAGTCAACCTTAAAAAATGTCATAAATAATTTGTCAATTTATTTCGACAAATTAATGGCACGATAACTGATGATATCAAAAAAATTGTTTGAAAATAGTCAAACAAAATAGTGGTCAAATGCGGGCTAATGAGCAATATAAAGGTGAAAATAGTCATGATGCTATTTAAAAAAGCCGTGGTGGTCAAGAGGTAGTGACACCCGCCTTACAATCGTGAGGTCGTGGGTTCGAATCCCCGGTCCTGTACCAATGAGTTCTTTGGAATTCAGGTACGGAATTTCACACCACAGGCTTTTCGGTGAAGGAAAACATCGTGAGGCAACCTGCATACGTCCGTAGAAGAAATTCGATGGCATATATGAATCCACTAACCCGCACTGGGCCCGCGTGGTGGATATGGCCTGATCACCCTTCGTGGGTAGGCCTACAACCTGCAGTGGAATACTAAAAAGGCTGGTACAGTACAGCTATTTAAACAGACAAAAATATGACATAGAATGAAACCACTGTTAATTTATTCAATAATACAATATGTAAATTCTCAACATGTTCACATAGCCTAATGTCATAAAAGTACGCTGAAATATTACATCAAATGCTAACACGTGATAATTAGCGTGCCGCATAAAAATTGGCGATAAAATCTCCCCTCTCACATTATGCAAATTGTTATGACAGCTACGTTTAACCAAAACATTTTATCATTACACTAATAAATAATACTAAAATGGCAAACCAATAATTTTCACAAAGTAAGCTATCGCCAGCTGTACCAGCCTTTATAGTAGTCCACTGCAGGACGTAGGCCTACCCACGAAAGATGATTAGGCCATATCCACCACGCTGGCCCAGTGCGGGTTGGTGGATTCACATACGCCATCGAATTTATTCTACGGACGTATGCAGGTTGCCTCACGATGTTTTCCTTCACCGAAAAGCCTGTGGTGTGAAATTCCGTACACAAATTCAAAAGAACTCATTGGGAAGGGGCCGGGAATTCGAACCCACGACCTCACGATTCTAAGGCGGGTGTCACTACCTCTTGACCACCACGGCCAAAAAAAACTCTAAATACACAAAAATTTGACTTCATACCGCGATTACCAAAAATCAGAATACCTTGGTGGCAATGGCAGGCACTTGATGCCAATTTTTGTTTAGTTTCAGTCAGTTGAACTATGTATAGTAAACTTCGACATTTATCTGAATCCGAATTTCTCTATACTTTTCTCGCAACTATGCCTACTTTCTATACAGTTCTTTACAAATATACGAATGTTGCTTGTTTAGTGCTCCAAGACATAAATTAATAGTCAGTCAGGCTACGCAAGGCGTCATAAAAACAAATGGTTTCACTACCAGTTAAAGTAGCGTTAAAGATTTTTTTGTTCAAATTCAAAGCTCGCGTGACCGAAAATCAAAGCTTTGCAGATACCATGGCGACAGGTTGCCGTTTGTTTACTAAGCCACTTGGTTTTGTTTGCTCAGTGCCACAAAAAAGCTAATAAAACATTTGAAACAGAATGTCTAGGTAAGGAAACGAAATATTATTTCACTTTGTTCAAACATGCGAGGTATTTAGAAATGTTTACAGTTCATGTCGTAAGGATATTAGGTATGAAGTTTTAAGTATGATGTTTATTTAAATTATAATAATAGTACTTTTGGGTATATATGTGTACCTGACAATATTCGTATAACATTTCATAACAAAACAGTTCTAAAGCTACGTATTCACTAGACATAAAATTTGTAACAGATTCATGTACCTTATTTTATGTGAATAAAAACTTTTGATTGATTGACGGAGCAAAAGAAAATCACTGATCGCTTTACGTTAATTACTTAGATAGATAGATCTATTCTTTACTGAACGCACCAGAACTGAAATAAAATAATAAAACGATTTAAGTAGAACTTTAGTGTTGCAAACGGTGGCTTTAACGCTTAAAAGCATTTTCGTCTCGGCAACCATTACTTGAAAAGTATTAACAAAAAGGTTTAGGCATCAGTATATGCATAAATGTTACTTATTAGTAATACTGTGATGTTTAACTGCTATCCCTGGTGAACAAAAAGCTTTGTTCATGTTGTTACCGTTATGTTGTTATTTTCGTCGTCTAAAGATACGTCCCGTAGTTGTGTGACGGTTATTAGATATTTAAAAGAAATTAAAGCCTAATTCACAATGCTTTGTTAATATTGCGTGGCGTGGCAGCTAACACGCGATAGCTAATAATACAAGTATGCAGCAGTATTCAGCGTTCACTTCACATGAGCGTGCATGTACGCAAGTGGCAACTGACACGTTCATCACCACCACGCTATGGATAGTGTGCATAAAAGTTTTGTCGTCACGCATAAATCATTGTATTTACTGTTTGTTTTCATACGAAGTTTGGTTGAAAATATCGGTAACTACAACGCGGTCACATTAACTAGACGCTTGACCACGTGACGTTATTTTGGCGCTCAAGTACGGTGTGCAAAAAAAAACCGGCCAAGTGCGAGTCGGACTCCCGCACGAAAGGTTCCGAACCATCATATATAAAAGATAAGTTTCTACCTGTTTATTAAGATCGAGTAAAAATTGCTTGAAAATTCCAGCTATGCGTCGAGTTAATGTGACCGCGTTGTAGCTTTTGCCCGCGCCTCCGCCCGCGTTGTGTTTTAACCTTTGTGCTATCCCATAGGAACATATTATTTTTTCTGGATAAATAGCCCATGTCACTTTCCGACACTTGAACTATATCCATGCCAAAATTCAAGTCAATCCGTTGCTCCGTTGCTGCGTGAAAGAGGAATAAACCAACAAACTTTTCGAATTTATAATATTAGTATGTTATTATATACATATTTATTTATAGTCTTAAATTTAAGTTTTTTTACAATACATATTTATATAATAAAAAACAAAATACTATAAAAAAACCTAAACCTAGAGTGCCGCCGGCAGCGGGGCGAGGCCCAAGCTACCGGTGGTTGGGTCTACAGAGAGAGGAACCTCCTGACAATGCGCGCTGTGTCCAGGACGACCGTCTTCTGTATCTGACCCTTGAGCCAACCGTCTAGCGAGAGCCTCTTAAGATGGTGGTCGAGACTCTTCGCTATTAAGCCGTTTACCGAAACGACTATCGGGACAATGATCGTAGAGTCCACATCCCACATGGCGGTAACCTCGTGAGCCAAGTCAAGGTACTTGCTGAGCTTGTCCTTCTCGGCCTTCACGAGGTTCTCATCATGTGGGATGGTGACGTCGACGAGCACAGCCCGGCGCTGGGACCGGTCGACCACCACAATATCAGGCCTATTGGCGACAATAGTCCTGTCCGTGATGATAGAGCCGTCCCAATAGAGCAACGCACGACCATTTTAGTATGTTTGTTATTATGTATATCGATATTTCTTGTTAAGGAGTAGATAGGTTCCTATTGAGATTTACGCAGATTATCTATTCGCTGCAGAAAAAGATTAGCCAATTTAACAAAAACAAAGGCAATGCTGCTTCTTGAACATATTCATTTAACGATTAAAATATGCAGACAAAATCGTATTAATATTCAAAATATTTCAATTTTATCTAAAACTTTAGTAAAATACACCAGCTGCGTCGATTTTAAAAATGTAAGCTTTCCAAACTCAATTTGACGCTAAAGCGTAACTCCGTGATACCTACTTGAATTTTTACGTACAACAATTTGACATTCATGTGACCTAATCCTAAGTTTGCGTGACTGGAAACCCGTACCGTCTCGATAGCTTAAAAATATTTAGCGAAAATTCCAAATCTTATTTAGAATGTATTAAGGTTCAAATCAAATGACATTTTAATGATAACTCTCAACGATTCTGCTTTAGACGGGCATGAGTACTAAAAAAATGTAAATTTGAGAGGCCCGCTTTTCCATATCTCTCTTATTTATGGCTTGCCTTTGTTTGCCGAAAATTTCATGTAACAGGGTCATGTTTATAGTGGCTTCTGAGGCTCTGAGGTTGTTTATCGTTTGGCGATGGATGAATTTTATTAAGCTCTATTGTAAACAAACCAACATAGAAGAAAAACAAAATGTATAGGTAGGTATAGAAGGTGACTGTAGAATAGCCGTATTTTGTCTGTCTATGCAATAATTTCTACATAGAATAACGACCAACAAAGTAGATAATTATCACCCATAAGCCGTAAGATGTATATTGCTAAACCTAACGTTTTCCTAGAGCGATATCAGCAACATGCATCAAGCGCAATTCTGCATTCTAATTAAGTCATCTGTCTACCTTGTCCATAACTAAACTATACTAAAACTATGATTGCGTTGCTTACGAAAGAAAAAAACCGACGTCGAACAGTCAATAAAGTCATTTGATATGTCGATAACATCTAAGTTAACCTTTAAACACAAAATAAATTATAAAATTGCGTATTTCAGCTCCAGTCACCTTTCAACTACACAATTAATTAATTTACAAAACTCGTGAATACAAAGTATTTGCTGCATCATTGTGATATTGAAAAAGCTGCCCCTTTTATTATTGAAAGTTAATCTTACTCGATAATCTTTGAAACAGTTTATTAAGACGTTTAATGATAAGTTTTATGTAACGTCATAAATGCAAAAATATATGAGTTGTCAATAATATATTTCAAAAGCATCATCATCCTGCTCTTATTCCACTAGGTGGGGTCGACACAGCACGTTTCTTTTCGCCACTTCACTCTATCATACGTAATTTCATCATCAACTCCTTTCTCCCTCATATCATCTTTCACACAATTCATTCACACTTTTTTTTGCTACGAGTATGACCAATTGTGAGAAATTAAAGTGTATTATGTAAGTAGCTAAATAGAAATGTTATAGTTTGATATTTCAGTTGTGAGATAATGTTCATGCTTAAAAGTATTTATTTTCAATACCTTCTCTATCTATAGTATTTTCTATGATATCATAATGTAATAGATAAAAAGTAGGGTTGTATTTCAAAAATGTAAGTCAGTTGTAGACTTTAAGTAAAACGTGCAACGATAAAGTAAGAAAGAAAACTTATCAATTGAGTCTCGACACGAACTTAACTTGCGACAATTTTGCCGCAATAAATTAACGTAAGATTTTTTATTTCACTTGTCTTTCTTTTATAAAGGTTAGTTTAAGAAAAAGCACAGCTTATTGGCTTGCGGGGAATGTTTAATTGCGTTTTAACTTTTAACTCGATTCAGGTTTCTGTGGAAGTGTTTCATTCATTCGGAGCTTGGAGTTCCAAGCTCCGAATGCAACGTTTCTGGGTAAATACGCGAATTCCCGGTACAAAACGGCCTGCTCGATATAGTTTGGTATTGAGTTCCGAGTTGATATTAATTTTAATGTAATTTAATGAATCTATTCAAAAAATTACTCATTTCTATTAATGAATTGGTAATGTATAAAACTGTTCTAATTTTACAACAATTTTTTTGTATTGAAATATCAGGCTAGGTATTTTGAAGCGATTTATTAGATACATTATTTTGTCTAAGTTACATGTACATGATAAACTATGTAATCGACCGAGAGAGTGAAGCGTTCCTGTTTTGAGATAGGCTTTTTTAACTTTCAGGATGTTGATTATCCTCTACATGACGCATTTGTCATCGAATCTTGATTTGGTACACAGGTTTGGGTATCCACTCATATAAATTATTTTCATCTAGAAATAATTCATAAGAGTGGCTTTATATATTTTTTTAATTAGGTCTTCTTCTACGTCGTGTCGATGGTTCTAATAGTTTCTAATGGTGCTAACTACAACTACAAGTTTCGCCCAATAGGTAGCCACTGCCACCCCAGAAGGGGAGGCTTCCATGAGGTCATTGGGTATTAACAAAACGTTATTTTATAATTAGGTAGTGCCGCGTTAAGCTGCATTACTGATGAATATACAACTACGTCAAATTATATTCTATCAGGGTTAAGTATAACTAAATTGGCCGCTAGAATAAAAATAAAAACAAAAGTAAGAGGGCGTGATGTTCAATTATAAAAGTGTGAATGTGACGAAACTAATATCTTTTGTCTATTTGCGTAAACGTTTTTTTTTGTCTGACTACGACGCACGGCCTAGACGTCGTTTCCGCGCCAAAAACTACTGTTGAATTTTTGATGAGATGCTTAAGTAAATCAACATATTTATGAACTATTATCTATTTTCTACCACTTCTATCAGTATTATGCAGGTTTTTACTATTATCTAGAATTTAAATGTGATAAAATCATAACAACGTGTATATATATCTATCTAAGTATATATAGAACATCTTTTTTCTCACACCCTATACGCAATTGAGGATTCTAGTCATACTTAACTATGTATTATGTTTTATAAATAAAGTATTGATAGTTTGATAAGCGAAAAGTAATCAGACCAAGTCAGTTTACTCAACAGCAGTGATCTGTTAGGGTTACGTGCGCAAACACTACAGAAGCTAGGGACTAGGGCTTTTATCGGCTAAGCGACTTGACATTGGTTTTCTCATTCCCTCCTGCTCACTCGTGTGGTGCGAGTAATTGGCATGAGAGGGATGAAAGGCGAAGTTTACCACATTTTGCCGATATCAAGGTAGGTCAAACAGGTGCCTCGCGTTATAAGCATTGCCCTATCTATTTTGTCAGTAAATACCGCAGACGAAATTGCATAGTAGTTGAGATGAGTCGTAATGGATGCAATTCGAGAGATATTTGCATAAATACAGAGGTTGGTCTTCAGAAAACTAAATTAGACCTGCTAGTTTATATCAATACGGTTTTTAGGTAACCAGCCCCGAAATCGCAAATAAAATAAATCAGTTGTTTTTTATCCCTTACATATATACATTCTTTCGATTACACATTTTATTTGTATGGGTGAGCTGAATTTTTTACGATTTCAAAGTTTATTACATAAAATTTCTCAAAAAAACATGAAAACATTCTAAAAATTACTCCATAGAAATATCTGCCACGTTAGACACACTTAAAAAACACTAAAAACTCGGCTCACTTTATCCATATCTATTAAAATAAAGAATAATAAAAAAAAAAAAACAATAAATACGTCAGTTGCTTCAAAGTATTAATCAAGCAAAGCCCTCACTGTACAGACACACTCGCAACATACATCCACTCATACACCAACATGCACGCTACACACACATTACGCAATCGAAAAATGGAAATTACTTGTACTCGTATTTAAATAAATTACTAAGAACTCATTGTTAAATCACTCTTTTCATTAATTATGAGATGTCTTATCTAAAAGCGGAAGAGACTAAATCTCACAACACAGGACCACCCTAGTGTGAGATTTAGGGTTTCACTCTGGAAGTTTGTAAATTTAATCTAAGTACCTGCCTACTAACATTACTTTAAGCACTCCAAAACCTGTAACTTTTTGAGCAAAATAAACGTTATCTTATCTTAAAATAAAATTAGGCCGTAATCATGAAGACAATAAATCTAAGAACATCTAAAATAATTGTTTTTCGCAACAAAATGGCAAAACTGACTTCCATTGCGACAAAATTAGCATAGTTCGCTCGGATTGATGTATACAATTTATACATTTTATATTTTAAATGACAATACTACACTACTACTACTTAGAAAGCAATTGGATCATCACAGACCCTTGAAGGTCTAAAGATAATCCAAGTGCTCAAGCCCACTGCCAGTTGGCAGCGTGCCCAGCATGCTGGCAGCATTGACAAGCTAAATGGCAATGCTTAAAAAAAAAATTATATATTATTGTTGATATTTTAAAAATCAACTTAGCTGATTTTGATATTATTTTTTGTAATAAATTGCATGACCGACTTCACCCGTGTACAGAATCATTACATAGTTTAATCAGTCGCTTCCCGCTGTCTGTCCCCATGTATGCTTATATCTTTAAAACTACGCAACTGATTTTGAAGCAATTTGTTTTAATAGATAGAGTTATTCAAGAGAAATGTTTATAATATGTATAATACACCTGTGCGAAGCCGGAGCGCATCGCTAGATCGCGAATATTACACACGGAACGATGTAGCATTTTTCACATTATTGTTGATATATCGAAAATGGCTAAGGCGATTTCGATAAGATTTAAATATGACCAATTTCGAAGTATATTCTTTTCAATAAAAAAAGAATTATTGAGATTGGACTACTATGAAAAAAGTTATGTGTGGTTATACATAAAAAAATATATATATGTATACGCGTCGAATTCCTAATAAAAACCTCCTCCGGTAGTTTGTCGGTCAAAAATTAGAACGCAATCATCTCGAAAGTATACTTTTTCGAAATAAGTAAAATGCTTGATTTGGTTCACAATCGGCGAAAATATCGATGAATATACACAAAAGAAATACATACAGACAAACATAGAACCTCTTCCTTTTCGGAAGTCTGTTAAAAATAGCTTGTAGTAGGTAAGTTCGTCGAAACCAGATAGCAAGCAGGCTAGCACGCGATATCGGAATTTTGTCGCCTGTCATTTTAGATAGATAGATAAACGCTTTATTGCACACCAAGAAATAACCATAATAATAAGAAATAAAGATACCAAAACAGTGTAACAAAGGGCGGCCTTATTGCTAATAGCGATCTCTGCCAGGCAACCTTAGGATGGAGAGGATAGATAGCGTATAAATAATGGACGGGGTGCGCATTAAATAAAAACATATATACGAGTATAGTTATACATATAAATTATATTATACGTCATAAACCTACATACAATAAATAAAAGATATAAATACTTTAAAATAAATAAAAATAAAATAAACCTATAACTAAATAATAAACTAATACATATAATTTACATAGATTATTTATACATAAAACAACAGAAAAACAACAACAACAGTTTCAAATTTAATAACGCGACAGTTTCAGTAGATAATGGTTATTAACCTGATCCTTAAATATGTTCAGTGATGGTGCTTTTCTAACGGTTACCGGCTATGCATTTCATAACTGAACCGCATTTTAAAATATTTACACTATTTATTACGCGATAAGTCCCGTAGTATATGGATTATGTGTTCAAATTGCGAAAGTAAATAATATATATTTATAATATAATAAATATTTAGGGACATTTAACACACGGTCTCTGACCTGAAAACTAAGCAAAGCTTGTGATATGGCTGCCAGAGACTGAATACTACATATACCTACTTATTTTCAAATGCATACTTACATAGATAGCAACTAAATAACACCCAGACACTGAGCAAACACTTTTGTTCATCACATAAATATTTGCCCTATGTAGGGATCGAACCCACGCGTCTATGAAGTTAGGTTCACTAGCCACTGAGCCAGCAAGGCAGTTGTGATATACATATTTACACTTGTTTTGTTTTACTTTTTGACGAACCACCGGAGGAGGTACTCAATTCGACGCGTATATTTTTTTATGTATAACTACGGATAACTTTTTTCATAGTAGTCCGATTTCAATAATTATTTTGTTATTGGAAAGAATATATTTTGAAATTAATTCTATTTTAATTTTATCGAAATCAACTGAGCCATTTTTGATAAATCAATAACAATGTGAAAAATGCTACATCCATCCTTGCGAAATATTCGCGAATTCTGTACACGGGTGAAGTCGGTCATGCTATTTCTTGCAAATATAATCTTGTTTCAATGACCGTGTCAGCGTTTACTCAGCGTACGTTTTGTAAACACGTCCACAATGCAACAGTGAAGAAGATAATTAAGCTCGTTAGTTACATTACCGCTGTTAGTTAAACAGCGCGGGGTTATTTGGCAACTGCACCGACTGTAATTTGCGGCCATTGTCTGAGCAGTTAAGATAACCGGCCCGTAATCTATTACACGTTGATAAATACACAATGTTGTAGCAGTATATCTATCTACATTGGACTAGGATACTAAAGTTACCCAGACCCGTACCAATGAGTTCTTTTAAATTTATGTACGGAATTTAACACCACAGGCTTTTCGGTGAGGGAAAACATCGTGAGGCAACCTGCTTACGTTAGTAGAAAAAATTCGATGGCGTAAGTGTATCCAACAACCCGCACAGGGCCAGCGTGGTGGATATGGCCCAACCACCCTTCGTGGGTAGGCCTACGTCCTGCAGTGGACTATTAAAAAGGCTGATACAGTACTACAGTTACAGTTGTAGAGCTTTTTTTGGCCTCGACTGGACTAAAGCGGACGTGTGTAAATCGAAGAAGAGAGATCCCTTCGATGCAACCATCGAACATAGATCCAAAAAATGGGACAAATGCGAGTCAGGCTCGCACATCGAGAGTTCCGTACAAACATATTGTTAAAATAATTAAAAATCTGTTTTAGCATGTGCTAATGAAGTTCTTTTATACGAGTATGATACCTTTCATGATACGATTTACTCACTTTGAATTTTGAACCCATATTTTGGGAATTTTGAGGCCTTATTTTTAAGTGATTTAAATAAAAATTTACAATTTTCAGATTTATTCCTATATGTGTACTCTGAGACAATCCTTCTTGCCAAATTTCATAGTTATATGTCAACGGGAAGTGCCCTGTAGGTTTTGATTTTTGTGAGTGTCGAAATATACTGTTTTTTACGACATAAACAACTCTAACTTCTTTATATGATAACAGAGAAGTTTTGCCTTTACACAACTATAAGAGATCATAGATATACGTATTCAGTTTAAATTTCAACTCGATATCTTTACGCGTTCCCGAGATAAAGAGTCTTGACATACACACAGACGGACAGACGGACAGACGGACAACAACGTGATCCTATAAGGGTTCCGTTTTTTCCTTTTGAGGTACGGAACCCTAAAAAGTGTGGGTCAATGAACCGTAACGTAGGACATCCACTTTAGAACCTTTGAATTTGTAGGCACCGGGGAAAGAGAGAAGTAGACGTCTTGCGGCTAATATGATGATGATAAATATACCGAAGCTGTGTGGAAGCGTGTACAAGTAGGTAGACCGAAGCAAAAAAATTCTAAATAATTTTTAATATAACCGATACTTCAATTGAAAGCGTTAAACGTCTTAGTTTTTACAGTTTTTTAAATGGCCTAAAAGTAATAAGCCTCTAAAAAGTCATATTTTTGCGCAAACACATAGTTAAAAAGTGTACATAAACTAGACCAGCCATTCTCAAAGTGTGTTCTGCGGGCCCCTAGGGTTCCACAAAGCCTCTACAGGGGCTCCACGAGAATACTGAATTCATGAGAAAAGATATAAACAGAAATAATTTTCAGCGGCTTAGAAACGTTTCAAGATGATATTCAAAGAATTTGGCCGATATTATGGGACTGCACTTTATGGGGGCTTCTTTTGAGACATTTTGGCGAAGCGCCGAGTACAAAACTTTTTTTTTGTTTATTTTAGCGCTCCGTCTAATATTTCACTTTTCAGAAGGGTTCCATCACCAAAAAAGTTTGAGAGCCACTGAACTAGACACTTTAAAAAAAAATAACGTATATTGCACGTTCTCACTCAAGCGCTGACACCAAAAACAACAATTTTGTTACAGTTTACGGGCTGAAAATAGTTTTTTTCCTGGAATGTAAATTTTATCATAACTTTAACGAAAATTATCTCGATGTTCTACAGAAAATGCGAAAACAGCGATCGATTCGGTTAAATCTCAAAAGGGCTTGTTAACGAAATTTCGCTATTCACCAAGCAAAAACCGTTGTTTATTTACAATTAGTAATTACACGTTTAACTTAAACAAGCGTTGGTGAACTCGGGTCTAAAAGACTTTCTATTGACATTGACATCTACACAAGACAACATTGTAACCAAAATTCAACAAACAACAGCGCACAGAGAATAGGCGTTGCTCTAATCGGCCGTTCTATCCGCGCTTAATCACTTACCCAGTGACACGGGCCGATAAATCTGCGATGGCCGCGGGCAGTGGACAAAACACCGATTAATTCTGCCGTTAAACTAACGACAGGCCATTTGTTACCCCGATATTACTATAGACACCACTAAATACCTATCTGGACATAGGTTTGGCTAGTTATTTGTTGTTTAGATAATTTATTTACCTACCATTATTTGGTAGTGGCTTGTAGGTGTTTACCGATTATGAATGTTGCGGCACCTTGATTTCTGTTGAAGGTATTTCATTTATTTACTTATCCGTGATGATAAAAAAAACCTAAATTCATTGGTGCCATGGGGATAAATGAACCACTAAGTTTAGTCCATGTCACGTGTACAAGCGAGATGGACTAAACTACACGTGAGATGGACTAAAATGAGTGGTTCGTCACATCAGTGCCGTATAGTAAAAAGACGGTTGGTTGAGTATGCGCAAAAAATATTCTTCTTTGGCAACTAGTTGCCTACGAAAAGGAAAAATTCTTCGTACACAACCAGTTGCGAACATTGGTTGCGTACGCGGCCGAAAGCAAAAAATACATTTGCAAAAAGTAGTTGTTTTCATATAATAGAAACAAAATAAAAATATATCCAATTTAAATTTCCAAATAAATCAAATCTGAGAATCAAACTAGACTCGATGGTTTGGTTACTATAAAACAGTGCTATTTATTTTTTCACAAATACCAAAATACCGGTAAAGCTGATTTAATATTCAGACTTATTTTACTTAATAATTATTCTTATCTTCAACGTGTAATACGTAACTTGATTTACTTTACTTCACATAAAAACTTATTCTAATATTTTCACAACATAAATTTCTCGCGTCAAGTTTCTCCAGCACATTTTCTTGCGAACACATTCCCTCCTTACGACTGTTTACATTAGACGAAGCCCAGAGCCGAAGAGGTCGAAGGGACGGAGTAAAGTAAACAAGTTGTTTTTTCTACTCTTCGCATTATGCAGATTCGTCCTACAAAATTACTTATTTAAGCAATAAACGGAGCGCGACGTCGTATAAAAATCTTCGTCTCAAATATACAGTCTGGGTGAAGTCTTGAAGGGTGGAAGTCATAAACTTTTCGCCTTTACAAGTACAGGGAGAAACTTGAAGAAAGTGTGGTTTCATGCTGCCTTTTTATGTGATTTCTTTGGTGTTTTTTGTTTTATTTTAGACGAGAACTCTGTAGAAAACTGGGAAGGTATAAAATGTGCATTAAGGTGAGCTTGTTGCTTTTTATTACTTTTATTTTCAAGAATTCCACGTTATTTAGGGCAAAACATGTGACTGAACTTCAGCTTTGTCTGATCACGAATACAATAAATTATTTTCTTATGTTTATCATAAATTTTTAAATTCATCAATTTCTGTAATCAAGATAATGTAGAGATCAAAAAATTGTTTTAGCTACAGAATATAAAGCTATTAGTCTCGAAAATTTATTTTAAAGTTTTTTAACTCCCGACTCAAAAAAGTCTATAAGTGTGATGTGTCTGTGTATCTCAGTCTATGTAGTATTAAATGTAAGGTCAAAGGAATGGTCAGGAGATTTATAACTATTAAATTTAGACTTGTAATCTTCATGCTCTCGCATCGAAATCTAGTAGTTTTAGTAGCTTGAAAAGCTTGTTCACCTAGCTCCGAGGTTAAAAGACAACAAAGCTTTTGAAACAGCTTAGCGGCGGTTCAGTGTTTATGCCTGCCAGGTCAAACAATTCTAGACCGAGTAGTAATGAACTTAGACCAAACGCGGACCAAAAGGCGGTGCCGCGATAATGTTTATGGCGAAAGTTGTCCGCAGCGGCGGTGTCTTGGCGGAACGGGACTCGCGGACGCAATACAGTTTTATGCAGTAAAGAATCTCGATTTTGACATGTGTTTATAGTTCGAACAGCGAGAGATTGCATACGACATTAAATTAAATTAAATTATTGAGAATATAACAACGATTTTAAATTATACATTTACATTCATCTCACATTAATTAAACCAAATTCAAAAAAATAATACAATTCAAACAGAAGTCATTACATCTATTAAGAAGTCAATGAAAAATAGTCAAAAATAATGCTGAATAATGTTATAAAATGTCAAAATAAATGGTATGTAAAATTATAAAATGTCAAACTTCAATCATCAATCATGAATTTCTACAATGTCAATCGAGCTGTTAGCACGATTACTTTTGTCCCATTGGTCAGTAAGATTTTTACAATAGGTCATTAATTAAGAATTGGCTTGAATTGAATATTTAAAAATAAATGTCACATTTTAGTGCTATACTCTACGGATATAAACAAAATCGTGTCAATTTAAATTTTATCGAATTCGGTGGAGACGTTTTTGAATAATCAACAATAATTGAACAATTACTAAATAGATGACACATCGATTCGTGCGAGCTATTCAAATTCTGTGCACGGTTGTAGTCGGTTGTGCCATTTTCGGTAAAAAAAAGATATTCACTATTACGCGCAAGTGTTTGCGATAAGATACTTTTCAGAAATAGACCACCAGTTGAACTATGATGGTCACTCTAGTTCTTCCAAAGCTCTTCTCATTCTCGATTTAAATACAGAACGAGACTCTGCCTACTGCCCTCTCAATAGCTTGTTGGGCTATTTTGAGCTTACTGATAAGGATCTCATTGAGTAAGTAAGTTCGTATAGGCCGGGTGGCTAGCTTAGGTGTCATAGTTTTTAGACCTCCTGGTTCTCTGACATGGCTAAAAGATTAAAACAACTGGGACCTACAATTTAACGTGTCATCTGAGCCACGGTAGCGCTCAGTTGGAAAATGCCACTGGCGGTCACCCATCCAAATACTGACCGTGCGGAACGTTGCTTAATTTCGGTGATCGCTGACAAACCTTGTCTAACAACGCTACGAGTTAGAGAGTATAGTTACTGCTAACGCAAGCATCGGTGTGAAGGCGGCGGTGACAATTTGTGTCGAATGAACGTCGTAAGTCGCACCGTGGTGCGCCGATCTCAAACTTGTAAATGTTTGACTTTGACTCAAATTGTTTCAAGGATTTTCTACCTTCAATTCGGTACAACATTGACTGAAAAGAAAGTGTAAAAAGCATCAAAGAAATCGATTTAAAAAAGTTAATTCTGAATTTAGTTCTGAATAGCAAAACATAGTTTTTTTTAAATTACTTTGATAATTATATAATTTGTACGAAAAAGCTATTTATCAGAAATTTGCATTTAGTCATGGTAAATGAACAAGTTTTTCTTCTATATATATACGCAACACACATTACCTAAAGTTAAGTTTAATAACTCCCAAAAATATAATAACAACAACCCAAACTAACATTACATAACAAAATATGCAACCTGATCATATGTACTTGTACTACTCAAGGTCAAAAATTTGTATGCTGGTAATACATGCTGGCAACATTACTAAACGCACTGGTAACACTGAATATCAAGATAAAGGTATATCTATACCTAAATCATTTCACAAAAGACTATAGCTCAACTTGAAGTGGATCGCTATCTCTAAACACATGTCTCAATGTCACTCATACAAACTTTTTACCAATTACACTCACGCTGGTACAGAATACGAGTTTTCAAACCGAAAGCCGAATGTAATTGATTGGAAGTCAGGCCCGGCGGCGTGCTACCCGAAAATTGATAAAGTTTGAATGAATATTAACTCAACTTTGCCGACTCGAGCTGCTCAACTGATACATCACTCTAATTTGATTTTACAACAAAGTATACAATGCTGTAACGAGATCCCGAAGTAAGGCCCGAGGAGGCTAATGAAGCGCGAACTTTAAAAACACAAAACTTTTCATAGGAGCATAGGATTCAATCGTGTAACTTTGCGCTGTGTAGGTTAATTGAATAATGTGTTTCGAATTTTATTGTGAACTTAAAATAATGTGTGTTAATTTAAATGTTTATTTATTTACTGTTATTCTTAACTATATTTAATAACTTGTATGGTGTTTTTATGGGCAGGGCAGAGTCGAAAAGTTCTCGAGTGGAGACCACGTACCGGCAAGCGCAGCGTAGGACGTCCACCCACACGGTGGACGGATGACCTCATTAAGACCGCAGGATCGCGCTGGATGCAAGCCGCTTCCAACCGGTCTTATTGGAGATCCATAGGGGAGGCCTATGTCCAACAGTGGACGTCCTTTGGCTGATGGATGGATGGATGGATGGTGTTTACTTGAAATTTGATCAAATTTCATGTATTCACATGAACAATC
Source organism: Hypomecis punctinalis (assembly GCA_949316475.1). NCBI lineage: Eukaryota > Metazoa > Arthropoda > Insecta > Lepidoptera > Geometridae > Hypomecis > Hypomecis punctinalis. The sequence goes on from OX438802.1 coordinate 11,136,878, forward strand.
AAACTTCGGGAGAAAAGTATAATTTATCAGATCATTTTTGATTAACAATACCGTAGTAGTTAGTATACTTTGAAATTGGTCTCATTTAAATGTTATCCAAATCGGCTGAACCATTTATGATAAATTAACAATAATGTGAAAAATGCTAAATCGATCTGTGCGAAATATTCGCGAATTCTGTACACGGGTGAAGACGGTCATACTGTTTTTTTGCGAAAAATTATTATTGGAAGTCGGTTAAAAAGGAATAGCTTCCATTTGGCTTTAGTTATTACGTCATTCTGAAATTATTACTAAATAAAAAACTTAAGATTTACTGACGTAGCGATGGTGATATAACGTGGTAGCAGTTGTTAAGGCCTACGCTAGCGTTTTTCCCTCGAGGTGATTCCCCTAATTTGAACGGTCAACGGAGACGGGGAACAATACTGCCGGCAATTAATACTGCCATTATACTAACGATCGGCCTGAGAAGGATCAGATCGGATACAAAGGAAAAACTTGGGGGGATTTAGTCGATCGCGCTGTGGAGAACAGTACTCATAGTATGGGTGTGTCAAGTTTAAAGCGCTCCTTATAGTATTAAATATGTGTTATAACAATTTTAGATTTTTGATGTGAAAACTTCTTTAGCGGTTCAGACCTGATCGAAAATTCGTAAGAAGGAGAGGACGGAGGGAGAGTAGACCGCCGGCGCGGTGTAGGTGAGTAAGTAATATCCCCTTTTCTTTCTACCGCGCGGCGAAAATGTATGCCTGCTCTAGCTGTTTTGTTTAAGCGGCGCAGGGCGTTTGCGCGAGTGTGCGTGTGTGAGATTATTGTATTTTACCACATAAATTATTACATTTACTTTACTTTACCATTTAGGTACATTTATACTTATAAATAAAGCAATTCATGCCAAATTATTCACTAACCATTCCAAAATATTCAAAAATGAACAACGTTAATGTTCAAGTTCTCACTTCTGCCAGCACTCTCGGAGTGCATCCCATAGTTTTCCTTTTTTAATTCAGATGTGATCTAGTTTAATTATAATCTGCCTGGCCTTAAGCAGATATGCTCTCTCTATAGAGAGCATATCTGCTTAAGTGTAGCACACTTACCTCATAGGTACTCGTTTACTTTAGTGATATAAATTTAGTGTAAATAAATGTTGATCTCTAAATAAAGACTAAATGCATGCACTAGCAAAATTTGTATTAAGGTCTTCAGGGTGAGTCTCATCAGCATCAGCAGTGGATTATTTGCACTACTGTACAGTATTGCAGCTTACTATGATATCGTATAGAAAATGGAAGCTATATTTACATATTGATGTAGTTCCAGATATGATCATAAATTCTTTTTCATTTTCGCCAGGGATGCTTGACAAAAATATGTAGGTAGGTATATGGTCGGTCTAATTAATAACGGGCATAATCAACACAATATTAATTTTCTGAGCTTCGAGCAAATATCTAGAGAGCCACAGTCCCTAAGTGCAAGTAGTAAAATAATGTCCGAGCGCCGACATACATACCGACTTTGATATTTACATTAAACAATTCACAATGACCCGTTTTCTCGAATCTCGACGTTATGTCACCTAATTAGTGCTTATAACTGAGCACTTTGGCATCTCGCGGTGTTGTAATATCTTTTAATCGCCTTACGACTAATTAAATAGCCTGCCTACCACGTAGCTTGGGCTGAGTTTTGGTTCGGACACTTTTTTGCACGATTGTGACTCTATAGATATTTGTTCGAAGATTTTGGCCTATTACATTAGTAAATTCCAGATGTCAATCTTTAATAAGTATCTATGTCACGAGGAGGCTCAAAATACAATGGTGTGCTGGTTAGACCTTTTTGTGATTTGACTGATGAATGAAAATGAAAATATGTTTATTTACTTAAACATAGGTTAACAGAAGGTACATAGCCAAGTTAATTATGATTAAACTTATGTTTATGAGTGTTTTAAATACAGTAGAGACATAATGACGATTCCTGCACTAGGCTGGGCCTGTATCGCGGGAATGTGGTACGATTTAGTTTAGTTAAATGTATAATTTATATACATTCAGAACATATACACCTATATCAAATTTTTATCTTATAACAAAACCTATATAAAAATTAAACAAAACATATAAATATCAGAATGCCACATAGTCTTTTTACGAATATTACATAAAAAATCTAATAATATTACTCGTAAGAAAGATTTAATTATTTATTAATTTTTAATAAAAATACTATTGATCCCTTGGCAGGAATTTAAAACTTACGATATAATCCTTAGTAAATCGACGTAAAATATCGTCGATAGTAAAAGAGACGGAAGTCTATTTATGGTCCAGAGTAGACAAAAACTTATGAACTGTTTTTTGGCTTCGTACACTTTTTTATCTTTTAAATTAGAGTGCTTGTCAATGACATTGTATATATATGGCTTTAATGAAAAGACCATGGAGAAGAATAAGAAATAATGGCGCTCCATATGAAAACCACTGTTGCCGTTAACAAAATAATTTCATACTATGTGGGCAGCACACGATACAATAAATGCTTCTGATTTCATGTTAATGAATTAAACTGCTGAAGCTTACGTACTGTAGCAGCACGGCAGCCATCCGATTGTCGATGGACGGCAGGGGGCTGCGTCAAGTGGTGCTTAGTTTGAAATGTTACTTGTAATGAGGGCGCATCTCGTCCGCTTCCCCTACAGACGTGCCCGTTAGACAATACAGTGTTTACACGATTGGTTTAGTAGAACACGTGTAGTGAAATTAAAATGAGAGCTTAGCTGTGGCCAGGAAATAGTTTTCCTTTTTTTGCAGCTTGATGGCGTACAATATTCAATGGTTTTTATTGCAACAAAAATAGATATAAACAGTATAGTTGTATATACGATATAATAAAGATCGCAGGGACGTGCTGAGTACATGCGGCTACCAACCAGCCTTAGGTATTGGAAATTCATATAGGGGAAGCGGGAAGCCTATATCCAGCAGTGAACGTCCTACAGATAATGAATGGATGGAAAATTAAAGTAAAATTATGTACAAACTATTCGAAAATAGCGTGGTTTTCACTGTACAGCATGTCTGATGGTAGGTAAGCGGTATTAAGTACACCACTACAGAGATGTAGAAACAAAAATCTACGTAAACGAAAATGAACAATTTTCACAAAATGCTTTAGCATAATGTTTCTCCCGTGATCTCTAAACTATTCAGCTTTACATTTCAACAACCACTCCACAAGATGTGCCGGCAAAATCCCCAAGAAAATATTTACATTTCCATCTGACCATAAATCATATTTTTACGCCATTAAAGTATATTTTCCTTGCCTCGAACTTACGCTGAATATACCGATGAAAAAATATACAAAAAGAGAATAAAACATGAGTATTTTAATTACAAATTGAATATGAAAGTTAACCGAAGTCAGATGAACCGAGAAGAGAATTAAAAAGGGGACTAATTAATTGGTACGCTGCAATTTTGTCAGTATTTTGTATTTAAAATATTTTGTTGTAAATGGTTATCTCTAAATGACTAAAACAATTATTAGGGATAAAAGTTCTACGGTTTCAAAAGCAATGTTCATATCGATCGTTTAAATTATTCGATTGATTTTTTATGTATTCGACTGAATAATATAAATATTGTAAACCTGACGTGTAAATAAAACTTACGAAATAAATTAATATGAATATGGATAATTGAGTCCAGAGAAGTTCGCGAAGAAAGTGTGTTTGTTGGTATGTGCGATCCTTTATATATCACTACCTATGCTTATAGACAGGCTTATAAGCATAGGTAGTGATATTTGTGCTGGGTTTCATAAACATTATGAATGTCCGCAAACGCATAAATAACTTGCATATCCGGAAGTTGCTGACCAAAAATATTTTAAGGTAAACAAGAACCTGCCTGAAATGCTGACTATTTAAACCACACCCATAAAAAACGTGTCTAGAGCTAGGTCTGGCAGCCCTTTGGCTTCCTTAATTAAAACCTTTCTAATTAAAATGCCGTCCGACTGCGATGTAATCGCTCTTCTATGCTTCCCTTAGACGTTGTTTTGGTTGGCAGAAAAATTTAAGTTATGATCCTTTATGGAGGCTTATAAAATTGAGTAATAATGTGTATGCGGTAATTAAATCAGTGCGCAACCTTTGTATATGCTATTTATGTGTATAAAAAAGAGTAACGAATGATTTCCCCCTTTGTTGAGCTGTGTAGCTGTGAATCGACCACTGTTTTTGCGTTTTCTGTAGAATATCAAGAGAATTTTCAGTACATTTTTGATAAAATTTACGTTCCGGTAGAAATCTCTTTTCATCTCTTTTGCAACAAAATGTTATGTGGTGGGTGTCAATCTCTTGAATATGATATGTTGCACGCTTTAACGTTTTTTTTTCATAAAAGTTTTTAGTTTATTCAGACTCTTCATCCAAGTTTTTGTGTAAAATATGTTTTTTTAGATGCTTATAACTTTAAAGTCAAATAAAAAACTGTAAAAACTAAGATATTCAATCCTAGCTATTAAACTACAGATAACCTGAAAAAAATCACTGAAATCGGATAATTTGTACCTTACTTACAACAGCTTATTGTTATTACTCGATTACTCGTGAACCGATTCCGAGGATTTTATTTTTCTGGTTAATGATACTTTAGGTGGTACCATAAACATTTTATTACAACTAGTTGAGTTGTTTTTGAAAAATCTACAATCTAGAACTACTCAATTTTTTTACGTAGATTGCAATGATTGAAGCCAGTTGCGCCATTTTTGGCAAAAAAATAATTATTTTTCTGCATGTTAGATTTCACAACATTTAATGTACCTAGGTACCATAAAAAATGAGAACAACACACACATAGCACATCCGATTTGCTACGCCACTCGTTTTACGAAGACTACGATTTTTACGCATTGATATTTTTCTCATACCTCGTCATACTCTTATAAAATATCGGAACAATTCCACAATTTGAAGTCCGCACGGTCTTGGGAATAAAAGTTAAACAAACGGACGTAGAGACGGCAAGTTTTAATAAGATTCCTGTGGGGGTTAGTAGGGAATTTTGTTTGGTCAGGCCACTTGTGCGTCGGCCGCTGGAATATGGTACTTGGACTATATTCGCCTTATTGCTTTGGAGTTTGAACGGCAGTAATATTGTTATGAACTTATGATATTATCTTTGGTTGTGGAGTTGGTATATTTGTATTAAGTAGTTTTGTTTTTCTTCAATACTGTTTTATACTAAGCATAATGCTTTACTCGGAATTGACCTAACATAATTATGAAGTATAAATACAAAATAAAGTACTAGTAATACAAAACCACCATAAGATAGAGATTTTTTGTTTGTTAGTTTAGGCATCTTGCCATAAGTAGCCACTTTAATACCTACATATATACCGAACACTATCATAGATTATATTATTACACATTCAATTACAAACCTTGAGGCTTACTACCCCATCCAAATATATCTTTTGCTAAGAGCAAACTTTAGTTTCCCTTTTCCTGATGCCCATATATTGTTTCATATCATTTAATAATAAAAGCAAATAAGCTATCAGATCGAATCAATTCAGCACTTGTGATATACGTGTATGTAACAAAAATATCACAAATAGACTTATAAAGATCTATTTAAGGTCTCTGTAACGAGCTTTATTTTGTAGTATTACGAGTACTGTCAGAATTATTTCATATTTAAGAGTATTTTATACCATATAGTGATGGAGACCTTTGCGCCGGGGACAATCAGGGGTGGGCTTTTCGATTAATTTTTTGTAAGCTAGTCTTGTGTCTTGTAATTAATGTAGGTATTATGACGCAATGTAATTTGACTTTTGAATAAATAAACTAATAAATAAATCTAAAAACAGTATAGCTATCTTTTATACCATAATTATTATTCTCAAAAAATGGTAAAACCGCCTTCCATCGTGTACAAAATTCGAATATATCGCTCGAATGTTTACATTATTGTTGATTTTTCAAAAACGGCTCAGCCGATTTCTGTAAAATTTAAATGACCACCTCGGGAGTATACCCTTTTGAACTAAAAAAAATTCGATTCGGCTCACAATTGGCGAAATTATCGATGAACATCATAGAACCTCCTCCTATTTGGAAGTCGGTTAAAAATACGCCTCCATTGATTCCCTTAATAACAATTACATCTTTCGAGTTGTTGAACGACCTAGGACATGTCTGTACAGAACGCTAATCTTTAAATTCGATTTGCTCATAATAAACTATTTTTCCTAGAAATCCCTTTTCGTATTACCATTCTCAAACTAAGAAAAATCTCCATGTTTTGTGAATTATAAAATACTTTATCATAAAGTGAAAGCTATTAAAAGGTTTACTTACATAATAAAGCAATGAAAGTCTTTAGTTACCTCTAGATTAAATTCTTCGAACTAAACATTTAGTGTAGACAATTTGCCAACCTTTTTCTTTTCAATTTGAAACTTGATTATTACTAAAGAGAAAGTAATTTCTTTACGTTAGAAGCTGTAGCCTTTTAGTGTTTGATTAATTAATACAGAAGGCAAGAAACTAAACTTATTTTTGCCTTTCTTGGAAACTTTATTAACTCCGTATATACTGAGTAGATTAGTAGAAAATATCTACTCAGTTATAATTAAAAATAGCAAACATTTTCTTAGATTTTTATGTAGAATAGGGTTACATTTGGCCACCAACTCGCCTGATGGGAAGCGAAGTTGAAGCCGTAGATGGAGTATGTAGGTAGACCTAGAAGATACCTATTCACTCTTGACTTGAAGCTGTCCACATTTTTACCAGACTTAGAGCGTTGGCGGCGCCACCTTTATAAAGTTTTCTTAATTCATTTTTTTTTTCACTGAAGAAATGTTCAAAATATACCAATAAGTGTATGCTGTATTGTCAATTAAATCTCACAGCTACAATTGTTTTGGTTTTTTAACCGTTAACCATTGTGGCCAATTATGATGGCGCCATCCTATAAATAGCAATTTAGAAAATTCTTCTCTCTTTCAAATGCATATTGTGTAAAAGAAAAGTTATAGTAGGCCGCGGATGATGATGAATTCGACGAATTCTTACGAAGTTAGATTGGTCACTATAACTTGATAATTTATTTTATACACCAACGCCCGTATGAATACAGACTTTGATTGCTTATTGTTAAAACTTAGTCAAAAGGCATCCGCTACATAAAAGCTTGTTTGTTGCGAGGCTAACACCGAAAACTTTAAACAAAGTTTAACTCTAAACTACGATCAACTTTAAACTACGATTAAGTACATGTGTAGTTTAACCGGCACTTGGATCACAAGTCGCGCTACGGGATAGCGGTTTGTGCAGATTTATTGTGCAATAAAGCAGCTGATTTTTAATGTTTAAATACTGCAACAAAATGCCCAATTATGAAGGCACCATTTATTTATTTATTTAATTAGATACACCAACAGTGAACATATTGAATACAAACTTAAACTATTACATTGGTAGGTATACAAAGATCTGATTTAATAATTCACCTTTAATTGGTGTATACAGCATTTTTTTTTAAAACTACTTAGTGGTTAGACATATTTAGTTGTTACAAACTATTATCACAATTAAGAAATACAACAAAAAAGATATGTTATTGAAAATCAAACATTGAACGTCTCAAGTTGAGACTTGAGTATCTTATTTTTGAAAGCGGTGAGAGAATCATTACTTAAATATTAATAATATACTGTACTGTACTGTACCAGCCTTTATAATAGTCCACTGCAGGACGTAGGCCTACCCACGAAGGGTGATTGGGCCATATCCACCACGCTGGCCCAGTGCGGGTTGGTGGATATTAATAATATAACACCATCGTAATTATAATACTTAATTAGACTAATTCTGTTTTTTTCACTTTAGGCATTCGATAGAGAGCACACTTTTTTATAATTGGGCCTAAAATATATTTTAGCAAACTTACTTCATTTTATAAAATCGATATTAAACATTTTGTTAAAATATTTTGTGTTAAGGTAATTTGTTTTAAAAATAATGGACATTTTGGATGCAGCCAATTTGAAAACTACTTATTTATTGGACACATTTTGTTATTGCTGAAATTTATTTTGATGTTCTATTTGATACGTGCCTTAACAATCAGAGGAAAAAACATGTTATAAATTCGCTAAATTTCTTAATTGTAGCGCTGCCTAAATATTACATGTAATGGCGATGGTAAAATATTTAAGTAAATTGCTAGTTTAGTCACCCAATTTCATGAAAAATGTTGCATAAAAATATTCAAAATTGTTAACCAAACATTCTTATAAATAAAAAAGAAAACGTAATAAAAATGTACGTGCTTTGGTAAGTTCACAAAACGGCCAAAAGTCTCGCGGACCAGCGAGGCAGGTGCTACAGAAAATTGTTTCACCGGCGCAATGTAAATATTAGTTAATTAACCGTAAACCGAGCTCGGCCGGTTACCGAGCGGTAGTTAGCTCTGCCCGGACGCGCCTTGCCAACTGTTTAACTTGAGATCTCGGATTAAAAAGTTGGGCGAAGCGGCCCAGGTGCAGTGTGCGACAGTGTGTTAAATCAGTTAAAAATTAGAGACCAAATCTAGGTACACAAGATCTTTAAATATAGACTATGATCAAAACTTATAATAAAACTTTCACATGTCATGTTATCTTAAATTAAGTGTTTTAAGTAAATTTATGTTATTAGATATTTTTTTATGTAGATTAAATAATCAATCAGGCAAGTTGGTGGCCAAAGGTAGACCTACCTAACTTGCCTGATGGAATTGAGGCCCTATTAGTGCATTGCGTTGTGTTGCGTCGCGTCGTCGCAACGGAACAGGGCATTGTATGCCACACCTGCGTTGCGCTGCGACACAACGCAGCGTATCATCCTTCTCCCCCCTCCCCTAGTCTCTAGTCCATCGATCCGTCGAAACATCGCGCGACGAGGCAATGGTCTAATGGGGCATGTCAATATATTATGGAAAACGACGCAGTGACGACGCTGCAACGACGCAAGGCGCAAAGCAGCGCAACGTACTAAAGGGGCTTCGTTCTTAGAGTTAAGGCACTGTATCTCTGTACAGTGTCGGTCAGCAGAGATTGCAGGAGCTCTGCTTGACTAGATTTGTACTTTTGAGGATAGTCTGAGTGGAACTTTATTTAAAAATGGTTAGTCCAGATTGAGTGAAATTGTATTACCAGCGGAAACTCTGGACTGTTAAAATAAAGCTTGAATTTTCTCATTTTTTATATTCATACGAGTAAATCCTTTATCTATTTTTTTTTACCGACGAATCGCAGGAGGTACTCAATTCGACGCGTATTTTTTTTACGCATAACTTTTTTCATAGTAGTCCGATTTTTTTTTATTAGAAAGAGTATACTTCGAATATAGAAATCGGTTTAGCCATTTTTGATAAATCAACAATAATGTAAAAAATACTACATCGATCCGTGCGAAATATTCGCGAATTCTGTACATGCGTGAAGTCGGTCATGCTATTTTTGCAAAAAATAATCTTGTAAGAAGAACAAGCCGTGGTGGTCTAGAGGTAGTGACACCCGCCTTACAATCGTGACGTCGTGGGTTCAAATCCCTTCATTCAAGACAAGGTTGTTTCATTGATGGCTGTTTTCTTTTTCTTAGTGACCAATGAAATTGATGATTTGTCTTCTTTGTTTTTGTAACGTGTATATTATCTTGGTCTCTCCTGTATTGTTCATTTAACTTCTAAGACTACATTTGTACCCACTTCAGTCAGACAAGGAAGTAATCAAATATGTAGGTATGTAGCGTTATTATTGTGTAAATAGGTCACTCGCACTATCACTGCTCCTGGTACTGTCTATGGTTAAAAAAGAACACGTATTCGCGTTCTTCGACAATATTTCCGGCAAGAGTTGTTTCAGTGGCTGAGTGTTAAAAAAAAAAACACCACAAGCTTACACGCTTATATCAACCAGAACACAACCGTTTTCACGATAATAGACCTTCGCGACTTCACAATACCAGTCTTCCTCGTGACAAATCGATAAAACATAAATAAAAATACCGTAAAATTTACCCATCGCGTCCCCGGAGGCTCATATTTTGCTAAAAATATCTATAAAGCCATCTTTCCGAGTTATTCTGTTTCAAAGGTCCTTTCAAGAGATATCTTAAATAAGGTTCGCTCGAATCCCAAAAGTAAATTCAATTCTGTAAAGTCTTGATGTTTTAACGGAGCTTATTTAGGCAAGAAATCTCGCGAGTTTAACCCGGAAATAATTAGAAATGAGAGATACAGAACTTTGGCGTCCGGGCCGTTTCACAGAGTTCTTCCCTTTGATTTAGATAAGTTTTTGAAGTGAAGTTGATTTTTGTTCAGATTTAATTATTTATGTATGAACTCGGGATGATGAGGTCAGTGTATCGCCACGCGGGAACTGAAAGCGTAATGTTACAGTTGTGATTTGTTGATTGATTTTTTTGTAATTTTCAATAAACAGACACAATACTACGGTTGACGACCGACCGTGCTCTGGAGCTGCCTCAGTAACACTGTCGTAGTGCTCCTTACCACACTGACAGATAAACCGTAGTAATTCGCGGGGAAAACAATCGTATCCAAGAAAACATAAAGCACCATACAACACTAACAACCGCAGCTGAATACGGTGAATCTTCATTACTTCTTATTAGTAGGGAGATTACTTCTATAGTAAGTAGATGAAATCAAAATACAGAAAGATGGGAAAATGCAGAAGGCGGGCTGCCGTGCGTGATTATCACGCGCGGGGGCTGCCCGCAGTGCCCGCCTTCTGTCAATGAAGATCGTTTGAGTCTTCCTCACTTCCACACCGCGTTTCACGTACCGATCGTGTACTCTGCGCGCGGGCTGCACTGGTCGGTAGATTTTGTAATAAAAAATACCCCGACTGTGACAATAGGGAAGAATTGTGCTGTGTATGGTTGAATATCAATAATACGTAACAAAACAATAACATTTTAATGTTTATCTAAGGATAAGTAAAAGGAATTTATTTTACATTATTAGGTAACTTTCTCTTCATATTTTCTTTCAAATAAAGTAGATCGGTTACTTATTGCTAAAATTCTTCAAAATTATGTCATTGTTATACTTTTATAAGCACTAGATTTATATTCAATTTTGCTAAATTGAATACGCAACTGTCTCACTCACGCGGCATGTCGTCACGTCGTGGTGATAGCTGACAGCCATAGACTTTCCGCACACAAATGCACGTGTAGCGTTCGTGCGTATGTGTGTTGTCTGTGAGTAAGTACTGCGTAGTGTGCGTAAGACAGCAGATTTTGTATGAAAAATCGCGGAGTGTCCGGGCTGTGCTTCTGTATAAGTTCTACGTGGCCACGTGGTGTTGAAGGTATATATTTCAAGGACAGGGCCGAGTCACAATTCTGTTAGATACCATTACTGTACACATTTTGCGAATTCAACATTATGAGCCGGAGCGCTTTAATCGATGGCCAGTAATGACAATTTGACACTACTGTTTTTTATAAATAAGACAACTTTGAATCTGATATAATGAGAAACAAGTATGATGTCAACCATCCAACGAACATCTATCTCCATGTTAATGTATTTAAGCACCAATCTAATAAAACTGGACGCACGTCAAACTTGATTACGAAAATGAGATTCGCAGAAAAACTCGTTACCGAATCAGAGGCGCGTTTATAAGTTTGCCGACAGTTCGTGTATTAAGGGCGGGATCAAAGGGAAAGAGGAGCCATCGTATAGTTTATTTTGTGAGCCGTGTGGATAGTTAAGTTGGTCGTACGTAATTGGAAGCATCCTGCTTTGATGAACTATCTTAATTAGGTAGAAAATGAAACGCTACTCGATTAAGTTTCCTATACACATAATAAACAGTTGCTACTCTATTAAGTTTATACATTATAATGAACAGAGAACGTTTTATTTTGCAGGGCTCCGTACCTTAATAGAACCTTAATAGGATCGCGATTGTCAATCTATTTTTCCGTCTGTTTTGTTAGGACGTTTCTGGTACTATTAACCCTTAATTAGTTGCATGGGGTCAAAGCACTTTCGCATTATAAAATGAAGAACTTTCCACTGCCCGAATTTCGCCGTGCCCCCAGTAGCTTCATAATCCTCGTCAAAGTTTGTATTTTAGTAGCGACCAAGTCACGGGAGTGGCTGGATACATCGCTGCACTCTTAAGCGGTGACCCCATGCGAGTAATTATGTTACTTTTTTGTCGCCTACAAATCGTTCAGTAGAATCTAAAAAATCCAAATTTGTTTGTAAGTAACATTTTAAGACCAAATTTGGATACCAGTTAAATTTAGTAATAAGCCTGAATAATATATAATAATAATAATAATAATAATAAATCTTTATTTCAGACACAACGATCCATATCACAAAACAAATATTATATTAGAAGAAAAATACAGAAAAAGCAAATCAGGTAGCAATAGCTACCCATCGTTTATAAGTTGCAGACAGCAGCTGCCGGTCCGCTAAGCTTCTAATGATCTTGTTTTTACACGTGTCAACTCTGGACATAAATGATGCGATACGTTTTCGCTGAATGGCGTTAAATGAGTCTACTCGCGATTCTGCGTACATTTCGGAGGCACTACAATACCACTTCAGGCCCATCAGGTGCCTGAAGATGTTATTGTATGCTACTCTAATTGCGTTGTGCGACCTCATGGTGTAATTGGTCCAGAGTTGACACGTGTAAAATGCTTGACAATATGCTTTAAACAAAGTGATTTTGACGTCCTTAGAAGCTCTGTAGAACTTCCGTGCAATCATATTGCCAACAACACAAAGGGCTCTGCGCTGTCGCTCAATATCTTCATTATCAGAAAGATTAGACGTCACAATGTGTCCAAGATACTTGAAACTACTCACAGTATCAACAATCTGTCCACCAATGCGGACCTCAGGCACATTGAGCGGCCCCCTTCCCGACCTAAAAATCATCATCTTCGTTTTCTTTACGTTATATTTTAGGTTGTGATCATGTGCGTACTTTTCACAAATTCCGATCAGCTTACGCAAGCCTTTAATTGAGGGGCTGAGCAGCACCATATCGTCTGCATAACTCAGGTTGTTGACATATCTGCCATCCAACCCGAGCCCCACAGGGGTGCTGGTCAGCTCCTCAATCAAATCGTTCATATAAAAATTAAATAGGTCGGGAGAGGTAAGCCCCCCCTGCCTGACCCCACAGGTTAGCTTGTAGTCGTCCGAAAAATCAGTATCCCATCTGACATTATTAACCTGATGGTCATACCAATATGCCATCAGATCAACAACCTCGGACGGAACATCGGTGTCCTGCATTTTTGTCCACAACAAATTCGTGTTAAGACTGTCAAACGCACGACTCAAGTCTAGGTAACAAGCATAGACCGTCGTATCATTCTCAACATAATATTTCACTACTTCTTTTAATGAAAAAATAGCCATGTCAGTGGACACTTGCGGCCTAAAGCCGTATTGTCCATCGTTCAAGCGTAGCGTGCTTAAATGCGAGTGAATCACCTTCTCAAGTATCTTGGCCACAATTGTTGCCAGGGAGATTGGCCTATAGTTCGACACACTCGAGATGTCTCCAGTCTTGCTCTTAGTTATGGGAGCGACGACGGTTCGGATGAGAGCATCAGGTAAGTAGCAGTGCCTCACGCAGAGATTAAACAGCTGCGCTAGCACATGACAGACATGTTGCCCCGCGTACAATATATGTTCTATACTAAGGCCATCGTGGCCCGGAGACTTACCACGTTTCATATTTCTTAAAATGTCTTCAATTTCTTTAGTTGTTACTGTGACGTGGTGAGGCTCCGGGTCACGGCGAGGCCTACCAGAATCTGTCTGACCGTTATCTACACTGAAATGGTTACGAAACACGTTAGCAATATTCTTTTTATTTTGTTCACCTCCTACACTAACAGGTAAACTAGGTTTACAGTCTAATTTCTTAGTCTCTCGCCAAAATTCAATAAAATTACCGTCTCCACGGTGACGGGCCAACATGTCTAGTCTGATTTTTTCTTGGTTTTTTAAAACGTATTTCAGTGCAGCTTTATAATCCCTACGTGAGGCAGTCATATTCTCATAGTGTAACCCCAAGCGCGGCTTACCATACAGAACCCAAACAGAAAACATCAGCCTAGCCCGAGCGTGCGCATCCCTAACATGAAAGTTCCATCCAACTACATGTTTACGCTTCCTATTACACATTACTGGACAGGTATCGGCAGCTGCTGACTGCAATACATTTATAATGTCTGCATAAAAATTATCTATACATTTATAGTGTTGTGTACATTCACATAAATTAAAATCATCACAACATGTCATATTCTTAAATAAATCTTCGTATTTCGTAAAAATATCGTTAAACCTAATATCACAGAGTTTACTATAGTCTAATATTTGTCCCCGTTCCCTACAACCCCATAAATGCTTACGCCTATTTTGCTTAAATCCGTCACTACTATCACACATAATCTTTGGTATAATATCGTCCAAATTACAATCAACAATGAGCGGGAAGTGATCGGACGTAGTTGTCACATAATCGACACGTACGCTCGTCACTAGCCCGGCCGCCGCCTCAGTGACGAGGCAGTGGTCGAGCCAGCGACACGCGCCGTTCGCACGACTTACATAAGTAAACGTATCCGCACTAAGTCTATCCATATCTATGCACCGTAACGACTGCTCATCACAAAAACTCACAAGCTCGCTGCCGAACAAAGTATTGGGGTGCGAATTAAGATCGCCGAGGATGACCGCGCACTCAGTATTTGCGCTCTCGATTATGGTAGTAATTAACGAGAGACACTGTGTGAATTCTACTAAATTGTCCGGATCGTTAACTGGCATATAGACACAGAAAACAAGAAAGCTACGGTTATTTTGAGTCAACTTAACAGCTATAAGGCGATCGCTGTCACAAGATATAACTTCCGCGCTGGTAAATAAACAAGTTCGCCACATTAATGCCGTACCTCCATAGGGACGGCCTCGCAATAGTTGCGTTGCATCCATCGCCGATTTCGAGCTGCAGCTAAAATTCTTATCTATTGTGCTGATAAGCCCAAGGTCATGCGGCATCAGCCAGTGTTCCTGCAAGCAGATTACCGCAGCGCTTCTGCATAGCTTCTTTATATCGTTCACACAGTCCTTTATACCGAAGCAATTAAAGGACACGAAAGAAAAAAAATTTTGCGGGTTTACATCCATTATGGTTTTGTAGATGCGGCGGTATCACTCACGGACGAGCGCTGTTGTCGGTAACGTCTAAACACCAACCCTTCAGGCCAGAATTCTTTTTGTAAAAATATGTTGACCTTTGATGCCAAAACTTGGATTTTAAATGAATTAAAATTAGTATCTCGGTTCTGTTGTAATTTTTCAATAACTAGACATTGTTCTTTCATCTCATTGATATGCTCCTTAATATCTTTTTCCGAAATACTTTTACTATAGTGCGCGATAAGTAAATGTATGCATACGATTCTGCAGCTTGTAGTTTGGTAGCATTTTGTAATGTACCGCGCGCGTTTCTGTATCTATAAGGCAAAGGTCTTTTTCGCGTTACCGTAATAAAGCCATCGTCATTATCGTGCGAATCCACACGCGGTGCGCTCGCTATCTCTCTGTATGTAGGCGTGTAGGTATCATCCGTCCGGCGGCGCTGGTCTGCTGAGCCGGGTGTCGGGGGCGCAGGCGCTGGTCCGCGCCCGCGGTCAGTCCGCTCCAAGCTAGCGCTGGGAGTGGGCGGCCGCTGGCGCGCACTGGCCCGCGCGACATCCGGCCTCGCCTCGACAAGTCGCTTGCTCACGTTCGAGATGTTTCCTTCGCCTATACTCACTTCTGCTGCTATTTTTTGTGACTCGGTTGTACCTGATGTTAAGTTGCGCGAAAGTATCTGCACGTCATTTCTCGTATCCTTATCTTCAAGATAAGGCCTGAGAGATGGGTCTTGCATTTGACATTTTTCGGTAGCACGAGCCTTTAAAATAGCTACGTCATTCTTCAGTACAGACATTTCCTTGAGGAATGTAGTGACGTCTATATAGTCGAACGTGACGGGGGGGAGCTTATTCAAGTTTTTTGCGGCGAAAATAGGTAAACTGTTCGGCTCACATTCTTTAATAAGTTTAATGATATCCTGTATGCTCTTTTGCTCTGTGCCTTCCTTCCGTCTCATGATTTTTTTCGACGGCGCTAAAAGCTCGTACGTTATTGCTCGAGCAGCTTCGATCTCGTCATATTTATACGTACTCATGCATATTTGGATGATTCCTGTCTCGGGAAGCGTGTCGACCTTGTGACTAATGAAGGTAAGCATCTCGTTCAGAACAACTTTACACTGTCCACATCGGGATGTAGACTGCACCAACTGCACGTCATTATTCACTGCGCGTGACCTTGAGGTCGAGGGTGGCGCAGCGGGCGGCGAATGTAACGTGGCCATAAAAAAAGCAACGACGCGTGCGTGCGTCGCGCGCGGTGTCGGAAGGAGACTGATATATAATTTTTAAGATTTATCTCAGCAAATTACGCAAATTAAGAATATTTGAGCCAGAGCAGAAGTTGATTTTATTTTTCAGTTATTTAAAGGCAACGTTCTAATTTTATAATATTATTAACAATAAAGTATTTTAGTCCATTTCATTACATATTTATATATTTTTTTATTTCTCCTACTTCATATTAACATTTTTATTTGGGGTCTGTAGAGACCCCATGCGAGTAATTACGGGATTTTCTTCGTGCGACTAATTAAGGGTAAATAATCAATTTGTTTTGTATTTGCTTAGTTTCACTTCCACTAAATCATCATAAATGGACTTCAAATAGAAAGTCTTCCATAATATATTAAGAAATTTATAGATCAAGTTTGTTTTGGTTTTTTAGACATTTGTCTACGTGTAGAAATGATTCATTGGATATGATTGTATTTTATTTATTCATTTCGGATTTCGGTTCACGTTTGACCACATTACTGAACAATTTTTATATTACTATATATTCTACCAACTAAATTACGTCCAATTATCTCCTCACCATTTAATATAGCAAAATGTATGGTGACAGCAGAATCAGAGCAATTTCCTACGTAATAATTGGCTACTGGCTAATCAACGCGTGAAATAATTGCGCCTTGAAGGGCGGAGATGAATGTTGCCATGACGATGGGGAAAATGTGGTATTAATATAGCGGCAGAGAAAATCATATTTATTACTATGCCACTAGCTGTGCCATGAAGGCTCTGATTAGATTTCATTATTATTTTCTACCAATTTCCAAGAAGGGAGGTGATCAGGTTTCATAAATATTCTTGTATTTCGAGGCTTATCGCGCAATAAAATAAATAAATAAATATTAGGGGCATTTTACAAATTAAACAAAGCTCCTAATATGGCTGTAATGGCTACTGATTACATATGCATATTTTTAAATACATACTTATGTAGATAACAATCCAGCCACGGAATAAACACCACCAATCGAACTCACGCCTCTTCGGCTCAGGAGTCAGAATTCCTAACCCCTGCTACCGAGGCAGTCAAAATATGAGATGATGTGCTCGAATCTGAAATCAGATCGTCACACCAGCATTTCCTAGGCCTCCCCTGTCTTCGTCTGCCCTCCGGTACCCACTGTGTGACGATCCTGGCCCATCTCTCAGGGTGCATACGAACCACATGACCCGCCCAATCCCATTTTAGTTTAGCAGTTTTTTGGCCTACGTCTACTACACTTGTGATGGAACACAGTGTTGTGTTTCGAACTCTGTCCGTCCTCTTGATGAACTAGAGGTTAAGTATTATATTTTTTAAAATGTAGCTACTTTTATGGTAAAAAAGTTCGATTAGGAGGTAAGTAATGAATTAAAGCGGGTAGCGTAGTCGCTGCCGGCCGGCCGTAATGTACAGTAGGAACAAGAACTAGTTATCGCGAACTTGCAACACATACATAGGTATAAGCACAGCCGAGATTATAAAACAATATACAGGATTATTTCTAACCTATTAGCATACTTTTAAGGGCTTATTCTGTACATCAAAATCAACAACTATTGTTCTACGACGTTTGTCAAAACTCGAAAAAAAATGGTTCGCCCGCGATCGAATGTATGGAACAGCATTTGTTTTTTGAGTTTTGACAAAAGTCGCAGAACAAAAGTTGTTAGTTTTGATGTATAGAGTAAGCCCCTAAAAGGATGCTAATTGATTAGAAATAATTTTAAGTTTTAAAGACGAGTTTTAAAGACTACCGTTTCAGGATTAAAATTTGGCATTTAATACCTACTAATAAAATATAGTTGCCTATTATTTTCAGATTAAGAATTATTTTTTGTTAAACTGTGTCGTAATACAAATATAGTCTGAAATGTAGTTAATAATTATTTATTGTTAAACTGTACAGAGGATGTTTTCAGAATGGTCCTAAATAAAAAAGTTTATTAGTTTCGTAGTTTCCAAGCAGCTCAAAAAAATTGACGAGCATTTTATAGCGCCTATAAATCACATGGCGAAAAATAACTTTTTTAAAGCAATTTGGTTCGGTGGTGTGACCCAAAAAGCTTAGCGTAAATTTTTTTGAAGTCTGTTGTTGCGGTTTTGTAAACAATAATCATTTTCGATATTTTTATGATATTATTCTAGAGTGAAAGTAATTTTGGGTGTGTCGGATTATTTTTAGAATTGGGCATTTTATTCAAATTAACACATTCTTTTCGTTCATAGGTAGTGATCCTGAACCTATATTATACTCGTATCTACTATAATGTGAATTTACCACTTTACAAGATCTTATCCAAGAACTCTAATTTAATTTCCGGTAACCTATAAATAAACCAGCTGTCATATATACGTACTGTTCCAAATAAAAGGTAAAAGTTCGTAACCTCTGACTTTTTCATCCCGACATAGTCAAACGCTAAGTAATCAGATTTCTGAAATAACTGTACCTACAGTACCTAGAGCTCGAGGCTCGAGTTTAATAGTTGAAGAGCTCACGGAGCACAATCCCCACTTACGAGAATTGTGGAAACTTACTTATTTGATTTTGTTTATTGACTATAAATAAATATCAAGGGACGTCTTATACACAGTATCTGACACCAGAGACTGATATACTACATAATTACACAATTTTAAATACATACTTATATAGATTATACCTAAAAAACAGCCAGACACAGAGCAAACACCTAAGTTCATCACATATATATTTGCCCTGGGTGGAATTCGAACCCACGCTCCTTTGACCCAGGAGCCAGGGTCACTAACCACTGAGCCACTGAGGCAGTCACTATGAAGTATATCCTTCTATAATTTGCTTAATACCTTTTTCTGGTGGTTACGATTATTTCAGCGTAGGTAGGTATATCTAAAAAATAAAACAATAAAAATAGTAATGAGGTTTCGCATTGAAAGAACACAATTATATCCTGCGAAGTAAAGGAAAGAATTATCGTAAATCTTAACTATTATTTTTGTTTCACAGAAGAAGATCGTTTTTTAGATCTACTCGGTCAATCTAGAGGTTTGATAACAAAAATAATTATAAAAAGCGTGATTTTATGATTATAATATAATTATGCTTCATATGATTTTTAGGTGTGTCACGTGCTGTGAACCAATCCCGCGATCTACCAATGACTGCCTTGATGTTTCATTAGCGAAAAATGTAAGCTGAGTTTTAAAAGGTGGTTCGACTCTCCCACCTGAGCAAGTCTCCCGGGCTTCCCCTACCTATGACAGACGCGCCTGAATGTGCCCGAGTTTTGTTCCTGGGTTCTCCTACAATACTCTTAAGACTTATATAAAAGGGTACGTACCTACATATAACAGAGGCGCTTGAATGTGCTCGAGTTTCGTTCCCGGGCTCTCCTACTACGACTATGTTCGCCTCGCCGAGATGCTTGTGAAGGCGTCCGACCGTAACAGTCCCGCGGCGGTGAACTACTGGGACTCTGAAATATGAAACAAGCTCAGATTTTAGACCGAAGGCGAAATGCAAGTTTAGCAATATAACTTTATTGGCCTTGGGGGTTACTCTCTATGCTAATCGCGGTCGCTGTTGCGTTTGGTCTTCGCAGAGTTGTGATGTGAAGAAAGCTTTTTAACCGACTTCAAAAGTTCGAGAGGTTATCATGAACTTATTTAAATGATTTTATGTTTATTTTTGTTGGTCTCATTTAAATTATATCGAATACAACCGAGTCTCTTTTGAAAATTTTAATATTAGTACGTGGTGGTTATACATCGATTCGTGCTATTTGAATTCTGTACATAGTTTTTTTTTTTATTTTTTTATTTCGAATAGGTTCGCGTTTGACTACACACTGCCTGATGTTAAGCAAATGCGCGGTCTAGGGTGTAGCACGCTTACCTAGAAGATACCTATTTACTCGGGATTTGAAGATTTGAAATAGACATTTTTGGCAGGAAATAATTAATACACTTAAATAAGTTCTTAGTTCGACATAATGAAGCCATCTGATCCGTGACAATCCTACGTAAATATAGACTCATTAGAATTACATAGGTATACCTAGTTAGCTAAAAACAGAGCGTAGGTAGACTTAAATCCTCGCCTCGGGATATATCGATGTTATTATTCGGAATTAGATCCCCACTCAGCTCCAAAATAATTTAGTCGACCCACGCGTCAATGGAAGCTTTCCTTTTAATGTGTGGGGTATGTCCCTGTGGGCCCTGAAAATTGACAAAAATAACTGAAAGTATCTTTTTGATTTTTTTAGCAACAAGAACAGGATTATTTACTTTGAGTGACAAGAACCACACCTACTATTACGTTCCTACATATTTTATTTTACCACCCACTTGCTTATTACCCATATTCCTATACTATACTGTCCGTCTATACATGACCAACATATTGAATTGTTGCGTAGCGTAGAACTCGCAGGGTGGACAAATCAGGATCTGAATTGAACTGTAAGATCACGATATAAACAAGATGGATTGGACAAGACTGTTCCAATTTGCACCCAAAGCCACTGACTGCCATATCGCTGAAAGTGATCTCTTCCTAATATCATGTTGTAAACGTACGAAATTGCAAAGTAATACTTACCAAAAATTATAATTTATTTCCTATCTACCCACTACTTATGACTTAATGAGAACTTTGGTAAATTCATAACTTATTGTTTAGATACAAGTTTTAAAAGGTGACATTAGCCTACAAAACACTGTAATATTGTGGTAAATTGTAACTTAGTTAGTTAACGCTAAGCTTTACAAAACATTGTAATTTTATTATGTTAATAAAGGTTTCTTAAAATCAATCAATCAATCTTCCTAATAACTGTTGTTTCAAATAACATTTTTTTCGAACATTATCTTCAAACCCAGACTGAACACAAGCAAATATATTGTAAATGATGAAGAAATAGGTATTTCATCCTGTAGGTACTAATTTTAGTCACTTATAGATACGAGTACCAAGGCAACAGACATCCTTATCACTGAAAGTGATCTCGTCCAAACAATAGTTGTGAGCAACGCAATTACTGAAAGTTCCCTATTACTTAAACTACTGCGGGGTTGGTCCAGGTTTACATGTAAATTGAAAAGAGTTGTTTCCGTATGACTCTATACATTTTAGTACAGCGCCCCTGGCGGAAACGAGGAAGAACTAACTAAAATGTATGGAGCCACACGCGAACGCGAAACTTTAAGTAAACTACGCAAAACCTGGATTAAGTACCTATAAGCAAGTAAAACTAGTAGCTACAGGAATACATACGGTTTCTAAAATTACAAAATATTAGCTTTTTTGGATTACTCCGAATTAGAATATGCTCGTAAAAATACAATGAAAGATGATAAAGAGACGTCGTCATCGTTTCATTGTATTTTTGTAAGGGTCTTTGTTGTTATATTGAACAACAATAATAATTACCGTATTCAACAATCGTCAAGTCACGTCTGAACGTCCATTGTCACTTGCCGCCTACGCGCTCTGTAAGCAAGCCAAGGTCAAGTCAAGGGTAGCGTGAAGCTTTATATGTGTTGAAAGTTGCTCCAATGAAAATTAATGAAATTCCCAGTGCGAGTCTGTTGGTTCTGAATGGAGGACTACTTGCATGGCCAGCATCATTCTCTAGTCTGCAACTTGTGATCAGCGACATCTGTGTTGCAGTATTATTATATATTACGATCCCTTAAATTTACCGAATTCCACCAGTAATGTAAATGAAGAATGATTGCAAATGTAATGAAGTAAAAATTAGTATAATATTTTCAAACACTTACTGCCTTGGCGCTGTGACCCCAAAGTGGTTCTTGGCCTCCAACACTAAAAGGCGCTAGTCGTCGCGGCGCTGCGCAGTGCCCCGCTAGTCCAGCTGCTATATAACAAAATAATATAATATTTTTACTTAACCACGATGACAATATTTATGATGATGACACTAGCGCCTATGTTTTTGATGATTTTTTATCAGAGGGCATATTGGTTATTATTTAATGAGCTTATTTTACTGACGAGTTAGTAATCTTAGGCGAATTAAACGTACTGCAGACTGTTTAAGTCACACCCATTTACAAACTGGGCCGCCGGCGCGGCTATGTCCGGTCTAGCTCGGCCCACAGTTATGTATAGAGTCCACAGTTATGTCGGTACATTTTGAATACCACTTGCTTTATTTCATATTTTCGTGTGATCATTCTTATACGTGTGATTTCGGCTACTTTCTTTCCTCTTTGTTTACAATTTTAATGAACTTTCGATTAATCATCTCACTAGATTCTATAACGGATATCAACCTATACATCTATCCACGTACATCGTACACCTATTCAAAAATACATACTTAAGCACGTAAATTTTCACTGCTCATGTTAGCTAGGTATATATAGGTATTACCTACTTAGTATGCTTAGAAGTAGTTTTTCTATCGAGGCCGATAACTTTTGAAATATTAGATTAATCAAACGATAGAAAATCCGCTTCATTAAATGGGCCATAAATCGTAAACTTTAAGTTTTACAAAAAAGTTTACTGGCAACAAAATATACGAAATTCTATTTTTTCAAAGTCAAAGAACATTTATTTTTCAAATGTACTAATGACAAAAATATTGAATCAATAGTCAAGTCCAATATGACCATACAATAATTATTAGTAATTAGAACATGGAAATTCATACAAATTATTATTATTTAATTAATTTCAAAGATTCTGGAGTTTATCATCTAAAAAATCACGTACTCCGTAGTAAGCTTTGGACACAAGTAAATTAAATAATTTTCTTATGAAAACAATATAATTATATATATGTAACAATGTAATATAATTTTTACAATAATGATATCTGTAACTTTTGCCCTAAAAAGCATCGTTTCCAAGATCCATCAGCCAAAAACGTTCTTTCAAGATTGCGCTTGAAGTCTGTGTCTGTTAGCATTTTGTGATTTTATGCTCAGGAAGTGATCTTAAGCCTCTTAAAAAAATAGCATCGGAAATTTAGTGCAAATTTAAATTCTATTTTTACTGACCTATAGCATTGGGACCCACAACCTCACAATTGAATGATAAGCGCTACTACTACTCCACACGGTTTTTGTCATTTTACTAGGAACATGTAAACAAGGCATGAAGCAGTGTCTGTATTACGTAGTACCCAGTATCTATTATACATTCGTAGAGAACGCAGTAACCCTATATCTCGGCAGGCCAGGCGGCTCGCGGCTTACAGTCTTGAATTATGTGCACTGGATATTGCATACGTTCCGAAACAAACTTCGCCCATATTGGTAGCGGTCTCACTGACCTTGAAGGAAAATTATGTGCAGTTGATTATCTCTCTTACATCTTCGTAAGCTCATGTTTATTTATTTTTAGATAGGGTAGACGTTAAATTCAATCAATATTTAATGTGTAATAGGTGTCCCTGAAATTGTATTTAATTATTTATGGTGCAATATTGTTTTTAATTTATTTATGCAATATTTTGACATCAAATAGCCAAAACCGGGACAGTGTTTAGAAACGGTCCTACTGCCATATTTTATAACATACATCTCGGATTGTCATTTTATAATGGAACTAAATATTTGTTACTAAACGCGGTTCTAATAAATCAGAACCGCATTCGTTAGTCGCTTCTAGTTAGTTTATCTGTTTTATTTTTTGTTGTACTCGATTATATATCAAACCTTTATCCAGCTGTTAGTCAACAAGATTATTTTTTGCAAAAATTAGCATGACCGACTTCACCCGTGTACAGAATTCGCGAAAATTTGCACGGATCGCTGTAGCATTTTTCACATTATTGTTGATTTATCAAAAATGGCTCAACCGATTTCGATAAAATTTAAATGGAACCAATTTCAAAGTATATTCTTCCCATTAAGTAAAGTAAGTTCGTATAGGCCGGGTGGCTAGCCCTGGTGTCAGAGTTTTTAGGCCGCCTGAAGGCCTCTGACATGGCTAAACGGTTAAAACAACCGGGACCAATTTCAAAGTATATTCTTCCCATTAAAAAAGTATTATTGAAATCGGACTACTATGAAAAAAGTTACACGTGGTTATACATTAAAAAATATATATATATATGAGCGTTGAATTGTATACCTCCTCCGGTGGTTCGTCGGTCAAAAATTACACAACCAATATATAAACAATCTCAATCTAAATAGTCAAAGTTTAGTCTGTTTTTTTAAATTTTAATTAATAGGTAGTTTAATTCGCATCATTTTTCAAAATTTTGTACCGAGGCAGTT
This sequence comes from Hypomecis punctinalis, assembly GCA_949316475.1. Classification (NCBI taxonomy): domain Eukaryota; kingdom Metazoa; phylum Arthropoda; class Insecta; order Lepidoptera; family Geometridae; genus Hypomecis; species Hypomecis punctinalis. The sequence goes on from OX438802.1 coordinate 11,161,699, forward strand.
GTTTTTTCAACTTTTTCATTTCAAGTTTCCATTACACGGCTACGGGATATGGTTGCTAATTAACAAAATTCAGAGAAAAGAAGGTTAGTTGATTATGTTTTAATATAATTTAAGAACTCTTTCATTTTATTACTATTTATCTGCTATACTATGTATATACGTAACTTAATAATTACATCACATTGTTAAAAATAGATATTTCCTTTCCACGTTAATTTATCTATCTTCGTATCATGTATCCAATAAATAAAACCCAAATATTCAGGTTACTACGCCGCGCCATTCATCAAGATTTGACCTCAAACAAAAATCCGAAGAAACGCAGGAAGGGCCGCAGCGCACCCTATTCGTGACGTCGTCGATTTGGCGTGCCTAATAAAAAAAAATCTCAATTTATGTTCGCGTAATAGGCAGGCAATGCGGGTAATTCGCAAAAGCTACCGTATCGTGGGCGGGAGCGAGGGTCGCCCTGGGGGGCTAGGGGGCTTAAAAATTTAATGAGACCAGCGGTATCATTCATAATTAAACCGCCTAAAGTCGTAAAATTAAGACTGAGACATTACAATTTTTTTTTAATTTGCTTTAATTTGATAGGGTGAAAAGTGTGAATAACGTTTTTTGTAGACTGATAATATTTTAGTTTATTTCTAAACAAGAAGTGCTGCTGGGCATCATAGGCCTCCTTCTGTGGAATAAAATTCAAAATGCTTAGATATTTCATTAATGTTATGCCTATGTTAGGCAAGAAATTAGTAGGTATTTACTTTTTTACCATGGAAATTAACGTGGTTTTCACACATTTTATACTATATGTAACGGGACTGAACTCACGTGTAGGGATAGTCGTAACGACTATAGTTTCGGTCGCATTCGGCGACCTTTCTCAAGTTGGCGAGTGCTAGCACGCGGAGCCGTCTCGCAATGCACTGCGGGCTGCGGCGCGTAGCGCTCGCGATGACAGCGGTTGCGGTGGTGGGGCGGGGGCGGGTAGAGAGGACTATAGTCGTTCCGACTATCCCTACACGTGAGTTCAGAACCGTTATATATAGTATAAAAATATATTTACTTATTTTTGAATATTTTGATAATGTAATAACTTATTTTTTTTATTTTGGCAAACATGTATGAAATCATAAAACCTAAGCATAAAATTAAATAACCTGGCCGAATCATTTGTACCCCCACCATATTGTACCCTTAATACGTCCACACTGTAATAAAAACGCGAACCTGGGGATGTAATTTTCAGCTGCCTCTAGGTATACTTTGTTGTGATTTCATACGTTCGCTAAGTGATTTTTCAACTCCCACGTACAGATGTAAAATTTGAGTTTATTATCTGAGATGGGAAGCGTGATACGTTTCCAACGATAAAATCGTACGTTAAAGTTGGTTATGTCATTATTTTTGTTTTAGATCTGTAACCTGCAGATTTTATTGCCTTTTAAGCAGTCTTACATCTAGGAATAATACGTAAACCTCTGTTAGATCTTCTTTTGTATAAATTTGCCACTTGCAACTGCAACTCTATCTCGTAGCCTGGTGTCTGTGGTTAAGAAATGTTCAATAAAAAAAAGCTAGAGTCCGTTTGACCAAAGAAGTCACGCGGCAAGAATGCAATTAGGCGATGGTGGCGACGTGTCTGAAAGACTTCTTTCGTGAAACGCACTCTACTCTAGACTGCTAGTGGAAAAAACGGAACCCTTATAGGATCACTTTGTTGTCCGTCTGTGTGTATGTCAAGACTCTTTATCTCGGGAACGCGGATATCGAGTTAAAGTTTAAACTGTTTATGAATATCTATGGTCTCTTGCAGTTGTGTAAAATAAAAACTTCTCAGTTATCGTTTAAAAAAGTTAGAGCCGTTTATGTCGTAAAAAACCGCATATTTGGACACTCACAAAAATCAAGACCTACAGGGTCAACTTCCCGTTGACATAGAACTATGAAATTTGGCGAGAAGCATTGTCTCAGAGTACACATATAGGAATAAATCTGAAAATTGTACATTTTTATTTAAATCACATTATTTTTTGCAAAAAATAGCATGACCGACTTCACCCGTGTACAGAATCATTGCATAGTATAAAACAAAGTCGCTTTCCGCTGTCTGTCCCCATGTATGCTTATATCTTTAAAACTACGCAACGGATTTTGATGCAGTTTGTTTTGATAGATAGAGTAATTTAAGAGAAATGTTTAATTGTACAATACACCTGTGCGAAGCCGGGGCGCATCGCTAGAACGCAAATATTATGCACAGATCGATGTAGAATTTTTCACATTATTGTTGATTTATCAAAAATGGCTCAGCCGATTTCGATAAAATTGAAATGGGTACAATTTCGAAGTATATTCTTTCCAATAAAAAAAGAGTTATTGAAATCGGACTACTGTAAAAAAAGTTATGCGTGGTATACATAAAATATACGCGTCGAATTGTATACCTCCTCCGGTGGTTTGTCAGTCAAAAAAAATAGGGCCTCAACATTCACAAAATATTCAAAATTCAAAGTGAGTAAATCGTATCATGTAAGGTATCATATAAAAGAACTTCATTAGCACATGCTAAAACAGGTTTTTAATCATTTAAACAATGTGTAATTTTAGATGTATGATGAGAAAAGTGAAAAAAAAAATGTCGATGGTTATAGTATAGAGATTTTAATAACTTACTTCCCAATTTTGTGAAATTTTATGGATTTATACGGAATCCTCGGTGTGCGAGCCTGACTCGCACTTGCCCGGTTTTTATTTTATTAGAAAATAAATAAGTTTGTATAGGCCGGGTGGCTAGCCCTGTTCTTAAGTTTTTTTATTATGAGATTCATATATTCAACTTACATGGAATTAGGAGGATATTCTCGGCTTTCTTCTTTTACGTGCGTATGTTAAGAGATTTCATTGCTATTTTTGACTGATTCTTATGGCTATTTTATCACCTAACGCGGAGGCAGATTGCAGATATATCATTCTTACTAAAGGTTCCGTTGACTGTTCCGAAATACTTGAAAAATTAGTAATCAAAGTCACAGTCGATCCGTTTAGAAGGCCTTGTTCAGTGCATGCCCCGCGTGTACCAACAAAAGACAGAACACATTCTTATTGAGGGCGAGTCGCAGCTTCAATGCAGAGGCTGCACTGCTCGACATTAATTTATTTACTACGTCCGATTTGCAGTTAAAGCGTTTATTAAGTGATGCATTTTTTTATTCGTATTGATGTACCTACCTAGAATTTTTTATGTGTATTATTTTTATGAGATGTACCGCGACTATTTAATACTATTATTTTTCAGTGGAAGTTTATAAATGGCCATATTTATATATTTAAGTAAATTTACTCATGCATAGCTGTTAACTTCCTTAAAATTAATAAAATAAAATAAAAATACCCGCCTCCGAGGCGCGGTGGTATCCGTAAAGAATTTTCTCTGGACAAAAAAAGGATACGGGATCTAAGCAAGGGCTCACCAGTAACCGCGCAGCAAATTACTCGCAGCAACTGTAACTCTAACTGTAGTTTTCTTTTTAGATTGGTACGCATCAAGTGATGCTTCATATAACCAACTGCGGTCACTATTACTGATGATTATACATTCATAACTACAAACGAAATTCAACTAGAACCTTTGAATGTCGGCCAGGAACGTAAGCACGTAATAATGAATACGAATAAGTAAACAAGTTTACAATTTTGGCACGGGTTCGCGGCCGTGATTTGGCAGCTTACAGCGAAATATTAAGCATTATGATAATTGAAATACGTGTTTTATACTAGGTACCTTAATATTAGTATTATTTTATGGACTGTGATATTAGATTTGTGATTATAATTTGGAAAAGGACCAAGCTAGATATTGCTCTACCAAATAAAGTTTAACTGGTGAATAAAAATTCAGTCGTCTCATACTTACAATACGTCTGAAAATATTTATGGCAACTATAAAATGTATGTATTATGCAAAAATTTAAAGTCGTTAATTTATTAAAAACTTAAAAGCAAGATTCTATGTCGGTGGAGTAACTTCCACTCCTCATGGTTACTGCCATTGCTTGTTATTTTAAAGTCATTTAACAACTTTATTAGTTATGGCTTATGGTGTACCTATATTTAATACTATATTTATTATATTTAATATTTAGAAGTTTCTGCACAATTTAAAATTCTTCAATTCTTTTTTTATCCTAATATTTATCTATACTCCAAAAATAAGCTTTCTAATTAAATGCTGGGGTCAGATTTACTTAGAGCAAGTTAAAAGCACTAAACCAATATTCAATCAAGTTTTAATACGACTTTTACGAGTAGCTTTTAAGATAATTTTACGGCACCTGTTAAAAACAAAAACCGTTCAAGTAAGTATAAGTTCCATTTGCAGGCGAAGGGTTCTTTTCTTAAGTAAATGTATGGTGGTTGCACTAGATCAGCGCGCGAAGTTTTTTTTTTTTTTTTTCTACAGCTTAACTGCTCGTTGTAAGTTAAGGTGACGCATTGATAAACTATAGTTTCAAAATCGAGTACCGCGCCCCTTCACTCGGACAAAATTTTACGCGGTCTCACTTGACAGGATCACGCCAGAGCGGCGGGCGGCAACGCTGGGCTAGCGTACGTGGCGCTGCTAACGGCGCGGCGGCGGCACGCGTCAACTCAATTTGCCTAGAGCATAGATAATCATGGAGTCGCCTTGTCCTTAATCAACAATTTAAAAAAAAGGCAAAAATTATTTTGATCTTTTTAATGTTTTTTTTTTTCATACAATACAGGGTTATTTCAACTGCTGTTTTTAAACTTTCGCGATTTGAACACATTATTATTATATACTACGGGACTTATCGCGCTCTGAAATTACGAGATAAATAAATAACTCATCATCCCGACGTTTCGTCCGAGTTGCATCAACCGTGGTCAAGGGTAGACACTCCGTAGAATAGTGAGTCTACCCGTGACCCGCAACAAAATGTATGGAACAGCTTTTTTTTTTAATTTTGAGAAATGTTGCAGAACAAAAGTTGTTAGTTTTGAGAAATGTTGCAGAACAAAAGTTGTTAGTTTTGATGTACATATACAGAATAAACCTCTAAAAGGATGCTAATTGATTAGAAATAACCCTGTATACAAATTAATGTTGATTATGTACAGGTATCATAATCAATGAACTTATTTTTATCGTGCTTCACACACTTAGAAAAGGGTTTGGATGCCAGAAATAAAATATTTAGTTAATCGGTTTAAAATATAAATCATTTATTTACCGATATTTGGTAGGATAGGTGCGAGTGCGGTCTAGCACAGCTCTATAAGAACAGTGGTGAGGAATTCATAATAAGCATTAAAGTTGTAGAACAAAGGGGTATTTTACTATAATGTAAACGTCGTGAAGGAAAGAGAAACACTCACATACATTACATGTTAGAGTGAGATAGATTAGTTTTTGTATCATATTCCAACACGCCCCCTCAAAAATTAATCTATTTAAAAATCAATTCCTATTTTGATAACGAAATTTTATACAATTAAAATAACACAACACACCTTCCTACCTTGTCTGGGGATACATTCAAATTGGTTCAACATTTGTTGCGCAGGATTGGGGAAAACCCAGAAAAACCCAATCAAACCAATTATTCATCTTAAATATACTGTTTCAGTAACTCTACAATTTAAATATCAAAATGTTATTTATTTATGCATACAGTGAGTTACATAGGCTTAAAAGTTAAAGCTAACACAATTATTTAGGTGATAGAACATCACCTAATAAATATCATTATTTTAGATAGGTTTCTAAAATATCAAGAGACGACTCCATAGCTTTTTGTTCTGATATTTGTTTCCTACAGTATGGTTAGTTTGTACAGACAAATCTTAGTAGGTACACACTTGAAAATAAAGAATAGACGGAGTATTATTACTAGATACTTTAAATTGATTGCTGACATGATAGATAGGTACTTGGCATGGACTCACTCTCTATCTACTGGCCCTGTTGAGGATGTGGATTGACAATCGTCAGGTTGCAGTTTCCGTTTTTTTGACCTAAAAAAATTGTAAATATAGGTAAATGCAGAAAAATTGAAGTACCTAGGTAGTAAGAATGTGATAATCCATAATCTGTAGACGAATGTGTATTTGCCAAATATAGACTTTATTATTAGGGCATTAGAGTGCAACTATTTATTGCAAGTTTATTATATATGTAATTCGACTTACCCAAACATTCCGTCATTTTTTTTAGGTTTTCTTTTTCGTTTTTGTAAAAACAATTCTTTCCGCTTATTTTTCCTCCCCATTTTCTATGCACACTTGTTCACTACTATTTACACACTACCAAATAAAAATACTAAGTACCTAACTTACTACCTACTATAATAATGTTCTAAAGCTACAATATAATATAGTACACTAAAGTCTAACTTATAATTTTGAAAATAATTCTGAAGTAAATTACTCGGTTGTCGTCGCACAGAGTACCTAGAAGACAATAACCAAAAACAAACAGCACGCATCTCGCGCCGTCCGTACTTTGCGGCGTTGCCAGCCCGACGCTGAGCGAATCATGCGCTCGTCGGAGTCGCAACGTCGCACCGGTACGGCGGCGGCGGCCCAGATAGTGCCGGATCAAATATTCTGAGCAAACACTGTAGAGTAAAAGCTAAACTAGAGTAGGCGCGAAGAGATTTGATTGAGTTTTTAATTAATTACTCATAATATACAATTTAAAAAAAAAAAATTCTCGGTTTATAATAAAGAAAAGGGATCTGGCTATTTTATTCGTAAAAAATAATGGGGTGTTGTCGCTGATAATTCTGAGCATTCGAATTACTAAAATTTTTTTGGTGAGCAATTTGTTTTATTTTTTTTTTTAATAAAGCCGGTTACTTTTCAAAATTTTGTCCGGTTCATTCAATTTATTAAGATTTTCCCTTATCTATGACATTTTTTAAATTTGAATCGATATCATTCATCCTCTCACATCGCGCATTCAAAAGTACTCGTTTTTGCCGTTTTCGTGTTTCTCGGCCCGGTGCCTCGTCTTAACAAAAACTCATTTATCGGCCATGCACTAGGTCTGTTTCTGTTTAAAATGAATTTCGCGCGATGACCGAAAGCATCAGTCTGAGCGAATTCAACACATAGGTACTGGGTATATTAATTACATTTTTCTTATTTTCTAGGCTCTTTAATTTTTTTTCCTCAATGAACTTGACATTTAACTAATCAAAAACCTAAACCTAGAGTGCCGCCAGCAGCAGAGTGGGGCCCAAGCTACCGATGGTTGCGATGGTTCTGATGATGGCGCCGTGTCCAGAACGACTGCCTTCTGCATCTAGATAATAATAATTATTATCATACTTTTTTATTTTTTTTTTATTTTTAAAGTCTTAATCATTTATTTCAGTTATTGCATTTCATTTATTATACACATATTCATTTATTATCTTAAATCTAAGTTTTTTTACAATATTTATATAAAAGAACAAAATACTACAAAAAAACCTAAACCTAGAGTGCCGTCGGCAGCGGGGCGGGGCTCAAGCTACCGGTGGTTGGGCCTACAGAGAGAGGAACCTTCTGACAATGCGCGCCGTGTCCAGAACGACCGCCTTCTGTATCTGACCCTTGACCCAACCGTCTAGCGAGAGCCTCTTAAGGTGGTGGTCGAGACTCTTCGCTATTAAGCCGTCTACCGAAACGACTATCGGGACAATGATCGTCGAGTCCACATCCCACATGGCAGTAACTTCGTGAGCCAAGTCAAGGTACTTGCTGAGCTTGTCCTTCTCGGCCTTCACGAGGTTCTCGTCATGTGGGATGGTGACGTCGACGAGCACTGCCCGGCGTTGGGACCGGTCGATCACCACGATATCAGGCCTATTGGCGACAATAGTCCTGTCCGTGATGATAGAGCGGTCCCAATAGAGCAATGCACGACCATTTTCGAGAACTGGCGCCGGTGCGTACTTATAGTACGGCACCTCAGACTCGACAAGGCCGAATCGAAGAGCAAGTTGCTGATGGATAATCCTGGCTACTTGGTTATGCCTGTGCAAGTACTCGCCGTTGGCAAGATGAGAACAACCGGAAGTAATATGCCTGAGTGACTCTCCGGGACGGTGGCATGCCCGACAAATATCGACCGTACCGTCCTTCAGGATATACTTCCGTTAGTTGTTCGTCAATTATTATTATTATTATTCATTTATTCATCATTATACTTATTATTCACACATTTCATTTCTTAATTTCTAAGTTTTTTACAATATAAAGGTATAATATATATATACACGGTTATTTCTAATCAATTAGCATCCTTTTAGGGGCTTTTTCTGTACATCTTTTGTTCTACAATTTTCGTCAAAACTCAAAAAATAAATCAGCTGTATAGCTGTGACAATTTGTATGAAACATTTTGTCGCAGGTAAACAATATTTTTCTATGGAAAAACAAATAATTTTTTTTTAGTTATTAAATAAGTCGCAGAATAAAAGTTGTTAGTTTTGATGTACAGAATAAGCCCTTAAGAGGATGCTAACCCTGTATTTATCATAAAAAAACTTAAAAACTAAGGTGCCGCCGGCAGCGGGGCAGGACCCAAGCTACCGCTGCAGTGGTTGGGGCCACAGCGAGAGGAACCTATTATTATTATTATCTAGCTTCGAAGTATCTATTGGGACGAAACAACTATTTGATTCTACCACCTATTTCATTCCGTAAGCTCTTAGTTGTCCTAGCTGTAGTAGCAAGTACATGGCTACACAAAGCTTACCAACAAAGCTCCGTGTACACTCTTTGCTTTCGAAACCCTAAAAATGTAAATTCTCCGATAGATCTACCCACAAATTCAGGTAACCGAAGCCGTTTTAACTGCGTCATATTGCTCGCGTTTACGTACATATCGGGACGTAAATAAACAATAAAAATGTTTATTTTTATCGTTCCCGAAGCTGTAAGTGGGTTATGCATTCTTACCGTGACCATTTCGCTTTCGTGTCGTCGTAAAATAAAAGTTATGGGACTCTCGAGCGTCGAATCACACACAATGTGAACTTGAAAACGTATTCGTGTATTTAAATACATAAGTAGGCTTTTCAGGTGTCCTGGAACGATAAAACTTCGCTAGTGGGGCTCCTCCGAAAGATTTTGTCTAGAAAATCATTTTTCTTTTCATTAGGTACAATTTTTACTATGAGACCTACCCTGGAATTCTGAAAGTAAATCAGCAGTTTCATACAAAAAGTAGGTAAATAGGTATCATAGAATGTGTTCACCGGTTCATATTAAGTACTTATTGCGCAGTATTATTGCTCCAGGACAATACTAAAACTAAGAGTTGTGTTTATGTGGGAGTAGTAGTGGGAGATTTTAATTATTAGTTAAAATTAATTATTAATTAATTTAATAACTAAAATTAAAGATTTAATTTATTAATTTATATCTATAAATGTTAACAATAGCAAGCAATAAGGGTGGGTTGCAACAAATGTTTAACGGAAACCAATCCCTGACTAGCCATAAAATCCCTGGTTACGTCAAAGATTTTTGACTTAACTAGGGATTTTTACGATAACCAAACCCTCAGAGCAAATAAAAAAATCAAGAGAGAATGTTGTGAACAAACAAGTGAAGCCAACCAAAACTACACCTCGCCGTGTACAGACAATTACACACACATCCACGTACAACGAAACTACGCTTTGGCTTGTCAGTCGAACTATGGCGGAGCAACACCGACGCACTCACACATGCTTAAAAAACCGGCCTCACTAGACTGTTCAACGACGTTTTCTCTTGATTTTTTTATTTGCTCTGAGAACCAAACCCTAACGAGTAGTAAAATCTCTGGATAGGTCAAATATTATTGACGTAACCAGAACTGGGGCCTTATTTTGTAAGCGCTCTGACGTTCGGCTTCGCTTTTTCTCCTGCTCGCGCCAGTTACTCACGCCGCGAGAGCGAGCGGGAGGAAAAGCGAAGCCGAACGTCAGAGCGCTTACAAAATAAGGCCTCTGGTCAGGGCTTGGTTTTCGTTAAAGTAATTTGGTTCAACCCAGCCTAATTAATTGGTCCAACCCCAAGTTTGCCCATTTTAAGTGCACATAATAATAGGTAACTAAAATTAAAATAGTACGTGGAGTCCCTCCGCGCGGAAGAAGTGAGACTTCGTAATGTGGAAATGAAAATGGGAAAGGGTAAATTGATTTTTAGTGACATCATATTGTTTCACCCTCATCCTGGTTGGAAGTCGCATTAGAGTATCCTTGCATTCGCATTATAAGTTTCACTTCAAAAATTGAATACCTTGAGAGCGCCCTCACGGCACTTTGTTTCACTGAAAAACGGACCGTTTTTTCACCGGATCAGTTGTAGTGTATGGTCTATAATGAACGTGTTTTGACGCATCGAACATCCATCCGGCTAAATACGTAGGGATTTGTTTATTGACGGTCTATTGTCCTATGAAAAAAACTGCTGCGCTTTAAACCGTAAACTTTTAATACAATCTTGTCATCTTGTTGGAGTTTTCTCACTGCCCGTTCCAGTTTTAAAATGATGTCAACTGCCGAAAAGCCCCACACATCATGCAAATCGCGCGCACAACAGATGCACTGGAAACTTGGCTCAACTTGGCGTAACTCAACTCCAACCAGTCTGTCCTAGTTTCAGCCAGTCATGGCTTGCTGTTGTTAGTCGAAGTCGGAAACTACCTATAGATAGTTATTTACTGCTGTAGGTAGTTACTTAAGCAGATTAAGTACAAATAAATATTTCCAAATCAATTGTTTACACCTTTTGCTAAAAATAAATAGCATTGGGCTTAATTCGGTTAAGCTAATTTTAATCACAAATACATGACTAAGTGTAGATATTTATTTAATAACTTTTTTGCAATTTTGACGGGCGCTATCATAGATTTTCATACATGTAGGGGGCACTCATTTCCCTCTCCTTTTCCAGGGTTAGATCATAGCATAGTCCACTGCAACACACAGGGTTCCGCTGCAGATTCAAATTTGCACGGATCACATACCGGCCAAGCGAAGCTTTTGATTAATTAAAATATTGTGTTTTATGCAAAATACCTAACAAAATAAAATATACAAAATAAATAATAACCCCTGTGGCATGTGGCAACAAGCATCGTGGATTCGTTCCGTTACGCGTTAATACTGCAGAGTTCTTGAAGACCACAAGCGCTGCATACATTTTATAAGCAATGCTAAGATCGGCGGTTGATATTACTGATGTGCCGCAAATGATCTACATACGTCGTGAAATGTCAGACCGCGTATGCACTGACTTGTTAGGCACACAGGTCTTATAATATTAATAAAATATTATGGTGATTTTTAATATGGGAAATAAATTTCTTTCAATGGGGTGAAATTTGCTGTCACGCTATTTATCAGCCAATTTCGATAATATTTGGCAAGATTGTTTATTATCTAAATAGGCATAATCTGGGTATAAAAATCATTATTGTGTCAGAAGTCCAAACACTTGAATGGCGCTTGTGTCGTCACGCAGAACTTTGACAGACTATATCTTCATTAATTTTTGTTTAATTGACAAAAGAAAAAAATACGTGTCTAATATGTTTGATGGTCTACCTGACGGACTAATTATATTTTTTTAGTCAACCTATTCTAACAAGATTTGAGAGTATGAACCAAATAAGTTAAGAACTCGTCGAGCTTATGAAGATTCTGTTGAAGAAATGTATCGCGAGTTCTGCTGTTTTTAACTACATACCTACTAGTGTGAAATATTTTGTTTAATGAAAAATGCTAAGATCACGGCATCCAATAAGTACTTTAGATGCGTCGACCTAATGCTCCCGGCTAATTTGACCGTTTATCCGGCACGGCTCCGGACGTAACCGGAGGTCCGGGTCCCGGCCCGGCTTGCTAATGCGCGGTCGACGGCGGTTGTGTATTAATGACTTGATTAGAGGGTACCAGGATAATTCGCCCTAATTGGGTATCCGGTTTATGGTTGATTCGGAAAAGCACTGTATTCTGGCTTTGTTGTACGAATACTAAACTCCGGCGGAATACGGAATTGCGTGATATTACAAACATTTGCGTTAATGTTCCGTATCAGAGATCACTGAATTATAATTACTGGTTTCGGATTAAGTAACACTTAACTACGCAAATCTTTGGCTTGCTGCGATTTTTATTTTATATTTAATCCGATTTCTCCAATTGTATAGGCCGAATCATACAAGTTGGCGGATGTGAAGTTAGCTACAAGCATCGCGAAACCAATCAACGCGCAATTTTTGTGTGAGCTTCAGTCAGGGTTGGATATTGCACAGCTTGTATTAGTTAGCTTCACATCCGCTGACTTGAATGATTCTGCCTATACTTACCTAACTAAATACCTATTTACAAGATCTGGACGTCTTTGTAATTCCGTGCATAAACTAAACAGTAAACAAGTATTTATGAATATACTTTTATTTTTCTCTTTACTCTAGCTACAAACAAAACTTCACCCTAATTCAATTTCGCCGTACCAAAGTCGCTCAGTAGGTACTTACCATTTACAGAACAAAGAAATAACATTTTTATACCTCCAGCAAACAGCTTAGGCAGCTCACGACAGATTTTCACGTTCTGCCAATTTAATAAAACCGCGAAAAAAACAATGAAAGCTTTCACGCAAACGCCTGCGGTCACATATTTCATTACGACGCGGATGTGCTTTGCTATTTGTTATTGTTCAGGCGTTTTTGTAAATCTGAACACCTCGTCGCTTCTTTTCTTTAGGGAAAGTTTCTTAACTTGTTTATTAGATTGGGCGTATTGCGCATTTGTTTTGCAATCATGACTTTGATTAAATAAGAAGCTTAAGTAGGTATTTAGCTAGTACCAAATATGTACCTACCTAGGTACTAGCTGTTGATGTTTTTTTTACACATATGGTTTGCGTTTGGCCACATACTGCCTGATGTTAAGCAGATATACGGTCTAGGGTGTAGCACTTTTACACTAAAAATACCTATTTAAGATCTCGAGTACCTACTCGAGATTTTAAGACATCCATGTTGCCATGTTGCAGGTAGGTAGGTACTTTAGCGCGAAGACAGACTCAGGTAAAGCGTTCCACATTTTGGCTGTTCGTATGAAAATAATTTGTTTATCTCTTTATTACACTCCACTGTTAACTCCTTAAGCTGACATGGTTACACATTGAATTGACCTTCTGATCTGCTACTATTTAGTCGAAAATACGCTCAACATTGCAACGTACCTAATCAAAGTGTCAAATCCTACAGTTCCAACGATACATTGATAAAAAATAAGTGATCAGTGTTATTAACATTGCCAACTCAGTACTTACCAGTGACCAGTGAAAAAGACCAAGTGTAATAAAAGTGCCACCAAAAGGAATAGTGATGAAAAAATGTCAACAGAATCCATGAGGCGGACAGGACGCTGACCCCCTGTGTTCAATAAAAAAATCATACGTTCATATTCAGCACTATCGATGTGTGCGTGAGCGTGTCAGTGTCAGGTGGCGATGAGGCGGGGGGCGGTGGTGCCCCCGCGCCTCTTATCAGGAGATAAGGCACCGTGGCTCGGAGGCAGGTCGGCAAAGGGAGTCGAGTCATCGGTGTGACCAGGCCGCACTACGAGCGGCCGCCGCCCGCCATGCTTCACTCTCTGAACGCACTCGCCGGCAAGATATCGCCGGGCGGCGGCTGCGACTCCAACGCAAACCGACCCACGCACCCCAACAGGAACCACAAGGCGTCATCGCCTTCCTCACCCTACGCGAAGCCGAAGTAAGTCGCTTTTATACTCATTCTTTATGCTGTCACTCTCCAACTGCTGGGTACTGTTCCAGGTGGAAGCTGGGACTACCATTTTCAACATCTGTAGGTGTATCTAGTTTAAACGACAAACCTAGTTATAGTCATATAGATGTGATCTTCCACCAAATACCTGAATTTGGACTACAATTTTAAATATCTAGGTATAGGTATTTGTCTCTATTCAAATTCATTAACTTCCACAATATAGTAGAAAAACCGGACATTTACGAGTCAGGCTCGCACACCGAGGGTTCCGTACAAATCCAGAAAATTTCACAAAATTGAGAAGTAAGTTGTTAAAATCTCTATACTACAACCATCGACAAAAAAGTTATATTTTTCACTTTTCTCGTCATACGTACATCGATAATTACTGAAAATGTTAAAATAATTTAAAACCTGTTTTAACATGTGCTAATGAGTGCTAATGAAGTTCTTTTATATGATACCTTACATGATACGATTTACTCACTTTGAATTTTGAACCTATATTTTGTGAATTTTGAGGCCCTATTTTTTAGTGATTTAAATAAAAATGTATAGTTTTCAGATTTATTCCTAACTATATGTGTACTCTGAGACAATGCTTCTCGCCAAATTTCATAGTTCTATGTCAACGGGAAGTACCCTGTAGGTTTTGATTTTTGTGAGTACGAAATATGTGGGTTTTACGACATAAACGGCTCTAACTTTTTTACACAACTGCAAGAGACTATAGATATACGTATACAGTTTAAATTTTAACTCGATATCATTACGCGTTCCCGAGATAAAGAGTCTTGACATACACACAGACGGACAGACGGACAACAAAGTGATCCTATAAGGGTTCAGTGTTTTTCCTTTTGAGGTACGGAACCCTAAAAATGGTAAAACAAAGGGACTCCGTCGGGAACTGCTAAAATGTATTTATACCATGTTTCACTCGGTGTTTGTCAGTTCTAACCTAGTTTTAACGACAAATTGTTAGGTAGGTATATTCAATTAGTCATTACATGATTGTTGTGATCTTCCACCACGTAGGTAACTCAATATGGAGCAAGATTGCATGGAGTGAGCAGAAGTACTAGAGCCTCTTTTAATATCTTATGGCATCTTATTTTGCAAGAACGAACATTAAGTTAGTCAGAACACTGTAAAATAAATCTATCATCGGTCTTCTATCAAAAATAATTCGAAATTATTAACTTAGGTACATATAAACTTTTTTGCCACCCAATATGCGAAGTAACCTCATATCAAAGACAGTAAAACAAGACGGAGCAACTGAATTTTGTTTAGCTGAAGTTTCATTTCAGCGACCCATTAATTGACATCTATGCGTCATAATTTGAATATATAAAACTAGCGACCCCGGCTTCGCACAGTTGTACTCGTATTATACGTTTATTTCATATACCTAGTTGTATTTTACCTTTCTCTTGAATCACTCTATCTTTTAAAAAAACGCATCAAAATCCTTTGCGTATTTTTAAAGATATGAGCATACATAGGGACAGACAGACAGCGGGAAGCGACTTTGTTTTATACTAATCAAAAATCAAATCAAAATTCGTTTATTTGTTAGAATATTGTCTTACAATGTAGATGTTAAAGAACAATAGTGTCTCAAATATTCTACCTTTACAGGTGTACAAATATTTTTAGAAAATATATAGAGGTATTTGGCTTAACATTATTTATACATTTTTTCCTTAAGTGACTCTTCAAAAAATTCGTTAATAGTGTAATAACACTTGTCAATAAGGAACTTGTGTAATTTGTGTCTAAAAGTAACATAATTAAGTTCTTTAAAACAATTTGGCAATTTGTTGTATACCATACAATAAACATTATTACTATAATAATATATACACACCCTCTGTTGCGGTATATCCAACTTATATTTTCGTCGTTGCTGTCTATCTCTCCCATCAGCGCTTCTATTTAACGGAAACTCGGATTAGTGTCGTCGAACAAATAAGCACATTTCAAATATATATAGTGAAGGCAATGGTAAAATGTTATATTTTTAAGTTTACATGGTGCTAGAAAATATGCTCCAGATAATGCTCTGATACATTTTTTTTAACTTTAAAAGCTTCTTCCCAATCCACAGAATTACCCCATATTATCAAACCATGACGCAACAAAGATGACACATATCCATGATATGCACTAAGAGCTGCCTGAGTCGTGGCTATGTAGTGATGATAGAATTTTTACGTCTAAATTGATATTCAAGCTCTTCTTTGTTTCTAGAAGAATTTTCTAGATGAATATACGTTCTTGAGATGTAATTACCTATTTATTATGTACACAACATTGGTAGCCGGCATTGATAGCTATTTGATCTGACGAGCAGCCGTCTACAACTACTTGTATCGACCGATTCCTCAAGAAATCTGATATACAAGCGCAGAAATCATCAGGCAGGCTGTATTATAGAAGCTTGCCAATACGGCTCTAGTGCCAGACCCTGTCAAAAGCTTTGGAGATGTTAAAGAGACAGCCAACAGCCAACCGACCCAATAAAAAAGTAAATGAGTTGCATTTACCTACTTGTCGGTCTGGATTCCTATTTCTGAAATACATTAAGGTAGTTAATAATATATTTTTTTTTTGTAGGAATTTTTATCAATACTTTAGCTTTTTATAGCAATTGGATAGCTGATGAAACGTAAATATTTTAGGTGCATCTGCAAAACAGGCGCCATTATATTTTTTTTAGATATCCTTGAAAGAAAAATAAAATTTCTAAATATTTATAAGTTTTTATAAGTCGTCTACAACGACTTATTTATTAATTTTACGTACAATTTTGGTTGTATTACAATTAAATCTTATTTTACATGTAAAAATCAAATAACAGTACATGAAACTTAAATATTTAAAAATACCTAAGCTGACAGCCGAAAATCTGGTATTTTTTATTAAAAAAAAATTGAAATGTCTCGAAAACGGTTAGATTTAGGATAGGGTGCTACATAGTCAAATCAGTCTGAAACAATGTAAACTACTCACCCATAATGGGAATAAGTAGCTCAGTCTGTTACCCTGTTTACTGACGAACATAGAATTAAAGAGTATAAGTTAAAGAGTAATAGCGTATTTGAATCCATCAATCTGAAACTGGACCGGCGCGCAGCGCCAACCAGCGAAAGTCAAACAATGGTTAAAAATCATATTCATTTTCAAACGTGCAGTACCGAGTACGAAATGAAAGTTTTTTTTTTGCTATGGGCACTGTTTCCACGGACCTCCTGAAAGTTACTCACAGTTTTGTGGCTGCGGTGCACAGGTTGCTCAACCTTTTGCTATAGTTACGTCATCTAGGTTTCATTCGCCAAAGAAAGCTAAAGATAAAAATGTCAGGTTGCATCTTAGTGCATTGTTGATGCTAGGTTTCATGCCTTAAGTACATATTTTTAAGTAATTTTAACCGTTTTTCAAAAAGGAGAAGGTACCTACCTGTGGAGTGGCGTGTAAATAGCCAACTCCTGGAAGGAAGGAAGATCATACAAAAAGAAAGAATTTGGTGTCGACGTATGAACAGGAACTAAGCTAAGACTAACCTGCAAATGACCGCCTTCATCCCCTCGTAATCGAGACCGGCTGGAGATGAGTCGATTGCCAATGGTGCACGGCGCCTGCTGGTAGGTATAGTTCACTTTGTCGAAATAAGATTGTCCAACACTGCACTACACTCTAAAAAGTTCAGAAGTTCTCGAAATGAATTTCACGTTGCGGATGAAAGTTATCTTGCGGCGTATGGACGTCAACTGGCGGTGGATGAAAGACAACTGGCAGAATGATTTTCTGCCATTCAAAAAAATAATGGCGGTGACGCGATACTCAATGCATTCGCGGCATTTTTTTGACCAATGGTCGAGGGCATCGCGGTTCGAGACGGCTAGCGCCATCTCTCGGAAAACTCCGGGACGTCAACGGAACATCGACAGATCGTCCCAGCGTTGTACCTGTTTTACCGACGACACCAGAAAGCGGGATAAATTTAAATTATAAAAGAAAAGATTTAAGAAATGCGGAATTATTAAATAAAAGATGTTAAGGCGCTCCACCAACCTGTAGGTGACGAACATAGTCGTCTGTGTTTTTTGTGTATGTTTATCGAATATTATAGTCAATTCTGAACAGATTTAAAAAATGTTTTTTGGTCGCAAGGGTATACTCCAGAGGTGGACTCATTTAAATTCTGTCGAAATTCAGTTTTTGAAAATTCACATTTCACAATATTGTGAAATTTACTACATCGATGATACATCGATCCGTGGGAACTATTCGGATTTAATTCTGTACATATTATTATGCCAATTTTGGCGAAAAATAATTTATTTACTAGGTATCTATACATGTGCCTTAATTAAGCGATTTTGTTATTCGATTACTGTGTGCGATGCAATTTTTCATCATTTTGTATCATCGTCATAATTACTATAATCATTGTACCTAAATTAAAATTTGTGGAACCATTTTGAAACATTTTTCTACAGATTGAATGAACTGTCAAAAAACGTTATTATTATATACTACGGGACTAATCGCGCACTAAACTAAACTAGTCTACCCGTGACCACGGTCGATGCAACTCGACCGAAACGTCGGGATGAAGAGGTATTTTTTTATGTCGTAACTTTAGTGCGCGATTAGTCCCGTATTATATAATAATAATAATGTGTTCAAATCGCGAAAGTTTAAAAACAACATTTGTCAAAAAACGGACAAATAACACTGTTTTAGAAGTCGGTTGACAATGTTGATACAAACGTATTATAAGTGTCCGTACTAACTTTGTGTAATTATGTACGTATCTAAAACTATACTTGACTAAAATAGATAAATATAGATATAACACGCGCACCGAGGCAACGCTTCATACGTTTCATATTTTCATCGTTATCAAAGTGACGTCGTTGACTCACTGATTTGGCGCGATTAAAAATATTCTTTCTATTCATTTAACGTATATAGATACTTTACTAGCCTTTTTAATAGTCCACTGCAAGACGTAGGTCTACCCATGAAGGGTGATTGGGCCATATCCACCACGCTGGGCCAGTGCTGGTGGGTGGATTCACATACGCTATTCAATTTCTTCTACAGACGTTGACGCAGGTTGCCTCACGATGTTTTCCTTCATTGAAAACCCAGTGGTGTGTAATGTTTCAAAAAAACTCATTGGTACCGGGCCGAGTTTGAAACCCGTCGTGGGTTCACGATTGTAAGGCGGGTGTCACTACCACTAGACCATCACGACGTTTTGACTTGTATATTGAATTAATTTATTTTACTTCCTTATAGTAGAAAAGAACACTCATTATACTACTAGGTATGTATTTATATGAATTATGAATGTGCAAAAATTTATAGCTATACTTTCAGGCTGCATGCAAGGTTCTCAAAAATGTTTGTAAAGGGACCAAGTAACTTTATCACATTGTACGCAATCTATATCTTCTATACCAATATTATAAAGAGGAAAGATTTGATTGTTTGTTTACATGGAATAGGATCCGAAACTACTGAACCTATTTAAAAAATTATTTCACTGTTGGAAAGCAACCTGTGAACATAGGTTTTATTATATTTTCAAAAAAATTACAGATCTTTTTTTTTTATTTATTTGTCATGAATATAACATACATTGGTACACTTAAAAGTACTGCCAAACAGCGAAGCGGTTTGTAGGCAGGATAGCTCTCACATTAGGTACTTAACTTAGTATCTATGTACAAGCGGATAGAAATACATTCCCCTGTTATTATAGGTAGGTACATGTGGACAATGTAATGTCATTATCAATTATACAATAACATATTTTGTTTTTATAATCTAAAGTTTGATACAAATGTTTGCTGTCTAATGTGTTAATCTTCATCGCTTAATTTATCCAACATCAGTTTCTTTAACATTTTTAAAGCCAAATTTTGTTTGAAATGATTTCTCGAAATTTTCCGGTAAGTTATTGCATAATCTAGGTATAATCCACTGCCTAGTACGCTTACCATAATATTTTTTTATATTTGTATTGCAATTCCAGCTCGGACTTTGCCGCTTTACCGGTTCTTTTCTGAAATATTCTAATCGGTTTCAATGTTTTATTTTGAAATTGTTGTAATAATAATAGATAATCGACTATCTTTTTGACTGGTAGGATTTTACAAATTTTAAATAATTTATTATATTCCTTATTCAATGATTTCTTTGTTCTTTTGCTAACTAATCTTTTCAGAATTCTAAATTGTAAATTATGGATTGGTTGTACGTAAGTATGTTACTATTGTCCTTACTATTTGTCATATTTAGCCAATCGTACCCGAGCGAAGCCGGGACGGGCAGCTAGTTTCTTATAAAATTTTAAAGTTTTTATCTATTCGCCGTAGCTTAGGAGCAATTTCTAGGTATAAACAAACCCACATCAAGCAAGCACACAGCCCGTGACGTGCGAGGTGATTTCATATTCGCTCCGTGTCACTTCGGAACCGGGCTAGCGGCTAATCTATCACCTTTGTAAATATTTGCTGAAGGATGATGTGGCCGAACGATAAAACCCATGCACAAAATGGACTCCAAATTGAACGATTGTCTTTTATAAATAACTAGCTCCACACCGCAATTTCAGCCGCGCAACTCACGCCTTTGGTATTTGTGTATTGGGTATACTTATCTACTAAGTAAAATGTATTGGTGGAAATTTAACAAATAGGTACATATAATTAATATTTAGAGCAATTTGAGCGAGACTGTTTAAAAACTCTACAGGGTGGCGTTTAGCATTGTCTCCAGCGCCAGATCAACAGAATTTATGAATATTACAGAATTACAGATAAGGTAACATTCTTGTTGAGTGCCACTCTTCGATTTCTGAGTGCAAAAGTCGTTTTTATCCGCTAGAGGGGAAAGTATATTTGAATTTAGAACATCATGTGCACTAAGTTCATGAATTCAAAACAGCATTAAACCTATTTGCTACTATTTTTATGGTGCCAAATTTATTATACAACCTTTTTATTAATTTTTGAAAACTGACTCTGAACCTCCTTGGTGTACTTTTTTTTTAATTTGCTTTGCGCGCGCCTTCTTTTCGTGTCATATTGTTAAAGCCTTAGTGTTTGAATTATACTCTTTGCCTTATATTAAAAACAAGAAACTAGAAATTAAGTTAAAAACCTCAAATTAGTGATTCTAGCTACGAGGAAGTTTGACACCAACAGAATTGACTAAAACTGTTAATAATGCGCAATATTATAATACTCTTTGCCTTGTGTTAAAAACAAGAAACTTGAAAATAAGTGAACGACCTAAAATGAGTGATTCTAGCGACGAGAAAGTTTGACACCAACAGAATTGACTGAAACTGTTAATAATGCGCAAATGAGCTATTTCCTTCAGAAATCACACGAGAAGTAGAAACCGTACGAATTTAAGTAGACGATTTTAGTTATTGCCTCATTGAGGTGGGATGAAAAATTACGCGTCACACTCGTGGCAAATATTTTTTACCTTGTATTCTTTTAATTCCCTCGCTAATGCTCAGGATTCTAATTTTTGAACCAATTCAATTCAATTTTAGAATCCTTCGCTTCCTCGGTCATTAAAATTAAGCACGTGGTTAAAAAGCAACTTTGCACTCTTGTATAACAAATAACTATTATTTCCCTTTGCCCAATTTTCGCTGACATAAACCTTGGTTTCAGATATTAATAAAAAACATTACTGCATATTATGAATGTACTGTAGACACATCAAAGTGGCTGCGATAACGCTGTAATCTCGCGTTATCAACGGCACAATGTAAATAGCCACCTTATTGTGATGCGATACTCGGCCGTATCTGTGATAGCCTAGTTCGTACTTCGGGAACCTTCGTGGTGAAATGGTGCATAGAGCATCATCATCATGATCACATCAGTTATAGGTAGATGATCAGTTATAGGTAGCTATGGAAGTAGGTTACGTACCTACTTCCATAGCTACTTATAACTGATGTGATAATAATAGTACGATTTCAATATTTTTTTTATTGGAAAGAGTATACTTCGAAATTGGTCCAAATTAAATTTTATAGAAATCGGCTGAGCCATTTTTGATAAATCAACAATAATGAGAAAATGCTACATCGATCCGTGCGAAATATTCGCGAATTCTGTAGACGGTTGAAGTCGGTCATGCCTTTTTTGCAAAAAATAATTATGGTACATCATCATGGCTATGGAGTTACGTCCAGGCTCAGCCGATTTCTAAAAAATTTAATTTGGACCAATTTCGAAGTATACTCTTTCCAATAAAAAAAATATTGAAATCGTACTACTATGAAAAAAGTTATGCGTGGTTATGCATAAAAAATATATATGTATACCTACACATATATACGCGTCGAATTGAGTACTTCCTCCGGTTTTTCGGTCAAAAAATGGCATGACCGACTTCAACAGTCTACAGAATTCACGAATATTCAGATCAATATAGCGTTTTTCACATTATTGTGGATTTATTAAAAACCGCTCAGTCGATATCGATAATATTTAAACGGGACTAACTACAAAGTATATTCTTTCCAATAAAAAAAATATCGAAATCGGACCATTAATTAAAAAGTTATGCAATGTAAAATAATATATGCGTCGAATTGAGTACCTCCTCCGTTATGTCGGTCAAAAACGATCCATCAGATCGCTAGAGCCCAGCACGGCCTCATGTAACTGTTGATAAGGTTGTCCACGGTCTGATTGTCCCAGGTTAGTTGCATTATGGGGTAGGAGATCCCGGTGATGGCTACCAGGATAATTATAGCACACGCCCGTAGAAGTCCAGCTTGGACCTGAAAAAATATGATGGACTAAGCTTGTGTACGCCAGGTAAAGGTCGCGCCACACAAGTTAGCGGAAATGAAGTTAGCTACAAGCTGCGCAATATCCAATCAACGCGCGGCTCTGTGTGAGCTTCAGTCAGGATTGGTTCAATATGCACTTCATCCGCCAACTTGTGTGACGCGGCCGGCCTATACCTATGGGACGAATTCTTCAATAAACTTTTTTTTTAAACTTATTATTCGTAAAGGGGCTTAGTCACGCAGTGACTATGTCACCCCCGTAATGACATACAGATCAGACGTTGCGACTTAACTATAGCACTCGCTTATACAGCCAACAAACTTCTTGGATGTGAACACAAGGCAAGTGGTTGCGTAGGTGCGCAGCTTGTAGCTACCTTCACAGCCGTTAAGATCTTTGAATCGGCTTAGGATATTCATTGTAAGGACTGGCACTGACTGGTATTACGGGGCGTCAGGTGCCATTTGCAGCAGTAAAGACTGGTCATAATGATTAGCACAATGATATTCTAGAATATCTTCGTCGTTTAGATTTTAAGCCATTTAATGCACATACTTTCAAGTGACTCGTACAACAATGTAACAGCGTTTTCTTCTTACGTCGGCGTTTGTGGCCATGATGGCAAATTAGTTTGCGATGGCACTAAGATACATCCGGAAGTTTAAAAGAGGATATCTGACAGATTTACGATTCTAGCTATTACTACTTTACTTGTAATTTAGACATTATTACATTAAGTATTTATTTCACATCGTATAAAAGATAGTTGATAAAACCACGATGATTAGATATGTACATAGATCAGTATTTTTAGGTATTTAGTACATGTAAAGAATGTGCATTTTTTTTGTTAAAGGACAAATTTTAGATCAGATTATAAATCGCTTCACTGACTCCTATAGGTAGCTCTTATCAAGTGAATTGGCACTTGTAAATCTTATGAAATATGCTCAAACACGCAAATGTTGACAATGTATCAAGTAATTATAGGCTACCCCCGGCGGGACGAGTGTAGCTGAGTACTGGGAGAAAATCATATAATGTTGAGGATCAGCGACACGACGAAGAAGAAGAAGAAGTATTTATTATATTTGTCTAGGACAACAACTGTCTCTAATATATGAATAGTGTCTGTATGCTTTTACTTTTAAAGCTATACATAGAAATATATTTAAATCAGGTGACTATCTATGTGAAAACGAGTATTAGACACTGTTCGCTCGTGCGCCATGAATCATGATCCTGAGTCAAAGATACGTCACAAGTGCAAAATAAATGTGATAACTGAGAACGTAACGTGCATAGGACGTGCAAATAAAGAAATAGGACGTCAAAATTATTTTCCAAAGAAAGAAATAAAAGGCTGCGTCAAAAGTCAACCATTTTCTATGAAACATCAACATCTGCTCTTATTACAATTTCCGACGCGTTATCAGTTATTTTTCTGAGTGTAGCAACATATTGCTGTAGAAATGACTTTGTACCCCCAGACATTGCATGACGTGAGCGTTTTCAGTCAACGCATTAGCGCTATATCACATAAACGTTTCGTAATGGTATGCCAGCGTCAGTATGGAATGTACAGTACAAATCTAGTACATTTGGACTTACGGGCTAGTTTTTTTAAAACAAAAAAAAACAAGCTATGTATGCCAGCGTTTTAGGTTGTATCTAAAAACAAATTAATTGGCAACATTTCAGCCTCACCACTTTATCCACAATATTTAAAATTATTGAAACGCTTATTTCATTTTAATTAAATTACCGCATTCTGTCATAGCGTATAATTATTCATAATTCAATAAAATATAGGTCTGACATAAAACTACAGATCAAAGCTTAATGTTTAAAATATCTGTAATTGTCCTCATCATCAGCACGTGATAAGCCACTGCTGGACATGGGCCTCCCTTTGTTTTTTCATTCACCTCTGTCCCTTGCCAACTGCATCCATTGCCTACTTCTCGTTTGATCTCATCGACCCATCGTATTCTCGATTGGCCTGGATTTCGCATATTTATTCCATGTAATGTCTGTAGGAAATCAAGTCGTTTCCAACAGTATGTTCATTTCGTATTATTCGTACGTGTGACGGGTGTACCGTTGCGTCCCCAGCGTCACCCTGTGGTACCCTCGTGTCCCCCACTGTCCCCCTTTGGTCCCCTACGTGTCCCTTATGGTGTCGATACGGAAGGGCTTGCGTGTGACGTGATTTTATCGTAATGAACGTCTGGTGAAAGTGAAAATCCGATAATTTTGGTTGTGTACAGCTTTGAATGTGTTTTATTCTATTTTTGACCGACGAACCACCGGAGGAGGTATACAATTCGACGCGTATATTTTTTTTCTGTATAACCACGCATAACTTTTTTTGTAGTGGTCCGATTTCGATAAATTTATTGGAAAGAGTATACTTTGAACTTGGTACCATTTAAATTTTATCGAAATCGGCTGAGCTATTTTTGATAAATCAACAATAATGTGAAAAATGCTACATCGATCCGTGCGAAATATTTGCGAATACTTTATACGGGTGAAGTCGGTCATGCTAATTTTTGCAAAAAATAATCTTGTTTCAAATTATGTTCACCAGTTTACTCGTGTTCCGTCGTCAAGAGTAGAAAAAGAGCAAAGAAACATATTTAAGTATTACGTACATTGTTTTCTAGAAACTAGCTTTTGTTTTGTTATACTAAGTGCATGCCATGACTAAAGCTAGTTTGTAATCTCCAGTCTTAAATATTTCAATGAATCAACACATACAAAAATATACTTGTATATATATACATACACCCTATTTTCTATGAATAATAGGATAGTTGTCAAAATTTTTTTTGATGTCCTTTTGTAACAGCTCACCATAAACAGAGCCGATAAACGGAAACAAAAATAAAATCAGTTTAGAAATAAAGAGTTACAAGCATTTTATTTTCTTGCTAGACAAAAAGCGCACTATAGCAGAATATGGTGTCACGGCCCGTAAGTGTCATACATTCGCCATACTATGTTATGCTTTGTGGGAAAGGAACAAAGCATCCCCTCTTAATCCCTACCAAAATCTTTACAAGCTTATGATCTGAACTGGATTAGCCAATTTTAGTTATTTTTTCAGTTTACGAATCATAATTAATTGCAAAATTCAATAATCTTAATACATAATTTATTTCAAATTAATAGTTTAATTTCATGTATGACATTTTAGTTGAAATTTTGTGGGTTTATAAATTATTCGTAGGTTTTTCTAATTTTGTTAGTAAATGTTGATTCCAATTTAATTAATTAACCAAATCTTTATTTTAATAAATTCTGTTGTTACATGCACATAGCGAGAATGCCTAGGCCCCAAGATACGGGTGCTTTGTTGTACCCAGTTTGGGGAATAGTGTATAAATGTAGAAGTTGTATAATTTGTATCTTGTGACAATAAATTATTTTGAATTTTGAATTTGACTTTTAACTAATTAAATACTGGTCAACTAACCTATTATATAAATATTACTAGCCCAAATGTAATAGCAAAATTTTATGTTATCAGTTTTATTATTACCAACAGTAAACATTACTAAAGGTGTTCGCGGCATATGACGATAAAACAAAATATTATAATAGCAACCCTATTTTAATAACGCTTGCCCCATTTTTGGACTTATTCATAGTTTCGATCGATAGATAAAAGATAACATTTTAAGTGAAGTTGTTTTTGGTGTATCTAATAGTTATTATATGTACGCACTCGTTATATTACAAGTAAAAAAATATTTCCACTTCAATTTAAATAGTAATTATGTTCGTACATTTCCTTTAGTAAATACAACCAGTTCATAATTAAACTAAAACTAGTGTTGTTTTTAGCTTGTACCTATACAAGGTTATTTCTAATCAATTAGCATCCTTTTAGGGGCTTATTCTGTACATCAAAACTAACAAATTTTGCCATGCGACTTTTGTCGAAACTCAAAAAAAATCAGCTGTTTCATACATTTTGTCGCGGGTGAACGATATTTTTCTATAGAACAGTATTTTTTTTGTGTTATGATAAAAGTCGCAGAACAAAAGTTGTTAGTTTTGATGTACAAAATAAGCCCTTAAAAGGATGCTAATTGATTAGAAATAACCCTGTATAATTCTTAACCCAAATACAGGGATATCTGCTTGTTCTGTATTAACCAAAAGGGGGTTCTTCAGACAATCGTTACGAACAACTTTTACTATGCAACCAACTCAGAGTCCGAGAAAAAATCTGCTGTTCAATAAAAAGTTGCAACTCATAATCGACAAAGTGGCTGCCTCGGTGGCTCAGTGGTTAGTTAACCTGACTTCTGGATCAAAGAGGCGTGGGTTCGATCCCCACCCAGGGCAAGCATTTTTGTGATGAACATTGGTGTTTGCTTTGTGTCTGGGTGTTATTTAGGTACTATCTATATAAGTATGTATTTAAAATATCTATATGTAGTATATCAGTCTCTGGCAGCCACATCACAAGCTTTGCTTAGCTTGAGGTTAGAGACCGTGAGTGAGATGTCCCCCCAATATATTATATTATTGTACTAAAGTATTAAAACAGCTGATGTTTTATCTCGATACCATGTTGGCCCTTTAGTATATGTTGCTCATGATTAATGATGGTCTGAATCACCTCCTTTCGGCTTAGTACACCAGTTCTAGATAACCCTTTATTATGATAACCAATAACTACCAATATGCAATGACCGTACGTCAAGTTGTATGAAACAGCCGTTTTTCTCGTGATTTCAAGGTTCTTCTTAGAATAAAAGTTGGTCGTGACGATAAGTAGGTACAATTGCCTACATCTTAATTGTAATATGTGTGTCATTTAGAAACTCAAATTTACCCATAAAGAATACACGTAGGTATCATTTTTGACCGACGAACCACCGGAGGAGGTACTGAATTCGACGCGTATATATATTTTTATGTATTACCACGCATAACTTTTTTTAAAGTGGTCCGATTTTAATTATTATTTTTTTATTGAAAAAATATACTTTGAAATTGGTCTCATTCAAATTTTATCAGAATCGGCTGAGCCATTTTTGATAAATCAACAATAATGTGAAAAATGCTACATTAATTCGTGCGAAATATTGGCGAATTCTGCACACGGGTGAAGTCGGTCATGCTAATTTTTCCAAAAATAAATGTTGTGTATTGAATGAACGTAAAACAAAAATACGTAAAAAAAAGAGAAAAAATATATTATTATTTGGTTGGTACGTTTTGAACTATGCAAAAAATGCGGGTAGTACGAATACTCGTTCTACTCCCTCCACGCGTTGACGATTATTCCCATCAGTTACGTCGGAACTTAGGTTCAGAGCTGGAGTGTGCGCGTTTTGTTGATCGACTGATAAGGCGATAAGCCTCGGCCCAATCGAGCGATGTACACTCTTATCAGTGATAACGTCATGGCAAACAAGTGCTCGCAATATGGAGTGTGGAACTACGAGTATACTAGACTGATGAGGTACATAACCTATTTCACACTAACACGACCAATGTTACACTTCAGTTTCACGATTTTTATCTTCATTTTTAAGCAGTACATATGAGGTATTTCCGTGATTTAAGTGTAGATGTGTATTTATTACAATTGCTATTTGATAAAGTTATCAAATTACAACAAAGCATAACATGTGAAACAAAAAATTAACTATAGAATTGCCTGAATTGATTAACTCTATTAAGATGCTATTACTATGACACTAAATCTATTGAGTTTCCAATGTTTTTCGAAATTCTGTAGTTTTTATATTTTTTTTTTAATTACTTCGGAGCTGAGATAAGATCTGGATAGTCTGAAAAGCATTGATGATTCGTTCAATCGATTTTATATTGTTATTATGTTTTGGTGGATTAATTGATAAGTAATTATAGGTAAGATTATTTTGATGAGAAAACCTTTAATTTTGTTCCGGTTAGGTATATTGACTATTGAGGTCTTGTGGTAAAAAACTCATGACGTAGCATAACGCACGTCCTTCACCGATCTGTTAGTTCTGCGCGCGAAATTCAAATATTCCGGGGTGTTTGCCATTTACCACTCCTTGTACTGGCTAATATATATATTATAATAACTGTTGTCAACTTGCTGTGAGTAAATAAATATTACACACAAAATCTAGTTTCCCGATATTAATCAATAATTGATTATAAGTGTAGTATCAAGATAGGTATAACCAAAATAATATCCAGTCTATGTCCAGATGTGTATAAAAAAATTACTATTATTTGATACACAAACTGTACATTGACGTGTTTTACTTCAGTAAGCGGATTGCGTACAGCTAGGGTTTCACTAGAATATTGCAAAATACCTATGACATTTTTACTGATAAATTTACAAAATTTTAATAAGAAAGAAAGTGTTACCTTTCTCCTACCATTACCCGTTCTAATCATTGTACCTATATATAATGTGCTAACATAGTTTATTTTCGTTGTTCACAGTGGGATAAATATGAACATCAACAATAACAACAACATCGTCAGCATAAACAACAACAACAATGAGGAGAAGCCCGAGATGCCGGACCCGGATTACATCAAGGTAGAACTTTTGTTGCTTAATTTGTTTTACTTTACTTTTAAACGGCTTCCGAAATGAGATGTGGCGAATTTACGTATTTGCCAGTAGGCAGTTGAATTTTTGCGGCCCCCTTAAAATCTACCGCTCCAATATGTGACTACACAAATGGTAGTAATATGTAATTATTTCTGACTTAGATTCTTAGCGGTAAAACATATATAAATGTTGTTTTTTTCTGTATACCTTTTATAATATTTATGTACACAAATTAATCTTTTATTTTTAACTATGATAAATTGTTCGAAATTTGCCGCCCCCTAAAATCTGCTGCCCTAGACTCCATCTTACTCGGCTTATTCGTAAATCTGCCACTGATGAGGAGATCCTTGGAAGAACCAAATTAACCATTATAGCCCAACAGATTAGAAATTTTAAATGGCAGTAGGCAGGGCACATATTAAGGAGGACTGATGACCGATGGTGTCGATCGAAAAGTTCTCGAGTGGAGACCACGTACTGGCAAACGCATCGTGTGCACCAACAAGATAGACTGATGACCTCATTTAGACTACAGGGTCGCGCTGGATGCAAGTCGTTTCCAACCAGTCTTGTTGGAGATCTAGAAGGGAGGCCTATTTCCAACAGTGCACGCTCTATGTATGAAACGAAATAACGAATTAACTTCCAAAAAGAAGGCGGTTCTTAACTGGTATATGAATCTCTAAGTGATCGCACGTTGGAGTATTCTGTCATATCGTAGTAGTAATTGTCAATGTGTGTGTGTGACTAACTTTGTCATAGACTAACTCTGAAAAAATTGCTTTACCATAAAAAATATTCAATAATCTCTGACGAAATGTATGAAACTGGTACCTACCTAATTTTTACAACTTTCGGGTTAGTGCCTTGTAGGTATATTTTTAGGGTTCCGTACCTCAAAAATAAAAAACGGAACCCTTATAGGATCACTTTGTTGTCCGTCTTTCCGTCTGTCCGTCTGTCCGTCGGTCCCTCTGTCCGTCTGTGTGTATGTCAAGACTCTTTATCTCGGGAACGCGTAAAGATATCGAGTTGAAATTTAAACTGTATACGAGTACGTAAACCTATGAATTCTTGCAGTTGTGTAAAATAAAAGCTTCTCCGTTACCGTATAAAAAAGTTAGAGCCGTTTATGACGTAAAAAAACGCATATTTCAATGCTCACAAAAATCAAAACCTACAGGGTACGATACTTCCCGTTGACATAGAACTATCAAATTTGGCGAAAAGCATTGTCTTAGATTACACATATAGGAATAAATCTGAAAACTGTACATTTTTATTTAAATCACATAAAAATAGGGCCTCAAAATTCACAAAATATGAGTTCAAAATTCAAAGTGAGTAAATCATATCATGTAAGGTATCATATAGAATAACTTCATTAGCAAATGCTAAAACAGGTTTTTAATTATTTTAACAATATGTTTGTACGGAACCCTCGATGTGCGACCCTGACTCGCACTTGTCCGGTTTTTTCGTAATGATGAGAATGTTATTTTAAAATATGTCCGTAGCCTGGGAAAACATCCTGTATAATATAGCGTGTATGTCATGAAATTTATTTGCTATTAGCGTGACTATCTATTTGCTTACTTTGCAACCTGTCGAAAAAGCGAATGTAAGATAAAACACAGACTAATTACTCCAATGTTTTCTCTTTCTATATCGCACGAAAAAAAGAGAATAAACTTAGTTACAATCTCGCTACAAATAAGCATAACTTAACCAAACATTATACAGGTCAAACAAAAAGGTCGTACAAGTTGCTTTAGTCATACTTATTCTCAAGGTATGTTCTAAGCAAATACCTAAAGCCGTGTCTTTGACCTCTTTCTACGTCCTACTTACTTTTACGTCGCATCTCCGAGATAAAGAGGTAAAGCACTCTTATACGAAGTTACGAAGCGACAACCTCGGGTTCGAAATAATTTTTGGATTGCTTACAAGCTTTTCTACTAGTGCACTTTTGAACTTATATTCAACAAATGTTTTTGTAACTACTTAAGGTTATGTCTAATCGCCATTTTAAGTTAGGCTTATGTCGTAATTTTAGTGCGCGATTAGTCCCGTAGTATAAAATAATAATTATGTCTATTGGAATGGCGATCGGGTTACATCCATCGGCCCAGGGGCCTTATTGTGTAAGCACTTTGACGTTCAACTTCGTTTTTTCTCCCGCTCGCTCTCGTGGCTTGAGTAACTGGCGCAAGCAGAAAAAATAGCGAAGCCGAACGTCAGAGCGCTTACATAATAAGGCCTCTGGTAATTTTGTGCTGTACTGTACAAGCATCTTTAATAGTCAATTGTTAAAATGCCTGTCCTCGAAGGGCGACTGGTTAAACATATTTATCACGTTAGCTTAATTTTGTTGTATAATATAGTGGCATACAGGCTGATGACCTCTCGTATCTGATGGTGAGAGATCGTTGCTGTATAAACGGTCGTCGTGAAATGTCTGAGGTACTTTCTGATCCCGAAATTTTTAAATTAGTCTAATAATGGCATAAAAAGTGATTATACGAAATCAGCTTTGATGATAAGCAAAATTCGAGTACCTACCTATAAATGACGTCACATTACATTAGAGGAGTCTGAAACCTTATGAGATTTAGCTGTAAGTAAATACAATACGTTGTAGAATTTTTTTTCAAGGGGAAGTAAAACGTACTAGTTCTTGTTCCGATGTTTACCAATAGTATATGGTATGGATTTCAATAGAAAATAATGTCATATTATATCAGACCGTCTCAGGCGGTATGGTGCCTTTTGCAGGATGCAAATCATGAAGTATTTTCTATTAATAAAATAGTGTTGGTTAAATTATATTATATTATAGAAGGACTAATTCAATAACGTACTTAGGTAAACGGTTTCCGCGACTGTTTTTTGTACCTTCATCTTATTGTACATAAATAAAATTAAAGAGTTATTTTTGCTAAGAATGGTAGGTAACACTTCGCAAATATGAACTAGCTTAGTTGGTAAAGCGTCGAGACGGTGATTCGAAAGACGCAGGTTCAAGTCCTGCGTACGCGACAAATTTTTGAAATTTTGATCACAAAAATACCTCTTCGAGATAAACTGTCTGGGAAACCATTGTAAAGATAGATCAATATTTTTTTTATGTATCAGTTATAATAGCTTTAAACTAAATCAATACAGCACACTTCTACAAAGCCAATTGCCATCAACATGCGAGTAACGT
Source organism: Hypomecis punctinalis (assembly GCA_949316475.1). Taxonomy (NCBI): domain Eukaryota; kingdom Metazoa; phylum Arthropoda; class Insecta; order Lepidoptera; family Geometridae; genus Hypomecis; species Hypomecis punctinalis. Next base: position 11,194,152 of record OX438802.1, read on the forward strand.
CTGTATTGCCTCTCATTTGGAGCGCAATTATCAAAAGGTTCGGCGCAGGCTCTGGAGTTTTAAATTCGCAAATGAAGTGATATATTGACGTAATTAAAATGGTTCCGCCTCGACGGATGCCGGCTGCGTACTTATCTCGGTAGGGCTGTGGCTAAGTAATTTGCTGTCGTAGAAATAATTTTACTGCCTAATAAATGTAGTTTATATTATACTTAGTATTTAACATTTTTGACAAGTTTGTTTCTTGCTTTTAAAATGTTTAGTCAGGATCACTAACCGCTCTGTCACTAAGGCAGTTAGTAATAGCCACCAAAACTTACCGCAAATGTACCCGCCATATAAAGTTGCTAACCATATTCCTGAATCTCTGTCGACGTAACGTGCCTAAATAATCATTTACCATCGTAAATTTTGTTTAGAACATATTTTTAAACTAATTTATTATTTATCATTCAGCAAAATTAGGTACGAAAGTGTGTAGTGAGAACGGTTCAAATAAGGTTCAATGGAAAAAAGTTGTGACAGCCCTATCAGTTGGTCTAGCGGCGGCGCGCGGCGGCGGGCGCCCAATTACGGCTCATGATTGCTTTTATTCGCACCACGTTTGTCAACCCTGACTTATTACGTACAGACATAATAAAAACTTAATTTTGCTATAAATATCGCGCCAACATTGCAACAATTGTATTCTTAAAATGAGTGCCAATGGGAATAAATATTCATTGAGGCAATTGATACTGACTGCAGCTGTAAATGTAAAATTGATATGATTTTGTCCAACAGCGGTTTTTGTAGCTACTCAATATTAGCAGCGGCCTACCCTAGGCCCTTTGAAGGACTATTGGAATCATCCACCTTTGACTACTTGTTAGTTAGATTGACGTTCTCCATCTATTTTTGCCGACGAATGCAAGCCTCACTATTTATTACATAAATAAATATTAGCAGTGATTTAAAAACCAAAAATAAATTTCAAAGATTTTTACATCCAGAACCCACCAGGAGAAATGAATCTGCCTATATGGCTTTGCCAGTCATTCAACTACCAAACAGTTGTGCATTAAATGTGCCGCTACTAACTTCAGATTTGCGGTAGGTACTTACTTAATTGTTTAAAATTTAATTGTGTATTTAGTAAATGAATTTAAATAATGAATAGGTATTTAAGTACTGTATTCCGAATTCCGGGGCATAATTTTCACTGATAATTTTTTATCTCAAAGTGACGAACGGAGTGCGTCGTCATACTTACTTATATACAAGTTTAGTTCTTGGTACTTAGTGGGCGGGCGTTGGGTCCCTTCGGACCTCTAATTGCATCTTCTAGTATAGTTCTAAATTCTAATTAATTCTCCCACTATCATATCAAAAACAACATTATGTCATAACATTCTAGATTTTAAGCTGAGCTATGCAGACCTGATGTAATTCATAGGACAAGTTCTAAATCATCTCCTCTCTATCATATCACTTAGTACACCTACTGACGTTCTGAAAGATTGCATAACAAGTGTAAGATTTTTTCTTCTATCATATCAATAACAACATATTGTTATACATTCCAGATGTTTGTGGGGCAGGTGCCGCGCAGCATGGACGAGAATGACCTGCGGCTGATGTTCGAGGAGTTCGGGCGCGTGCACCAGATCAATGTTCTGCGCGACAAGATCACCGGCTCCAGCAAAGGTAATGCTTCCTCGATATCCAGCGGTTGGCTTGTGGAAGAACTTGAGTATAATTCCGTAGCTGGCTCCATGTTATGACAGAGTATACCGTAGTCAGGTAACACAAAATACAGGAGCTACCGCAGACTACGTATCGCAAGCTACGGAATTATACCTTTAGTTACACTTGAATATCTCCAACGGTGACTTCGATCGCTGATGTTGGTCGCGCGCACCAAAACCTACTACCGACGTAGACCAAAATGCAATGCCAGCAATGCTGGCCATCGCGTAGTCTTTTTTTAAAAACGTAGTGGACATTTTTGAACGCCGGACTGACATTAGCATCGGACGTCAGCGCAGGTATAGGCCGCGCCACACAAGTTGACGGATGTGAAGTTAGCTACAAGCTGCGCAACATCCAATCCTGACTGCAGCTCACATAAAGCCGCACGTTGATTGGCTATTGCGCAGCTTGTAGCTAACTTCACATCCGCCAACTTGTGTGGCGCGATCTAAAGAAGCAAAGCCAAGGGCATAAATTAAGGCTTCGTTACTAACCGAAATGAGATACATATTCTGTAGATGACCAGTTTGCAAGTCTATAAAACGTGGAGCAGTTTTTTTTATTTTTTTTTATAATAGGTACCTATGTAAAAGTTACTTTTGCTTGTAATTTTTCAAAGCTGCAAATTATTCGCAATATTCTTCCATTCGGCGTATGACAAGTGCTTTATGTTATTTTATTACCGTCCAGAGTTTGAAACAAGAGTTTTTTTTTACTGTCATCCATTCGATATATTTTTAAACCTGCGATTAGGTATGAAAGGAAAATAATATCTCTACTCTCTATCACAACATGTTGACGGAAACTACGTATTAATACTCAAATTAATTACTTAGTGCCATCTGAGACAACAATACTGAATTCACGAGTACACTGAAATATTCGGGTGAGTTTCTTAGTAATTTTATAGTGAGTGTCAAAAGTACTTACCGCAGAAATGTAACCTAGTTTCACCTTTACATACTTCTGATTCATTCAATGTTTAATCAAAAGAAACTGATAAAATATTCCGCCACAAAGAATGACACCAAAAATGGAATACAGAAATGGGGGTACAAAAGAATACACTAATTATCTCGTATGTTGGATGGCTTCTTTTAAAACAGTATGAAAACAGTCGTCGAGCTCACTGTGTCATTGTTTAATTCCACAAAAACACACAACAAAAGGTGCCCCGTATGTTACAATATATGTTGACATTTTTGTTTGTCCCGTTTTGTCCGTCTTTTGTTTGGAAAAAGCTCCTTTTGTCAGTTTTATGCAAACGTACCCTTTTGTATGTGAGTGTACACTGGTAGTGATGTGCGACAATGTAGGGTAAGGACTTGGTTTATTTGCAAGGATATTCGTCGTATTTATTTACACTATTTAACTAAGATTATATACCGTTATAAACCTTTCCACGGACACCAACAGATAATTTAATTGATTTGTCAGTATTCGCTTACCTCTTATTTGTTGAGAAATAAAGTTTTAAGCTTTTCGAACAAATTTTATACTGAATAGGTACATTAATCTTCTGTTTTAGCGTGTATTACCTTCAAAGTCGCTTATCATCAGGCGAGTTGGGGTCTTATTCGCAATCAAACAAATAATTAACTATATCGTCTAACGAACTATAAAGATACACGTTATATAACAAATTTGCAGTACTTAGGCCACGAATAAAAATGTAATTATAATATGATTAGTAGTATAGATAGATTTAATAGTCGAAAGACATTAAGTTCGACATAGTAAATTCGACGTAGTACCTACTTAGGTACTACGTCGAATTTAGCTAGCGCTTTTTATAACTTTATAAGTCTCTGCCAGCCATCTTGGATAGCCAGATTAAGTTTAGTTTTCCCTTGAAAAAACTAATATAATAATTTGATAAGAATCTAGTCGTGAATAGGGCAAGAGGCGAAGATGCAAACGATGGGAAGATGGCTTTTCTCGTTAGTCTTTCTCTCGTTGAATAATGTATTTGCATTAAAGTCGGATCCATCAAAGATAGAAAATACACGCTGCCAGTACAAACGATGTCAGTTGACATTATCGGTTTCACGTAATTTTATTCATTGCGGAGCAAAAATATCATGAAGTGGAAAAAAAAATTGTTTCTTTTATGGCGCAGCGTAGGACATCCACCGACTACGTGGACTAACGATATTTTAAAGATCGCAGGAACGCGCTGGTTATATGCCACTTCCAACCAGTTTTATCGGAAACAGGGGAGGCCTATGTCCAGTAGTTGACGTCCTACGATTAATGGATGTAAATTACCTCTGTTAATTCTTATTCTATGCAGACAAATGCTATTAATCAGTTGGCTAAATCGGTGATATAAAAAGAGCAGTTAAAAGATCGAATTCTAAAATAGGTACTTTAAATTTATACAACCAAATAAGTAACTGCGCAATTGGAATAACTTTAACAATATTTTTTGTATATAAATTATTTTGTAAGCTCATTGACCTAATAGTAAGTTCTCTTACAAAAACATTTTAAAAGAAATCTGCTTAATCACGTCCAGTTATTACTTGGAAGTGGGTTTAATAATACTGAGCACGAACGAATAGTAGTTAGCAATAATTAAGTGTTTGCGTGCTCTAAAGACCTTAGCTTCAAAGTTAAAGCTAAAATGACGTTTAGCTTGACGCCTTTTTGATTGCCCTAGCTCTATAAAAAGGCTATGTAACTTTTAATGAAGTTAATAATCTTTTTGAGTCATCAAAATGATCGTCAGACTTTTACTTCAATTGGAATTGCCTGTTTCTTAGTGTGACTAATAATTATTATCATAAATTCTGCAATTTTTAGAAGGAAGCTGTTTTTCGCAGAAAATTGAAATTAATAATTTCGTGACTTATAAAAGTGAGCAGATCATCTGAATATTTCTTGAGAGCGATATTAATCTTTGAAGTTAAAAACTTACAGACGTCGTGGTTTCTTCCATACATTTTTGTTTACCGTTTGAAACTACTAAACAGTGACATTCAAATCACAAATGATAGAGAAGCACCTTGATATCCGAATCAGGGCTAAGACCACCGGATTAGAAATTTCATGATCTCCAAGCTAATCTGCAATATTATCTGGTTGGCCAAAAAAAAATTCAAAATTAAATGCAAATAGTTCCTCACTCTTTACGAAGCCTGAAATTTCGTTTGGCTTCAAAACGAATTCCATACGTTTTATTGTCCTTTTATTTTTAACCAAAATATAAAATAAACACTTAAAGTTAATTAAAAAGTCGACAAGTTTAATAATAAGAGCAGAAAATTCACGTTTTGTTTATTCTCAGACACTTCTCAGCGTTTTCACTTAAATAGGTAAACAACCTTGTCTAATATCTGATTTAATTTTCTTATCGCGTTCTTAAGTTTGCAAATATTTAAATTATTTTACATTTTTGCTGAAGATACTGTTTATAACAGGGACCTTTATATTTCTATAAAAGTTTATAAGTTAGAACATCAGTACTCAGCAAATCAAGTTAAATTAGCTAAAATTACATCTAAAGTCGTCGTTGTCGTCTTTTCAGTCTTAAGATGTCCACTGCTGGATATAGGCCACTCCTATAGATCTCGTAATTACTCTAAAAAGACCAGTGGAAAGTGTCTTGCGTTCTGCGCAATCCTGCGGTTTTAATTGTTATGTTCTAACCACCTTGTAGATGCAAACAGTTAAAATATAAAATCAATGGATAGGTTATTTAACGATAAACACCATACATTAGCAGTTTTGTGGCGAGCCGTCGGTGAGTGGCACACCTCGTACCTACCCCAATTCCTTGGGGCTTAATGAAACCCTTGACCCCCAGAATATCTTCATCGGCTGTCCTGGGGTGGGAACCGCAAGAGCTAAAAACTCCAGCTCCAGGATAGAAAAGTGAAAGGTTGTAGCGTTCCGAGTAGTGTTCAGTAAAAGCGTAGTACACTTCTCAATACCCAACAGCCATGTTGCCCTTCCACTAAATAATCAGAGGCAGCCATTATAGGGGGATCATAACGTGTTAGTTTGTAAATTACGATAAAAATCTATCTACTCTATAGAATAAATTCGTTGATTGATGAAACAGCTATTTTTGTCGCGATTTTTGTATAACTTCAATAGTAAAAGTTGTATGTACCTTCTAAAATTGTCCTTAAAAGGGTAGGCGTAAGTTAGCAAGTAATCATCATTCCTTATTCATTCATTACTGAATAAGGAATGATGATTACTTCACAACAGAAGTGATGATTACGAAGCTACAAACTCATTGTTTAAGCCGACGGCGTCGCAATACTCGCCCATAATCCTATTAGTTCGCACACGACCGCATTGCATATGGAAAATGGTGTGTGGAAAAAAGTGGAAAGTGAAAAAAAAATCCATTTTTTCCGCGCAAGTTCGTGCAGAGAACTTTTATTCTGATTGCATTGTGGGCCGGATTAAGGCGGTGAAACACGGCGCCCGTTTCGATTGGAAACTCGAACCTTGTTAGTGGCTGACCACCTTCTGAATTTCTATCGTTTTGCATATGTCCCAAAAAGTCGATGTCAAGCTTTTACTGTATGATAAAGTACTATAATATACTCGTCATTATGAATAACTTTTACTCTGGGACTAATGTTGAAATCACCATAACATCAACCGTTCATTACAATTTTTTTTTTGCAAAAAATAGCATTACCGACTTCACCCGTGTACAGAATTCGCGAATATTTCGTACGGATCGATGTAGCATTTTTCAAAAATGTCTGAAATGATTCGATAAAATTTAAATGAGACCGATTTCGAAGTATACTCTTTCCAATAAAGAAATAATTATCAAAATCGGACTACTATGAATAAAAGTTATGCGTGGTAATACATAAAAAAGAAAATTATACATAAAGAAGAATTCGTCGGTCAAAGAGTTAGATAAACCTTGACGAAATGTATGGAACATGTGATTTCAATGTTCATCCTTATGGAATAGTTATTTATTATGACAAATATAATTAACTCTGACCCGGTGCAGTTCGTTTCACGCGATATCTTTATAAATTATAACCTATATGTTATTCTGATGTATAAACATTATTATTGCAAAGTTTTATCTGAATCCGTTCTGTAGTTTTTGCGTGAAAGAGTAACAAACGTCCTTGCATACTCACAAACTTTCGCGTTTATAATATCACATTAAGTAGGATAAGTAAGTACTCGTAAGTAAGCTCGTATAGGCCAGGTGGCTAGCCTTGGTGTCAGAGTTTTTAGGCCTAAAGGCCTCTGATATGGCTAAACGGTTAAAACAACTGGGACCTACAATTTTACGTGTCATCCGAGCCACGGTAGCGCTCAGTTGGAAAATGCCACCCGCGCTCACCCATACAAATACTGACCGTGCGGAACGTTGCTTAATTAAGTAGGACAATAAGTAGTTTGACGTTGATTGCTGGGAAAGCCCGTAAATATTGAGGAGGTTTTTTTAAGACAATAACAAATGTACATGTTTAAAGGTTTCTGTACTGTACTGTACTGTATCAGGCTTTTTTTAATAGTCTACTGCAGGACATAGACCCACGAAGGGAAATTGGGCCATATCCACCACGCTGGCCCAGTGCGGGCTGGTGGCCATACGCCATCGAATTTCTTCTACGGCCATATGCAAGTTGCCTCACGATGTTTTCCTTCACCGAAAAGCCAGTGGTGTGACATTCCGTACATAAATTCCAAAGAACTCATTGGTACGGGACCGGGGATTTGAACCCACGATTGTAAGGCGGATGTCACTACCTCTTAACAATCATGGCTTAAAGGTATCTACTGATTATTTATTTTACTAGAATATCTTTATGGCGTCACCCTGGTCGCGCTTTCAAACCTAACTATGGACTGCTGGTGACTTATTACACAAGACACAACCAAGTTGACTTTTATAGATGGCGCCACCTTAATGTTCTAGTGATGTAAGGCCTAAATTTTACCAATATAAATACTATAAGGTACATTAAACTTTTCATTGATATGTCTAGTTTGTATCTGTCTCAACGTGTCCGATTTTTGCATTATGTTAGTGTGAGTAGAGTGACAGCGTATGTGTGTGTCGTAGGCTGCCCTTGTACGTTTATAATAATTGTAATTTTGTGTATTTTGGCTGTGATCGCATTACAGTATAGCATAGCGGCATTATTTCCAATTGTTTTTCGTAATGTTAATTTTTTTTTGTATCGCAGAAGTCGAATGACGCAAAATGTGTATGTTTTCCTTTGAAACATATCTTTATTCGTATAAATGAAATCGCTAATAGTTTTAAGTGTGAATAGCCAAAGTTGGCGACGCCCAATAAATATGTAAAACTAATCAAGGAAACAGACATACTTTCAGTTGAGATCTTTAGATGTTTTTTTTTTCTAAATAACTAACCCTCCTGTCAGCTGAACAAGCTTGCTTAGAATTTATAATATTTATTGACACAATTTTCCCAAAATACTTATTTTACAAAAAAATTGCAAAAGCGACTTCCATCGTGTACAAAATTCGAATAATTCGCTCGAATTGATGTGTATAATTTTTACAATATTGTTTATTTTTCAAAAACGATTTTGATAAAATTTTAATGACTACCTTGGGAGTATAATACCCTATTAAATCAAAAATTGTTTTTTTTTTTATTCGGTTCACAATTGGCGAATATATCGATAAACATACACAAAAAAACAAACAGAATAACGAACATAGAACCTTCTCCTTTTTGTTTGTCGGTTAAATATTGAATTATAATAATATGTCGGTACATATCGTGCTATGCTACGCTGTATTGTGATTGCGTTCAATGTGTGCGTGCTGTGTATGTAAGCGTGCGCTTCTGTTTCCAGGGTGCTGTTTTGTGACGTTTTTCACGCGCAAAGCGGCGTTGAAAGCGCAAGACGCTTTGCACAATATCAAAACCTTGAGCGGGGTAAGTGCGTCTTGAATGTATCTCTTTAATTTATGTATCGGTCTTTCCAGAGAGTTTTCATGCAAATGCGGTGTGTTGAACGTCGCCTTTCCATTTCTAGACGATTCGCGTTGTTTTGTCAACCGTCTGTGTAACAAACCTTAAGGTTCAATTGCCAGCTATACACAGCAGACTAATCATTATCGCCGCTGCGCTACTAGTTTTTATCTATCTTTACTAAATACATTCCGTAGCTAGGGACGCGTAGTATGCCGTAACGTCTGTCTATATGTTTATATGTCGCACGATGACTCTGTAATCTGCTGCTGTTGTGTGCAGTTGGCTAATAAATTATACTTTTATTTGATGTACCTACGGTTACACATCGTAACACTCAATGCATCGCATTCTCTTTTATGAATTATTTAATATTGAATTAGAAATCTCCCTGGACTGACCGTTTTTAATGTATCAAAGAATTCAAAATGTACCATGTATAAAATTGTTACCATTAGGTTTATTTTGAATTCCATGTGGACAACGTTTTTGTGTAATTTGTAGTTTGTAATACAAGCATTTATAATTATACATTATCACTTGCAGTCAAAAATTGAAATATATAAGTACATAGGGTATATGAGTGCTACAAAGTTACGCGTTCAGAAAATGTAGCAGACATGATTATTTAAATCAGAGTTCTCGCTAAAACCAATTTATATTCAGTATTTCAACACAAACTTATTAAAACTTAACACCTAAATACGTAGGTTAGTGACTTCAATTAAGAAATTATTATAAATATTCATTAATTTTGTATTACTTTTTCTGTGATACGCAAGTATCTACTTATTACCAAAAATCCAACATTTAGTTTTAATTTCACGGACCTCCTTCCTTTCTTCATGATCAGATTTATTTTGTCCTGAAAATAGAAACGTTATTCATAATTCTTAGGAAGCTATACATTTGCTTCCTATTGAAATAACTTTTGTAACACAAAGAAAAACTTACACACAAACCTGTTGATTAACAAGAGAAACGATTCACTCCATTGCATTACAGAGAAAGAAAGTGGAAAAGGAAACAAACATAGATTCGATACCCGATTGTTATCGAACACAATCGAATTATCCGACTTTGGAGCGCTCCCTTCCCGAATCGTCTTTATCCCGGCGATAATTCAATTCTATTATATTATCCGAGTTTTTCTCTCTCGATTGATTCCGGGTTCGATCTTTTGACGGAACTGGCAGGTGGGCGCCGAAGATATCGATTCTTAATTCGATAAAATAACTCGATATAAAAGTACGTCGCAGCGATGGATGTTGCCGGCGCATTATTATCGTTCCTCTCTGTAAAGAGTCGTGTACGTAATTGTCATGCGATATTTCGATTGTTAATGCCTTTGAGAAGGTTTTATCGATGATGTATCGAATTTCAAATTGCTTTTATGAATATGCTCTCAAAATTGATATAAGATGTATATTGAGCTCTTGAGTCTGTTTATATCTGAACGAAAGTTGTGTCGGATGACTATGTCATAATTACTCATTTTCAATCGAGTTCCAAAAAGAAGGTTCTCTATTCGACTGTAACTATGTTTTCTTGTGTGTATGTTAAGCCATTCGAATCGATTTTGATGTTTTTTTTTAAATCACAATTTAGAAGTGATTCTATTTAATCCTTATCGTAATCGGTTAAGTGGTTTTTGAAAAACCAACAAAAATCTTAGAATGGTATGTATACTGCGATTCAAGCGACCTATTCCAATTAAGTGCGTAGATGGCAATGATTGAAGTCGGTGGAGCCATTTTGGCGCAAAATAGTTCTGTAAAAATACGGTTACAGCTATTAAAGATGTCATGATGAATGATGATAAGAAAAATAATATTGGTTTAACAAACTACAAAAAAGAATGAGTTGAGAATAAATAATTATAAAAAACAGACGTTTTTAATCTTTCATGTCTACGAGTAGCACATTTTTAATTCATAAAATGCCAGAATTAAGACAATACCATCGTAGCATATCCGTAAGTATCTTTATCTAAACTGACAAAGATTCGGATTTGACACTTACCCGCAAAGTTTTCGCGACATTTTCAGTGGTGATAAATGTATAATTTGCCGTCGGCATTAGTGTAATAGGTCCATTAAGTGTAGTGCTCGGCATCAATCATGCAGGAACAGAAGTTGGCGCTCTGCGTGATTATTTATTTAGGAGAGGAACAGGGAGAAGTTTCGAGAAACTTCGCGGCCGATCTCTTTCGCTTGATTTAGATCCGATGACGGAGTGTTTGCGTAGGCAATAGTAGGCATAGAGAACGAAAAGGCGGTTTTGGAATACAAAGGAATAAACATTGACTGTCTCATCACCTAGTAGCAACTTTCTTTGCTTCGGTGGCCCAGTGGTTAGTGATCCAGACTCCTGAGCTAAAGAAACATGGGTTTGATTCCCACCTAGGCCAAATATTTATGTGGTGAACATATGTGTTTTATCGGTGTCTAGATGTTATTATAAGTACGTATTTAAAAATATCTATAATGAGATTTATGAGTCTCTGGCCGCCATATCACATGCTTTTCTTAGTGTTGAGTCAGAGGCCGTATGTAAAATGTCCTATAATATTTTTTTATTATTTTTAATAACTAAATACTGAACTGTACTGTATCAGCCTTTTTAATAGTCCACTGCAGGACGTAGGCCTATCCACGAAGGGTGATTGGGCCATATCCAGCACGCTGGCCCAGTGCGGGTGGGTGGATTCACATACGCCGTCGAATTTCTTCTACGGACGTATGCAGGTTGCCTCGCGATGATTTCCTTCACCGAAAAGCCCGTGGTGTGAAATTCTGTACATAAATTCCGAAGAACTCATTGTTATGGGACCGAGATTTGAACCCACGACCTCACGATTGTAAGGCCGGTGTCATTACACACTAGACCACCACGGCTGTCTAAAAAATAACTAATAACTGAATACACATTAAGCAAATTAAAAGTATTAAAATTTATATATCATGGAAAGTGTAGTCTTAAAAATTTTACTCAAAAATGTCGTGACAAAATCCAAAATTTTTTTGGATTTTGTCTAAGATTACTTCCAAATAAATCTTTATTCCAAATTAATATACCTAGTCAAGTCCTAAATTATCCGATTGTTGAATAATGTAAAAAATTGATGCCTAGCTATAAGCTGAAACAAAATACCATCCATAATGATGTTGATGATCGATATATGGAAAGCATTAGAGATCTATAAAAGAGGCCTATGTCGACCTGTGGACATCACATGCTTAGAAAAAAAAGAGAGTAAAGTTTAGCGTATAGTGTATTCTTTTGTTTTTCAGATGTTCTAGAAAATGCAACCTTTCCATTGTTGAGACGTGTTCATCCCATCAACCAAACTTTTCACTCACACTGCAAGTACTATCACAGAAAGAGATTCTCTCAAAGCGTTTTGCAAAACGTGTCAAAAACCTCACCCGAAAGTTTCAGGACCCGTAATTATGTGTAAACTTCAGAGGTAACCTCTAAGTGGGCGCATACGTCTCTCAGAAGCATAGTTGCGAAGTTATTTGGAGCCAAAAACAAGTTTATAATGTCGGCTGACCCTAAAGTGGTCCGCGGTGATGTATCGAGAGGGATTTTTGAAATAGTTCGTGCTCTGTTGAACGTAGCCTATAGCAGTTAGTAATCTTGCTCAGTTTGAACCCAAAATGCTAATTTGCTTATTTTGCTATTGGATATTTCCCAATTTAAAGCAAGGTTTAAAGTAAACTATTTTGATGCTGTTACCAATTTAACAACATTTAAGGTCCAATGCTAGAGTCAGCGCGAAATTTAAAGTTCTTTTGTTGTTGTTTTGCAATTAATTGCTGAATTCAGAATTAATTTACGAAAACTGATTTTGTAGAATTGAGCGTGACATGTTACATACCTACACTAAAAAACAATAGTCACTCTGTATAAAGCTCAAAACATACTATCGGACGTGACTGACAGCCGCGACTTAGCAATGTGCATAGTCTTATAACATCCGGTGTACCAGATCGCTCTCGGACGTCCAAACGCTCAAGGACGTCCGAAGGTGACGTCCGCGACTTATGTCCGATTCAGTGCACGGCTCAGTATACTTTTATAGTCTAGATACCTATCAGTCGCGGCTGTCAGCCGCGTTCGTAAGCCGCGTTCGATAGTATGTTTCCAGCTTTACCCAAAATTATGATAAAAATCAATCAATAGACATTTTTACAATCATTGTTTTTATTTGAAATAAACAAACATCTAACAGTTCATTGCCTGAAGCGGTATAGAAGCGGCATTGCGGTGGTAACCCCAAGATTGGGATTCATATGAAAATTTCACAGGAAAATTCCGCTTTATTTTCACTAATAAATGATTCCATATTCGACACATGGATCTCTCGATATTTGATAAAATTGGTATTGATGAGGTCGTACGCGATATTCTGAAATACCTCAGTCAACCCAAGGTCGCTAACAATCTGCGGAATCCTAATTTGAATATGATCCCAGGATATAAGCCCTATTTAGACTTTATATACGAGGTCAGGAATTTTGTTTCCTATGACTAGTTCAATGAACACTCTTGTGAAACGTGACCATATTTTTCTTGAACGCGCAGGCTTTTTTAGAATTTTTAGTATTTGGCTAAGCGAAAAATATTTGAATAAAATTAATATTTGGCACGTAATCTTTTAATCACATAAAATGCCCAAATAAGCTTATTGACTGTGTATAAATAAATCCTTGCTTTGGTGGTAAAGAGAGCCATCCCACAAAATCAAGTTTTGAGATAATGAGCAATTAAGGGACAAGGGTCAACTACAAAATATGTTTTTTATAATATCTTCTAAACCATTGGTCCGATTTTGATGAAAATTGAGGCGTATAAGGAAAATCGGCTTATTGAATCCCCGCTTAAATATAATAATTGGTAATTATCTATGTAACTAATTTTACTAAAAATGTGGGTTGACCTCTGTTCACCACCAAAGCGACGAAATATAAGTTCGCCTATGCGAATCACTACAAATACCTAAATAAATGATGTTTGTTACGATATATACCTCAAGTTGTATATTTCAAAGTTTCTCAAGACATGATAGTTACTTTCACAGTGACTTAAAGATTGATGATAGTCCTGCAATCTACGAATATAAACTATCCACGTCAATATCAATTCAATCAAACCAAACGCAAGCGTAGCAAAGCTACGGCGTAGCACCTCGTAGCGAAAAAACTGTTGACACGTGTAACGCAACAAATATGGCGAAAACTTTTAATGAGATTACTTTGCAAGTAGTTATTTCTGAAGAACTTCACCGTATTCATTAGACAAGAAGTAATTTCGTGTTAATCTTCCATAACTTTCCTTTCGCGTAACTACTGGTATTACGCGGGAAAAACAACTTCTTCAACATTAAATAAACGTATTTTAGGCAGGAACTTTGGTATAACATAAAGTATCAGGTTTCTTACGAAATTCTGTAGTCTCTGATTTAAGGGTGATGATTACGCAATCCCTTTTTTGACATATTATATCGGTGATTTGCAAGTATTTTCGAAATTATTACTTAGGTTATAATCCAAACTCTGACTAGGTTCAATTTAAATTGCTTTATCTTCTTAATAAGTAACTTTACTGTCAATACCAACCCGTTACTTATTTTGCACATAATTACATACTCGTACAGAAAATAGCTTAAAACTACTAAGCCATCGAGTTTCATTTAGATTTATTTCAATTAAAAACTTTTAGCTTGGAAAACAGAACTCTTTTAGATTAAATATTTTCAGCCAAAATGGAAAAACTCGCGAAGTATATCTTGATAGATGTCTGTAGGGCAGATAATATTGAACAACAATATTATTTCTCGTTTGCGCCGTTTCCCCACTTTATCATGTAAATGGTCGAGCGAAATTTGTCAAGTGACGTCACGTAATAGCTTCTAACCTGAGGAAATTCAATAACTGACCGATGAAATGGCCCCGACGCTATAATAAATCAATCTTTCGTTTGTAAGACGCGAGCGTAAGTTCACAAAGGCGTATATAATATGGGTCGATTCGTGCCCGGGACGATTAAGCTACTGCGAAAGTCCGCACTTGGCTTTTATTGAACATAATATAAAAACATTTCTTTAAAAGGTACTGTTGGAGACTTGCTTGTTAAAAAGAAAATGTGAATAACTTCTTCTTTATTGAGTCATTTTTGCAAACTGATTATATTCGAAGGTATAGATATCTATGTATGTTCCTTTTTAATTTTTTTTTTTATAATAGCATCGATTCAGTTTTTTTTTATAAAAATGACGTAACAAACTTTTTAACTAAAGTAGGGATGTTTGCTATTCTATTTTTGTAGGCGCTGCAGTCTACATCAATAATTTTCTGAAAGTATTTTACTTCTAAACTAAATTAGTGAAAATTTTTTGGTAGGTACCATTTTATCATAATCAATATCTTGTCAATCTAGGATAGATTGACAAATCTAGGATAGATTGACAAAATTATTTTTTTGCAAAAATTAGCATGACCGACTTCACCCCTGAACCGAATTCACGCATATTTCGCATGGATCGATGTAGCATTTTTCACATTATTGTTGATTTATCAAAAATGGCTCAGCCGATTTCGATAAAATTTAAATGGGACCAATTTCAAAGTATATTCTTTCCAATAAAAAAAGATATATTGAAATCAAACTACTATGAAAAAATTTTTGCGTGGTTATACATAAAAAAAAAATATATATATATATATACGCGTCGAATTGTAAACCTCCTCCGGTGGTTCGTCGGTCAAAAAAGAACACGAGATTAATGATTAACTTAAAACAAAATTAAAACATACATAAACGAATGAAACGCGAAACTTTTTTAGAGATCGATTAAAAAGAAAAATAATGTGATTATTTTTGATGTAAGCTTCAAAGAACTTTCACAGTAGGTCCAAGCGGATAGCGTCCGCCCCGGACACAGCGAACTTTGATCGATAGTCCGGATTTATGATCGAGTTGGCCGGTCTTAAGTAATTGACTGGCTCCATTAGTGCCCCGGTCCGCGGACAAATGTTTAACTTGTCTGTTTTACTTGGACTTGAGAACGTGAGGCGGACGTTTAGCGTTGAATTGATGTAATGTTGGGAAAGTTGTTATAGTGCTCTTGTTAATTTTGATGTAGTAATCGATGGAAAAATTTTCGAGGTTCTTTGCGGGCAATAACAAAAAAAATATTGTAAAGATGCTTTTACTTACATTAAGACATTATTTATATGTCTAGAAGTAGGTAAGAGATACTACCACTTATGTCCTCTTGTTTCTGAACACAATGTTTTGTTTCATGCTTTTTTTAAATTATATTTATTATACTGACGCATAGTAATAAATTAAACAGCTGCTCTAATTCTTTTTAATATTTTGGAAGTAAACAAAATTGCGTAAAAGTCTGACCAAACCATCACTTAGTATTACACTTTTATCAATCCATTCATTCCAACATTCATCCATCCCCATTTACCTACGTTTTATTGAATCAAACCCATCAAACTTTCACATCGCCGCCTAAACTCGCGTTCAAAATCCTAAAAGCCTACTTAATTCCATGTTTAACTACAACCCTCTTTATTGTATGAAATCGCTCGTAAAATCAAAATAAGTGAGTCAACAGAGCGTCTATCCATTAAACAAAGTTGACCGGCGCCCGGCCGCGCCGTCAAACTCGCTTACTGCCTCGTCTGCTGTGCTGAAACGAATTACTTTCCAGTAGGCTTGTGAACTTACATTGATCCATTACTAGCAGGAATTGATTATTTATTTGTGAAACTTTTTGTAAAAAAGAGATAAAAATTTGATTAAGAAACGTCCTAAGCCCCGGTATACATACATAGGTATAGCTCGCGCCAGGTAACTAAAAGCATAACAACGTGTGTTAAATATTTTTTATACGGAAGAAAAAGATTGACAAGTTTACCCCTAGCTAAACCGTGTCAATTTAGTTTATCTCGTCATGTTAGGTGGTATAGTATGCATGCACATTAATAAAAACAGGCGCTGATTAGTTAGCTAGCTGTGTTAGCTAGTTTCGAAGCTGTGTAGCTAAGAATGTGTTTGATATCCGCTGTATCGTTTTTTTTTTCTTTTATAGCATTGCTTAGTTTATCACTGGCTGAGTCGCCAATTTTTTGACCGACAAACCACCGGAGGAGGTATACAATTCGACGCGTATATATATATATATATTTTTATTTATAACCACCCATAACTTTTTTCATAGCGGTCCGATTTCAATAATTCTTTTTTTTGTGTGAAATAGTGTATTTTGAAATTGGTGCCATTTAAATTTTATCGAAATCGGCTGAGCCATTATTGATAAATCGACAATAATGTGAAAAATGCTGCATCGATCCGTGCGAAATATTCGCGAATTCTGTACACGGGTGAAGTCGGTCATGCTAATGTTTGCAAAAAATAATGCTTGTAGAAACTGAGATATAAGTATGAGTCACTTGATGACATTTGAAAGGAGAGTTTGAATATAATATTCATGTAGCCCAGAGTCACGTATTAGCCAAGATTTAAAATTCCTATGGTAACGATTTTCATATATACATCACTTGCTCCCAGTGCGTGTACTTTTAACAAAATCAAAACTATAAAAATAGATCTGTGTGTAGTGAAATCTCTTCATTATATCAAAACCGTCTTCCTATAGAACATTTGATACAAATCTCAATGTCGCTTTTAGCACACACGCAACGTATTTATGTAAATGATAAGATCACAGCACGTAATACCCAGCAAGAAATATACTCAATTTAATTTGTTTTATAAAACTTAATCTTCAAATCAGTCAAACTTTATCCGCCCTTAGCCTGTCGAGGCTAAATTTATTGCCAAGATTGAAAATGTCAATTTAAGTAATTAGTATAAGGGGCTGACTCCTCGTGCACTCCCATTAAGCTTCGGATTAACCTGGCTAATGACACAATTAGTGGAAATTATGTGGACTGCTTTCCATTTAGAAGTTCAAACAGATAGATAGATTGCTAGAGAACTCTTTATTGATTTTACATATAAACTAGACTAAATTCGTAACGATAATATTTTAAATATTTATAACCTTAGTTTTTAATAGGTGTGACGTATCCAACGAAACCAAGTTAAAGATAAAATTAAAAAAATCGAATTATTTTCATAATTCCCATACTGTAATTATTAGATATGTCCCTAATAGTAGTTGTGAATTTCTGTATCAATCTGCCGTCTTTAACACTGGAAACGGTATCTATTATTCAGTTTCTTCCATTAGAGATTCAAGTAACTAAACCGTTCAAAGATACCTATAGTTAAAAGATTTATTTTCTCGGTTGAAGTAGTTGTATTTTGTACACGAAAAAGAGAATGTAGAAGCATAAATACTGTTTGTTTAGTTTCAAAAGAATCATTATTATTTATTAAACTTTATAATGCAATAAATCGTAGTAAAAGTATTTTAAAAATAGCGGTAAGTACTTAGCGTTTAATTGTAAAATATTACTTTTGGTCAAATCTTTGAAAAATGTTTTAGTTAATGACATAAGCCAAAGTGTCAAGAATAACTTTTTACTGCCTTGCTCATCGAAAAACTATTTATATAAATAATAGATTTTTAGGCTCGATTAAACTCGGAAGTCTAACTAAAAATAGTAGGAGTAACTTAAGCAAACGAGCTCAAACCATTACCGAATAAGAAAGAAAATATGCTTTGCATATTTTGGCAATATGCATTGCAATCATATAGAGTACCTACCTACTAGTGAGTTTCGAAGAAATGCCAGTAATTTAAGTTTCAGAGAAACAAGATACCATACACAATGTAGTAGGTATAATCCGACCCGAAACGGTCTGGGTGCACCACATGTTTGTTTTCTTTTGACTATTCGTTACCGTTGCCTTGAAATAACTTTACTACGGTTACGCACAACAACTTTCTTGGTCGCTTTATATGCCGGTTCATTTATGGAACACAGAGATGTAAGAGTTCCAAATATGAGCCAAGGCCGGAAGTATAAAGCAGTAGCGCGCAAGGTGTCATGGCCCGGTGGAAACACGTACAAAGGTGCGATGTGACCGGCGGAAGCGGCAGGCGACGGCGCCACATGCCGCATTGTGTCGTTATGATTTACCATCGCGACTGCCGGTCGCGCTGTTCGAATAAGGACGGTTTCAGACTAGCGTTTTATATGCGCGTATAAGCTCATTTTTGGAAGCGCTTGTAAGCGCGTATAGGCGCGCTTTTTAGCATATGCGCAACGCGCGCTTTTAAGGTCGTATAAGCACGAGCCGCGAGATAATCCATGTTGATCTGACACTACACCACTAATGATTAGAGCGAACAGGCCAAAATATGGCCGTTTACGCGATTTCTGATTTTTGAAGCGCGTAATGTTGCGCGCGTGTAAGCGCGTAAGCCGAAGCTGCCGTATAATACGCGCTAAAAAATACGCTAATCTGAAACTGTTCTAACAGTTTCTGCGCGTAGCGTATAATATATTGTACATTCAATATTTTGCCTATACTAATGCCAGCAATTTGCCTACGAGTATGTTATTGTACACTGTATAGACCAGGTGGCATTATGATAACAATCAAACTATCGTAAGCTTCGACATTTCTATCATATGCTACACTTCCGTCAGTACTTCAATACCTACATGAATACGGGAGCTTATAATGCTTTAAAAAGCTTTAATCAACTTATTTACCATAATGTGTACAAGGCTCAGCGAGACGGCAAACTATGGAAACCGGCCACAGGGTGCCCAAGATACAGGCTTTGCCTAGTTTGGGGCCCGTTAGCACTACATTGTAATAGGTATATTCTTTAATGTTAATAAATATATCTAGATTATTGATTTTTTTTTAATGTTTCAATGAGTAGTACACAAAAGTAATTATTTTTTGCAAAAAATGCCATAGCCGTTTCATCGTGTACAAAATTCAAATATATCGCGCAAATTGTTTACATTATTGTTGATTTTTCAAAAACCGCTCAGCTGATTTCTGTAAAATTTAAATGGAACTGGAATTTCAGTGAAGGAAAACATCGTGAGGCAGCCTGCATACGTCCGTGGAAGAAATTTGATGGTGTATGTGAATCCACCAACCCGCACTGGGCCAGCGTGGTGAATATGGCCATGTCCCGTAGTGGACTATTAAAAAAAAGGCTGGTACAGTACTGTTGATCTAGTCCATAGCCATCTGTATTTTATATCTGTTTCAATGTATTTATATGAAAGGAAACATTCTATCTATATTTTTTTAAATACATTCCGTAGCCAGCGTCACATAGGCTGCAGCATATATGTTTTGCACAACGATACTGTACTTAGTGCAGTCGTGCCACGGAATTGCACCTTTAGGCTGTAGCAATTTTTATGCTATTATTAATAGAGCATACAATTAGTTTCGTAATCCATCGGGTTTAGAAACCACATAAGTTATGAAAATATTAATAAATAACACACAATCAAATCTTGCAATTTAGCGCTACAATCGCACTGAGTCCCCGGAGTAACATTAACTATGCTCCCTTGTAATTATGTTTGTAATGTACTGTTGTATAGTAATTGTATAGGTGTTAGTAACCCAATTAGTCAATTAGTGGTCGCCTCACGTGCGTTACCACTCTCTGTGGTCGACTGACCTCTGTCTAGGGTCGAAGGGGGTCTAGGGATGGGTACTTAGGTTTATCGACTATCGATGCTCCATTTGAGACTGTCATATAAATATGTGGTCCCACTTCTATAAAAAAATGTTTTCATTTATATTTTGGATTGATATTTCCTACGTTTCGCAAGTTAGATCAAATCTTAGTGAAAAATGGATAAAATTATAGTTAAGCCGCGGTAACTAAAAAAACAAAATTGTATCTTATACTCTGAGTTTGCTTAAAGTTCATTTTAAGGAAACATGCTGGGTCTTAGATCACGTCCTTCGTCCACATGATGGAAGTTAATCTCAAACACATATAGATTCAAAACATAAACACCTAAATTAATATTAATTAAAACCCATATAGCACGAAGTGTTTTCAACGAAATATCTGATAATACAATAGTTGATACACATTAATGTTATCATTTAAATATCGACACAGAACTTGTAGCAATATTGTCCCATCCTATTGACGATTGTTATCACTAGGATGTGATATCGGAAACGTATCTAGTAATCTGAGCATATTTGCTGCTTATAATTATGCCTAGTTTATAAGAACTATCATTAAATAGTTTCATAATTGTATTTATTTAAAAAATTTAAATATCGTACTTGGTTTTATTATGTGGTGCTGCTGCAGCCTAAGTAGGTATATGCGGGACGTTGTTCATAACATTACATTATACTATATCCGTGAATGTTTTGGTACGATGCGATGGTTCACATATCGTTACAGTATTTGAAAACAACCGTGCTTATAGCATTAGGTAATTTTAAGCGGAGTTGTTAGGTCATAAAATTTAGAACAAGATATTACTAAATCCTAAGTTTGGTATAAGTCTCAGGAGCGTGACCAAAGACAAACATGAAGGTGTGTACCAAAATTAAATATCAGATCAATCTGTTATGGGGAAATGGGTCAAATTTCAATTACTAGATTTGATTAAAAAAAAAACACGGGTAAAACTAGATAAAACCGTTTCATAAAAGTTGAATGACTCCACAAGTCAGATTAAAATTACCAATCGTTCATCCAATGGATGCAAATATCGTCATGATCTTAACGCAAGCACAAATATTGAGAATGTATGTTAGCATGCTTTTTGTTCAAAATCTCAACTCATTAATTCTCAAATATTATATCGCCAATTTATTATTTGAGAGTATTATGTTGTTCTTCATTTCACATCGTTTAGAAACCGAAATTCGATGTTGAATTCCGAATTTACAAATCCCAGTTCACAAATTACGGTCACAAATGCTAAGAATTTTTCAACGTAACGAAAATAATTTGAATCATGCACATTTAACTTTAAACTGAAACAATCGACGAAAAGGTAATCAAAATTGAAGAGACGCTATAAAATCGCAAAGAATTAAAGCAATAAAACGGAGTGACTATAAAATTTTACGATTCACCTCACCTCCTCCGACATTATTCCCGTGTCCTACATTTGAAGCGAAGAAATTAAGCTGTACTGCAACATGGGCAGATCCTGAGTTGATCGAAAGAACTAATAACTAGTTGTTCTCCGAACAGTACGCCTCGCATCTGATTAACTGAATATCCGTAAGTCTATAATATCTCAACTCACTCTTGATCGATTTCGTTCATACCTACTCATAAATCTTGTTGTTAGTATATACTTAAACAATCCTGCTAAATATTACTAAAAAAATTCAAATTTTGCTTCATATACTACGGGACTAAGCGCGCACTAAAATTACGAGATAAATAAATACCTCCTCATTCCGACGTTTCGGCCGAGTTGCATCGACCGTGGTCACGGGTCATGTCTACCGTAGTAGTAGTATATAATAATAAAGCAAAAATTGTCGAATCAAAACTGAAACTTCACTTAGATACTTATTCGCTCGGTGAATCATCATTAGCCCTTGATAACCCACTACTGCGCATGAGCCTCCTTTCGTGTATGCACTTAAGAGATTCTGAGTCGACCAGCGTTTTCTGTAGAACATCGTGAAAATTCGCTGTATATTTTTGATAAAATTTACGTTCCGAGAGAAAACTCTTTTCACCCAATAATTTGTATCAAAATGTTATGTTATTGGTGTCAATCGCTTAACAAAGAAATGTTGCACGCTCTTACGTCTTATTTTTCAGAAAAAAAAAGTTTTTGTAGGTATACTGTTCAGCCAAAGTTTTGAGTAAAAATATGACTTTTCAGAGGCTTTAACGGTCATTTAAAAAACCTGAAAAAGCTAAGACGTATAATCCTAGCGATTGAAGTGCTGATTACAATCGATTACCGCAGACGGTGCGAGATGCGCCCTCTAGAGAATCGTTCAAGCGAAAACTAAAACACTGGCTTATCGAACAGGCATTCTACAAGTTTGACGATATGCTAGCATTGAAATTTTCCAATTGACATTGTTAATTTTTATACTTTTGTTTGAACAATTTATTATTTATATTGCTATAGTTACATATTTAGTATAATAGATTATCTTCTGTTAGCTCACTTTTATTTATTATAATTTAATCCAAGTTTTTTTTGTGATGTATTTTAGTTTTTTTTTTTTTATTTTAATTTCATATTTGGTTTTTTGCCATAATTAATGTAATATTTGACGTGTAACATATATCTG
Source organism: Hypomecis punctinalis (assembly GCA_949316475.1). Classification (NCBI taxonomy): domain Eukaryota; kingdom Metazoa; phylum Arthropoda; class Insecta; order Lepidoptera; family Geometridae; genus Hypomecis; species Hypomecis punctinalis. Next base: position 11,217,106 of record OX438802.1, read on the forward strand.
TTATTGAATAAAAATCTGAATCTGAATCTGAATCTGATTACATGATATAAAAAAACACTCAAATCAGATAATGTTTAGATGTAGATAATAGCTTATTGCTTTTGAATAGACAAGTTGTATCAGCCTTTTTAATAGTCCACTGCAGGACGTAGGCCTATCCACGAAGTGTGCTTGGCCGAATCAACCGCGCTGGCCCAGTGCGGGTTGGTGGATTCCCATACGCCATCGAATTTATTCTACTGACATATGCAGGTTGCCTTACGATGTTTTCCTTCACTGAAAAGCCAGTGGTGTTAAATTTCGAACATAAATTCCAAAGAACTTATTGGTACGGGACCGAGAATTGAACCCACGACCTCACGATCGTAAGGCGGGTGTCACTACCACTAGACTACCGCGGCTTTATGGACATACAAATGGACAAGTTGGCGCCTCACAATTGCCTTGTCCTTGCCAACGACACCAAACGAGCAATAGTCTACAAATGGATGCACCATATGCAGTCCACGTATTATATGATATTGATTAGTAATAAAAATAAATGCACTATTAGTAGACTAATCTAACTAACAACATCTACTTTGACTGCAATATTACACATTTGATGTCATTGACTCATCGCATTGTCAAATATCTATTACTTGTTTAATTTTATTATACCTAATATTCGATAGTTAGAAGCATTTACATATATGCAGGTAATCAAATAGATGGTGATATAAAGAAAAGTCAGGTCTTTCTTAACAGACAATTCAAGGTCTAGCGACTCTAAAACTCTGCTGTTAGGCTTATCCAATTCATCCATTCAGCTAAATTTAACTTAACGTATATGGCTATTGAGTGCTCAATTTAAAACAAACTGCTATGACATAACAGTAAGTTTTAAATACTATTAAATACAATGTACTGTACTGTACTGTACCAGCATTTTTAATAGTCCACTGCAGGACGTAGGCCTACCCACGAAGGGTGATTGGGCCATATCCACCACGCTGCCCCAGTGCGGGTTGGTGGATTCATATACCCCATCAAATTTCTTCTACGGACGTATGCAGGTTGCCCCACTATGTTTTTCCTTCACCGAAAATCCAATGGTGTGAAATTCCGTACATAAGTTCCAAAGAAACTCATTGGTACGGGATCGGGATTTGAACCCACGACCTCACGATTGCAGGTCGGGTGTTACTACCACTAGACCACCACGGCTTACTATGTGCAAATACAATGTGCACCAGTGTTATTGTCCGAAAATGACTTTTTTTTGACACGTATTGCTACATTGCATTTTTTCTCATATTTCAAATTATTTTTAGTCACTGATTTTATAACATTTCCACTGAAAAATATTTATATAACTTTTTAGTATCGCACTTATTTTGTAAGAACTCAGAAGTGCAGTGGGAAGCATACAGCACTTCAATATGCGGTCTTCATTTTACGATCAACATAGAACCGACATAATATAAGCATTTTATGCGCTTATGCAGTGATTTTTGCATTCATTATATGGTTCAATCTTTACTCTACAGCTGTATTAAAGTCCCAAACACAAAAGCTCAGTAATGGTTTCTGCAAAATCTGTTTAATCACAAATCAAACACAATAGGTACACACTTAAACTTAATTCTTCAAAGCTAGTTGAGAATAATAGAATAAGATTATTTAAATTTTATTTTCTTCTCCCAGCATCATTGAAAATCCTTTCCTTAAACATTTGACTACCTCATTTTCTCTATATTCCGAGATAACGACGTCAACGTGTCTTCAGAAAGATACTCCAAACAATTCAACTTTATGCCGTCCAATAAACGAATAAAAACGAGCATTATCTGTCGGCGGGAAGATAACAAAAAATAGAAATCCCCGCTGACAGAAGGATTATAATTTTAATGTTATTTGCCTCCGAAAATAATCCTATCTTGAGTCAGAACGAGGTATTTCCGTGTTCATTCTGAGATTAACCGGGACCCCTTAAAACGAATATCGAGGCAAAATGCCCCTCATATTTCATAATGGGCCCGTTGGCCGCGATAACAGGGGGTCGGGACCCCCTTAAAAGTCCTACATGGTCGTCTGATTCCTGATATGTTTATTAGGACCCTTGAGCTTGATTGTGTTTGAGCGAGTAGAAATTTGCATAGTTTAACTGATATTGTAGCTGTTTGCGAAGGATAGTGTTAATATCGCAAATATTTAAGATTTGTACGCTCACCTATCTTGATTATTTATTGGGATCATAAATATTAGTTGGTGGAGGCTTAAATGATGTTGGGATTCCAATAAGTTATCGCAGCATTATAATATAATCTTCATTTGTTACTAATATCATGAAGTCTACTCCAGAACTTTATAATCCCATAAGCCACTTTCGTCCCTTTTTTAAGAGAAAAGACGTTATACCTACATAGTCATAATAAGTTACTTACAGTACAGTAAACCTACATGACAAATGATTTTTCTACTTATTCTCCGATCATACTGGTAAATACAGAAAGAAGATAAATTTAAACGCCCTTTTTAAAAACATGCGCGAATTCACGTATGCCTTCACCATATCCCCTCCCATAGCTTTTGCTCTTGCATATTTAACATCCCATAAGCCCAACCATTTTTCCGATTTCAAAAATAAAATAAACCATATATCCGGATCAGATCCCTAAGCGCATTTGCCGTATAAGATACATAAATATCACATTAGATACAGCATTAATAATTTTCTGGCTTCCATTTCCTGTGACGAAAATAATATTCGTGACGAAGAACAATGCTAGGGCTCGGTCGTGGTGAATGAGGCTATTCCGTCTAATGTAGACAGCTGGTTTTTCAATTTTCCTGTCTATTTTGCAAGTTTTATCGAGTCTATGAAGATGGTAATAGATATTTTATATTGTAAGTCAAGGACGGAATTGTTTATCATTTTCGTAGCAGATGTGAAGTTTTGAATTGAAATATTTATAGAACATTGCAACAGAATACAGCAAATGTAATCAGCACATATGTTCTAAGCTACCTGCTTATATCTAGTGTGATTTGAAATGTAGCTCTTAGTACGAGTAAGTTTTTAATTTAACTTTTCACTTCTAATTTCTGTCCTTTGTCTTGATTTCTTTTCTTTCTACAATAAAAATCAAAAATACCATAGGAATATTCCCCTAAAGCACAAGCCATAACACCCAAAGTTAGTGCACAAAGCCCAAAAACATAAAACACATTCAGTCTAAGCAGTGCATATCGCCAAGTTATCGGCATGCATTTGTCCAACGCTAACCATAATATTCGACGGAACCACAGATCTCGCTATTGGTCATGTCATCTTGATCCAGCACGGACCTAATTTGGCACAAAACTGAATTGAACTTAGTGAAATGAAATTAATATGAATGTATATTAATGGCATTATAGTCACAGAATCGCGGCTCAGGCAAGGTAAGCGTAGCGTTGTTCGTCCAGCTCCCAGATGGTCGACGATAGAGTCGAAATCGCGAGTCGAACATCGACACGATTGGCACAAGATAGAGGTAGATGGCACAGTAAAAGAGAAGCCTATACTCAGCAGTGAGATAAAGAAGCCTGTGAATAATGATGATAATGAAAGCACAATAGATTTTATTTAAATGCGTCACACAACACTGCATTCTGCAAAGTATGATTCGTAAACATACATTATTTCGTTGTATGATATTTTTGTTACATATAAGAGTTTCGTACACTGGGTAAAGAGAAGGCCTGTCTCAGATTTCTACAGGCGGAAGTGTCGGTCCGGCACAAACGTCCTAGCTCGGGTCAGCTTTGTGCCGGATCCGGCGGCCGGTCTGTCCTTCCGGCACGTTGTCTTATCCGGTCCGGCGCAGGCATCAATCATCGCCGGGTCGACGAGTGGACGACGTCCACGTAAGCTATATTTTGGCGGGCTTCAGAAAAGGCTGGCTTTACACTTCTTTTTCGGGAGTTCTTAGTGACGAAATAGAATGTGCAATAAGTGCCTGTCATTGATTTTTCCTAACACTGTGCTAATCTTATCCTAACGCAAAAGAAAAGTGTAGATTGTGTCAGAAATTTGGGCATTTGAAAAATTTCTGGGCAAATCTGGAAGATGTGGAAAACCAGAAAAATTAAAGATTATCAATAATAATTAATCAATTATTTATCAATATCGTTCTTTATGGGGTCAGAACACCATGCACACTACTTCCTTTCATCTCTGTCATTCGTTATATCTAAATACAATTCCAGTTTATTCATAAAAAAGCTGATGAGTTTACTCATATTGTTAATGACACAATTCCTCCATATTGTTAAGATAAGCGGCGTAATTTTATTTATTCACTATATCCAAAAATTAAAGAAAAAATTTGCCTTATTTAATAGCAAAAAAAATCGACTTGCACTCATTCTTAAAATTGGAACAAAGATATAAGTTCAGTAAGCGCATCAATTTGAATCGGAAGCGGTGAGACGACTCGAATCGGTTCGTTCGTGCACTTGCAATTGTTGTAAAGTGGCTAACAAAAGGCGAATAAGCTCGCATTGGTTCTTTTCTTTTTAGTTTAAATTCACATCATTTTTGCCTGTAAAATTTAATGGCTGAATAAAGTAAAATAAGTGACTTTGAAAGACATTCTTTGTTATAGTTTATACTTGTGAATTTTAATCACTTATGACTTATATCAATGTGATTTTATGTGCATAACATTTGAAAACAGTGGGGTTAGTTCAGGTTTACACGTAAAATGAAACTACAGCTGTTTCCATATGGCTCTATGCAAAGCGCCTCTGGCGGAAACAAGGAATAACTGACCAAAATGTATGTGATGATGACCACGTGCGAACGAAAACTACGCAAAACCTAAACTAAGGGCTCAGAATTGCATTTGATGATATTTTGACCATATTTTGGTCTGTATTGAGAAATACTTAGAGGCGAAAAAAAACATGATTGCCTACATTTTAATGAAATAATTGCATTGATATTCTTTATTTGCAGATTTATCTAGTCTGTAAAAATACCTGCTCATGCTAAATGTATAAATACCTACAACACCAACAGAGACACAAAAGAATTAGAACTAAGCACAAAATCATTAGAACAAACGCTCACAGCGTAGTCAGCTAACACCAGACCCGTATCTATTACGGAGGCAATTTTCATTTGCTCTTATCCGGGTCAGACAAAAGCACTCCGCAATTCCAACCGGACTGTGTACTGGCCATAAGAAATCATCGCGGTCGTGTAGATAAAGAAATAAACCCGCCGACCGTCGTCGTACAGAACAATCAAGGAAATTGAAAGGTCGACCCGGGCTGCCGGGTGCGCCTTTCCCTTCCGCTACATTGTCTTATCCGGCCATGCATCATTTTACCCGGCTTCGGCCGATCGGTGCCGATAACCAATAACCGGGTACAAGGGTACCGGGTCCCTAGTACCCGGGTTACACTCGGTCTGCGGTTATTTTAATAAATCCGCACATTTCGCCGTGGAGACCGTGTTACAGAGATGTTCGGATCGGGCAGGGGGTGCGAAATGACCCATATTTTAGGGTGGAGTTAGGTGTCGAATACGTTTTATCAAGATTATGGTTCGTAGCAGGAAATTTGAATGGATATCTGGTCTTTGAGGAAAACATTACCAAATCTTGCTTACAAGATATCCGTTGCTCAAATAGCGTAATCTCTTGAAATATGCCACTAGATTCTAATAAAATAAGGAGAAATTATCTCAAGTAACACTAGCGATGATGTTAATGCCTTACATTCATCAAAACTATATTGAAATTCAGCACAAAATCTCGAAATTTCTTTATTTCAGGCAAATCTACCCAAATGGAACAATCAATGTGTAATATATAGTCAAAATAAAATTGTGAAATTTGAACAAAAATAATATTAAATCATGATAAAATGTCAGTCAAACTAATAAAATATTTTTAGGGATAAGGTCGCATCTTGTCACACTTCTAGTAGCATTAATTTGTTTTTGTATATCTATGTTAAGTTTGTGAATGTTAAAAATCAATAAAACGTAATCTTATATACGTTAATCTAATTAACATGGTAGTTTTCAATCTCTGCATCGTGTGTCGAAGATGCGCCGCAAACGAGACCCACATTTCTCGAATATAATAGAAATGTATGTGTATCGACGGAATCGCATTCGGTTCACGTTCTGTCGGATTGAAATCCTATTCTATCGATTTACAACGAGTTTTCTTACGATGTATTGCAGCTGCGTTGGTAGGTTTGATGCTATTGATGAAAAGTTTGTTTAATCGATCTAAGAGATTTATTCTCATAATACAGGAAACGTGCTGTGTTGACCCCACCTAGTTGGTAAGGGCAAGAAGATATAATAATACATATTTTAAAGGAATTTACTTATCATTTTGAGGATAGGGGTTAATTTTTTTAGTTTTTGGGTGTTCCGTAACACTAAATCTTAGTGGGGAGCTATGAATTTGAAGCATTATTTGTAACGGTTCGTGGGAGGCTAATGGGAGGCTTCATATATAGCTTCCCATTTTTTGGCGGGTTATTTAATATTCATTTGTTATTTTAGTTACAAAATATTGTTTTTTAATGTTTTTTGTTTATAATATGTACAATATTTATATGTTATACTACTAAAATAATATTTTAAATCTTATATTGCCTTGATATTTCGCATTCCTTCTACACCTATTGCCTTTTAATTCAGGACACAAGAAAGCTTGCACGCTTTTTTTGCAGTTAAAAACTGACATGAGTGGTTCGTCTTATCGGACCTGGAAAAGAATTTTTTGACGACAATATTATTAAAATTGTATTATATATTCATATATATATATTATTACTTTGTATATATATTGTAGTCGATGATCTGAGATGGCCTGATTTCCATCTGAATACACTAAAGGTAACGGAAACTTGTGTTGAGATAATAGAGACCACAAAGTTGCCGACTCTGTGTTATCAACTTCAGCTCTGGAAACATAACCTATCTGAGGATCTAACAGGGACGTCAGTAGGATTCACGTTTGGGGCGTAGTAAACAATAGATTACGTGACAAACCACCTTAACTAAGTCTTCATAAGACTATATCTCGACTCCCTCTTGACCGATTTGGTACATTTTTACATGGTGATTTAGCTATTAAACAATCTTGCCGAATATTATAGAAATCGGCTGATAAATAGCGCGACAGAAATTTTCCCCCTTAAAGAGGGAAATCCCTATCAACAATCGCTGAAAATGAAAAAATCCAATAACATTTAGAACTTGTGTACAAAGTTTCGTTGAGATTCGACGAGAAGACGTAGTAGTCGAAGAGTAGACGAAAACCAACATGTGGACAGACGAAAGCAAACGCACCGTGTTAAAATGAAGATCTCTCTCACTTTGCCCACTCGATCAACTAGGCCAGTATTTTGGTGGCCAGTCATTTATTATACTATCTGGTTTACGTTTGGCTACCAAAATACAGGCATGTATGCCTAGTTTGGTGGATAGGGTCTACATAATCCTATGAGTGGTAACTGTTTTGTTTCATAATAATATTGAATTTTAACTCTATTTTATAATATTCTAGCGACCCGTCCCGGCTTCGCACAGGTGTATTATACATATAAACCTTCCGCTTAAATCTATTTATTAAAAAAAAAACAATTTAATCCGTTGCGTGGTTTTAAAGATATAAGCATACATACGGACAGATAGCGGGAAGTGACTTTGTTTTATACTATGTAGTGAATAGCTGATCCGGTGAACTTCACCTCACCATATATCAACTGTCAATGGCGAATTTTATAAGCAGCAACATTTTGTATGGGAAAATAAAATTAATGCTTTTATTATTTTTCTCGCAAGTTTTGTAAATTTTTCTCACCGTTTAAACATTCCCTTAGCTTCATTTTAAGAATTCAACATTTCAGGATTCAACATTTTGGGAATTCAACATTCTACGAATTCAACATTTTACGAATTCACCATTATGAGCCGGAGCGGCTTCCACGGATATTTCAAGACCAAAATTAGCCCAAACAGTCCAGCCGTTCTCAAATTTTAGCGAGACTAACAACCACGATTCATTTTTAGGTACATATATAGATTCTTACCCATACTTCACATCTAATCAATTCATGTTTGTGATTTTGTTATTCTCTGAATCAATACATTTGAATACATCCCTGTTGTTAGTAACAAACTTGTATCAAAGTAATCTATACCTATCTGCTCGGAAACTTTGGTGTTAGTTTTACCAGTCTCTAGGGGCAGGTACCAGATACTAAGATAATTTCGCTGACAGAACTGATACAGTAACTTTGAATATTTGCTTTTAAAAATTTATTTTGTTTTAAATAGTCGGGTGTGAAATCAAACTCTATTCTGCTTGATTTTTTTTTATAGAAAGTCACTGTAGTATACTTAATTTATGTTTGTAAGATTTTATTTCAAAATAATAGTATGTATTATTATTTTGTAGTACTTTTAAAACGATGCACTGTTATCGTAATTTTATCCATTTTTGCAGAGTTATTCCATAAATTCTCTCAATTTTATCAAACCTCCCATCTCACTCAAGTTATGTCCAGAATTTTCGTCCATTTTAAGGACCCTAAAACATTAATCACAGCTTTATATTTGCATTTTTCATTAAATTTTCATTTTTCCCGACCCTTACAGCGGTTTCTTAACTATAATTACAATTTTAAGAGAAAGAAAAATGGAGGTACGATTACAAGGAGGCGAAGAAAAGTGTACGCAACAAAACATTTTTCATCATTAAAAGCTCGCAATTTTAGTGCCTCTTTTTACAAAAGCAACACCATTACACATAAAATAATATCTTTGTTGGGAACAGACAGACAGATGACTGTTATTATACGGTGTTGTGTATAAAAAAGGTTTTCAAGAAATGAGAGAGCGTTTAAAAGAGACAAAAACGTAGGTACAAAAAGTGAAACTCATTATTTTAAGGGTCTCGTTCAAGCGTTCAAGTGTAGAGAGACCTTTGAATACCTCTGGCTCAAAGCTCTCAGGTAAGTTCAAGTATCAAGAGTTAGACTAGAGCTGTGGCCGTTGCTATTTTTACTGAATAATACTTTTTTGGCTGAATCTGCGAATTTGAACTTTACTAAAATGGTACATGTTTTATTATATATTTTTCAATAGAATATTGAGTATTACAATAAGCCCGATTACAGAAGCGCCATCGTAATTATAATAGCTAAATAGCATAGTTCTGTTTCTTTTTTACTTCAGGCATTTGATAGAGAAAACGCTTTTTACGTTGCTATTAAATTTGCGCTGGTGCCTCAATAATCGGGCTATTGGGTTACTACTCTAAAACATATTGTTGAAAAGAGTCATGGTAAGATATTTAACTATACAAGTATAATTTTTAAATATATCGTATTGGTCACGTCAAGCGTTTTGAAATGAATAACATATTTTTTTTAAACATCATCATTTGTGACTCAATGTTCATTGAACACTGACACTGTGTTTTATTTTTATATAAAATGGGCATTTTAAGCAACCTCTAAGACAAAAAATAATAAATACTACACAAAATGTATATTAGGTATATGGTAATAATATTAAAACCGTTTTATTGCATCTAAAACGTTAGACATACCTACGTCTAACTACTATTTACTGTGCAACGTTGTATCTTAAAAGTTGAGAACTAAATTTACACTCACAAACTTTTTTAAATCGAAAATGGCGCATCTCTAGTAAACATATGTTTTATATAAGGACCCCTGCATTCGTGATTTGTCCACAGATAGTGAACATCAACTGCCGTTTTTAACAAGGGAAGTTTCGAACAGATCGTAGTGCTTAAAATATGCAACCACGTAATAGTAGGTGCTTTTCCACCAACGATGAGATATTATGTAGATAAGTCGCAAGGATATGTAATGACGTTGAGCAAAGCTGTGAAACACTGTAACATCATGTTATTCATAGATAGATATACCGAGATAGATAAATGTTTATTTGAGGAAAATAAAACACAGGCAAAACAAAACAACAACAACAAAGATTTAGAATTATACTATTCTATGCTTTATTTTCTTTAATGAGACAGGCTGGTTCACCACAGCACAATATTCTATTGAATCTAATATATACGGATTATTTTCTTCGCATATATCGTAATTATATCTGGTGAATAATCGCAAAGAGATCAAATTTTCCCGAAATCAAATTCACACGAAAAAGAATTTAAATACTTCCAGACTTAAAGTGAAAACAGACATCACTAACGCTCACATTCTTAGCTGTTATTTTTGAATTAGCCTACTAAATAGCATAAACCACCACACTAATTAAATTCTACGACTCAACACACAGGATGTATGAAATAACCTGTCTGCTGACATTTTAACGTCAAATGTTAACTATTTTGCTGAAATTTTCATGAACGAACGCCACTGTTTTGCAGTAAAATAACTTTTCAGGTATCACATAAATAATTTTTATTTTAAAATAGCAAAATAAATCTGCCACTTCTGCCAGGTATGACAAGTGAGTGCATTTTTCAATGTGAAAAGCTAGCCTATATCTGATTATGTTTATACTAGTTTTTACTCGCGGCTTCGCCCGCATACGCAATATATCATTATAATTTCTAGCCTATGTGTTATTCTGATATATAAGCTATACTAGCTGCCCGGCCACGCGTTGCTGTGGCTAAATAAATTAAAATTGCGACTAAAATTTGAGATTTAAACAATCCTATCTCTCAAGTTGGATCGAACTGCACATGGTGTGCGAATTTTATTATAATCGGTTAAGTGGTTTAGGAGTCCATTGAGGACAAACATTGTGATACGAGATTTATATATATTAAGATTATTGCAAAGGTTCATCTCAATCCGTTCAGTAGTTTTTGCTTGAAAGAGTAACAAACATCCATACATCCATCCATCCTCACAAACGGAGAATACGTTTGTACTAGCTTTTGTTAGTCCAACGGATTTATGATATACCTACGTAGCTAGAGTTACCTTCGTACACTCGTACACTTTTGAAAGTTAATTTTCTTGATATTAACTCGCATGGATGTTATTATATTGCTTTATATTTAATACATAAAAAATTCAGTATTTCTCTATGCTGCTGTGGTAAATATATAAAATAAAATAAAAATTAAATAAAAACCATTTATTGCAGACACAGAGACCCAGAGTTACATAAATGTTAGCTAAAATAATATAAAATAAATTGTTACACCTACCTGGGGTATAGGGGTGTAACGTCCAATCTTATAAATAGGTCTACCTCACAATAGTGCCGAGTCGATAAAGATAGTAGGTACATATAAAGAAAATAAAAGGTAAAGAAAAATAAGAGGTAAAGACTAAATTCTAAAATTTGCGGCAATGCGTAATTAATGACACGAAACCAGGAGTCTCTTCTTAAATAAAATAACATTAAATAAAAATAGCCTTTATTTTCCATATTCCAACCTTGCCTCCTCCAACTCTTGCCATTTGCTCCTGTTTTGAGCAGTGCAGGTCCATATTTTGCCGGCCACTGTCTCGATATCATATTTCCATCTTCTATGTGATCGCCCTTTACATATTTTTTGGTCTTTCGGTATTTAGTATAGTATTTTTTTCACTCCAGCGGTTGTCTTTTACTCTTGCTGTATGTCCGGCCCATTTCAATTTAAGTTTTGCAGCTGCACGGAGAGTATCTATGATTTTAAGTCTTTTGTCTGATAGCTCTGCTGTTCACTTTGTCACTCAGTTTCAAGCCCAGCATGCTTCGCTCTGTAGCTCTTTGGAAAGTTCTTACTTTCGTTTTTACACCTTTGGTAGGAGCCCACGTTTGGCATCCATACAACAGAGTGGGAAGAACATTCGATATAAAGACTTTTTTTTTATAGTGATGGGTAACTGTGGGGTATCTCTTCTTACGCGTTTATAAATAAAATTTCAATAATAGAGGCGGTTTCAGACTACCGTTTTATACGCGCGTATAAGCTCGTTTTTGGAAGCGCATGTAAGCGCGTATAGGCGCGTTTTTTGGCACACGCGTAATTCGTACGAGCATTGACGTGCTTCTAAGCTCATATAAGCGTGTGCCGCGTGAAATCCTTTTTGATATTGACATGACACCACTACCGGTTCGAAAACCCCGAGATATGGCCGTTTACGCGATTCCAGTTATTTGAAGCGCGTAATATAGATCGCGTGTAAACACGTATGCCGAAACGACCGTACAAGCATAGATAAATACGCCAATTTGAAACCGCGGCAATACTTAGAGTAGCACAGCAAATGTTTTGTATTTTATCTTCTAGAACGATATATCCCGAATCTTGAAAGAGCACATCGTGTATTATAAAGTTGCTTGGTCAACATCCCGTCGCATGTTATAAGCCATCCAATACTTCACGGATCGCTTTGAGTTTCCTCTGCTTGAGGATTACAAGTAGAAGAAGGATTTATGCCACGGACGTACATAAATATTACTTTAGAAGGATTTAAAATAGATGCTTGGAATAATATCCGGGGAATACATTTTTGTTCCATGATTTTGTCAAGCGGGGTAATCGCGTAACATACTTGTAAAAAACATACAGTCGAGTTTAGAACCTCATTTTTGATATCGCTTAAAAATTAATTATGTTACTTCTTTAGTATGTTTATAGTTAGACATTTGACCGTTTATGCTACACAATCGAAAGCATACCAGATTATGGACTTTTCTCTCTTCTTATCCTAAGTCCCCACGTCGGGGCAGAGGACTGATACAGTTTTACGCCATTCCCCTCTGTCCTGTGCCTTGCGTTTCACTTCGCTCCAAGTCAATCCGATGGTTTTGGCCTCAGCAGTGATGGAACGCCGCCATGTTTGTTTTGGGCGGCCAGGTTTGCGTCGGCCTTGTGGATCCCAATCCATGGCTTGCCTATGAATGTAGGAAATTGTATTGTTGACTGTTACAAACCTATATCATTTAATAAAAAGTTAAAGGCAGAGCTACTCCCTACTACGCGACAATAATCGACAAAATCCATTGATATACTATGATGATAAAGTTATAGCACCGTCGTTTCAGTATCAAATGCTAATCATATTACTTCTTTAATTTTTTTATAGTTCTGTTAATAGACAGGAGGTTGTTTATGCAACACAATCAAAAGCATACCAGCATGTTGACTGTTACAATCCTATTTCATTCTATAAAATATTAAAAGTAGTGTTTCTCAACTTCGCGGGAATATTCGGCAAAATCAATTAATATGCGATGATGATATAAAAGTTATACACTGACAGTTCAATCTCTAATGTTGATTATTTTACTTGTTGATATGATTATAATTCTGTTAATAGAGAGAGGGTTATTTATGATCCACAATAGTAATAATATCGTTAGCATGTTATCTATTATCGAAGTAAGCCCTTTTCCTTTAATAAAAGATGTGTTAACTAACGTGAAGTCTAGCAAAGGCTTTGCCAGTCCTTTGGCAGTCAGATAAGGCCCCTACATCTTATCTAGCTCTCCAGACGTGATAGGACTGGAGTAAGAGCTCGCAGCTTCAAAGGCAGCGAGTGCCATTCTCGAGCACTCATAGCGTCGAACTTCAATATATTTTCTAATATCCATGCCCTGCAGATATTACTGTAACTACAAAAGACTGTTTACAGCAGGATTGAGGGCTATAAGTTTAAGTCTGTATTGAAATTTTATATTAAAGTATGAAACGTGTAGCACAATGAAGTATGTGCTTAACGTAATATAGACAACTCAGAAAGACTACATACGAGAAGGGATATGCTAGCCGCTATATTTTATTAGAGGCAGCTATCTAGCTTAGCATACGATAACGAAAATAGTTTTGTCTACGTGTGAAAAAGTGACATATATACATCACAATAACTCTGTCTCGTTCTGACACGTGGAAACAATTATTCCGAGGTGCGTATACTAGCCCGGTAGGCGATCGTATGAAAAATGTAGAATGGATAGAGTCACTTTATTTGAACTCGGAAATTGTCCACCATATGCGACAGGGATAGTGTAATAATCGTGTAGGTACTTGAATATAGTGAACAATAAAGAGCTTTCATTATTATTTATCAACTGTTATAGAAAAAAAAAACCGTACAAGTGCGAGTCAGGCTCGCACATCGAGGGTTCCGTACAAACACATTGTTAAAAGATTAATAACCTATTTTAGCATGTGCTAATGAAGTTCTTTTATATGATACCTTACATGATACGATTTATTCACTTTGAATTTTGAACCCACATTTTGTGAATTTCGAGGCCTTATTTTTTTGTGAATTAAATAAAAATGTACAGTTTTCAGATTTATTCCTATATGTGCACTCTGAGACAATGCTTCTCGCCAAATTTCATAGTTCTATTTCAACGGGAAGTACCCTGTAGGTTATTGATTTTTGTGAATGTCGAAATATGCGATTTTTTACAACATAAACAGCTCTAACATTTGTATACGATGACTAAGAAGTTTTTCTTTTACACAACTGCAAGAAACTATAGACATACGTATACAGTTTAAATTACAACTCGATATCTTTACGCGTTCCCGAGATAAAGAGTCTTGACATACACACAGACGGACAGACGGACAACAAAGTGATCCTATAAGGGCTCCGTTTTTTTCGTTTGAGGTACGGAACCCTAAAAACTACGAGTAGAATAGAATTGTGTATGTCATTGAATTTAGCCTAAGGTTGAGTAAGATATCTTTTAGTTTTTATAAATTTAGGTCGATATATTTAGGCTCTAGATCTCTATTTATATATTTTCATACCTAATATTTTACTGCACTGGTAATGTAAGAGAAAAGGTAAGTAAAATGTCTTAATTGCGTCATTAGAAAGGAGCGGCAACGTAACTTCACTGCACTACGAGTTTATTCTCTAAGGAATTTATATTCCTTGCAGTCGGTGAATCATTGCCGTGCTCTGGTAACAGTGGTAACTTCATAAGGGTCAATTTAGACCAAAACGCGATCAATAATCGTGTTCTGGCGTAATTTTCCTGATTTCTAATTATTTCCTGAAAATTAATTTACTTCAAAAAAGGAGCTCGATTCGACTAACTTTTTTTATGTATGAGTAGGTTACGCGAATAGTACGCCAAACAAAAACACTTTATTATTTAACCACATGACATAAAAAAAAAACAAATTGCTGGGACAAAACAATACAGTTATTAGGTTTCTACTGGCGGCCTTATCACTTTAAGCGGTTTCTTTTTTGCAACAAATTGATTTTCATGATTCTTTTTTTGTTTGGTAAATCATACTTCAGAAATGGTTTTATTTAAATTTTATCGAAAGCGGATTAGCTGTTTTTTTTTTTAATCAACAATCATTTTACTAAACTTTTCTTTCAAATGTTGTATTTGCAAAATGTTGAATCCCAAAATGTTGAATTCTTAAAATGTGGAACTTGAATCTGTATGTCTCAAACTGTTGAATTTATAAAATGTTGAATTTTAAAGTCTTCAATATGTTCGCCGTTTGAAAAATACCCAGCATTTTTATGCCGCAAAGCTGATACCACAAATTAACACTGTTCTTTAAAATTATTTACCAAATTTTTAAATAATAAACAATTCCATTCGGTCTTGGTGGTATAGTGGTAATGACACTGACCGTACAATCGTGAGGGCATGTGTTCAAATTCCGATCCCGTACCAATGAATTCCTTGAAATTTATTTAAGGAATTTCGTATCACTGGCTTTTCGGTGAAGGAAAGATTTTATGACTGATGATGAAAAAACCATATTGTTATCTAATAAAAGTTAAATAGATTACTTCAATTGAGATGGTTCAATCATGGAGCTCCCAAGGGATGCTTATTTTATCATATTACTTGATTGGAGGTCCGCAAGTCACGTCCCGTCGCGGTTAAAACATTACATTGGAAAATGGCAATCTCATAATGTTGTACATCATAAAGGCGCATGACCGGAAAAAAGTATGGATGGACAGTATGAAAGAGAATATCCAAGGTATAGACGATGAAGTCCAAAAAAATCAGTTGCTATGTACAAAATATTCAATGACTTTAGTCTCTACTGGTATAGTAAAAGTTGGTAATAATGATAAGTACAGTGATTGATATCCATGTACTTTGTACATACGTTAACTAGAAATTGGACTTGTGTTTAGGAGATGATTAAAAAAGTAATGTTGAGAATATAACACGTTACTTTAGTTCCATCTAGTAAAATAACGGCGGGAAAAAATGATGACGATTTTTGTTATAAGCTCATTTTTTTTATTTCGTTCTGAAAATGCAGCAAAGAAGTTTTAGTCGTAGAAGCTCGACTTAATTCAAAAATTCCCATTTTAGACCGTCGTCGTTCGTTGTTTCAGCCATTAGACGTCCACTGCTGGACATATAAATTAATATAAATTCAATGTAAATGACCTTAAGAGGTCAACTATACTGAATTTTTAATTTTATAGCAAAAAGAGTAGATACTGCACCTATATACGATTTTATTATAGGTCCTCGGTGTTTTAACCGTTTAGCCATATCAGAGGTCTTCAAGCGGCCCAAAACTCTGACAACAGGGATAGCCATCCAGCCTATACGAATTAACTTACCTACTTTTATTTTTAATATCAAAAAGGAACTGCGTTCTTCGACAATATAAGCCGGAACTTCATAATATCACAAAGGTGCCATAAAAGTAAATGCAAGACATTGTTATTTTCTCTCCTGCAGCTATAAAAATCAGGTCGGGTCATTGCAGACGCCATATAACCAGAAATATGGCGAAAATTGTTATTTTTACTGGGTATTTGTCGTTCAAAAGCCGGGAACGTCAAGCGTAATAATGCGGCACATTCATGCTGCGACGGAGCCGTTGCACTTTGTGACGCTTTGCTGAAATCGTCTGGAAAATTATGACGAGGCAAATGTTCACTTTGAATGCTTAGCGGCGCTGTGTCGTGACGTGAATGTGCAGCTTTTTAGTGGTTTAAAATAAATATAATAGCTGGAAATGTCTTGGTTAGACTCAATTGAAGCGTTTAACAACTTAAACGCTTTTTAAGAGGATTGTTAGATGTGTTTTGTGACGTGTGTTTATTAAATAATTTTATTTAATGTACTTCTCTATGTAGGTTTACCAATTTAATTTACTTTTTGGTTACAATCGTCATCATTTTTTCCAAGTGATAGTGATGATATATGCACTGGATATACCTACACAAATACAATTGGACAATCTTTTTAGTGTGATTGTTATGTTTGGTTGACAGTTAACCTGTTGGTAAAAATTGGTTTGAACACTTTATTATCGCCGTAAATTATAATCACCGTAAATTATAAGTTATAATCACTATCAGTTTTTCACACAACTTTAACGAATACGGTATGAAGTTGAACGGACTTTCGCTTTTCTTAGTACTGTTTAACGTTTATCTAGTTTTTCTCTATCCTATGTTTCTTGTGTATGTTTCCTGTAGCTAAATACAATGTCTCTATTCCTACAAAGACTTGACAGTAAAACGTTTGATACTTACCGCAATAGCTTATTTCAATCGTTACAAAATAAATGTTTTTTTTTTAATTCCACCACTGAAAATCGCAAATTACTCGGCGAAATTTTTACCATAAAATTCTTTAAAAGTTTAGCCACATTTTACAGTGGCACTAGCCGTTGTCGCCGTCACGTCCGAAGCGTGAAATCGCGCGAATGGCCAGCTTTACGCAAAAAGGCCACGTTGGCAACTTTTAAAAGTTCATTCCAGTCGTCCGGCCCATTAGTTCGGGCTGATTTTTTCCGACCCTCTAACTTTCGGGGGTTGCTTCGGTGTCCCCGACCCTTAGGGCGACGCCACACCTAACAACTACAGTACCTTTACGCTGTACATCAGACTAGCTTTTAACCTCGACTTCGCTGGCGTGATCTTTTGATTTTAATGCTATCCTATAGGAACTTTTTATTTTTCTGGAAAAAAGAGAGCTTCTGTGATACTTATACCGGGTGACTGGTAAACATTGAGCAATCTTTTAGGAGCTTATTCTGTACATCAAAACTAACAACTTTTGTTCTGCGACTTTTGTCAAAACTCAAAAAAATCAGCTGTTCCATACATATTTTATATACATATTCCATACATATTTTGTATAACGATATTTTTATATGTTCTTCGTTCTGAACGATTTTTTTTTTAGTTTTGACAAAAGTTGCGGAACAAAAGTTGTTAGTTTTGATGTACAGAATAAGCCCCTAAAAGGTTGCTCAATATTTACCAGTCACCCTGTATATGTATACAAAAAATCAAGTCAATACCTTCCTCTGTTGCTACTTGAAAAAGTAACAAACAAAACAATAAATCAACACACCAACAAACACACTTTTGGATTTATAATATTAATTTTGGGATAAAGAAATACGGATAGTACGTCTTATATTAAATTGCACATATCATTCTCATAGTATGTCTCTTTAGGTCTAACCTACACTCAAGAAAGAATACTAATTAGAAATCGTCATTAAATATGCAAAATTGTTATAAGTATTATAGCAGACAAAGTAACAATGCACACCTTAAAGTAACTTTATATTGTTTCCTCTGTGTTTCAGTGCAATTATATTTACTAATTAGTGCCATTGTACATTTACTCCATATTCGTTTAATTTTTGAAATCTTATTTATTTTTACAATATACCGACAACAGTAAATATTAAATACATAATTATAAAAAAACTGAAACCTAGAGTTCCGCCGGGCAGCGGGGCTAGGCCCAAGCTACCAGTGATGGTTACTTGGTTAGAGTTACAGGCTGAGGAAACTCCTAACGATGTGTGTCATGTCTAGGATAACTGCCTTCTGAATCTGGCCCTTGACACAACCGTTTAGGTATTGTACTCATTATTACAATCTACTTTTACTAAGAGTTCAACATTGAAATCATAAAGAAAAAAAACAAAAAAAAAATTACATATATTTTTTAAATCAAAAAATTATTTTCTCGCAATGTGACTCCAGCCTGAAGTCAGCAACTCATCGAAAATAAACAGGGATCACAGGAGTTTTTAGGATGGATTCTTTCGCATGGACAGTCCTTTGTCAGAGGGCCCGTGTTTTCGACCTCGTGGAAATTAAGTTCATTGTGTGTGTAAACTCGCACGTGGAAAACCAGCTTCATTGAACTGTAGGAGAAGCGTTAACGTGTAAAAATAGGCTAAATATACCTATTACTTATACTGAAATATTCAAAAATGTTTTGGTATTATTTTGTTGAGTTCTAAGACTGGCCATCAGAGTGGCTGTCGGAGTGACAACACAATAGTATCTAAGCCTTTTGATAGCCTTAAAGCGTAAGCGCCTGAATTATTCCAAGAAATCAAATAACTTGGAAAATTTATAAAGTTTTCCATATGAAATACGAGTATTAGCGCAAATAAAACATATTAGTGAAATCGGTAAATGAAAAAATTGCTTGAAAAGTTGAAAACATTTTTCAAATAATCTTTTCTTTTTTACAATGTAGTTTAAGTATAAAAGAAAAGAGTAAATACCAAACTGATTTTCTATTTTTACACGTTAAGTTTACAAAGGTACATAAGCCTTTTCGTAAGTAGATATTTCAAACAACAAAGCAGATATTTCAAAAAACAAACAAATATAGTTTTTTTATAAACTTATCGAAGTTGGATTGGGGCCTGATAGCGCGTTAAGTTAGAATTTACTTTACTAGTAAACAAGGTCAAACTTTGCGGTCACATCGGATACGTCTAACAAGCTGTCAAACGAAACGACTGTACAAGAGAGAGTAAGAGTGATTTTTCTCGGCTATTTGTTTCACCGGACAACGGACCGTTTTTTTTTCACCGGATTCGCACGGACCCGGGTCCGGACGCATCGGACATCCATCCGGAAAATAATGTAGGCATTTCTTTATTGACGGTCCGTTGTCCGATAAAAACCGGCCGTGAATACGCGCTCTTATTGTTACATACAAACATTTACGTATGAATATCTTCCATGTAAGAGGTAGATGATCGACATTCTCTCTTAGGCGTTGTATCTATAAGTGTTCAAAAAATTAAGATGATTATCATCTTACTCACACTTTTCAACACTATTTTGTGAATTAAATGTTGTGCTGAATAGAGAGTAATGCGTCAAAACAGAGATAATCTTGACACTCTGACTTACACAAGACTTGGATCATCTTATAATTATTGAAAAAGTGTTCATTATTTTCTAGTATTTCGAAATATTAGCTGGATTGATTCCTATCCGCACAGTGGCCATTTTATCTGCAGCTGTGAAGTATTAAAATTCCGGTATTGTACGGCTGGGTTCATAGCTTCAATCATAATAGAGTGAAAAAATTAAAAGTTTTGAAAAAAAGGCTATATTTTGATGATTTTGTTATTAAACTTCTACTTAGCTCTACAATATTGTCATCTGCATATTCACTATTTACGTTTATTCCCACTGTTACTACCAATCTTATTACTGGTAGTAAAAACGATAAATAAACTACCGTTCTTACTAATGCAGTTGAAAGTTGATAGAACAGCAAAAATAAATAACCCGTGGTACTACCGTAAAACTAAAGTAACACAAACAAACACAATACGACGGATATTGTGATACCACTTCCACGGGTTTAATTTTCTTCTCGTAGTAGGATATTCAGTTCTAGTTCAAAATATTATTAAAGTGCCTGATTAGTAAAACCAAAATTATATTTTATTTACATTATTAACTTAACAGATGACTTAAATTTCCTCTAGCTTAGTTGATTGAATCAGGGATCCCTCTAGCTTGATTTCTGTTCAACAAAGTTTTAGATAGGAAATAAACTTATTTAGGTAGAGACAAACATACTTTGTATCCATCCTAAGCACAGATCACAGACCAGAAATCTGTGCTCCTAAGTTACAAACTATTCATCTATGGTTACAACTTTTGCGATCATCATAAGCAAGTCTTGTTGTTAAGTACGAAAGTTGTGTAGGCAGAATTTCAAACGTTCAAGATAGTAAAGTTTTGGATTTCCAAGACATTCAATCGTAAATGTCATTTATTTATATTTTTAGATCAGATTATTTTATTTTCTACGCTAAAACTAGCACTAGAAAATGTTACGCTTCTCGAGAAATCTTATATTTCTCCAAAAATGACACCACCTGTTGATCCTGTTACTTACTTACTGTTGATTTATAAAAAACGGATGGGTCATTTTCAATAAAAGTAAAATGAAACCGTTAATCCCCGTAACTCTACTGCTTGGCTCAACTAGTAGTGCTAAACGAAATTTCTCTCTACTTTGGCACTACCAATTTTCTATAGCTGCTTAGTCTATACAATATAACTACCCGTGAACTTGGTCATTACACGGGCCTTACTGAATTTTGGATGACAAATTTGTAACTTAAATTAACCACCTTGGAAGTTCGAAACAAAAAGAAATTGAAATCGATAAATTGAACAAACAAAAACATGCAGACCATTGAATCAAGTAATCAATACATAATATCTCCTCCTGTTTTAAAACCACGTAAAAATAGGCTATATTTTTTCTACCCAGGTCAAACCAAGACATTCAACTAGTATATTTTATGCATATTCTTTCATCTCAATAAAAGTAATCCCAATGAAAAGTAACGCTTCTGTAAACGCGAGTTATTCTATTGTTGTACGGAACAAGGAAACTCGACTGATTAAAACTTCATTGAGAGTCGCGGAATGTTTCTTATGAGGGATCGTCTATTAATTACGTGAAACTCGAAAAAGGAGAAGGGGTCCAGAAAAATTACAGAATAGCTTTTTAGTGATATTTTGTGATATTACGGACCCTGGAAGATTGTGAAACTAATGGAGTGAGAAATATTGTGACAACTAAATAATTGGATAAGAGCTAAATAAATAAATAATTAATCGTTTCACGCTCTAAGCTCCCGGACTAAGATTCCTTATATCAGCGGTGCCATTAAGCACACACACAGAGTTAAAGAGAACTAACACTCACACCCAGGATATACCTAGATGGTCTATTTTTAGGTCTAAAACAAACCGCTGTCCAACATTACATACAATTACATAAATGGAGTCTTCATATGTAGCCACTGTCCTAGGATATTCACCGCTAAAATTTGGTACATCAGCCATGTGAGGACCCATCAGTAACAATACCCATGTACAGAAAATGGTCGCCGTAGCCGAAATCGGCGTGGAAGACATCATCATCATATCTAGATTTATTTAAGTTCTTCATCTAGATAGATAATACTTATCGACATAAAAAATATCTAATCATTAGGACAGACATTTGTCATTCTCACGTGTATCCTATTAGTACACGATAATATGACTAATAGACGACCCTTAATCAACGCGAAGTCGTCAGAACAAAACTTTACAATTAACTAAAACTTCGTAATATTAATGTTGTTGTTGGATTGTTAATGTTCTCGGCGCTGTTGAAAGTATTTTATGGATCTAAGGAAAATGGGTTACTTTATATCGAACATCGAGAAAATATTGGTATATATTTGATAAAATTTACTTTCCGGGAGAAAACTCTTTTAACCCCGAAAATCGGAACAAAATCAGTAACTTTGGTGTCAATCGCTGAAGTAAGAAATATTGCACGCGCATACGTTTTATTTTTTACAGAAAAGTTTTTAGTTTCTTTATACTTTTCAGCCTAGTTTTTGCGTAAAATATGGCTTTTAGAGGCTTATTACTATAAAGTCATTTAAAATCTTTATAAACTAAGACGTTTAAGCCAGCGACAAGTTCTGATTACTTGACATAAAATCACTCAAATCGGATAACATTTTAGAAGTAGATAACAGATTATTGTTTTTGTGAGGGTAAGTCCGCGCTTAATTAATTAATCATATGTAGCAGTCACCAATTTTTTTTAGGGTTCCGTACCTCAAAAGCAAAAAACGGAACCCTTATAGGATCACTTTGTTTTCCGTCTATCCGCCTGTCCGTCTGTCCATCTGTGTGTATGTCAAGACTCTTTATCTCGGAAACGCGTAAAGATATCGAGTTGAAATTAAAACTGTATACGTATATCAATGATTTCTTCCAGTTGTGTAAAAGAAAAACTTCTCAGTTATCATATAAAGAAGTTAGAGCCGTTTATGTCGTAAAAAAACGCATATTAAAAAATATGGGTTTAAAATTCAAAATCGTATCATGTAAGGTATCATATTAAAGAGCTTCATTAGCACATGCTAAAACTGGTTTTTAATTATTTTAACAATTTCCGATGAATAAAGAGAAAAGTAAAAAAAAACCTTTTGTTGATGATGATGATGAGTATAGAGATTTTAACAACGTACTTCCCAATTTTGTGAAATTTTCTGGATTTGTACGGAACCCTCGGTGTGCGAGCCTGACTTGCACTTGTCCGGTTTTTTATTCATGTTATGATTTATTTTAAAATTGCTTAGTTTTAAGTTCTTTTATGCAAAATATAATATCCATGGGCCTAAACATAATAATAATCAAGTGTAACAAGCTCATACTTGAGATACGGAGTGGAAGATATGGCTCAATCACCCTTCAAGGCTAGGCATAGCGTACAACAATAGGCTATTAAATGCTGTTATAGTACATTTTTGTAGTATGTTTATCGTATATTATTTTATAATAAGTAACGTAAAACCGTTACATATATTAATATTGTATAGGTATATCTTTGCGAGTTTTGCGACACTGAATGTTAGTGCTGGCCTTTATTTTGTCTGATTTCCTTTAAATACACTACTTTATTTTAAACTTTAAAATCTGTGACAAAAATAAACTGTTTGTATTTTAATAGTTATTTTACTTTAGTTATCTCAATTTCTGTATTATACAACTCGTGTTTGTAGAAGGGTTTTTTCCGAGGTATTTTCAGAGCATTTTCTTTATTTCCAGTCCCAAGTAATAGAAACAAAACACCCGCCGCGTAATTATCATCAAAAGAGCACATTACACTGTCCGCAGCCGTTCCATTGTTACACTAGGTTGTAATCGTTGCATTGGTCCCGTTTCGCCCTAAAATAAGAGATTTTTTTCGAGCCCCGGACCGTGTAATAAGCCTAAAAGGGTCCTTTGATTCCACTCCCTTTTAAATGTGGTCCTCTGTTCACCTTTTGTGAAGGACTAACGATCTAAAAATGTCAAATCTCGGATACCGCTTTGACCATTCACGGAGATAGATATTCACAAAGGTATTAAGATTTGTCTTTGTTTTTCTCAGTCATTTTTTACCTCGAGGGCTTCTCCTTTGATGTAGAAAATAGTTTGCGATCTGGTTTATTCGCGAAGAAAAGGTGAGGTTTCGCAAACTTTGAGGTTCAAAGTGAGATTAGGACGGCTTTGTTGGAATAATAATTTTAATGCTCTTTCCGGTTGTCTGAGTTTCGGTGACCACTTTATTTTTACTTATTTTTACGTAAAATATTATTGCAAAAACATTGGTCATCCAATTATTTCAATAGGTACCTAGACGTCTCATAAGATAAATCTATCCATAAAAAACCGGACAAGTGAGAGTCAGGCTCGCACATCGAGGATTCCGTACAAACACGTTGTTAAAATAATTAATAACCTGTTTTAGCATGTGCTAATGAAGTTCTTTTATATGATACCTTACATGATACGATTTACTCACTTTGAATTTTGAATCCATATTTTGAGAATTTTGAGGCCCTATTTGTTTGTGATTTAAATAAAAATGTAAGGTTTTCAGATTTATTCCTATGTGTGTACTCGGAGACAATGTTTTTCGCGAAATTTCATAGTTCTATGTCAACGGGAAGTACCCTGTAGGTTTTGATTTTTGTGAGTGCGAAATATGCGGTTTTTTACGACATAAACGGCTCTAACTTTTTGAAACGATAGTTATCGTTTTAAAAAAGTTAGAGTCTCAGTTGAGAAGTTTTTCTTTT
This sequence comes from Hypomecis punctinalis, assembly GCA_949316475.1. Lineage (NCBI taxonomy): Eukaryota > Metazoa > Arthropoda > Insecta > Lepidoptera > Geometridae > Hypomecis > Hypomecis punctinalis. Next base: position 11,242,005 of record OX438802.1, read on the forward strand.
ACACAACTGCAAGAGACTATAGATATACGTATACAGTTTAAATTTCAACTCGATATCTCTACGCGTTCCCGAGATAAAGAGTCTTGACATACACACAGACGGAGAGACGGACAGACGGACAACAAAGTGATCCTATAAGGGTTCCGTTTTTTCCCTTTGAGGTACGGAACCCTAAAAAAATAAAAAAAAATAATCTAGAGTTAATTATTAGATTTCTTTAACACAGTGTTTCGCATGTATGCTATAAATGAAAGAATTTATCAAATCTAGTTGAAAAATGAAAACAAAAATAAGATCTCATGTACATAGAAAAATCTATATTTAATAAATTTAAGATTTTACTAACTAAAATTGAAATACATACTAGGTACATTGCTTTTCATAATATGAGTGGCTTAATTGGCCAATTACTTAATAGACACGCGCACACTCTGCAGTAAAAAAACGCAATTCTTGAGATGTAATTCGCAAAACACTCTTTATATCCCGCATTACAGGCAGTAAATCAAATCAAATCAAATATCAAATAGAACTATAAAGCAGAGTACTCACAAGCTGAAACTGTCTGTACCTACTCGTATATTTTCTATAGGTAAGATTGTTATTTTTAATTCTTGTTTAATAAGTTTTTTATGAGAAATTTTTAAATGCATAATTATTTAAATAGTCTACTCGTTTTTACCACGAGTTGATCTGAATTGGCTTGGAATTGGCTCGAATATTCTAATTATCACGATGAATTGCCGCTAAAATATTTGTATGGTAACCGAGATCGATATCTACCTGAAAAAATCGCGTTATCGTAAAGAGTGTGGCCCGCTTACTAAACCTCTCATAACGCATGATTGCTCTTTAGTCGGGCTAGGATGCGCGCCACGCAATATTTCTTTCGACGTGTCAGAACGAGACAGAGTTATGACGAAATATATACCTGTCACTTTTTCACACGTCACAATGAGTTCTTTTCGTGGCATTTCGTGGTGGCATGCTTGTTCTATTTATTGGTGGTATAATCCGCGCCACACATTTCGGTGGATGGGAAGTAGTTAGGCGCAGAACGCTGCACAAAAAACAAAATATAGGTACGCGCGGGAGCTAGAGAGACACGAGACGCCGGGACACAATCGCCCACCAATCTCATGCCTCCCGCGCGCTCCCTACGCCACTTGCATCGGCATTGTACACACATGCACAACAATTAGCGAATAGCAGCGAAATGTCATCTGCGGCTAACTTTTCATCCGCCGACTTGTGTGGCGCGGATTATAGAAAATTTGTCGATGACTAGGGCATAACAGTAACAGTAAGATTGCATGTGTGCCGACCGAGCCTTACACGCCGCGTTTACCGGCTATAAATTAAATAGGTGTCAGTAATGATGCGAGCGGCGCGAGCGCGCGTCTTGGCGCGAAACGACACGCCTCATTTATTTTTAAACTGCCCATCCGTCGAAGTGGTACTGTAAGAACAAAAAGTCATTGCATCTTCGAGACAAATTGGTTCATTGAGAACTTTATTATGTAATAAATAAAGTTCTATAGGATGAGAAAAACCATACATTTGCTAAGGCTACTGTAATGCAACATTGTGATATTACTTTCCAATACATTTTTATGCATTAAAAATTGTAACAATATTTTCAAATAAGTATTTTTTTATAAAAATTATTATGATTCTCTAAATTATTAATGATTATTTTTACTTGATACCCAGACCCAATAAAAATCCACGACAAACTGCCTTAATTTTGCAATAGATCTGATACTTAATATTGATTGGCATTATTTTTATATAGCCTTTGAAAATCCTAATATAAATACTTAAGTATTACATTAACAATGTCTACTATAGTACTCGTTCCAACCCGTTGTTTCATACGAAAAGTTCATTGAGTCCTGACAAAATATATAGGAGAGCATTTTTTATTTTTAGGTATAGAAAACAGTGTGATTTGTTGGTTGGTCCCATAGCAAAAAATTTTTAAAATAATATGTAGGTATAATCTGCAAAAATCCCTGCACTTCACTAATAAAAAACACTTTATGCTTTGTAGTTTTGCTACCAGTTTGATTGTCACTTTATGAATTATTTAAAATTTTTGTTAATGGTCACCCTAGAGATCAATAAATCAATAAATAGGTGGGGGCCAAAATTCTGTCTGCCTCAACAATTGGCATGACATAGATTAATAACGATTGCCAATAAGATCGCGACCATACTTTTCTCATGCAGCAATTCACTAATTAATTTATTGTGTTGGTCATTATAACTGGTTGTTTCTTCATTACACAGTTAATTAATTAATATAATGTGGTTTAATAAAATTAATCATCTAACTGTATCATGGTTCAGGTCTTAGAGCAAATAAAAAAATCAAGAGAGAATGTTGAGAACAAACAAGCGAAGCCAACCAAAACTACGTCTCGCCGTGTACAGACAATTACACACACATCAACGTACAAGGAAACTACGCCTTGGCTTGTCAGTCGAACTATGGCGGCGCAACACCGACGCACTCACACATGTATAAAAAACCGGCTTCACTTGACTGTTCAACGACGTTTCCTCTTGATTTTTTTATTTGCTCTGAGGGTTCGGGTATGGTTAGGTTAGGGGAAAAAAATCGTAACTCCGTTATACATAGAGCAAAACTCTACATCTGTCCAATATTATTCACTTAGACACTCTAAAATCTGTATTACATAATTTCAGAAGAGATTTTAGAGTTTTGATTTACGTGGAAATGGAAACATGGAACATTCGAAAATGTTCTATTTAATAGGAAATAGGAAAGGACACGGCTCAAAGCGCACAACTACTTTGTGACATTGTACTCTCTCAATAGACATACGAGTGTCAGACAGTGTACGACTGTCGAGCACAGTCAGTACAGTCGTGCAGAAACGCTCACGCACCGATCAGGAATTTATATTGGAGTTGGAATTGAGTCCGTGTTGGCCCCATCGAGCGTTTACTCTTTAGCTTTGGTAGCATTGTTTGAAAGATTGAAAGGATTTAAATCTGTATAGACTAAATGTGTCATGTTTTTGAGCTTTGAAATTTCATTTTACGTCGACCTCTTGAAATTTTCAAATCACAAACGACTACCTACCAATAGTTTTATATTCTTTAATATAAATACATCTTCTTTCGTCATCATCTAATTTTAAGGTTCTTTACGGAGCCTACTTAGGAAAGTACTAACCTGTTATCAGGCGGTAATACCTGGTTACATAGTAACCGTGACAAGTGAAACAAAATAAAATGACAACAAAAAACCACCACAGCTTCTACACATGGACACATCTGGACTGTTGTCTAATGAAGGAAGGCAAGGAAAAGAGATAAACATTTCTGACTTATTATTTCCTTGATCAGACACGTGATCCACGGGTCATATGTAGAGTCCTTATTATAGCTATAAACACGCAGAAATATATCTATACCTAAGCTGAATCATACAACTTAGCGGTTGTGGTGTTAGCTATAAGCTGCGGATAACCCAATCCTGACTGGGCACTGCCCAAAGACAAAAATCCGTAAAACGTCATGTTTTTCGTCGCACAGTTAGGCGTAACTGTTACTGATACAAACTTGGAAAAAACACAGAGCACACGATAATAGTTTACAAGAGAGACTTTTACAATAATATTGCAAAAAAAATATCTGGTACATTAAAAAAAACCGGACAAGTGCGAGTCAGGCTCGCACTTCGAGAGTTCCGTACAGATACATTGTTAAAATAATTAAAAACCTGTTTTAGCATGTGCTAATGAAGTTCTTTTATGTGACACCTTTCATGATACGATTTACTCACTTTGAATTTTGAGCCCATATTTTGTGAATTTTGAGGTCCTATTTTTTGTGATGTAAATAAAAATGTACTTACAGTTTTCAGATTTATTCCTATATGTGTACTCTGCGACAATGCTTCTTGCCAAATTTCATAGTTCTATGTCAACGGGAAGTACCCTGTAGGTTTTGATTTTTGTGAGTGTCGAAATATTCCGTTTTTTACGACATAAACGACTCTAACTTTTTTAAACGACAACAGAGAAGTTTTTCTTTTACACAACAGCAAGAGTTCATCAATATACGTATACAGTTTAAATTTCAACTCGATATCTTTACGCGTTCCCGAGATAAAGAGTCTTGACATACACACAGACGGACAGACGGACAACAAAGTGATCCTATAAGGGTTAAGTTTTTTCCTTTTGAGGTACGGAACCCTCAAAATCACAAAAAAATCTTTAGAATAAAATCTTTCGTTTCGTAATTCTCAATATTTAGATCAATAACTACTATATTTTTTGTGATCATAAAATAGGAAATTTACTAAACTAAAGACATATCTATATATTTTATTGCAAACACGGCTTCATTTCTTTTTAAACGAACTAAAACTGCGAAAAACACGCGATTTTAGACTCTATTTGTACACTGCAATACATTATTGTAACGTCTTTCTTAACAGATGCGTGTAGCTAACATCATAGCTGTTAATTTGTATGATTCAGCCTATATACTTACTTATAAGCATCTACACAGGTAACTGTGAAAATGTTCCCTCAATTCCCTCAAAGTGCATGCATAAATTACGATCAAATCCGTCCCGCGAGGCTCGGCAAATCACATCCCTTATCTAATTAGCGGTAAGTGATCATCCATCAACCCACTGCGACGACGCGAGCTCTGTATCCAACACTCAACCAATTTGTCACCATGTACTGAACATGACTTGAGACTTGTAGTCTGTTCGCGGAATGTAGGTCATAGCCATGCTGATAAACCTAATATATTGCGTTATTGACATTTACATACATTATGGCCTTCTTTATTATGCTACCGGGTATGCCCTAGTTGCTAGACGCACTTTGGAGCTAAATAGGTATTGTATGTCCATCGGCGATTTATAATTTTTACTAGGTATTCTAATTTCACCATTCCAGAAAATCTTTTGCACTTTATCTCTGATGGATGTCAATAACGCTGACATCTACATATATTATGGCCTATTTTATCTAGCTACTGCGTATGTCATTACGAGTATTGCTATATGCACTTTGGAGCCATATTTGTATAGTATGTCCATTGACTATGCTATTTATAATTTTTACTATTGTAATTTTACGATTCCAGAAAAATTTGATGCACTTAATCTTTACAAATATAATTTTACCTTTTCCAAATCTGCCTTCAAACCCAAAATGGTACATTATTAGCTATGTGTAATAACGGAAATTAATCATATTTTGGTAACTACTTAGTTTTCACCAAGCCCTAATTTTACTCATATTATATTTTATTTTTGAAAGCTACAAATCGTATTGTCATATGGCATTAATTTTCTGCATAAAATACCTAGATTTATTCGTAAAACAATGTGTTCTTACTGCTCAAAAGTTATAATAAGAATTTTTATTGACTTTATAACTGCGTGTGTTACATTAGGCACGTCAAATTTACAATCAAAAGATAATCATAATTATATATGTATAAATCTTAGTCTGACAAAAATAATATAAACTATAGTGAAAATATAATCCAAAACTGATACTATAAACTAATAATGTCAATGTTAAAAATACGAAATTTACAAAAAAATATATAAAAGTTTAACGTATGACAAGAAAATAAATGTCAGTGTCAATTAATAATAAAAACGATCAGTCAATTTAAATGAAAACAAATTGCATATAATAAAATAATGCAACTACACACAAGAGCACGATTCTCTCACGTTACATATTTGCCCAACTTTTTGCGGGAACTAGACAATAGTTCGTGTGTCTGTTTCGTGCCGTCAGGAAATTCTGTTTTTCTGCCCCGAGCTCGTTCCGGTATGCAAAATATGTACGCGGAGCTTCCCACTGTTTTATTTCTATTATTTATTTTTTTATTTAATCATACAGGAAATAAACTAATTCATTTTCAGAATTTAAGTCCACTAAAGAACTTTTTGGTTTATGTCGGCCTGTAACATCGCTCGCTACTTATTAATTAACCATATAACTTACAATAATAACAAGTGCGCAGAAATAAAATAAAATCTATTTAATTAAATCAGTACAGGACAAGTACCTAGTCCAATTAGGTAGGTGCGACTTCAAGAAAGAGGTCAACCGCCGAATCCAACTCGGTTGGGCAACGTTCGAAAAATTGCGTAACATCTTCTCGTCCGACATACCTCAGTGCCTCAAGTCGAAAGTTTTCGACCAGTGTGTGTTGCCAGTGATGACTTATGGCACAGAATCATGGTCTCTTACTTTGAGCTTTATTAGTAAGCTCCAAGTAGCCCAACGAGCTAAGGAGAGGGCTATGCTCAGAGTCTCCTTGTGAGATCGAATCTGAAATGAGGATATCCTTAGAAGAACCAAACTTACCGACATAGCCCAGCGGATTGGCAAGTTGAAATGGCAGTGAGCGGGGCACATAGCACGGAGGACTGATGACCGGCTGTATCGAAAAGTTCTCGATTGGAGACCACGTACCGAAAAGCGCAGAATAGGACTGTTGGATCGCGCTGAATGCAAGCCGCTGTCAACCGGTCTTACTGGAGATCTAAAAGGGAGACCTAAATCCAGCAGTGAACATCTTATGGCTAAAACGTCGACAACGATTCCCTCAGTATATAATTAGTTACATAGATACTATGAAGAAACAGCCGCTCATTCGTACGTTGTTTTTTAACTTGGCATAAAACTCTGCCTTCGTCATGTTTTCATTCATAATTACTGTGGAAACTGAACCAAACAATTATCGAAATCACAAATGTATTCAGCGCATTGAATACGTCACTGAATGGGCTTTTAAAATATTATGTTACATTGAAAATTGAATAGATAATTTCTGTGCCGCAGGAAACAATTTATTTTTATGTCATCGTGTAGGACACGATGATAGATATGTCAAATATAACGCGTCTCAGATTTTAAATATATAAGTAGAGTTTTGATAAGGTGGTGGAAATGAAAATAAAACATTCTTAACTATTGCTATTTGTATCTAACATGATTCATAGATATTTTAATTTTACTTCTTAGCGTTCAGCTCTTTAGCGGATGTAGCCGCTTCCGTGTGATATTTCGTTTTTTATGATATCCCATAGGAGGAACCTTTTATTTAAAAGTGGTCTATGACACTTTTCCACCATGTCTATATCCATGTAATCCACATTCAAGTCGTTCCCTTTCTCTGTTGCTGCGTGAAACTGCAACAAACAAACACGTTTACATATTTTTAATATTAGTAAAGATTATTGTTTAGAGTCTAAAAACATAGGTACTGTACTGTACTGTACCAGCCTTTTTAATAGTCCACTGCAGGACGTAGACCTACCCACGTAGGGTGATTGGGCCATATCCACCACGCTGGCCCAGTGCGGGTTGGTGGATTCACATACGCCATCGAATTTCTTCTACGGACGTATGCAGGTTGCCTCAAAATGTTTTCCTTCACTGAAAAGCTAGTGGTGTAAAATTCCGTACATAAATTCCAAGGAATTCATTGGTACGGGTCCGGGATTTGAACCCACGACCTCACGAATGCAAAGCGGGTGAAAAACATAGGTAAGAAACAATATTTATAAGATTAACTAATATAAAATATCTAAATAATCACATAAATTTCACATTAAAGGAAATAATTTTGCAAATATGCATGCAGAGAGTAAATAATAAACTAAAACTTTAGTTGATTCAACTTTATTCGCCGTAATGCAAAAATTCTAAATTCAACTTACCTACCTATGTTAAAATGATATACCTACTATTAAATGATATGAAAGTGAAATGGCAAAAGAAATTATCCTCTGCCCCTCCATCTAGTGGAGTAAGAGTAAGAAAACAACGAAGATAAAAAGTTCCGTAAAAAAGGCTCAGGTTAGGTCACACGTGCCTAGAGTTTAGTTTTAAAGTTCTACGAACGAGTTTATTTTAAAACTTAAAGTGGATATAGCAATAATAAAAGTAGTTAAATCCACGCCCCTCGTAGACCTGCCAATACTTCCACCCATTACTCAACATCGAACCGCGAGCCGATGCGTGTCTGCAAAAATAACCGCGTGTTGATGGACGACTGACGAGGAATCCGCGCACCTCGTTACGTGACCGAATGCTAACATGCTATACAATAGACACATGCTACAACTACAACGCCGATTGCTTGGGGCTATATTTGGCTTGTTTGTGACGAACTTTGTTAGAATGTGGTGCTTTTAGTAACTTCTATTAATAATAATAAATATTTTGGGACATTTTAAACTAAGCAAAGCTTGCGATATGGCTGCCAGAGACTGATATACTACATATACTTATTTTTAAATACATACTTATATAGATAGTAACTAAATAACACCCAGACACAGAGCAAACACTTATGTTCATCACATAAATATTTACCCTGGGTGGAAATCGAACCCACGCCTCGAATCTTTGACCCAGAAGCTAGGGTCACTAACCACTGAGCCACCGAGGCAGCCGCAGTTTATTGCAGTAAATGTATGTGCACACTAGACTGTAAAATAAATGCGTGTTGATGGACAATTGACGAAGAATCCGCGAACCACGTTACGTGACCGAATGCTAACATGCTATAAAATAGACACTACAACTACAGCGCCGATTGCATCGGGCTATATTTGGCTTGTTTGTTGCGAACTTTGGTAGAATATGGTGTTTTTAGTAACTTTTATTGCAGTTTTTACCTAAATGTATGTAATATCTAACTCAAACTCAAATCATTTATTGCAATATATGAAACTTATCTATAAGTCCACTAGACTGTAAAATAACCGCGTGCGTGTTGATGGACGATTGACGAGGAATCCGCGCACCACGTTACGTGACCGAGTGCTAACATGCTATACAGTAGGTACATACATGCTGCTACAACTACAGCACCAATTGCTTCGGGATATATTTTGCTTGTTTACGGTGGTCTTCGGTAAAATGTAGGTAGGTATTTAGGTAATTATTATTACATGTGAAGTAGTCTGTAAAATAACTGCGTGTAATTGACGAATAATGATGAAATAATTTAGTAGACTTAGTAATTTTTAGAACCATATCTATTATATAAACTTTCAGACAAAAATCAATCCTTACTAGACGTAAAGAAATACAGACAGAATTAACCTTCATAATACCTCTACTTCGTCGAAGGTTAAAAATTGGATTTCATTTTTTGAATGTAAATTTTTCTTCATGTTAAATCCAACCATAAATACAAAAATATTGTTGTAGAATTTCCTACGCAAATTATATTTATCCATAATTCTGTTTGAGCGCTCCCGGAGTGGCATCACCTATCGCATCGAACCGCAATTCACCGCGTGGCTTCTCGCTGTCGTCTGTGTGCCGTTCCAATAGCACTCACGTGTGACTGCGTTGAGGTCTGAACTCACTAGCCCAACTAATCTCATACTGTTGTGTAACGGCCAACGGCTTAGAATTATAATCTACTATAGTCTATAGTTTACAAAAATAAAATTGTATTTTGACCTTAAAACGGGATGGAGGCAGATAGCGTCGGAAATGAGAGAAATAAGATGGATGCGGATGATTAATAATGATGTGATCGCGACAATTTGCGATAAGACTATTCAGTTTAACCATTGAATTTTTGCGTATCATTTTGAAAATGAAATGAACTTATTTTTTTAGTACAATACTTTGTGGTGGGTTCGAAATCTCATAGTATAATAGTCGTTGCGTCAACTTGCGTCTTCAATGTACCGCGAATATGATCGGGTTCTAATAGTTTTCTATCTTGTTTACGTTTGACCAGAATCTTGTCTGAAAATGAAGTGATGAAGTGGTTGAAGATGAAACACGCATAGTTTTAAAAGATAGGTACCGACTGATGATGGGTCTAAGCAAGTTTTATCTAGGGTCTAAAATGATTTTTATTATCAAATTATTATAACTTTAGACTCTTAAGTATAATGTTGTTTTAGCATTCATGCAGGATGTGAATCGTCAGGAATGTCGCACAAATAGTGAGCCCGATTACAGAGGCGCCAGCGTAACTATATTAACTAAATAGCATAGTTCTGTTTCTTTTTCACTTTAGGCATTCGATAGAGAGAACGCTTTTTACGCTGCTATTTAATTTACGCTGGCGCCTCTGTAATCGGGCTTAATATTCTGCTAGAAAAATAAACAATCTTTTGTAAAACCAATTTGTATAAAATAGATAAGTTATGAGTCAGTTAAGCTACTATTAAATAAATAAATATTAGGGGATATCTTACACACGGTCTCTGACCTGAAACTAAGCAAGGCCTGTGATATGGTTGCCAGAGACTGATTTACTATATATACATATTTTTAAATACATACTTATATAGATAGTACCTAAATAACACCCAGACACAGAGCAAACATCTATGTTCATCACATAAATGTTTGCCCTGCGAGGGGATCGAACCCACGCCTCTTTGGTCCGGAAGTCAGGGTTACTAACCACTGAGCCACCGAGGCAGTCTACTTGTAAAATCTTACAATATGTACCAAAATATTATCAAGGTTAGCGTTTTAAGATATTTTATAGTTTATTTAATAAACGAGTAGGATACGGTGAGTTCGCGCCACCGATCGTGTTTACCGATACGTCGGGGTGTTTACGAATAATTCGAACATATTCGAATTGTTTGCGAATGATCGAGTCGCGTAAATAATAGATATCGATTCGTTCGGCGCGTCGACGAACCGCACATATTTTAATGTCGAATTAGCTCCTAATAGGGTTAATATGTTTGATAGTTTATTAATTAGCCCATTTTCTGGCTTTGTTTACGGATAGTGTTGTTACACAATGGCGTTATATTATGTAGTCGGTAGGAATTGCTTTTGCAGCTCACAGTACCAGTATACGTTTTCAAATTAAGTCACCTAATTAGAAAAATATGTTATATAGCGACGAAGCTAGAAATATCTACGTGTATAGTTAGAAATAGTACCTACTTTGATCTTCATGGCATTGGAAAGGAGAGTCAAAAGTACTGTTGAAGAACAAATATATTAATTATCCGAACTATTCTATGCTTAATTGTGCTTAGCGCAAATTGTATTTAAATTGTATTTTTAATTGTATAAAATTCATCATTTGAATATATATTTACTATACTATACCTGTTTACTTCTGATTTTATTACATTTATACTTGACACTAGCTGCGCCCCGCAGTGTTACCCGCGTTAGCCCGAAATAAAAAGTAGCCTATGTGTTAATCCAAGATCTAAGTTTGGATGAAATTCGATACGAAGGTATCGTATCGAATTTCATCCAAATCGGTTCATCAGTTTGTGCGTGAAAGAGAAGGTAACAAACATTCATACATACTTACACACTTTCGAGTTTATAATATACTAGCTGCCCGCCCCGGCTTTGCCCGGATATGATTGGCAAAAGGCAGACATTATAAGTATTGTGCATTTATATACCTACCACGTAATGTTGCTAAAGGTCATACACATGAACACCAACCAGATCTTCGATTCATGTGAAGACCTTCTCTATACTTGCAAAGTTGCCAATACATTGTCTACATTCGAGAACTTTAACGATCATTCGTTTTACGAACTATGTGTGTAACTACACATACCTATTCACTATCACTACAACATAAATCATAAATCGTCTGTATGTCGGTTCGCCTAACTAAGGTTTTCCAAATCTGTAGGTCCTACTACATAAATCGTCGCTTAAATAGAGGTGGTATATCCGTATATAGCCGTGGTAATCTAGTAGTAGTAACATCTATCTTATAATCCTGAAGTGGTAGTTTCAAATCCTGATCCCATATCAATGAGTTTCTTTGGAACTTATCTACGCAATTTCACACCACTGGCTTTCCCGTGGAGGAACATATCGTGTGGCAATCTGCATCCTTACGTCTGTAGAAGAAACTGGATGACATATAGGAATCCACCAACCCGCACTGGGTCAGCGTGGTGGATATTATTTTGAAAAGGATTAATACCAAGATATAAATTAAGAGCCCTTTATTGCAGTGGCATTTCTATGTAATTTTTCAAATAAAAGAATACTTATTGTGGCTTAACTATAACAGTTAGACATATGTCACTAATTTTTTTGTACTTAAATGATTCGATAGTTTTCGCAGCGTACGCGATGCAAAGAATATTTTAGGTAATTTTTTACACCTTGGGATACATTATGGGAGTTATAGTAAGGATCTCTATTTTTTTAGGGTTCCGTACCTCAAACGCCAAAAAAAGAACCCTTATAGGATCACTTTGTTGTCCGTCTGTACGCCTGTCCGTCTGTCTGTCTGTCTGTCTGTCCGTCTGTGTATGTCAAGACTCTTTATCTCGGGAACGCGTAAAAATATCGAGTTGAAATTTAAACGTATATACGTATATCTATGGTCTGTTGCATTTGTGTAAAAAAAACTTCTCAGTTATCTTTTAAAAAAGTTAGAGCCGTTTATGTCGTAAAAAACCGCATATTTAGCACTCACAAAAATCAAAACCTACAGGGTACTTCCCGTTGACATAGAACTATGAAATTTGGTGAGAAGCATTGTCTCAGAGTACACATAAAGGAATAAGTCTGAAAACTGTACATTTTTAGTTAAATCACTAAAAATAGGGCCTATGCATATAAAACTGTACATTTTAGTTAAATCACTAAAAATAGGGCCTATCACATAAAATATGGGCTTAAAAATTCAAAGTGAGTAAATCGTATCATGTAAGATATCATATATATTAACTTTATTAGCACATCCTAAACAGGTAATTATTTTAATAACGTGTTTGTACGGAACCCTCGATGTGCGAGCCTGACTCGCACTTGTTTCAGTTTTTGAAACAAACTCGGTTCAGAATTTTTGAGCCTATTCGATGCAAACAAACAATCAAATATTTCCTCTTTATAATATTGGTATAGATTCGATTCGAGGTATAGATCGATAAACACGTCCGATACCTGCTAATCATAAAGTCCTGGGGAGAAGCGCGGCCTCCGACGCGTTATTTGTAGGCACGCGCCGCCGGCCGGCCGGTAGGTACCTCCGCACCGCTATGTCCCTGCATTTTAAATCTGTAATATCTTCGGAAATATTAATTTAAATTACATGCTGTAAAGGACCATATTGATTTATATTGAATGGACAATGTATTGAAGGTACTTAATTGGATAAGGATTAATGTTGTGTTGCTTAAAATAACCTCCTAAATAATCCATTTTTTTTCGTAAAATTTAAAAGGATAAAAATGGTTATTGTGGGTTATCCTTAAGAGATAGACATATACCATCGCGGATTTTTTTGTTGACCTTTTTAAGGTGTACAATACTGTAGTACATTATGTTGATTTATCTCGTGGGGTTCAGTCAGCGTTTGCAATGTAAGCGCAAAAAAATGTGTTTATTTACGACATCACATTAGAAACCTGTAAATTCATCAGTGTTTCTCTGCAATATTATGCATGTATTATACATATAAACCATCCTCTTGAATCACTCTATCTACTAAAAAAAAGCGCTTCAAAATCCGTTGCGTAGTTTTGAAGATTTAAGGAAACATAGGGACGGACAGACAGCGACAGCTACTTTGTTTTATACTATGTAGTGATGAAGTAGTAGTATTATAGTATAGTAGTATGATGATATCCAAGGGCTGATTATCGATTGATTTGATCTGTTGTTATTAAACTTTCGCAATTTGAACACATGATTATTATATACTACGGGACTAATCGCGCACTAAAATACGAGGCCGAAACGTCGAGATGAGGAGGTATTTATTTATACCTCCTCATCTCGACGTTTCGGCCAAGTTGCATCGACCGTGGTCACGGGTAGACTGGAATGAGAACGGGATGAGGAGGTATTTATTTATCTCGAAATTTTAGTGCGCGATTAGTTCCGTAGTATAATGTTATTTGATCGACAGTTGTTTATTTTGACATTCTTGCAGCGCACGCTAGAATAACTCGCAGATTGCAGAATTTTCCTACTTTCTCGACACTTATCGTTATATTTTGGACAACTCACACAATTAGCCCGATTACAGAGGCGCCAGCGTAAATTAAATAGCAAAGTAAGAAACATTCTCTCTATCGAATGCGTAAAGTGAAAAAGAAACAGAACTATGCTATTTAGCTAATATAGTTACGCTGGCGCCTCTGTAATCGGTAGCCTATGTGTTATTTTGATGTATAAGCTATATTATTGTATAGTTTCATTAAAATCCATTCAGTAGTTTTTACGTGAAAGAGTAACAAACATCCATCCATACATTCTTACAAACTTTCGCATTTATAATATTATAAGGATAAATTGAAATATTAAGCTCCAAACATAATTACAAGTAATATAAATCTCTATTCTTTTTGTTCACAGATGCACCATCCAATACAGATGAAGCCGGCTGACAGTGAAAACAGAAATGGTGAGTACTACATCGTAAACGGTTTAGCCTTGTAACTTGCGTAATATACAAATGTAACTACGAATTATTCAAGCAAAGGTGTGTCTATTTGTCGGTGACGCTTACACGAGTAACCAAGGTTACGCGGTTATGCTTCGATATAAGTAAGACCATAGAATGTAAAGAGAGGCCATTTTAATACCCAGCGCGAGAGACCCCATATTCTTCTTCTTCATAGTCGTTACGCTCTTAGCAGAGCGGTCGTGGTCATCACGTAGTATTTGTGATAAGGGCAGATGTAATATGCCTCACGATGTCTCGCCATTTCTTCTATTAGAAGGCAATCTGGTACACTCACAGAGCTAGTACAATAAGAGTCAAATATATGTATCAGAATTTGACACTATCGGGACAAAAACACGGCAAATAGCCACTGAATCGAGATATTTTTTTTAATCATCTATTCATGACATATTAAATCAATGCATCTCTTTTTTCATTTGTCGATCGACCACATTATATCTCTGGTAACTCTGTGGGTACACTCATGCACGGGCCCGCCCACAGCAGATATGGTCATTGATTTGGTCGGTTCTTCGCATTGATGACCTTCCGCGCGGTCTTATGCCTTCCTTTTTTCCCTGGACGACTATAGTACATATAGTTAAAATCTCACTGCAGACTCGGTTATAAATCATTCGAGTCTTTCGCTCTCTTTCCCACTCATGGGCCTTATGGCAGGCCACGCCCACACGTAGTTCTGTGCATTACTGCAGTCGATGAGTCCATAGTTAGTTCCATAGTGATATCCATAGTTTTATTTATTTTATAAATGGGTGATAGAAATAAAAACACATTTTTTTTTATTACCAAATTTACAACAAAGCATATCAAATATATAAACAAAAGAACGTATGTATAAAACTACGAATAGAAAATTAAAATTCTTCTTCTGAGTTATCGTCATCATCATCCACATGAATGATGATAGAATCCACATGATCCACAATCCACATGAATAAGATTTATGTATAGAATTAACTAATGGGTACAAATGTGTTCTTACCCTGCATACTGAAAGAATACAGTATGTTTACGTGATGTTTACCTTAATGATTCCGTTATCGATAATGGCCTTACGCGCGCGCAACTAGCGCACATCCCTACTCCGTTTATGATTTATGACCGAGTCTGCAGCGAGATTTTAACTATACTATAGAGACTTTAAGACTCTAAGGACTGGCTAGCTTGTCTCGAAACGTGTCCGAATTCGAATATACAAGATTGTACTGTAGCCGATAGACGCTGCCTGATGCCGATTGAGACGCTTATACTAGAATTACTTACGAACGACTTTACTTACTATGGTACCAACTGCGGGATAGCGAAAAATATCATCTACTAATACGTTTTGTTGAGTATGAATGAACATATGAAAAGGCTGATTTTATTTACCCGATTACACTTCTGGATCCAAAATAATAATTGTTCATGATTTCATCATCATGAACTTACACACCTCCAAAGTCCTTGCTCAAATAATAAAATAGCTGTAAGTGACTTGTTGTTTTATAAGTAAGTAATAATTCTGTAATTATTGACGTCACTCGTTGTTGTCATTTTAAGAATGCTCGAGTTTCATGCGCTAAAGGTTCTCGTTAGATTGAGACAACATGTCTCATATCACAAGTTCTGTGGGCAAGACGTATTGTTGACTTTATCGGTGTTTGGCTAGGTGATAAGCGAACTTCTACCACGGATTTTCGATATTTAGGAGTAGACCGCATCTGTGCTTAATTAACTTCAGACAGGATGTGGTCAACACGTACCTATCTTCAATTTAATATTAAATGGCGGGCCAGATGCTTTTTAATATAAGATTGTATAGTTTTCGCTAGGATCGCTTTATAAAAATGTGTGGCTTTTGTTTACGAATAGTCTCATACTAAGGATACTGAGGCTTTAATATAAACTTTAAAACTAAAACTATGGTCGTTTTCGTGTGGCTCTATACTCGTACATTTACATTACTTCATCTTTTCCGCTACAAAAGTGAACAGAGCCCCACAAAAACTACACTGTAGTTTTCGTATTGTGATATTAATATGCTAACGGTGCACTGTTCTTCCGATAGGTTTTCTTCGGTGAGTAATTTTGGTGATTAAATAATGAATGAATCAAATTTTATAAAATCTAAACAGTTAATTTTAAAATATAAAAACAGGTAAGTGAATTTTCACTTTGATATTTGAATAAATTCAACTGATTTGGTAAATAAAGTAGTGTTAAATACACTTAATTTTACATTTGTGATAATAATTAATCAAGTGTCTTGCTTGTGCATTGTGACTCAATTATATTAGTAAAATATTCATTCATATCGCATATTCTTGGCAGAGACGCTGTTTTGATATACCAGCATTATTTCATAACTTTATACCATCAACACCATTTCATAAAGACATTACATTTTTTATATTTGTTACATAGTTTTAAGCTCAAACGCAAAGTGTGTTTTTTCCTGGTGTGTCTCACTAGCTATAGTCTCTATTGGCGGATTATCCCTAAGGCAGTAAGTAGGCAATTGCCTTGGAGCACCGCAGCGACTAGGGGCCCCTAGGCACAGACACGGGGCCCCGTGTCAGGCTCGCCTACCAAGAGTTCCGTACAAATCAATAACTGTCTGGGTATTGAAAAAATATTGAAACACTCCCATCAGAATATCACCACTAGATAACTTTCTGTATGGTACCCACAACACGGGTCTCGAGCCTAGTCTGGGACCAAAGGATATTTCGCTAATGAATCCTGAATCTAGTTATCTTGCCAAATTACAACTGTTATTCATGTATTATTTTACTTCAACTGTTATTCTTGTATTCATTCGTGTATTTCAATTTTAGTAAATAAATAACTTTCTTTCTAATTTTCAGAAGACTGGATTCATTTTTATACCGAATCATACAACTTGGTGTCTGTGATGTTAGAGTTACAAAGTCAGTCAGGAATGGGCTATCCGCAGCTTGCAACTAACATCACGGCCGCCAATTTGTATGACTCGACCTTTAAGAAAGATTTAATCAAGCTATGCAATGATATCACTCCGGTGAAGTCAGTCGATGAGTACATAGGTAAGAACTAAGAACTAGCAGTAGGGCACTTTCAAGGACCGCCGTATAGGACGCATGACAAATCAATTCAAAGCCTATCGTATTACATCGCAGGCACGCACACATGCGCAGCGTAATCAATACAGCTGCATAATGTATGAGTGTTGTATTATGTTACTGGTAGCGGATTAGACTTGGCCGTTTTATTTTATGGCTAGAAAGATATGATGGAGTGTAAGTAAAATAATACGGTAATAGTTCGACCGGTTCAGCGTTGTTGAGGTCAAACTTTCATAATATTTATTTTTCGGTTATTCTCCGTGGCTCTACTGCTTGGATCAACTAGTAGTGCTAAAGGAAATTCCTCTCTCCCGTGGCACGATCAGTTTTTTTATATATAGTTGCTTAGTCTATACAATCTAATTACCCGTGAATTTGGTCATTACCCGTGGCACTACTGAATTTAGAAATACAAAATAACATCATTAATTTGAACTTTCCATTTTAATAAAATCTTCGTGTACCATCATCATTTTAATAAAATCTTCGTGTACCATCATAGTTTATACTAAAGACATTTTAAATAAAACTTAATTTATCATTAATTTTATTGTATATTTTAATATCATAACGTTATTTACATGTGTAATTAAATTAAACCCAATTATATGTTACATTAGCATCGATGATAGTGAAAAACGTCGAAAAATACTATAAATATCATAACATTATTTACTTGATCTTAAATAATAGTGAGTAAATATGATCCAATTTCTCACCTACAACTACTCATGCGATTTCATTACAACATTGTTTGATATTCGATTTTTTCCACCACTATCCCAACTCTAAAAATGTCAATCTTCTATGTCAATGTCACTGTCGCAGAGATCAAGCTATCTTTTATGCAGTATAGTTCAATGTTTATAAGCTGAGCACATCATTACAACAATTAACGTTTTATTTGCTTACATTTCAGCAGCTTATTTATTGCAGTTATTTTAGAAGGGTTCACTTATAAGAACACATAACCTACGCTGATTACATGTTGTTTAGGGGAAGTTTATGTGCAGAAAAGGTGGTTCCACGGCTTATTAGCGATGATGATCACTGTTCTAGGCTATCTAGGTCTTCAAAAATATCAGTAAGCGAGTTCGTTTAGGCCGGATGGCTAGCCCTGGTGACAGAGTTTTTAAGCCGCCTGATGGTCTGTCTAAAGATATCTCATCAAGCTTTTAATTAGTTTGGAACTCCCAATACAGGGTTACTGGTTGCCTGTACAATTAGCCTGTACACCAAAAGTAACAACTTTTATTCAACGACAAAAACAAAACTCATAGAAAAATCTGTTCCATAGGAACATATCGTTCACCCTCGACAAAATGTATGGCACAGTTGTTTTTTATTTTTTAGTTTTGACAAAAGTCTCAGAACACAAGTTGTTAGTTTTTATGAATAAGCAAAATAAATATTATTGAATAAGCCCTTGAAATGATGTTTGATTACCAGTAACATGTATAATGACGAAGGCTGGTAATTTTATTATTTTATGAGTTTCATCAAATTGCCAGTGACACACAGACATGCATATTTATGCTATTGTGAGATGGATTATCGTCTATCAGGCTGACATCAATCAATGCTATCAGTACATAATGTATGATGGGTTAAGTTTGTGCGGCAGTACTCGTACAATACAAGTACAATGGATTAAGTAATTCAGGTACAATATGATACTATAAAGAGGTTCTTTACCATTTAATTTATTATCAGCAAATTGATTAAATATACCTACTTTACTACGTAAAATAATTCTTCTATGGTTCCATACAAAAATGTAATTATCTTTGCATAAAATGTATGGAACAGCTGCTGATTATTATATTTTGTGATTTCAAAGTTGATTCTACAGTGACATTCTGTAGGTAAAATTAGTAGGTGAACTTCTATACTTATTATGAAGGTTTTAGGAGAGGCGATATAAAGTGCCTGGTCGCGAAATGATGTAGAGTATTTTTTTAATATATTATACAAAGTTATTGCTTAAAATATTTGACTTTAAGCTCTGAAGTCTAAAAATGTCTTAGATATATTTAAATCTTTACTACACTACTACTACATAGAAAGCAATTGGATCATCCACAGACCCTTGAAGGTCTAAAGATAATCCAAGTGCTCAAGCCCACTGCCAGTTGGCAGCGTGCCCAGCATGCTGGCAGCATTGCCACGCTGAATGGCAATGCTTATACGTTGAGCCAAATAAACACCAGCATTTTGGTCACGCGTCGCGTCCACCAGACGCTCAGAAAGACTTTTGAAAACAAGATGAGCTCCCGGCCCCCACGGACCCAAAGTCTCAACTCCAAATGGCTCAAATATGTAACCACTCCCGAGGTTAGCATATTTGCGCCGCTTGTGCTGCTCAGCCGAATTGGCCGCCGCTCCAGCCCTACTCTGAGTCTCAGGAAGATGTGACGGTGCCAAAGTATCGACGCAAGTTGCGTCCCATACTAAGGGCCGTCCACACTTCCATGGAACCAGCGTCATGCCGTCAGGCCTTTTGCCATCACCACGCGCCAACCCACTCGGTTCGAGTACGGCTGCGATATTGGCGGTGACAAAAGCCCTGCGTATGACATCGTTAAGGCTGGCGTGGCGTCCAATCCGACCAGCGCTTCTTGAGCAAGAGAGACCGTGGTGACCGAGCTGGTCAACTGCAGTACCACACTGACAGCGATGGGCTTCACAACA
Source organism: Hypomecis punctinalis (assembly GCA_949316475.1). Classification (NCBI taxonomy): domain Eukaryota; kingdom Metazoa; phylum Arthropoda; class Insecta; order Lepidoptera; family Geometridae; genus Hypomecis; species Hypomecis punctinalis. Next base: position 11,262,266 of record OX438802.1, read on the forward strand.
CCTTGCACCCAAGCGTAAGCTGACAGCTAGACGAAATGCAGTTGGGTCTAAAAGGTTACCAGTATTGAAAGAGGGCAATGCTTGCAACCAAAGACCGGACTCCCATACAGAGACTGCAAGGATACGAGCGCGATCCGCGACGCTAGGACACGTGTCTAGAAGAGATTTCCGTGCTAGTTCGCAGATCGGCCGATCCCACAGTCTCTGCGACGATAAAGTCTTTGGAAAATTATTTAAATTATTTAAATTTAAATTATTTAAATCTTTTAGATGGGCAATAACTAAAACATAAAACGAAAAGTAATTTAATAATATTTTTTTTCAATAGGTATGTGGTAGAGACACAAAAATATCAACATCAAAACATCCAGTGCACGTATCGTTTCACCAAGTTAGATATTATATTAAATTTCATATTTTAAAGCGTTCAATAACCTTAAAAGAAGATGAAAATATTAACTCCAGAGCATCTATTCCAAATTTATGAGTTTTTAGCAAACCAGCCGCATGCACGTACACGTTTACATAATATAACGCGTCCAATTGGAAGTCAATCGATGAACTTATGAATTCTATAGTGCATACACACATTGTCTATTCAAAAGCGGTAATGCACGCCTATTTCGGTGGTCCACCGCCCGCGCCTGCCGCGCCGGAACGAATCGACGGCCACCTTAAGTAACAACGTTTTGACATAGAGCAAAATTCTGATGGTAAGATAACTGAAACAATAGAAAATAGAGTATAATAAAAATATAAGTAAAAAAGCGGTGATGAATAAGTCCATAAAGCTTATTTTTACATCAAATAACAATGATAGCAATAAACTATTAGTGTAGTAAAAAACCGGATAAGTGCGAGTCTGGCTCGCACACCGAGGGTTCCGTACAAATCCAGACGATTTACTCACTTTGAATTTCGAACCCATGTTTTGTAAATTTAGGCCTTATTATTTCTGTGATTTAAAATAATGTATATTTTTCAGATATATTCCTATATGTGTACTCTGAGACAATGCTTCTCGCCAAATTTCATAGTTCTATGTCAACGGAAAGTACCCGTAGGTTTTGATTTTCGTGAGTGTCGAAATATGCGGTTTTTTACGACATATACGGTTCTAACTCTTTGTACGGTAATTGAGAAGTTTTTATTTTACACAACTGCAAGAGACCATAATTATATATATATATACGTATACAGTTTAAATTTCAACTCGATATCTTTACGCGTTCCCGAGATAAAGAGTCTTGACATACACACAGACGGACAACAAAGTGAACATAAGGGTTCCGTTTTTTCCGTTGAGGATCGGAACCCTAAAAACTAGCTACAACGCAGGCTACTTTTTTGCTCTACCAACAAAATAATGCTCTCAAGTTCATTAATGAAGATAAACAATGAGCTAAACAATTGTCTACTTATTTTACTGTCAAACTGACATGATTAGCATTAAGTAGATTATCAAACTATCACTCAGAATAAGATTGCTTGAAGTTGCGTTGTCAAGCACTTCATAGTGCTTGTCAACATATTTTTAACTAGCTTTTGCCCGCGGCTCCGCCCGCGTGGTATTTCGACTTTTGCGCTATCCCACAGGAACCTTTTATTTTTTTGGGATAACAAGTAGCCTATGTCACTTTCCGGCCTTTGAATTTAGAAATTATATCCATGCCAAAAATAAAGTCGATCCGTTGCTCCGTTGCTGCGTGAAAGAAGAACAAACCAACAAACTTTTCGGATTTATAATATTAGTATGAAGTTATGATCTTAAGATCATATAAAAAATGAGGTCCAGATAATAACTTACTATACCCCATCAATGTCACAAAGATATCTTTCAGCAATCTCATTGTTTAAATTTATTTTTAAAAGTATTTGTTAGGGTGATTAGACCCTGCTCCTTGCAGCACGTCAGGTGTGCCTACAACCAAATTTTGCTAATTTATTAATTATTGCGCCTGTTCTTAATATGGCAATTTGTTTTTATTGAAAAATTTGACAGCATGAAAGATTATCCATTTCCAAAACTTCCAATTTCATTGTGGACTCCTCGTCGGGCACTGTTAAATGTATGCTTAATTTAATAGTTATATTACTGAGAACTAATTCACTGTGGTTTGTGCATCTTTGGTACCCCGGACACGTACTCGGCTACTCGAACCTGAGTGGTGCGCGTGACGATTTTTCGAGTTCAGACGGTAGCATGCCAATCGAGGAATAGTGCTTGCTGGTTCATAATGTAAGAATATTTTGAACATTTATTTCATGTAAGCATTATTAGGGTTCAAAGTTTAAACGATTGCACAAAGTAAGGCAGTAAGTACCTGCCTACTTTGATGTAGGTAGTTACTTATGTGTCTTTAAACTTAAAGTATGCATAGTTGCATAATCTTTATCTTAGACCGCTCCATGTTACCTCTATTAAAATCAAATTAAATTTACGTATGAAATTTAAATATGATAGGTACAATTTTTAAAATTATTACGTATTTGTTTAAAGTCATATCAAGATTATAGAAAACCAAAATATAGATTATGGTAAACCAATGAATTTAACATTACTTATATAACAATACCTACCTACTTCAAGTTTTCAAGAGTTAGCATTTCTTCAATGTGATCTCGAAGCCACGTATACCGATAAAGCGCAAATTCAATAAATTGTGTTAAATAATACAACAAACCTTGTGAATCTAACTTGGATAGAGAGACGTCACCCAATGACGCAATGTTATTATCAAAGTCATCGCTTATTCGCACATAATGCTTGCTAATTCTATAATCGATTGTATTGATTTTCATGTCACTAGCTACACTGGCAGTCTCTATAATCGCAGGTGTCTGGTTAATTAGGTGCCAAGACAATATGCCAATCGATGTACCAATACGCTGACACAAGGAAGGTCATGTCATGTATCGTGGTTCTCCAATCGACAACTGACTATCGAATCATTGACATCTCACCATTGGATCATAGTACGGATTGCCATGATTGTGAGCATTAATTAGGTTTAGTTAAGAAGAAAACAATTAGATTTTGGTTTTTATAGTTACCCATATAATGAATCTTATGAGATAGGAAAAGTTTGCCACTGGAGTAGAGCAACAAATTATGTTGTTTTTGAACTATCGCGATTTGAACACATTATTATTATATACTACGTGACCATGGTCGATGCAACTCGGCCAAAACGTCGGAATGATGAGGTATTTATTTAAATCGTAATTTTAGTGCGCGATTAGTCCCGTAGTATATAAAAATAAAGCAATAAATTAATTCTCCAAAGGAGATTTGACAAAATGTTGTTAAAAGTATTGAGGTACAAATTAATATAAAAACATTTATCAAAACTTTGGACGTAGCACTGTGTTCCAAACGCGGATGGAGTTAGGGTTCCGTACCCAAAGGATTAAAACGGGACCCTATTACTAAGACTGCGCTGTCCGTCTGTCTGACTGTCGCCAGGCTGTATCTCATGAACCGTTATAGCTAGAAAGCTAACATTTTCACAGATGATGTATTTATATTGCCGCTGTAAAAACAAATACTAAAATCAGAATAAAATTGATATTAAAATGTATATTCCATACAACAAACTCGATATTAATAATGGTAACAGGTACATGCTTGTATTTAGTTAAAAGTTCTCTTCAATAATGAATAATGAAATTAAAATAAAAAAAAATATTTAAGGGGGGCTCCTATACAGTACGGAACCCTTCGTGCGCGAGTTCAACTCGTACTTGGCCGATTATTTTATAGCCCTTGATCGAATCCGGAGTGAGATTTATCTAACTAGGTATTATTCACGCTCTATATTAGGTTTAAATTTAACAATTTAAGCTTGTAAACTGTACAAATAAACAATGTATAAACTTTTTTTTTTAATTTCTCATCTAATCCGTAAGCAATCGTCAAGGAGTTTAAAACCTATGTAGCAAACGGCACAATACTTCCAAGGCAACGCAAGTAATAAACTTAGCCAAACTGCGAGAGTCGGTATCGTTTAGACTCCGTGTACTAATTTGTCAACGCTAATTCCCCGTGAAGGCTTTCAGCGACTGACTGCGAAATTGTGTAACCGTAAAAGGCAAAAATTGCCTTTTGTTACGGCCTGAATTATAACCGTGGCGCGGCTCTCGGGCTCATTTAAAGTTTGCTTTGCATCCTGCTTTATTCTAATTTTGATATTCTTCGCGTAATAACAGCGCAGAATAGAGCTAAAGAGCCAAGGACCATCTAAATTGTTGTAGGTGCCGATGTTAGCGTGACTAGGTATTGTCACGTAACAACAGGTAGACTCTAGCCGGCAAGTGCAATTGAATCGCGAGCTCAGGACGGACGCAACTCATTAGCGCGAGGGGAGTGGAAGCGACGTGACACGCGGTCCACGAAGAGTGACTGATCGCCCGTCTGTCACCGGTTGCGCGCGCGCAGGTCTCCGCCAGACCAAGAGTTAGTTGTGTCGCGGCCGCGGTTGAATGCAGACGCGTCATGTGATGTGTGAAGTGAGGTGAAGTGTAAAGGATGCGCGGCGAGACGGGCGGCGCGCGAGGCAAGACCGGCCCGGCCAGGAACGGGAGCAACTACCCGCCCATCAGTGCCGCCTACTGGCTGCCACCGTCCAACCCCACGCCCTACCATGTGCCAGGTTCGCGGAATCACTGCAGACGCATGCAGCATGCGCTAGTGCATTGCCCGCGAAATTCGACCTTAAGGCGCCAGTTATCAATTTCCAAACACGATCGCAAACCTAGCATGCTGAATGAGTCTTCATAGTGCTACAAAAAATACTGCAAAGCTGCTTAGCAATATCTAGATTACGAGTATAAAGGCATTCGAAACATGTCAGGAAAATGTTTGGAACACACACGTGTGAGTGAGGAATGTTTGTATTACGATAACTGAGTTACTTACCTGGACATGACTCATAACTCTACAGATGATACATGCTATGAAAAAACATAATAAAAATTGCAAATAACGTCTTATCTCAAGGTTTTTACAAAACTTATTACCTATTGTTTTAATGCTGAAAACGGTTGTCTGCGCGCCCGGCGCCCGTATGTCGATTGTGGAACTTAAACAATTTCTAAATACGGGAAAACGTGAATTTCGAGTAAATTACCTAGCCAGATACAGAATCTGAAAACGCTTAATTTTTAAGCGTTTAAAAACATTGTCCGTGACCAACATTAGACGTAATTATCCTCATAATTACCGCATCGTGTTCATTATGGCTGTTGAATGACGCTGTCGGGTAAACCGAAGTGTTTTTCTTATTTCTCTGTCTACATAGAAGCTGTGCAGGCGTTTTTCAAGCGATTTGAAATGGAAAGCGCTGACATTGACCGATATGCGAGATGAAAAACAATATATCCACCACGGTTACTGCCCGGTTTCTGGTAAAATTAAGCGAGAATATTTTAAATTTACGATCGTCAAGGATGATTTTAATGGGACATTTATTAGTTAAATGAGTAGGAACAGTTCTTAAATCATATCAATTTACATTTAATGGCGTTTTTAGAAGATCACAACGTGTTAATATAAGAGATAATCTCATTTAAGCGTGAAATGTTTCCGTTTATATTTCGTTTTGATTTGAGAAATACAGAGCTTTGGTTTAAGTTCTTCGATGTTCTAATAAATCAATGATGGAATCAAAATATACGTTAATTCATATACTTAAATATGTGAACTCTACTTCTTCCATTCTACTAGTACTTCGCTCTCGCTACTTTTAAGGACTCTATCGTGACCCATTTGTGGCCTCAACTTATTCTCTCGTTATCTCTGTGAACTCTAACAACTGAACTCTCAGCAGCTTTCTCATTGCTCAGTAAATATTACGTATATTTTATAATCATAGTATCCAAATTTTGATATTAGAAAGAATAACATAAGCACTATATGACTTAACATAAACCTTATAATATTATTATGTTTCATAAGTCAATTTTAAGAAAAAGATAATTTTTACTAATTAAATGTTATCCTTCAAGTTATATCAGCTCTGTCCACCAAACTGGCGCAAGTAAAGCGATTTGCTACCGGGAATTTGGTAGTAAATCGCTTTACAGAATTTCCCTATATGACTTAATATAAACATTATAATATTATTATGTTTCATAAGTCAATTTTAAGAAAAAGATAAATTTTACTCAATAAAAGTTATCCTTCAAATTATATCAGCTCTGTCCACCAAACTGGCGCAAGTAAAGCGACTTGCTACCGGGAATTTGGTAGCAAATCGCTTTACAGAATTTCCTGAAACAAATTTCTTAACGGCTGTGATGTTAGCTACAAGATGCGTAAAACCCAATCCTGACTGAAGCTCACTTAAGAGGTATACGAGAATTGGGTTTCGCATAGCTTGTAGCTACCTTCACAGGCGCCAACAATTTTGATTCGGCCCAAAACATTTTTCAAATACGCAAGATCAAATTTTTTAAATTATACACAGTCAACAATGTATACATATTACTTTGCTAACTAGGTATTTTGGATATTTAAATAAAGTCCGTGTCCTTGTTTTGTGTGACTCCCACTGGAAATTCCAATGAATAGTCATAAGTCTAAAGCGTTATTGAAAAGTAATATTTCAAAAGTAATAATAGTTACTTACTGATAAATTTCTTTTGACTTTGTCGCCTGCGTATGGTAATCATTAGCATACAATGCCTTGCATACTTACGTTTGTTGAATCAATATGGTGGTGTGTTTGAGCATAGCGGTAGTCGCAATATCGTTAAACAGTTTTTTTTTTCTGTCAGGACATTGTACTGCTTCCAAAATTAATAATTTTAGCTAAGTCATAACACAATAACTTTAGTTAAATTCAAAAACCATTTATAACTAAGGGGATATCATCCATCGTAAAGTGATTTAATAGCTATAGTAACGAAACCTTGATTACATGAAGTAATATTATAACACTTTTTAACTGATGTATTAGTCTTAACTGTGCATAACATAGAAACAACTTAACCTGATAATTATAACAAATGACTCTATGTAAAATCCAATTGCTCGCAGCGCAGCGTAAGCAATATTTAAAATTTTAAAATACCTACTTATCGAAATAAAATGTTTCGAGTTACAACTACTTCTTAAATTAATAGTCAGTGTTGAGTATGAACAATATCTCGTCATAATATGAACGACCTGTAGTAGGTACCTACTTGTATTTGTTCAGTATTGTAAGAAATATGTAAAACGAAATAGTCAAGACCTTCGTAAGCTTGAACGTCTTCAGCGAGTATTGTCTTAGAAATCTTAGAATTATCATGTGGAAGGTCATCGATGCTAATAAATACTGAAGCATAATTAGCGCGAACTGTTATATAAACTAGCGCGGGGCTATTGTTACTCCTGTCTCCATCGACGACTGAAATAAATCTGTTTGTTTCCTCGTTTTGGTTTATCCTCGTCGGTCGTGCGTTGACTGCGGTAACAGTAATAGTCCAAGATCCCATCGCAAAAACATCCCGTTCATAGCGTACACGGTTCAAACCAACTTTTACGTAATTATATGAATAGGAAAATATATTTAAATAAGGTTGCCTTGCGAAATGTGGCCGCAAGTCTTGAAATTTAATAATGTTTAAATAATTTATAGGAAAGCATATCCTTTATTTGTTTTTTTGTATACATATATTGAATAGGAGAATATATATTTACCAGCCCGGGTAGCACGGCAAAGGGAATACCATTTTATCCACTTTTAATGTCAGCTGTCATTGTCAATCCAGTATTATATCCTCTTCTTCTTTTTAATTTTGCCGTCGCATTATTGTGCATTTGCCAGTGTCAAGTATTAAGTTTTAATAATTTTCGATAATATTTTATCAAAATAGTCACTGTCGTAGTCTCGTCATAGTCCAATAAAGTCGCTGTCAAGTCCAATCATAGTCCAAGTCATACCTCAGTAAAGCAGTGGAGACTTTACTAGAGGCGTCTATGGAGTTTTGGTAACAACACGGAACAACATGATACGTCACATTATATCACTTGCCTACACTCATGCACGTAAATCAGCTCATAATCAACGAAATACCACCATTTTTCACTAATTATCACTGATAAAAACATAAGTTTAACAAAATGATACAATGCGGCGACGTGGTTTTTCCGCATTCCCGCCAAAACTCTATTATATCCTCTTTGAGGGGATATAATCGTGGAAAGACTATTATTACCTCTGCTATGCTTCCCGTGCAGGTTGCCTTGCGAAATGTGGCCAGCAGTATTTTTGACTAAAAACGTTTTGATTATTTTTTGACAAAACATTTCATTCACTAAAATGTACCTTACATTGCGAAAAATTACGTAAAAAATTGGTTTGAACCGTGTACGCGATGCGCGGGACGTTCTTGCGGTGGGATCTCGGACTATAACTACGTGTCTGGTGTTCTGTAGCTCGTGTGCTATATGTGATAGACTAGCAATTAGTATTATCCCATTGTTCTATTTACTTATTATCATCGTTTATTTTATTTTAACCGTGACTGTTTCACTACATAGCGCAGTCGTCCGATCATTTATAATTTGTTCTACTTTATTTAGTTTTTCTAAACTTAAGCTTTGCCAGTAGACACGTGTAGAACCAAATAGATATATCTCGTAGTGGCATAATCCAAGTGTTAATTGTTGTTATTTATTAATATATCATCTGCCTGCACCGTCCCACTTCATAGCAAAGACTACCGTATATTCCTGTATGTGTCTGTCTGTCTTGTGTGATTTTGGGTTAATCCTTGCAATTTTCTTTTTTTGCTTTCTAAGAATATTATTGCTTTTCTACGTATTTATAAACGTAGAAAAGCAAATTAAGCAACGTAGAAAGCTGCAACTCCATATAATACTCTTTTTTAACTCATTAAGTGTTTAATCATCTCTACCTTGTGTAGTTATAATATCACTGACACACTCAATACCTACATATGTACATGTAGGACGTAGGTACTTACTACTGTAGCTTATTTGGACTTCTAATATTATTTGTCGGTCAGTCATACCTATCTTTAACCTAATTTTAATTTAGTGTCGCGCAGACTGCATTTCTGAAGTTTATTGACCGTTCATTGTATATACAATATCACTTGTTGCTTTCCTGCTGTGCTTTGTTAACTCTGTGAACATTGTATCAATACTTTTAGTATCAACATGTGGATTTTAAAATAAGTAAAATGAGAAAGACTATACATATCTTTTGGTTAAGGCAATCATGAGGCGCCAACTTGACCATACCAAAACAATCAGCTGATATTATATTTCTAAATATTGTCTGATTTGAGTGATGTTTTTTTCATGTAATCAGAACCTTAATCACTAGGCATCTTAGTTTTTACGGTTTTTTGTGACATTCAAGTTATAATCCTCTAAAAAGTCATATTTTTACGCAAAAACTTGACTGAAAAGTAAGCATACACTAAAAACTTTTCTAAATAATAAGACGTACAAGCATACAATATTTCTTACTCTTTCTTTCTTACAATTTAAGGTATGAAAAAAGTTTTTTCCCGAAACGTAAATTTTATCAAAAATGTACCGAAAATTCTCTTGATGCTCTACGGAAAACGCGAAAACAGTGATTTATTCACGACCCTCTTATGCTGCTTGATTCTAACAGACCCCGTATTTGTGATTCACTATAAAATAATTCTTACGCCATTGTTACGTTTGTATAGAAACGACAAAACGTGTGAAATTTACTCTTGCGACACGTAACAGTAGCATTATCTTGTTCTATGTTAGTAGTGCCATGTTTGCTCTACCACACGTCTATGAGAAAAATAACATTATTTTCACACATTTCCGTCTATTCTTTGTCTATTTCTATGTTTTCCTGTTACATAAATAATTCTTCATTAGTTCAGTATTCCATATTTTATTTCCTATTGTTTATAATGATGCAATTGAGTATTGTACTATAAATTTACTATTAGTTTCGCTATAACGTGTCAATTCATCAAATCATTCAATCACTTTAAAATGACTATCTAGCTTAAAATAGTTCATCGTCATTAATTTTTAATAATTGTTTAAAACACAGCTGTATTGCCAACATTATATTTATATTTTATTACTTTTTGTTCTATTATTTTATAAAAAAAAATCTTCGTTAGCTCCTTCATAGCATACATAAATGAACTTAGGTACATTCTAAATATGTAAGTACAAAGTATATTTTATAGCTAAATTTTGATTTCAATTGCGTCGCCATATTACATGATTACATGGAAATCTACCTAAGTGTTTTTATCAATAATAGTATATGCGTTTTTAACTGAACGTATCACTTCAAATAAAATTGAAAAAATATTGCAGCCCATCACTTCAACCAACTTCTTTACTTCATAAATTGCTCGTAAGTCGAATTTATCGTCCATACATTTTATAAATTTGTTATATCTACTGTAAAATATATTACCAAATGACTATCTCAAACATTTGATGCTCATAAAATATTTTTTTTCAAACGGTAGTATAGAAGATTTGACAAGTTTATCTATGACATTTAAAATGCCGTCGTGGCTAATGCCTTGAGTTGGTAATGACGCTTTTTCATCTTTAATGACATTTTTCATACGAGTGTTGACACGATTATTGTCGCGTACGTAGTACAGAGGCAATAAAACTACAGTTAAATTCAACCGCGGATTTAACGGACACCGCACCTTAGCGCGTGAAATGACTTGCCGCGGAGCGCCTGATTTCACTACGGTGGTTAAATTCCAAGATTAATTAACTATTGTAATATCACTAGGCTAAGCGTTTTGATAATTAGTTTGTGTGATTTTATCATCCGATGCAAGAAGTGGCCCTTTTTTTTCTTTATTATACCGTATAGGTTTGCGTTTGACTACATACTGCCTGATGTTGAGCAGATATGCGGTCTAGAGTGTAGCACGCTTACCTAGAAGATACCTATTTACTCGGGATTTGAAGACACCCACGTTGTACATAAGCGAGAAGACAGAGCCAGGCAAATCATTCCACATTCTGGATGTTCGTATGAGGAATGAGGATTCGAAACGGGTGGCGCTTTGGTCGCGTCTGTCTAGCCGTATAAAAGAAAGGGGCAAGTCTAAGATAGAAGAAAGGGGCAAGTGGGGCAACTTTTCAGATTTATAATATTAGTAGGATTGATTTTTTTAATGGCATACCTAAATATTTTTATGTTATAACCGTTAAATATTTGTAATCGCGTTCTTCCTGTAACCTTATCCTGTTACCTCGGTACGTCGTCGCTTATCCCGATAAGATACCGCCCGAGCAAACATTGTGATCGTAAAACCGTTTTTATCTTAATACTTAAAAGCCTTTGTTTAGAGTTCAAAATTATCACGCAATTAGAGATAAAGTTAACTGGCTATGAGTGTAGTGAAAGTGAGTCGTTCTAAACAGTTTAAAAAAATCAAATCCTGTCCATTTTTGTAGATCCTTAAATAAAATTTGTTTATCTAATGACCGTTGTTTCTATTTTGTTGAATCAATCAATCCCAATTATCATGTTAGGGGTTAGGGCTGCTATTGTCGCACTTTACAAGCCAGGTATCTCTTTCACTAGATCCATAAAAAATAAGCACAGTCAGGCTCATAATGTTGAATTCGCAAAATTACCTCTGATGCTTGAGCTGCTATAAGTTTCCAAGAATCATTGAGTGATTTAGCAGTACAATGACACAGAGAAATCAAAACCAATTTTGTAAATTTTAGAGTTAAAAACGTCTACTATTTATGAGCTAATTCTCTGTTACTAAATGATTCAAATGCTATGTGTTACGCCATTTAATATAGGTTGTTTTTATTAAAATGATGGGCACTTTGATGATCATACTTTTTTTTACAATAGGAGCTCAACGTTAGCCACTAGATTTTCTCCTTAAAAAATTTTGGATGAAAATTGAAAATAGACGAAAAAACTGATGATGCGACACTAAAATGGCTGTTTGAATTTGGTAACAAATTTATCCGAAATTACTTTGAAAAAAAACAAAAGAGACCAAAGGTGTAACCTTTTCTTAAAATTCAGAAAAATTTAAATATCTCGAAGTAGTGGCAATTTTACTGAACACAAATTGTGTGCATTTGGTTAGTAGTAACCTCCCCCGTCTGCCAGCGAAATATTATCTACTCTTTACTGAACACCCAAAGCCGTGAGCACTGAGAAGCCGTGGTGGTCTAGAGGTAGTGACATCCGCCTTGCAATCGTGAGGTCGTGAGTTCAAATCCCCGGTCCCGTACCAATGAGTTCTTCGGAATTTATGTACGGAATTTCACACCACTGGCTTGTCGGTGAAGGAAAACATCGTGAGGCAACCTGCATACGTCCTTAGAAGAAATTCGATGGCGTATGTGAATCCACCAACCCGCACTGGGCCAGCTTGGTGGATATGGCCCAATCACCCCTCGTGGGTAGGTCTACGTCCTGCAGTGGACTATTAAAAGGCTGGTACAGTACAGTACAGTACAGTACTGAACACCCTGTATTATGTAGTAGCAATCAACTCAAGACCACATCAGCCACAGTACATCACGTGACACGGTAACTGTGTCGCATTGTCGGTTTGTTTACATCTGATGACAATCGAACATTCCTATAAACGTGTTGTGTATATCATTCCCATCTGTCTGTAAACAAACAAACTGCTGTTGAGGAATCTTTAGCTTGTTATAAATGTAAAACACTCTAGCGCAAGACTTTCTTCCAAGTCTTTTCATGTTGATACAGAATCGAGCAGCGCTATTTTTTTGGTTCGACTCCTTATATTGCCAGAAAGCATTACTTAGACTCTGTCATTTTAATGATACAATAGAGGTGCGAACTTTTTGAATGAAAAATGCGTGCAGCATTTATTTTATTTCATATCATTTCATATATTTAATTTCCACATCATATTTACAGCAACGCCAAGGCGCACGACGAGTCATTAAGTTTTTTATTTTATTTATTTTATCAATAAATTTAAATAATACATTTATAAATAAAAGATATCATACTCGAACTAATACGGCAAGATGGACCAAAAGATCGCACAGTATCCTGAGTGTGAGTTTTGTCGTAAACATGACGCGCTCTTCGGCAAACGCGTAAGCATCTAATTTGTATGAACTAGTGTTTCAAAAACGCGCCGCTAGTGGCGCTGTACATTTATTCATACAATGCTTACGCGCTCGCCGAAAAGCGCGTCATGTTTACGACAAAACTCACACTCAGCATACTGTACGAAAGTGGAGAAAGTCCGTGTCAAGCAGTAGACGCCGTAGCAACACGTAAAAAGAAAGTTTAGGTGTATTTATTGCATCATAATTATTTTTCGCAAAAAAAAATTGATGTTGACAATTTTCTTATTACTATTAATTTTTCAAAAACAGCTCAGCCGATTTTGATAAAACTTAAATGAGACCATCTCGGAAGTATACCCTTTTCATCAAAAAAATAATTTGATTTGGTTTATAATTGGCGAAAATAGCGATAAACATACGCAATAAAAACATACAGACGAACGATATTATGCGAGCCTCGGTAATGTTCATAAATAAGAAACTCTACATACAATGTTCACAACTAATGCTTAATTATCACACTTCAAATCAGTATCCGCTGTTTAACAAGTAAAATTATCGTGAATCTCTCATCGAATAAATCGCTTTATTAGCAACGAATGTTTATCTTTCGACCACTTGCACGTAGCAATAAATATAGCTGGAGTATTTCATGTATCCCATACTTTCCGGCGAGTATAAGCAGATAATAAAATTTGTATTTTAAATAGCAGATCTTTGTTGATACTAGACGGAATTATCGCTTCGGATGTGCGGAATATCTGGCGAAGAATTTTTGCCGAGTTTATTTTAACTGAATCGTATCGGTTTTATTTGAACACTTCCGCAAAAGCGATGTGTATAGCTAAATAAGTGATATCGTAAAGTAAAAATGTTTTGTTAAAATGTTTTTAGTATCACACATAGTATTTTAACATTAACTATTAAAATTGTATGTACTGGACTATGGTCAAACGCAGCGCTAAATATGAAAGATAATAACCACAAGAATTTGGCCAAAGGTGACGTCCACAAGCGGTATATTATTCAGAGAAAAATCGAACCAAGATGATATATTATTTGAAAGCTTCATTTTTGGGCTTCTCAAAAATATTTAATTTAGATTTTTATCACTCCATTTTTTTTAAATGTGAAAAGTAAATTGTATTAAAAATAATAATAAGTACAGCTTTGTATTTTATCTAGTTTAGCAATAATAAGGTGCTTTTATCGTTATTTTACTTGCATTTGTAGCTGAATCTTCCACATTCATTTTACAATTTGCTAAAATTGAAAATTACAACCTACCAGTGTGACCAGTTAGTGGGTACAATGTGACAAAAAAACCCTAAAAAATTGTGTCTAATTGGTAAAAATGGTTCTGTTTAATAATTTGGAAGTTACTTAATCAGGGTTACTAGAAATATACTACCTATTGAACCAAATATATTTATTTATCCTAATTGATGTAAAATTAATTTTGAAAAAATGGAGGGCCCTTTTTGGTTTTAACTGATGCAATATAGACTCAGAAAAATATGAACTTTCTCGAAATGTATCGAGTGTTGTGGTTAGAATTTTTGATTATTATTATACCAGCCTTCATACATTTTGTGGACATATCCTTTAAGCTGTTTTTACTTTTTACTAGCGGTAGGGTTTCATTTCATTTCATTTCACACCACTGGCTTTTCGGTGAAGTAAAACATCGTGAGGCAACCTGCATATGTCCGGAGAAGAATTTCAATGCCGTATGTGAATCCGTCAACCCGCACTGGGCCAGCGTGGTGGATATGACCCAATCACCCTTCGTGGGTAGGCCTACGTCCTGCAGTGGACTATTATAAGACTGATACAGTACAGTACAGGGTTTCATTTTGCAAAGAAAAGTATGTTTTTATAAGTATAGGCCGGATGGCTAGCTAGTTTTCATTTGGCAATTCATGTAAGAGTCTTAAAATGGGACCGCAAATGAGCGACTAAAATAAGTACTATTTCTCGCAGGCAGCTGTACTGTTCCACACACACATTTCGAACATAGACTTTTTTGTCTAGGACTGAATAAGTCATGTCTCACGTCCCACAGGTGGTACATAGGTACACAATATATGTAACTATTTAAACATCATTCGATAGAACTGCACTACACGTAGCAATGTTGTACTTCACTGGGGTATAACGAGCCTAACACCTAGAGGATAAGCTCCGGGCCATTGTTTTATTGGCGCTATTCTCGGTAATCTAAGATGTTTATCGCGAAGGCTGCGCGCGCGCCGCTCGCTCTGTTTGAACAAGTGCTCCTTACGTAAACTTGTGACACCGGCATCGGCGTGCCCCTACGAATAAGTACTTTTACGTTGCTATGCCCATTTGTGAGCCACAAAGGGATTTTTAACAACTGTTTGTTTGATTAAGGTCTTATAATAGGAGTAGCGCTCATAGCGTAGCATACAAGGTGTTCGTTAGCGATCATCAAAGTTAAGCAAGGTTCAACACGTTCAGTCTTCAAATGGGTGACCTCGGGTGGCATTTACAACTGAGCGCTAGCGTGGCTCGGATTACACGTTAAATTGTAAGTCCCATGTCAGAGGCTTTTAGGCGGCCTAAAAACTGACACTAGGGCTAGCCACCCGGCCAATATGAATTTAACAACCGAGTAACATACGAAGTCGTAGCCTTGGACTCTGCGGATGATCGCTTTCACAAAATAAATCATAACAAGTGTGTAATATCTAGAGTTTAGCATTGCGTGCATGCCCTGAGCATTCATTCTCGCCATCGATGGCTCCTTCTTGCGGCGGCGTTGTGTGTCGGGTCGTTCTCTTGCCTAAAATATGGTCGAGGAGAGCGATGGCTGGCACATGCGTCACACTCGTGATCGAGTGCTGCATGCGGGTCGCCGGTTTGCTCGTGGCATTCACGCAATGCACCGAAACTACTAACTTAAGCTAAAACTTAAACTAACCCATCTCTATTGTACTAACTCTTTTTTTTGGTACAGTAAAATCGAATAATTGAATATTTTAGTTAACAAAAGGCACAGACCCTGGAGTCTGTGGTTTGTAATTTTCCAATAAAAAAAAAATATCAATTTACTAACTTTCTTATAGGAAAAAAAACGTTATGAGTGTTCTATAATATTTTCAACTTATGAATGTCGACAGAATACTATAGCATGCATAAACGTTAACATCTGAGTCATTAGAGCGGTGTTCAAACAATGACCCACGTAATGTTTGTTTTAAAAAGTAAAAACTTGAACACGACGAACGAGTGCTATCATTATTACTACATTCACGTTGACGTAGAAATACTAAAGAAATAAAGATAATTGCGACATTTCTAAGGTTTATAATAATACTAGCTGTACCCCGCGCGTGTTGTAACTGTACTGTACCAGCCTTTTTAATAGTCCACTGCAGGACGTAGGCCTACCCACGAAGGGAGGTCTTCTACGGACGTATGCAGGTTGCCTCACGATGTTTTCCTTCACCGAAAAGCCAGTGGTGTGAAATTCCGTACATAAATTCCAAAGAACTCATTGGTACGGGACCGGGGATTCGAACCCACAACCTCACGATTGTAAGGCGGCCCGGCGGGTGTCACTACCTCTAGACCACAAAGGCGCGTTGTCACGCCACCAACTAAAATAAATATTGGTTGCCCAAACTCAGAAACCTTCTTTGGCTCAACAATTTGCTAAATATCATCACATCATGATCAAATGTTTAGTTTTCAATTCTATAAAGAACATACAGACAAACATTCATTATTATATATACTTCCACCGTCTAGGTGGCTCAGTGGTTAGTGACCCTATTAACTTCTGGATCAAAGAGGCGTGGGTTCGATCCCCACCCAGGGCAAATATTTATGTGATGAACATAAATGTTTGCTCTGTATCTGGGTGTTATTTTAGTAACTATCTATATAAGTATGTATTTAAAAATAAGTATATATGTAGTATATCAGTCTCTGGCAACCCATATCACAGCTTTGCTTAGTTTGGGGTCAAAGGCCGTGTCTAAGATGTCCCAAAATACTTATTTATTATTATTTAGATAACATAAGTTTGACTTTCTATGTGAAAGTTAAAAAAGACGTATCTTAAAATATAAAAAAAAAAACGACATAAGGCTGACCACAAACGAGTCTGATGCTACAGCCACAAACGCACAACGCTTTAAAAGAGGCAACGAAGTGCGAGTATGTACAAACAATAACGTCAGTGGCGGCGCGGGCGCTTTGGCTGTTGCTAACAAGTTGGAACCGACACTATGCCCTTAGTTTGTACTCGTACCTAATAAAATGTATTTTTCGTAGTGACTAATGTCAAACTTTTACACATTAAAAACATCAATATTAAAAGTAAGCGAACCCAATTTGCAAAAAAAAATCGAATTGCGAAGTACCTACTTAGTTATTTTATTTGTATCTAACTATACCTACTTTAACTTCTTTACATTTTAATATTAGGTATTTAGTTCAATTTGTGTTATCAAGTTTTGCCTAAACTGGAGCAAATGTCAATGACTTGTACACCAATCAAGAATCGAACAATTAAAAGTTAATCATCGTTTTTAACATACTTACCTCGCACAATAATTGAAACATTTCCTTTGTTAAATGAATTTAAATGTAAGTTAATTTATTCTGAGCTCCAATTTATTGGCCTAATAATAGCTCTACTCGAGTATTTTTATTCATTGTAGAATAAAACAGCCATGATGAGAACGTTGTGCTAATACAAACTTTTTTTCTTCATTAGCACTGCTGTAAATAAATATTTTTAGATAGGTTTTAATTGGATTTCGTTTTACTGTAAATTACAACCTACGCCACGTCACAAAATTATTCGTGTGAGTACTTATTATCAAACAGACAAGTACCTAAGTATACTCAAAGTAGAAATTATCGTGAAAAAATCTAAAAGAGCGTCTGAAATGCGTCACAATTAATAATAATAATAATCAGTGTTGGCTGCGGCTCCACTGATGCCTGCCAAAGAACCAAGCTATGCTTGTGATTTTTACTTGAATAAAAGAAATAACAATAATATTAGGGGACATCTTACACACGGTCTCTGACCCCAAACTAAGCAAAGCTTGTGATATGGCTGCCAGAGACTGATATACTACATAAACATATTTTGAAATACATACTTATATAGATAATACCTAAATAACACCCAGACACAGAGCAAACACCTATGTTCATCACATAAATGTTTGCACTGGGTGGGAATCGAACCCACGCCTCCTTGACCCAGAAGTCAGAATTATGAGCATGTTTCCTGTTTGCGACAAGAAAAATATTTTAAGACACACAGGGAATCAGTAAGTAAGTTCTTAAAGGCCGGGTGTCAACCCTGGTGTCAGAGTTTTTGGGCCGCCTGAAGGCCTCTGACATGTCTGAACGGTTAAAACAACCGGGACCTACAATTTAACGCGTCATCCGAGCCACGGTAGCGCTCAGTTAGAAAATGACACCCGCGGTCTCTCATTCAAACACTGATCGAGTGGAACGTTGCTTAATTTTGGTGATCGCTGACAAACACTAGTCAAACAACGCTACGATCGCTACTCAGTAGGTAATTAGAGAATCAGTAAACGTAACCATGCATCGGGGTGCAACCAAGTTATTTATGGAATTTTTCACTGAAAATACATGGCCATCCCTATGATTGTTGGAAAACACCGGAACCTCCGTAGGTACGCATCGGTACCATCAAACTTGGAAATTCGTATCTCCACCACATAAATCAAACTACTTAAGAGGATTGTGCATCGACCAGTGTTTTCGCGTTTTCTGTAGAGTATCGAGAATTTTTTTAAAACATATTTTGACAAAATTTTTGTTCCGGGAGTAAACTCTTTTCACTCCTTAAATTGTAACTATATGTTGTTTTTGGTGTCAATCGCTTTAGTAAGAAATATTGCATTAAAATATGACATATAAGAGGCTTTTAACTTTAAGGTAAAACAAAAAATTGTAAAAACTAAAACGTATAATCCTAGCTATTGAAGTGGCGATTACCTACATGAAAAAAAATCACTCAAATTGATAATATTTAGCGGTAGATAACAGGTTATTGCTTTTCTATGACCAAATTGACGCCTCAAAATTGCCTTAAAAGTTTCCAACAAAACCAAGAGGTATTAGCGAAATAAATGGTATTTCAACCCAAATACGCAATTTATTATTCTTCTAATTCGTTTGAGACGTTTTTATTCACCGTCCGTCAAATGAAGTACTAATCCCACGATTCCAGCGTCGGCTGTAATTTTCAGACTGTCACAATTCAAACGCCTACCTGTATCCGCTCCGCTGACGAACGGCACGTGAGCCTCGATAAATTCGAAGTGCATTGCTGGCTCGTGACCGTTTAGTTGTAATATAGCAGCGGGGCAACGAGCCGTGGTAATGCTTACCCGGAAAATGTTCGAGCATGCCTGGACTGTGATTCGCGTCACATGACGTGTGGTAGGGCTGCCCTTTGTATTCAAATTCGAAAGTCATAAAATTGTATCATTAATTATTTTGTACTAGCTGACCCGGCGAACTTCGTTTCACGCGATATCTTTATAAATTATAACCTATGTGTAACATTTTTTTAGAAAGTAGCTTGTCACAAAATATTTATAAAATCCTTGAAAAAATTCTATGACATTGTCCTAAACCGGTAGTATAATACTAAAAGCAACTAGAATTTCATGTATTTTAAAATGTATGTCTATAGTTTTTAAGGTTCCTTACCCAAAAGGGTCCTTATTACTAAGACCCCGCTGTCCGTCTGTCTGTCACCAGGCTGTTTTTGTCCGGAGGGCTCACATACGGTACGGAACCCTTCATGTCCGAGTCCAACTCGTACTTTGCAGATTTTATTTTATTACAGCTTATTCATCATTCAATTATAATAAAAGAAGTCTTCAAAACCTAGATCTTAATAAAACGATATTGTCTTCGGTCCCTAGTTACTTTTACTGAACAGTAAATTTTATAGTCGTAGAGTCATTTTGGAGCCGTTTACGCTCATAGAAAGTCAATTTGTAGGAATGTTTACGACTACCGCAGCCGTAAATGTTGTCGTTAACTGTGGTGACTGTGCGGCCACTTGCTTACAAACTAATGCAAACTCTTTTTACCCGATAGTTATGAGGTCTTTTAACACTATTGGGTAGCTTTGAAAAATGCTCCTGTTATTTTTACTACTAATTTTATTAACACTCATAGATCATCATCATCATTCTGCCCTTATATTTATTTTAGCCACTTCACTCTTTCATACGTCTCTTTCTCTCGCATATCATCTTTCACACAATTCATCCACACTTTTATTGGTCGTCCCCTTCCATTCGTGCATTCCTGTCGCTTACCATCATGTTTAGGGTTTTTTTTACTAGAGTTTAATAACCCTCATAGATTATCATCACGCCCTTATCTCACTAGGTGGAGTCGGCACAGCACGTTTCCTTTCGCCACTTCACTCTTTCTTCATACGTCATCTCATCATCAACTCTTTTTCTCGCATAACATCTTTCACATAATTCATCTACACTTTTATTGGTCGTCCCCTTCCATTCCTGCCGCTTACCACCATGTTTAAGGTTTTTTTTACTAGCGTTAATTTTTTTTAACCCTCATCTATCATCATCACGCCCTTATCTCACTAGGTGGAGTCGGCACAGCACGTTTCCTTTCGCCACTTCACTCTTTCATACGTCATCTCATCATCAACTCTTTCTCTCGCATAGTATCATCTTTCATACAATTCATCCACACTTATATTGGTCGTCCCCTCCCATTCCTGCCGCTTACCATCATGTTTAGGGGTTGTTTAATTATTAACACTTAGATATAGAGACGTAATTACCTTTGTGCTACATTTTGATAAATAATTTGTTGCTGCGTATCACAATAATAAATAAATAATATTTCTATTACACGTACCTGACAACAACCTTTAAACAAATTCTTGCACTAATAACGTGCTATGTCTACAGGAAAAGCATCTAATTACAATTGCCTTGCAGCTCTACTAAATGAAAATGATTCTGTTTTCTTCTAGCGTTTAATATAGTGCTCATACGATTGCAAGGCGTCTTGCCAAACGACTCTAGCAATGCACTCATAATTTTTCCCGTCAAGTAAATCAGTTACGTGTCACTTATTGTTTGCGTTTGAAGACGACTCTATTAGAGAGGCATCATGTTTAATAATGCAATCAAATGTTAGCATCACACTAACTGACGTCACCAAAATTTCAGATGGTTTGTTTAAAAATATCAGGAATTTGAGAACGGATAGTGAATCGACCGTGGCTCATGTCATGGGCTGCAGGCTGCAGTAACTGGAGCTTTCAAAATCCAGAAACTTGCAGGTTCGATCCTAATTCAACTTCTTTTTTTTAATAGTGTACAAGACAACATTATATTTCCTGAATGTGATACCAATGTCCAATATGACATGTACCTAACATCCAAAAGTTTTGCAGCAACACCTGGATGAGACTCTAGCACAGGACAGGAATAATTGTCGTAAGAGTGAGGAAGCTTATGCCCCGCAGTGGACCGGAAGCTGATGATGATACCAATATACGTAAAATATGTATGTAATATCTCAAAAAAACAAAAAATATATATTAGGAGCCATCTCACACACGGCCTCTGACACCAAACTAAGCAAAGCTTGTGATAATACTACATATACTTATTTTTAAATACATACTTATATAGATAGTTAACACCCAGACACAGTGCCAACACTTATGTTCATCACATAAATATTTGCCCTGGGTGGGGATCGAACCCACGCCTCTTTGATCAAGAAGTTAGGGTCACTAACCACTGAGCCACCGAAGTAGTTAAATTATCACAATATAATATACTATATAATATACTATATAATATAATATAATCACTACATATTTTTAAATAAATACTTTTACAGATTATAAGCCCGCGGCGATTACAGAGGCGCCATTGTATTTATAATAGCTAAATAGCATAGTTATTTTTCATTTTAGGCATTTGATAGAGAGAACGCTTTTTTGCGTTGCTATTAAATTTACCTAATACCTAAATAACACCCAGACACAGAGCAAACACAATGTTCGTCACATAAATATTTACCCTGGGTGGGAATAGAGTCAGAGTCACTAACCAATGAGCCATCAAGGGAGTCATTCTTCAAAAATACTTTAACAATGCGTATTTCTGCCCTTGACAGCCCTATTGGCAACGGACTAGGGTTTGATCGGTATACATTCACCGATGCGTCTATTCTGTACAATTTGTGCCGTGACTACTAATCTGTTACTGCACTTTACGACTGCATAAATAGTTACTCAGAAATATAAATACCAAAAGCACTTGTCTTAGATTCTTGAGTGTTTCCATGCATCAATTGTTGTTCTTTGTCGAAGATTTTGAACTAACCTCTGACCAATAAATTAGAAAACACTACAGTTTTGATATTATATCTACCTACTGGTTAGAAGTATTGTAGGTACTTAATAAGTGTTGACAGTCTCTTTGTTTAGGATATTGCACAATAATTGACACTGTTATCTTGAAATTGGTTGTGATGCATACCAATGAAATGAGATATTAATCTATTTTAGATTATTTTATCCATTACTAATGAGTCCGAAAATAATTGTGGTTTCTAAACTCTTAGGCAGCCATTAGGTATATTTAAGTAGCGATCCAACGGTAAATATTAGTCCATTACTTTTCAAAATACGCAGTTGACAACAAATGTATTTGTAATATTGAAACAACCATCTTAAAATATACAAGCTGCATTGAACTTTCTGCATACGCTTTCACATTAAAATTAACTAACTTAAAACTAATAAAATTATCAAAATAAAATATCTTCAAACGACTCACTTTTCATCTACTCAATCAATTATGCTGACAATAAAATTCAGAATTAAGAGATCGATCTCTACCTTCTTAACCCTGTCTTCAAAATTAAGAATTGACCAATCGCTCTCTACCACCTTAACTCTTTCTTCGATTCCAAATGGAAACGTTAACGTGCAAAGTGTAACACCTTCCGGAATCCGGAATCCAGTTTGTTGCCGGTGACGGCAGTATTCCGGAACTTGCTAACGAGGCGGGCCGGCGCGACCGTGCGAGCCGGCAACTTTTAATTGAGTTTCGGAACAAAAGACGGACGGAGCCGGGGCCGGCCGAATCTGGCGCTAGAGCGCAGCGAGGTGCGATATGGGTTAGGCGTTTTCGAAGTAAAGACTGATTTTTGGGGTAGTGAAATTTTATTTGTGTATGTAAAGAAGCAATATATATATATATATATATATATATATATATATATATATGTATATTCTTCAGTGGTGATTACACAAACTTTTAAATGCAAACTGTTAAGAGTATATTCATTGTATTAAGATAAGATAATCCTACTAATATTATAAACGCTAAAGTTTGTGAGGATGGATGGATGGATGGATGGATGTTTGTTACTCTTTCACGCAAAAACTACTCAACGGATTGAGATGAAACTTTGCAATAATATAGCTTATATCTCTAGCTATAAATTATAATGATATTGCGTCAAAAATCAAAATATCATGCGGGCGAAGCCGCGGGTAAAAACTAGTACTTACTAAATTAACTAAATTACACGCCTTAGGAGCCGGAACTGTGTCGGAAACTATAAATGACATCATATTTAATCTCTATAAAACCCTTTATATCTCAAAAACTTGAACACATCGTAGTCCTTATTGAAATAAAAACATCTAACACAAGTATATTTCACTGTTTTTATTTCACTATAATCTAGCAGCACAACAATGCAATCGGATAAAAATCACAAAACAAAATGTAGTCTCCATTCTTTCAAGTGACACTTGCCAGCTCTCCGGAACGCGGAGCCGGAATGGTCCTGACAGACTCGCGGCGGGATCGGGCTGCAATCGGATCGGAACCGAATCTAGACTGGCTTGCGGTGTTATTTAGACCGCATACTAATGCCAGGGTTACTCTTAACATGAGACTACGCGAAAGAATCTAACGAGTTTGTTTAACTTTTAAAACAAAAAAACATTCAACCAGCTACATGGTTGATTGCAACTTATTTATCCCAGTTTCTTAAAAATGTTGCCTGCTTAGTATACGAATACGATCACGAAAAGAATTTTGTCGCGTTGTGAAAAAGTGAGAGTTTATACTTCACCATAACTCTGTCTCGTTCTGACATGTCGATTGAAATTATTTCGTCGTCCGTATGCTAGCCCAGCTGGACAGGAAACACTCGCGGCTTCTAAATCAAACTGTTATTAGTTCATTTAATTAGTTCATTTATTAGATACTACTACATTACATTTATTAGATACCTTCCCGAAGTGCCATGTATAGTTTAACCAAGGTATTAGTATATAGATTAAAATATTACTGTAACTGAGTTAAGAATCAGTTTCTATTCAATTGAATAGAAACTGATTCTTAACTCAGTTACAGTAATATTTTAATCTATATACTAATACCTTGGTTAAACTATACATGGCACTTCGGGAAGGTATCTAATAAATGTAATGTAGTAGTATCTAATAAATGAACTAATTGAACTACTTAAATAGTACAATACAAGATTAGCTAATTTATTTGCAGTTTTAATATAAATAGTATTATAATAACTTAACTAGCGTTATTTTTCTCGCATTCTTAGTAATACATATATGTCATTGAGTATGACCTAATTCATAAAGCAAATAACTATAGATATGAGAATGTTCTGTGGTTTTAAGTAGTTTTATAAAGTATAATTTAAGTACATAATTTTATTCAATAATCGAAGTAGGTAAAATTTATATTATTATTGTTATTATATGATGGTACTGAGTAGCTTTGTGTCAGTTTAGAAGCCGTCTGCATATGATTTCTATTTAGAAATCCCCACCATTGTCTCTTAAGGCACGGTAACGCCCTACTTATTTATAAAAAGACAACATATATTTATCAGAATGGTATCTTACTCTAAATTTTATCTATATTGATAAGTATTAATAAATAAAAAATGCTTGGCGAGAGTCAAAGATGAAAACTTGATCAATATTTCGTATTAAATCGCGCTGACTTCATTTCTACTACTAAAATATGCAATATAAATAAAAATACGTATTTTATTTTTACGGAACTATAAAATTGAACCATATAAAGGTAAATAAAGTTGTTATTTCACGTCGAGTAGAATCTTTCGAGTGCCTTTCGCGGTCCGTTGGATTGCGGCGGAGTGCCTGCGACAGACTGCCTCGAGATCAGTATCGTTATCTGATAGCTACCGGAATACTACCTCTAAGTACAAAATGACGATTGCATTTCTTTTTTATTTTTTTTTATCGAAAATTATCATTGTTGCAATATAACAACATTATTTTATTGCTTGTTTATTTAGTGTACAAATACAATTTGATGTCAAATCTTAAATTACATAGTTATATTGTAGTTTCAATGACAGGCTTGTAGAAACTGTATAGACGGTGGGTTCTAAATATTTTAGACGTAACCAAACTAAATTTTTTAACAATGTAGTTAGTTTTGTTAGTCAAAAATAATTTGCGTATAAAAAAGTACAGTATTTTATTGTAATTTATATAGTTCGTACAGTATACTTAAACCTAATTGACGTACTTTACATTCGCGCCACAGCAGCCTATTTGAGCTTTATTTAGATGTTTATTTATGAATGCAAATGACATTTT
The DNA here is from genome assembly GCA_949316475.1 of Hypomecis punctinalis. Taxonomy (NCBI): domain Eukaryota; kingdom Metazoa; phylum Arthropoda; class Insecta; order Lepidoptera; family Geometridae; genus Hypomecis; species Hypomecis punctinalis. Next base: position 11,288,050 of record OX438802.1, read on the forward strand.
TAATAAATATTAATCGGTAAATTGTTGAGTATAAAACAATGCGAGGAAAGACCATGAATACCTATGCAGGTGCGCGTATTCCCTGAGGATGGAGTACTAAATACTCCGAAACTGGTCGGAATCCTTGCGGATCGACCGTATAATTATAACGTGAGTTTTAGCCGTATTCTGTTGTAGTTAATACCTATACTTATAAATATTTCTGATTGAAGGTCATGAAACGTCATAATTTATGGCGATCTCTTCGAAGCACCCAAAATCGAATAACTTTTAAGTTGTTATTTTACGTGAAGTTGATTCCTTTGCTTGCCTTACTTAGCTGTCAGTTGAATTACGGCGGCGGAGTGGCCGCGACATTTCATTATTATCGTAATCTGATGACCACCGGAATACTCCTGAGTGCTAACTGATAATAGTAAAAAGTCTAATCATCTTATGTATTATAAATGTATTATTTAAATACATATTTAATTAGCAAATTAAAACTCTCCTTAAACTTTACTGTAAACTTTATTTCGTTGCTTACACTTGCGAAATTATATCATTTGTTTAATTAGTGGCCTTTGTTCGCAACTTTGTTTTATGGTCTACTGAGCTAATGGCCTATCAGGATACCGGAACAAAAACATCAAACAAATAAAGTTAATCAAAATTCATTCTGTATGATTTCTTCGTACATCAATTTCGTATTGTAACACCAAAATACCTACATCTGCCTGTATACTATATAATATTTTTATAGAAACTTTTAGATCCTGTAGTCAATACAAATTATTGAATTGTTTATTGCACAAATAACTCTTTGAGATAAACTTAGAGAGCACTTTAGTAGAAATAGTTTCAGAGAAAGGAAATGTTGTAGAAAGTCTAGTTAAATTACCTTTATGAACATAATAATGTTCAACTTGCAAGTCATAAAAGCTTTACATAAACCTTATCAACAGACGCTGCTCCATTTTACTAAATCCGTAGTTTAGTCTACCTGATAAGGGCTAAGTACACCGTCGGTATGCACCGCGCCCGCAGCTGCGCGTGTGGTCTTCGCCTTAGATGTCCGATGTGCCTTATCTGTCCCAGTACTCCTTCCGTGACACTGTTGGCAAAGCTAGCACAGCATAGGGTTGTTAACAATTCAAAATTTTTAGGTTAAAAAAGTGTTGCAATATTTATTGAACGTTTTCTGAATCGTCTCGTCCTGCCGTATAATGCAGTAGGTAAATCGGTATGTCTGCTTGAAATCGTATTCACACATAAAGAAGTACAGCAGCAGTGTCGAAAAAATCCTCTTCTTTCGTGAGTCAGGCTTTAGGTGCATCGTTCAACAGTTACCCAAAGTTCGTATATAGGCCGGGTAACTAGCCCTGTCGTCAGAGCTTTTAAGCCGCCTGAAGGCCTCTGACATGGCTAAACAATTAACACAACCGGGGCCTACAATTTGACTTGTCATCCGAGCCACGCTAGGGCTCAGTTGTAGGTAAATGCCACCCGAGGTCACCCATCCGAGTGATCGCTTACCTAGTCAAACTACGCTCATAGACCGCTTAATTGTACAGTACACCCAGAGTATACAGTTTTAGCCCCGCCGAAGAAGCTTACTGATATCTAGGTTGTTTAATATAATTCTTCAAATTACATTGTCATGTGGGGTACAACATTATGTCAACAATTAGATTTTGATTATGAAAGTTATATGAAAGTTAAATAAATGTGCAAAAGTCACCCTATTTTTTTAAGTTTACTATGGTAACCCTATTCTGTTTTCCTCTGACGGGGCACACAATTTAATATCGAACGATTCCGATACAGAAGTTGAGCGTTTGTAGTGCTCTCCGTGCGGCCATCTAATACCTAGTACTCATTGCGATATTATAAACGACAGCAATATTTATATTTTTTACAAAGTATTTAGGCCAAAAAACAATGAAGATTGGTGTAAAATTATTCAGTAGGAATAATATAGATTAAGAGTACCTAATTTTTCTTCTATTTGGCTAGGTACCAAGAAACCTATCTTATTATCAATCGACTTCAAAAAAGCAGAATCTCATCATGGAAGGATAATATCTGGCATTGGTTTTGGCTTTTTTATTACCTTTCAACTAATTTTGAACTAAATAGACTCCAAACTATCTGTGGAATTTCTAGTCACTCTAAAGGCATAGCTTCGTTTCGTGCACTAAAAATCATAAAAACATGCTTAACCTAATAATGCAAACAAGCAAAAGAGTCAAACTTAATCATTATTTTAGTGGATCAGTGGGCTTGCCACTAAAAGAACAGTTTTCATGAAAAATAAATATTAGGGGACATCTTACCCACGCTCTCTAACCCCAAACTAAGTAAAGCTTGTGATATGGCTGCCAGAGACTGATAAACTACATATACATATTTTTAAATTCATACTTATATAGATAGTAACTAAATAACACCCAGACATAGAGCAAACACCTATGTTCATCTGATAAATACTTGCCCTGGGTGGGAATCGAACCCACGCCTCTTTGAAATAGAAGTTAGGGTCACTAACCACTGAGCCACCGAGGCAGTCAAATATTCCAATATCAAGTTTTTGGTCGCGCCAAAGCCTGGCAAACTTAGAACCGTCGCCGACATTTTCTCAAAAACTTGTACACATAACTCGCGAACTTTCAGCGGAGCGTTCTGAACGAAATCTCGGGGCGGAACTATTTGCCCCCAATCTGCATTCTTTCTCCGACAGCCGCGGACTATGGCCATCTACTGACCAAGTTGAAGCCACTTCGGAAAAAGTGTATATTTTTTTGTATTGGTATTTCGACGGCGATTTGTCGTTGACGGGGAGCGATTATTGGATGATGAAGAAGATCTAAACTCTGTAAAAGAAAAAATCTGTGTTAATACAAAATAAGGAAGCTGATTTTTGTGGGAATGTCAAAGTAGTTTCTTTATTTCGTAGACACATATCAGACACTTGGATCAACCATACACAGTAGTTATCTATCAGTTGTTTTTATTCTGTGTTTTTTTACACATTTGGTAATGCTACAGTTTTTTTAAATATTCACCTTTTTACGATGCAATTTGGCGACGGCCAATCGAATCAGGCGTGAAAAGTTGATGCCGTCCTCATTGCTGTGTCAGTTGCTCCGAAACGGGAATTGCTCTGCATAAAATATGGTTTGTCGCAGTAAAAATATATTTTATTACAATATTTTTATGGCACGGTGAATTTTAATTTTTATCACAGCTTTTGAATTTTAAATTTGATCCGATTTCAAATAGGTAGACAAAAAGTTAATAGATTGGAAACTTATTCCTAGTATAGAAACTATAAATTCCTAATGCATGAGTACAAAAAGGTACTTATTTTTGTAGAACCGATGAATATTTCAATACTTTCATTGACACATTATTTTCGCCATATAAAGCCGCCCTTGTACGACATGTATTGTGTTGTTTCTATATTTTTTTTTTGTCAATCTGATAGTAAAGATATATTTATTTATTATTTTCGATAATGTCTCTGTGCACGATATTCAGATGCTTTCTTTTTTTAAAAGCAATATAGAATTAGCCACAATTACAACAAACAATATAACAGTAAAACAAAATAGCTCTAACAATGATGTTAAAAGATAATAAATTAGTGATAACAATATACAGCCAATCACAATAAGGTACCAATTGGTGATTAGCTCATCATTAAATCATCAATAGAGTAACAGTAAGCGACAAGAGCTGGTCTCAATGCCAGTAGCCTACATCTGGCCATGGCACGACGCAAATCAATAGACCATCGGAAATAGGGTTGCCGTATTGCAGAATTTGTCCTGAGGGTTTTTTTTGCTTGCGATTGCGGCCAGACTTGAAATTTCTCCCTGGAATTTTAGGTCTTTTCTTTGGTGATTCTCAGGATCTTTAATTTCGAGATCGCAATTCAGGGTTTTATTTCATTACGATACTATTGTCCCACACTACCATGGTTGGTAGCACAATAAAATGTATGGAAAGTATTCGAGGGTTGCGCAACAAAGTGGACTTTTAGGGTTCCGTAGTAAAACAAGGAATTCTTATAACTTATTTCGTCCATCTTAATATTACAAAACCTTATAACTACTACATTTATGAACCAAATTGCATGAAATTTGAGATTATGATAGTTTTAGTACAGATCTCAATTCAAGACAACTTAAAAACAATTAAAATTTATAAAACCGCCATCCCATCTCAAAATACCTGTATAGAGGTGAAAACCCATGTTAAACTGACTTTTCTCCATCAAACCTTGAAGTTGTCGAATAAAAATTAAATACACAATATTCTCAAAATTATACGGTGGGGATTCAATAAACACAATTCAAAAAACTTCGCTCGATAGAAATTAAATGCGAAGATACCGCTTTTTAGAACAAATTCATGATTTCTAAGAAATTTTATTGCATTTTTGGGTACCTTTCTACACATTTACAATGTTTTTTTTAATCTGTTATTTATGCACACGAATTGAACTATAAAATTTAGGAAAAAGTGGTAATATCAATTTTATACTGATGAATGCAAAAATCGGGCGAAACCGGGGGCGTATTGGTCTTCACCCTCTAATATAAAAAATTACGCTGGTAGCCATACATGTAAATTGGAGATGACATTTTTTTAAGTCCATCCCCTCGTGTGGGTTATCGTTGAATAGGGTTTTTAAAATGAATGTAAGGTTTTATTGAGCATGGTGTTTTAACCGTGGTGTTTTAGTGGAATAGAGACCAAAGGTTGCTTAGATAAAGCTCCTTTGAGAGTTCCCCGGGGCCACTTCAAACTCTTGGTTACTTATTTTTACGTTATCCAGGCTGTTCCACTAAGAGGACTCTCCCTACTCCTTGCCTAGGCCTAAAAAACAAGCTTTCTCCCCGGACTTATAAATGTTATATCTGGAAACCCTAATTGAAGACCGGCTTACTCAAACAGTTAACAATACTCCGCTAAAGTGATTTAGCACGAAATACCGTCTGTGTATTTATACAAAACCCACTGCTACTATATTTGTGGATACAAATATAGCAGTGGGTTTTCCTGTAGTGTTAGGTAATATTCTAAACTTGGGAAAAATCTAAATATATTTTTATCGTGTACAGGTAAAATAAGTCACTGATAAATATTCATATATTGTGTGCTTCGCCGGAATGGATGCAGTTGGAAATTCGTACTCTCTTTAAAAAAAAACATTTTATTGCAAGTCAGGTACAATCATAGAAAGATGCAGCCATGGCCACCAAACTAGATATGACACCTGTATTTTGGTGGATAGCCTTCCCTTAGATGTCTGTACAATATTTGAAATACAAGATTATTTTTTGCAAAAATTAGCATGACCGACTTCACCCGTGTACAGAATTCGCGAATATTTCGCACGGATCGATGTAGCATTTTTCACATTATTGTTGATTTATCAAAAATGGCATAGCCGATTTCGATAAAATTTAAATGGGACCAATTTCGAAGTATACTCTTTCCAATAAAAAAATAATTATTGAAATCGGACCACTATGAAAAAAGTTATGCGTGTCTATACATAAAAATATATATATATACGCGTCGAATTGTATACCTCCTCCGGTGGTTCATCGGTCAAAAATGATTAGTTTCTTTATGTGTTTATTGCAATTAATATGTCAAAGACTAAATACAGTACGTAATTTGTAGCAGGCAAAGTGCAAGGTGCAAAACATGATGAATAATATTTCTATTTTCTTTTTCGGTATTTTTGATGAAGTTAATATTATGCCTCTCTTTGGGATCTGTTTTTTTTTTTATTTAATACTTGAGCATGGAGTAATGATCTTTGACCAATTTGCCAAATGTATATATGTAGATTGTGTAGCCTGTCCAACTCTTTTTGTGTTCTCTATCATTATCACATAAACTGCACTGTACTCTACCAGCTGTTTGATTTTCCACTGCTGAACATAATCCTATAAGTTTGTAAAGGCCGGGTGACTATATAGCCATGGTGTCAGAGTTTTTAAGACGCCTGAAGGCCTCTGACATGGCACATGGAACAACGGTTAATACAACCGGGGCCTATAATTTAACGTGACATCGGAGCCACGGCAGCGCTGATTTGTAAATGCCACCCTCAGTCACCCGTCCGAAGACTAACCGTGCCGAACGTTGCTTACCTTTGGTGACCGCAACTTTCTTCTTTCCACTACTTTTAGTCCATTTTAAGTCTTGATACTTTAAAAATTGTGCCTCTTTTCGATCGTAACTACGTTATTCGTAGTTCAAGCTCTTCGTGTTATCCGATGTAAGTCACGCCAGGGCTGTGAAGTAGTTTCGCAGGTGCTAATTGGTCGAGTTAGAGTGGTAGCGCCACAGGTGAGCGCCATATATCGTGCTAATAAACAAAGCACGTATTCAGGTATATGTGTCGTATGGTGCGGTGGACCAGGGGTGGGATTCAATCGATAACTATTACAAATTTTATCGATAAAAAAATTAATAAATTTTTCTTTATGCGAGTATATAAGTCCGCGCTTGTCCACCAACTCGCCTGATGGTAAGAGACGTTGTGGTCGAAGATGAAGCACCAGACCTAGAAGATACCTAATCACACACATGTAACTTACTTTTACATGTACTTGCTGCATTCAAGCTGGATAAAAACTCTGACAGGAGAGCTAGCCATTCACTATTATTCAAACGTGCTTACTTTTACTTTGAGTTATAATTATATTTCTGTGTTTTACTGGCTGTAGAAAAAGAAATTACTTATAACAGTTTATTTTAACAGACTCATAATATGTTCACTGCATTGAAATTTACGTGATTATTCGTTTATTTAACTAATAATTAAAAATCCGTAATTTTTTGACCATAGTTATAATTATTTATATATACCTATACCTTACCTAGTTACATAGTTTAGCACTTAAAGTTAACTTTATCGTCTAACTAACACATGAACACACAATTAAGCATATACTACCTACGTATGAAAATTATAAAGTTAAAATCCATATAATTATGTACTTGCAGACAATCACTTGTAGGCACTCAAGAGTAATAAACTAACAAACTACCTATCTAACACATTGTTGCAATCAAATGCTTACATTTTTTTATAGACGCATATTTTTATCGATATGTACCGATATTTCTGCACTAGCAACACATATACAAATAAGTTATCCGTGTGTGCACGACTTATTATGTAAACCTAGAACATCCTCCTTGGCATACTTAGTTAGTAAGCCCTAGGTCACACAGCCTTCCGCTAATACTATACAACACTAACTAGTAAACACCTACGCTGTGTTTGCATCGAAGCATCATTTATTATTTAAGCTTGTGACTAAAGAATAATAGTCATACTCATGACCATGGTTAACATTATCTCCCGGTTTTAAAATTTAAGATATATTTTTTCCAATTTCACAAACTAACTTATTGCTTTAACTTTATTGTTATTTTTTTTATCCACAATTACCTCATTTATCTGTCTGGTCTCTTTGGATACTAAGCTTTTTTTACTAGGTACTATTGCTGCACCTATTGAGAGCTAGACAGTTTTTACGCACACAGTTCAAAGACCTTCAAATTAGTTTGAATCAACAACAAAAAGTATTGACAAAAACAACAGACGTATCAACTGTTTAATTCTAAGTAAGAGAATAAAAATAACTAGGTCCAATTTTAAAGGCGCCATCGTAATTTTAATATTAGTTTGAAATGTTCCTTTTTCTTTTTATCTAGGTTGGGGCAAAAGTCTTTTCGCATTATAGTATACGTATGAACTTGTAATAAAATCTCTTTGGCTATACTATTTGTGTCTGGCTGGTTTTGGTATCATTGAAAGTTTAAATTTTAAAGAACATAATTCCAAACTCAAATTAGGCAAATGTGTGATTTTCATTTGTTTTTCGTAATGTCAAGATGAGTGAATCTAATGAAGAAATTCGATACATTTTAAAATTTTACTGTAAAAAAGGTAAAAATGCAACGCAAGCCGCAAAAAAAAATGCTATGTTTATGGACCTAGTGCAATGTCTCTGAGAGTAGCACGAATTTGGTTTAAGCTTTTTTAATCCGGAAATTTTGATGTCAAAGACACACGTCGCTCTGGTCGCCCTATTATGGATAAAATGGATGCTATTTTTGAAAAAGTGGAGCAAGATCGGTATTACAGTAGTTACAACGTAGCTGAAGAACTGGGAATTAACCACAAAACAATTTTGGCGCATTTGAAAAAAACTAGGACACAAAAAAGCTCGATATTTGGGTACCTCACAAGCTCACTGAAAGAAACCTAATGAACCGTGTACATAATTTGTGATTCTTTATTACGACGTAATGAAACCGAGCCATTTTTGAAGAAGCTGATAACTGGTGATGAAAAGTGGATCACGTACGACAAGAACGTGCGAAAAAGGTCGTGGTCAAAGGCCGGTCAGGCTTCACAGACTGTGGTGAAACCCGGGTTAACTCGCAACAAGGGGATGCTGTGTGTGTGGTAGTATTGGAAGAGCATTATTCATTATGAGCTATTACCACCAGGCAGGACCATCGATTCTGAACTCTACTGCGAACAACTGATGAGATTAAAGCAAGATGTTGAGAGAAAGCGGCCGGAATTAATCAACTGAAGGGGTGTGGTTTTTCATCATGATAACGCTAAACCTCACACATCTTTAGCCACTCAGCAAAAATTAAGAGAGTTGAGCTGGGAGATGTTAATGCATCCGCCGTATAGTCCTGACCTTGCACCTTCAGATTTCCACCTGTTTCGGTCTCTTCAGAATTCTTTAGGTAGTGTCAGGTTAACATCACGAGAGGACTGCCAAAACCACTTGTCGCGGTATTTTAATCAGAAGTCCCAAAATTTCTATAGCAATGGGATCATGTCCCTACCTACAAGATGGCAAAAAGTTATCGAACAAAATGGTACCTACATACTTTAGTTAAATGTAAATAAACTATATTAAAAAATGTTTTGATTTTTCTTAAAAAATGCGAAGAAACTTTTCACCCAACCTATTATATTCATTTGAAAGAGAGAACAATATAACAAATTGCTATTTACGATGGCGCCTTTAAAATAGGCCACAATGTCATGCTCACTCAAAAAGCAGGTTGTTTAATGTCGTACTTATTGATTACACAACATGTAGTAAAATAATTAGTAAAATATTTCAACTTTACTAAGTTCAGTAAATAAAACCTCAATTTAAAATGGAAACAAAATCTCATTGACATTTTAACTGATTAGTTTTCTGGAACATTTTATTTCAGTACAAGTCGAAAATGGCAATAAGTTCTGCGCGTTTCCAATATAAAGTTTATGCAGCGTTTCAGTGAAGGAACGAGTCAATCGGACCGGATAATGGAGTCTATCAATATCCAGAATGTCGATGATCGCGTGCATCGCTGCACCGATCGCACGATCGCTCGTCGGCGTCGTCGGAACGGGGACGGTTTCAATCGAATACTCGTATACTGATAGCTGCTTGGCGTAGGGTGCCTTCTCTTAGTAGCCTGTGTTTAGAGATGAGATTGTATACCTATGAGCGTTGAGCGGGTCGATCGCGCAATCGATTGTCGACGTCATAGAAACTTGATTCCGATTTAAAATCGAATCGAATTCGATATTATTGATAGCCTCATGTTGAAGCTAATCGCGCAAATATCCTTATGAGCCTAACGCGACGTAAACGTCAAATATCTAGAGCATTTGACGCGAAAACACGATGTTTTATACAATCTTCTTTCTTCTTCTTCTCTTATATATAAAAATGAATCGTGGTTGTTGTTAGTCTCGCTTTTAGTCTTTAAATATTTGTGGAAGTCCAGGGAAGGTTTATACGGTGAGAAAATATAAAATGTAGCGAGTAAAATAATAAAAACATTATTTAAATTTTCCCATACAAAATGTTCCTGCATGTAAAAGTTGTCATTGACAGTTGACAGATGGTGAGATCACATGGTCAGCTAATTTTTAATAAAGATTGCAGACAACGCCGAATTTCTGGTGCTTTTTCACTTATCTAAGCTAGCCAGTGTAACTAATGATGCGTTTTGATTTCCACCCATCAAAGTTAGGATCGCTATTATTATAAACTACGTACTCGTATAACCAATTCTGGATATATCGAAACACATTACACAGATTAGCTAAGTGAAAAAGCAGTCTTATTCTACCAATTACACTGAGTAAAAAGCTTTTCTTTTCCACTTAGTGCAAAGTAAAAACATCACTGGCATCAAAAAGCTGATAAGTAAGTACACAAGTTGGAGTGTCGCGTGCACGAATGCACCACCGCATAATCGATTGTCACTTTGCGAAGTAGGTCGATTGAAATTGAAAGAACGTAACTACCACGAACCACGGTACTGAACCTGGGTTGGACGGGTTAGGTCACCTTCAATAAATAGCTTTTAAACTAATATTTACGGATTTCTACCAAGGTTTTAGTTTACTTGGAGTTTCCGATGTTTTAGTAAATATTGATAAGTAGGTAGTGATTTCCGTATGTATTACTTTTTTAAATTGATAACGACCGAAAAAAACGTTTCCTTTTTAAATACGACGAAATGGTGAATTTTTTGAAGCCGTGGTGGTCTAGTGGTAGTAACGCCCGACCTGCAATCATGAGGTCGTGGGTTCAAATCCCGATCCCGTCATTGGCTTTTCGGTGAAGGAAAACATCGTGAGGCAACCTGCATACGTCCGTAGAAGAAATTCGATGGCGTATGTGAATCCACCAACCCACACTGGGCCAGCGTGGTGGATATGGCCCAATCACCCTTCGTGGGTAGGCCTACGTCCTGCAGTGGACTATAAAAAAGTCTGGTACAGTTGAATTTTGATGAATTAAATTAATTAATTTTATAAACTCAGCATAAAGCCAGTTTTCCTTTCTGGTGCGAATCAGAAGGATGACTGGGTTTGTAATGAATACTTTCCCAATTCCTCATAGATTAGGAACTACTAGATAAATTACACTTTACACTCGTAGCACTTCACTAGGATTCTCTGTACCGCGAACACCGCCATATACCAAATATAATATAATATAATTATTTTTCGCAAAAAATAGCACGACCGACTTCAACCGTGTACAGAATCCGCGAATATTTCGCGATGTAGCATTTTTCACATTATTGTTGATATATCAAAAATATCGGCTCAGCCGATTTCGATAAAATTTAAATGAGACTAATTTCGAAGTATATTCTTTCCAATAAAATAAGAATTATCGAATTCGGACCCCTATATAAAAAGTTATGCGTGGTTACACATAGAAAAAAAATATATATAGGTACGCGTCGAATTGAGTACCTCCTCCGTTTCTTCGGTCAAAAAGATGTCCAAAGCACGTTCGTCTTATAAATGTTATAATTTCACCAAAAAGTTGCTTGTTCGTTGTTACTTATGAGCGCTGTAATAAACTAGTCACAGTTTAATACGTGAAGCGTAATCACTTAAAAATGGGAGAGTGGAGGATTCTGAATAAGTTATGAAATATAATATGTATTAGTTGTTATTGTTCGGGATTAGAACGCGACGATATTTTAATCCGAAATACAGCGCGTGGCCTTGACTCGCCAGGCTTTCGAGTTCAAAGATTAGTCCATAGTCCACCACGGTAGCGCTTATAGCGTAGTTTGACTAGGTGTTTATTAGCGATCGTCGAAGTTGAGCAACGTTCAGCACGGTCAGTCTTCGGGATGGGTGACCGCGGCATTAAAACGTCCCGGTTGTTTTAACCGTTAAAGGCCGATTCACACATACGGCGGGCGCTGGTCGGGCGCGGTGCGGGTCGGGAGTACGGCGTGTCTATTTGTACCTGTTTCAATGGACGACAACACACAGAACGCGTGCGCGCGCCCGACCCGCGCCCGCCGTATGTGTGTTTTGGCCTTTAGTCATGTCAGAAGCCTTGAGACGGCTTAAAAAGTCTGACACCAGGACCAGCCACCCGGCCTATACGAACTTATTTAAGTCCACCATTCCACTGGTCAAATTCGTGTTGGACATTTGCTCATTGGTGCTAATCGTGCCTGATTTGAATCTCTTTACGTGGAAGGTATAGGTGTATCTTTATTGATGTTAATTGCTCATTACTGCGAACGTTTGTATACTCTTTGCATATTCGATGGAACGAAATGGTGTTACAATTAGATTAGTGTTAACGTGTTTTTACTACGATTTTTAGAATGACCAATATTGTTCGTAAAAAACTAAGCAATTGGTCATATTTATTTTATTTTATTGATAAACTCCACCAACACTATGCACACCAACACAACACACAAAAGACTAAAACAAACAAGAACCAAGTGACACAGCAATTACAGACGAAGACAGCTTGCCTTGAGTATATACATCATCGCAAAAAAATAATATATATGATTAATTTACTGTGGCAAAATTAAAGATTTTTTTTTTAAATTTAAATATAAATCATATATAACAAACAAATTTAAAGTTACCAAAGTGTTGCAATATTTTTTTTTACTTTACTTTTTATTTGGATACAAAAATTTACAATAAACACAAGCTAATCCGAGTCATATGTAATTTATTGTCATAAATTATCCAGATCTACCATATGCCATATAATAATATAGAAGAATGATTTTTGATGAGATAACCTCTATCTATAATCTAATCGATGAACGTCAGCTGCACGTACGAAAAAGCATGACTTATTGTCACGTTCAGCCTAAGCCGAGCGTGCAAGCGAGAGCGCAGAACGAGCGATAGAGAAACACAAACGGCCTAAGCGTTCGGCTTGTAACGGTTATAACGTCATCACCTATTGTCGTCCGTAAACTGACTTTACACACAACAATATCTGATAGGCTTACAATTGACTAAGTACATTGTCAAAGATGAAATCTAGGCTTAAAGTAAGCTAATCTAGATTCAAAGATGCCTAAATTGTACTTGACCAAAAATACTGACTCTGGCATAAAGGTCCACATACCAACTTTAGTCCCGTATCATAAATGTAGCATGATAATAACATGTTCACTTATGAGCAAACCTAAAACTACAATTTCTACATACAAAGTTGTAAGTCATCCCCACATTACCCACTAACTGCCGTTAGTCATGATGACATTAGGAAACTACCGGGAGTTCCCCGAACAATGGCGGCCGGTGATTGGTGCACTTAATCTTCGAACTTTCCTGCGGATGCGGCGGTGAAAAAACCGCCAATTTCGTGTATCCACATTTCTTACTGAAATATACGTTTCCCGCGTAATACATTGTTCGCGTGCGGTTACACTATTAGATGCTCTGTGGGACGTTTTGACTACGATGATGGCATATTTTGCTGCTTTTTTGATTAGCACTACAATATTATCATTGATGATAATGAAATGGTATATGAGGTCCGGGAACACTACTTTTTTCTGAAAAATAGGGTTTTTTTTAAAAATTGCGTGAATTATATACTTACATAAAGTTGCGAAATAGGAAATTAAATATTCGGGACATCGTACACAGCATGTCTAAGCAAAGCCTACCCACTTATAAATTTTTAAATACATACTTATATAGATAATTAGTTAATCAACATCTAGACACAGAGCAAACACTTATGTTCATCACAAAAATGCTTGCCCTGGGTGGGAATCAAACACACACCCTGTTGTGCTTGGAGTCAGGGTTAATTTTTTTTTTGTCAATTTTTTGTATATTATTCTGAGTTTCCACTGACATATGCCGGAGACTTTATGATGGGAGTCAGGGTCATTAACCACATAAACTGACTCTACATATACTTATTATGTTAGGGTGCATGAGCACATCAAACTGTAATTCGCTATTTATATTATGAAGTTTTCTTAATTGTTTATTCATGTTCTCGTTTAAACAAAATAATAAATGTTGTATTTCTTGTTTCAGGTAAGTGTCATTGCTGTTGATGAAAAATATTGAATCTATTATTAAAGTGTTCTGCCTTTTGGTAAGTACGTATAATAAAGTATTTATAATAATGTATTACCTACGTTCTTAAAATTGACCGAAAATTGATTCCTCTTCGCGTCGTATTCCTCATGTCTGAGGGTCGTGACCTCCGCCTCCCATAAGCTTCTCTTTCACGATGTTTCCATCGTCCTCTGTCTTCAGCTACACGCAGCGCCTCATATACTGATGAATCGAGGGTGGTGCGAAACTGATCGGACCAACGCATCGGACTACGACCTCGTGACCGCTTGCCGTCGACATTCCCCGTAACCATCAGTTTTTCGAGATTATCATCTTGTTAAATCTAAAATTGATTAAATGGACAAAAATCCGAGCAGTATTATTTTAGGTATTTTTTATTGTAATTGACTGACACATTTTAAAATAATAATAATTTGTTAAATACAGATGTTATCACGTATTAATGACTGGAAGAATAAATAATCATAACTGCAATTTTCTCGAAAGTAATAAATGTGTTTAAATAAAATGTTATGAATATATGAAAGAATGAAATTAAGTGTTCTCTCCAAGTTCACATTCGGGCTTAAAGCCTCTATATTGTCATGACACCCCAGTGCAACAAAACTAAACTAAACAGACACAAACCAAAAATCATTGTAGTCTGTACTTTAGCATTTTTTTATCTTTAGAATTCTAGCTTTAGCAATGAGCGTGGTCACACTGTATCGCGTTATTGATGGCTCTGTGTCGTCTACTCTGCACAGCAGAGACTGCGGTCGCATTACTCTATGCAAGCATTTGCTTACGTCACGAGGTGGCTTGTCTTTCGTGTCTATGGTCCATACGTTATGGTTATTAGAGTCTTATGTTGGTACTTTGTTCTTCCGCTTGATAAATATGCACGGATTTACTCGATATCAGACACTAAAGTGTGTTTATTGCTGAAGTTTGATACTTTGATGCAGTAACTGATTTTGTTATTACGCCATTAGTTGTTACACGTTACGAGTGTGTTCTATTTGCTAAAGAGGACAACGTGAAGTAGGTATTTTGCATCCAATTTCATGGTACATCAGCTGATGCACTTTATCTTGGCGTATAGATGTTATGTTAGAATATACAGGGTTATCTGCTTGCCCTGTACTCTTAATCACCCCCTTTCGATTTTACGGTGACTAGTTCTGGATAACCCTGTACATATGTATGTATATTGGAAGAGTTTGCACCTTCCAGATTTATTGGTAATTTTTCCAATGGAATATTTGTAAAATAAAATAGATTCTAATTAGGAAACACTTACACAAACTCTTTTTATTTTAAAGGGTATTCTAAAATACATTCACTATTGTGTGTTGAAATAATAAAATTATCCTGAGATAAATTCTTGAAAATGTTCGTGTTTCTAATATGTACTAACAAATCTTACAATTTATAATTGGTAGTTATCCTTGAATTTATCTCAAAAGGTGAATATAATTGTTTAATGCATTTTCGCTAATTAAGTATTATGTATAAGTTCGGACACTTAATGAAATTAAGTATTCTGAATGATAGTTATCAATTGTAATGTTATGCATATGCAAAAACCTGTATTTTAATGAAGTAGAAATACTTAAATGTTTATTATTGTTTATTTTTGAGCAGAGCACTAAATTTCTGCATCGGATCGAACTAAAATGAGGACTCAAATCACTCACAATCACTCAAAGTGATTAGTCCGTTATTATGTATAATGACTGGTTATTATACATAATAACTTATGTGCTTAGTAAATGTGATAAATTAATCACATTAACTAGTTATTATTCATAATAACCGGTCAGGAATAGTGAAAGTAATAACTTTTCAAAATGCCAACTTTCAAGTAGCAGAAAGTTTTAGTTAGCGTTATATTCATTTAGTTGTTTATTGTTTACCAATTGTTGTATCAACTAGGGTTTTGTTTTGTAAGTTTTTTTTACAAAGCGATTCGCTTCTGGCACTTCGCCGGCCGCTGCCGCGGCACGCTCGCTTCGCTCGGTCGGCTCGTGCGTTGTTTGTCATGTTCTAACCTAACCAAACCCATTTTTTGTTTTACACCTAATCTATCAAGGCGGTTCGCATCTGGCACTTTATTAGAAATACATTATGATAAAGTTGAATATAACTTTTTGAAAATTTATGGTAAAAATGATTATTATTACTTAAAGCAAAGTCAAATAAAACTTTATAAACGTAGTTAAAAATGTTTTTATCACATTAACTAAGTCGTCCCAGATATTATACTTAATAACTAGTTAGTGATTAATTCTGTGCCATTTATCACTTTCACTGAATCAAGTAGTAATTATACATAATCGCTAGTTAGTGTACATAATAACTAGATTAATCACTTTGACTGTGACATTCACATGTAAATCGTTTGAAATGACCGAGCGAGCGAAGCGTCCATGCTTCGAAATTATAAAAAAAAATCTTTCTTCTGTCGTACGGAACGACTGCATATCCCGTGATCTCAAAGCAGAATCAGTGGGGGAGTTCGTTGTCCGACTGACGCGCAACATGTTCGACCGCGCAGACAACAGACCACACCCCCACTTGCACAATATCGCTCCACTCCATGCAAGACCCCCAGAAGACTCCATACGCATCTGGCGAGCCCTCCCCAGAGACCTGCTTCAAGCCGACGCAGATGAAGAGGAGGATGGCGAAGAGGGCTAAAAGGCAGCCATAATGATGAGGCCCAGAAAGGGCTCCACAATGCCGCGAATGGCCACCTAAGCCAGGACGGCCACCGTAGGCGCTCCATGCCAAGACGGCAGAGAACGCTGAATTTGTGATAGAGTGTGATGTCTCACCCCTGAAATGTCCCCTGACCATTGCATCAGGGCGTCCGGCCACAGAAAGGAGGGAAACCTCCTTTGTTACCTGACTCCTATGTCAAAGGACTGGAGGAGAAGAGCTTAAATGAATGCAAAATGAACTATTGTTCGGAGAAGTGGGTACTAGTTTTAGACTGTACATTGTAAACTGAAAATTTTTTTTCGTATTATATAGATTCGTCTCTTAATAAATATAAAATAATTCGTCTCCTTCTTTTAGCCACTTGATATCAATGTCAAAACACTTGTAATCTAAAGCGAAACTAAAAAATCAGACATCATGTCTCTACCAAATTATTATTATTGTCAAGTTTGAAAAAGGACCCAAAAAGTTATCCACAGGCGACGGCGATCTTTTAGGCTCTTACCATCAGGACTCCCGTCAGTACTTATTATTACGGTGACTTATTATATTCCACAATTTATTAATTTAAATACACTCTCAAATATTATCTTTTGGGCTTATTTTGAATATTATTCCCATTTCTAGTACCCAATAGAAATAATAACTCGAAGCGATCCCTCTCGAGGCCAAATTCGACTAAGACATACTCATTACTTAACTCCACCTGGCGTGTATTTTGGTAATTACTTACAGAATAAGCTATTAAGTTAAAATTATTACGCATAGTTTAATTATAATTACTTGGATATTGTAACTTAAATGTTAACTTTAGTAATAGAGAGCTTAGTGTTTCTCTGCAGAATAGAAGTTCAGTAAATCTTAATTAATAGTGTCGTTTAGAGTCTAGTCGGCGTTTAAATTGATGGTTCCATTTTGTATAACTTATCTTCTAAATAGTAATATTAGTCAGTTAAATAACATGTTTAAGAGTATTAGAAAATTCTTGAATTTTCTGCTGTATTCTATGTGGAAGGGATTAGATTATGTAAAAATCTACCATTTATTGCATTTTCCTAGAGAAGCTATTTTATAATGAATAGTACATCGCCATAATATAATAATTATTTTAAATAAATGATTCAAGTTTGTATCTCTCCTCTTCATCTCTAAAAATAATATCTGGACACTGAAAACATTTATTAACAACAGAACTTAAAAAAAACATTTCATGGACAAAATTATTAAAATTAACCTACCTATAATAAAAACTTATAGATATTTAAAACACCAAAACTTATACTAAAATAAAAATAAAACTTATTATATTCAAGATTTGAAAAAAAACTGAACATGGGTTTGAATCTGAATATTTTTTTAAATCTACAGTTGCAGATTTAATCAGTAGATTGGCGATAAACGGTTACCTAATAACCTTCAGCTTGACCTCTAGGTATATTTTTTCGCTTTTAAATATGATAAAAGGTTGAACTAAAACTAAAGTAGGTAAATACCAACCTGTTTACTTCAAAATTGTTAACATAGAAGTAAATAGTAATAAAATAGATGTAATAATGTTATTATCGGCTGTACATGAAGTGGCACGCCTCCGTGCGCTGTCACTTAGCAAGGCTGCGTTAATACGAATGGAAGGTCTAATCATGCTAGTTTCACCCTAATACGGCAAAATAAACTCAAATAATTCTCATAAATGCAGACGAATAAGACTATGAAATATCGGATAAAATAAATAAAATAAAAAAAGCATTTTTATTTCTCATTAATTAAATGGTACAATTCATTTTTTTTATATTGTATTGTACCAACCTTTTTAGTTCTATGTTTTGAATTAATATTTAGTGTATTTCCGCTATCTTGTTGTAGGCAAATAAGTTTAAGGGCATTAAGGACATTTATGAAAAAAAGAAAAAAAAAAAATAAAAAAAAAAAAATTACAAACAATTACTAATATTACAATAATTATACATTTAAAAACTTAATTTTACAAAATAGATAAAATAATAATAAATATCACTTATTTTCACTATACTCTATATCTATTATATAAAAGGCTTCCCTGAGTGACTGACTGACAGACAGCCTACAGCCCAAACCGCTTAAGATATGAGCTTGAAATTTGGAATATAGGTACATTGAACGACGTAATGGAGCACTAAGGACGAAAATTTTGAACTTTTGACCTCTAAGGGGGTAAAACGGGCCCTTTTCGTTTGTATGTAACTTTTTATTCCCTGTACCGATTGATTTGAAACTTTGTATACATGCTTTTCAAACAAAATAAAAGTTATGTTTTTTACTGTTTTTCCGAATTTTCCTCATCTAAGGGGTCAAATAAGGTCCCAAAGTTGGTGAAAAAAGCGTCAATTACATCGAACCAGCTGAACGGTTGTGGTTGAAAATTGGTATGAAGGAGGCACACAGCATGTTTTAATACAGGAACTAATAAAATCCAGGAAAATCTATAAGGTTCCTTAGGGATACGCAAAATTGATAAATTTAGGCTACAGCCCAAACCGCTGAAGATATGAGCTTGAAATTTGGAATATACGTATATCGTACGACATAATGAAGCACTAAGGATGAAAAACGTACCCAACTCTAACTTATGGGGTAAAACGGGCCCTTTTTGTTTGCATGTAACTTCTTATTCCCTGTACCGATTGACATGAAACTTTGTATAGATGCTTTTGAGACTAAATAAAAAATATGGCTGTACCTGTTTTTCTGAATTTTTCTTAAAAAAATCCTTAGGGGTCACATACGTCCCAAAACTTCAATGCGCTTTTTTAAATAATGTAGTATTTAGAATAGGTTTATGATAATGATAGTTTATCTTTAAACTAGCTTTTACCTGCGGCTTCACCCGCGTTATAATTTGATTTTGGCTTAGTTTATATCGATGCCTACCAATTTCAGTAAAATATTATATCAAAAATATGCTAACAAAAATAGTTAGTTCGCCACAAAATATTAGCCACAATTCAAGCTAATAATAATTTCAAATCCAAAAAATATTAAATCTCAACCAATTTGTTTCATCGTCGTTTTCATCCGCAGCATTCTTTATCCCACTGCTGGGTATAGGCCTCTTGCAGTGACATCTGCCTCGGCCCTTTACCCGTCGTGAGGTCGTGACCAGGTTCGACCAGCGGTATTGACGATATCGTCGAGATAGTCGACCCACCGTGCTGCCGCGCCGCACATAGCTGCGCTCCCTCACCTATTCAAGTATCCTTGCACATTGTTGCCACTGTTCAAACCTAACCCAACTGATCGACATCGAAATACCGTAGAGAAATGCTTCTATTGGTTAAGTTAAGGTTGGTGTATAGGTGGGTTTCCGCATAGTAGTGGCGGGGGGACTTAGTAGCCGAGGCTGCTAGGCGGCTGGGCGGGAATCCGAGGCGGAGTCGCTTCTCTGGGCTTTTTAACTAAAGCAGCTAAGCGGCTGGCCGCCGAGATTGCTACCTTATGAGGAGTGTCGCAACTGAGGCAGGCTGCAGCGCCGCTCATGGGACGCTTCAGCCGAGGATTAGGTGCCGCGGTAGGATGAAACTGGTGGTGTGTGCGCCACCTGCCCTACCTTCCGCAGGATTGTCAACGTCACATAAAGCCCGATTAAAGAGGCGCCATCGTAATTATATTAGCTAAATAGCGTAGTTCTATTCCTTTTTCACTTTAGGCATTTCATAGAGAGAATGCTTTTTACGTTGCTATTTTTACACTGGCGCCTCTGTATTCGGGCTTGTTTTGCCATTTACAGTAGAAACCGAGTCGATCCGTTGCTTTGTTGCTAAGAAAAAGTTTTTGCCCTATCCTACGGGAACTATGACATTTTTCGAGATAAAAAAGGAGTCGATGTCACTTTTCGTCTTTCAAACTATGTTTGTGTACTTATATTCGTGCATTAAATCAAGTCAACCTGTTGCTTCGTTGCTGAAAAACAGTTTTTCTCCTTTCCTACGGGAACCACAATTTTTTTAGATCAAAAGTAGCCCATGTCACTTTATGTCATTCAAACTAAGTCCATGGCAAAAATCAAGTCAGTCCGTTATTCCGTAGGTGAGATACAGATTTTCTCCTATCCTGCGGGAACCACGAATTTTTTAGAGATAAAAAGTAGCCTGTGTCCTTTCTCAGGCTCTAGAATATCTGTGTACCAAATCTCGTACATTGAAATCGGTTTAATAGTTTTGGCGTTAAAGCGCGACAGACAGACAGACAGAGTTACTTTCGCATTTATAATATTAGTAAGGAGTAAGGATTATTTTCCTCGCTAGAGAGCTCCGACAAACACGTCCGATCGCTGCTAAGTGCTAATCATAAAGTGCTGGAGAATAGGCACGCGCTGCCGGCCGGGCCGATACCACCGCACCGCTATGTCCCTACATTTTAAATCTGTAATATCTTCGGAAATATTCATTTACATTACATGCTGTAAAAGGCCATATTGATCTATATTAAATGGACAATGTATTTAAGATACTTAATTGGATAAGGATTAATGCTGTATTGCTTAAAATAAGATCCTAAATAAGCCAATTTTTCCCGTAAAATGTAAAGGATAAAAAATTGCTATTGTGGGTTATCCTTAAGAGATAGATATATACGATCGCGGACTTTTTTGTTGACCTTTTTAAGGTGTACAATACCGTAGTACATTATTTTAAATTATCTCGTGTAGTTTAGTCAGCGTTTGCAATGTAAGCGCAAAAAATTGTGTTTATTTACGACATCACATTGGAAACCTGTAAATTTATCAGTGTTTCTCTACAATATTATGCATGTGTTACACATATAAACCTTCCTGTTGAATTATTCTATCTATTACAAAAAAGCGCTTCAAAATCCGTTGCTCAGTTTTGAAGATTTAAGCATACATAGGGACGGACAGACAGCGACAGCGACTTTGTTTTATACTCGTACTATGTAGTGATGGGGCAGAATAGGTCCCCAAAAGTTTACGATTGTTTTTTTGTGAGCCAATAGTCTTAAGCTTAGCGCACATAGATCAATATAGGTATTTTACTATGGGATCAACCCTTACAAGCGAAAATTACCTACATTTTCCATACATTTTGTCGCGGGTCGATGAACTTTTTGTGTTGAACAGCTGATTTTATTCAAATTCTTTTGGGGTTGGTACCATTGTAAAAGTTAATCAGATTATGAGTATAATAGCATCCTAGAACATGCCTGACTATAAATACGACTTGTGTGTCATTTTTTCATTTGCTTGGAAAATTAAATATCTAATAACTTAATGAAACATGTCGAATACCTGTACCGGCCTTAATTAATAGTGTACTACTGAAAATAGGTACTGCGTTGACTCGTATGTCTACCTAGGACAAGTAGTCCAGTTAGGTAGGTCCGACTTCAACAAAGAGGCCAATCGCCGAATTCAAGTAGCCCAACGAGCTATGGAGAGGGCTATGCTTCGAGTCTCTCTGCGAGATCGAATCATTAATGAGGAGATCCGTAGAAGAACCAAAGTTACCGACATAGCCCAACGGATTGGCAAGTTGAAATGGCAATGGGCAGGGCACATAGCGCGGAAGGCTGATGACCGTTGGGGTCGAAAAGTTCTCGAGTGGAGACCATGTACCGGCAAGCGCAGCGTAGGACGTCCACCCACAAGGAGGACGGATGACCTCATTAAGACCGCAGGATTGCACTGGATGCAAGCAGCTTCTAACCGGTCTTATTGGAGATCCATAGGGGAGACCTATGTCCAGCAGTGAACGTCCTGCGGCTGATGGATGACTGAAAATGGATGACTGAAAAATCCCAGGGCAAATATATATGTGATGTTCATATGTGTTTGCTCTGTGTCTGGGTGTTATTAATGAATTTTTATTTATTTATTTAACACTTTCTTGCACAATATTTGTACAAAAGGAGGACTTAACGCTAAACAGCATTATCTGCCAGTCAACCTACATGTATATGTAGTATATCAGTCTTTGCCAGCCAAATCACAAACTTTGCTTAGTTTGGGATCAGAGACCGTGTGTGAGATGTCCCCCAATATTTATTTTATATATTTAATTATTATTGAGTTAATTTCAGAAATTCGGCAATTTATCATCCAAGAATTTACGTACTCCGTAATAAGCTTTAGATACAAGTAAATTAAATAACCAAATACTCAGACAATTCTGGCTAAGCCGTAGGCATTATT
Organism: Hypomecis punctinalis; assembly: GCA_949316475.1. Lineage (NCBI taxonomy): Eukaryota > Metazoa > Arthropoda > Insecta > Lepidoptera > Geometridae > Hypomecis > Hypomecis punctinalis. The sequence continues at coordinate 11,310,876 of OX438802.1, forward strand.
TTGCAAGTAATACAATAATAGACTCAGTTATGAAGACGCCATAGTAAATATAATAACAACATAAAAAGTGTTCTCTCTATCGAATGCTTGAAGTGAAAATGAAACAGATATAATTATGATAATTAGCCATTATAATAACGATGGCGCATTCATAATCGAGCCTAATGCGGGCTTAACCACGAGCTACTATTATTTTAAGTAAGTGCCAAGAAAACGCGGGCAAAACTGTGGGTTTTTATCATTTTAAGCAGTTACGAAAATAACGCGGGCCAGACTGTGGGCTATTATCATTACAAGTAATACAAAAACGCAAGCTAACGGCATGCTATTATAATTTTAAAGATTTAGTGGGTTATTATCATTGTAAGTACCTAATTATTAACACAACGCGAGCTAAACCGGGCTTTTATCATTTTGAGCAAGTACTAAGACAATACGGGCCAAACCATGGGCTATTATCATTGTAAGTAATACGACAATGCAGGCCAAACGGCAAAATTTTATAATTTTAAGCAAGTATTAAGACATCGCAGTCCATGCTGCGTGCTATAAATAACCATCTTAAGCAAATACTAACAATACGCGGGCCAAACCGTGACCTATTATCATTATAGGCAAATACTGTTACAATTTTGACCAAACCGTGGGCATTATCATTGCAAGTAATTTTAAGCAAGTATTAAGACAACGCGGGCCAAATCGCGGACTATTAGTTATTATTATAAGCATGTACAAAGACAACGTAGATCAAACCGCGGGCTATTATCATTTTAAGTAAGTACCTATGTACTAAGACAACGCGGGCGAAGCCGTGGGTTTTAAGCTAGTTATATATATTTTTTAAAATAGTACTATAATAATCCGTTAACAACTTATAAATATTATAAAAATCCAGGGACGTTTTAACTCTTCCAAGTAAAAATCTTTTAAAAAACGCCTGATTCAATCAACAACCTTTTTAGTAATCCACTGCAGGACGTAGGCCTACCCACGAAGGGTGATTGGGCCATATGTACCATGCTGGCCCAGTGCGAGTTGGTGGATTCACATACGCCATCGAATTTGTTCTACGACGCATGCAGGTTGCCTCACGATGTTTTCCTTCACCGAAAAACCAGTGATGTGAAATTCCGTACATAAATTCCAAGGAACTTAATAGTACGGGACCGGGGATTTGAACCCACGACCACACGATTGTAAGGCGGGTGTCACTACCTCTTTACCACCATGGCCACTTTTCATACAATTCATTTAGTCATAAATAATATGTATATTTTTATTTATTTATGAAATATCGGATATAACGACGAATATAACAATGTCTTACAATATGTCGTTAATCCGCCATAGGAGATTGCACTACAAGACAGAGGCCTATCCAACACTGGAATAAAGGAGGCTGCATAGTCGTATAATTACTTACAATCTAAAATTGGTTAAACTAGTTGAACCCTTGGAGCGGCAAAAATAGTACGGTTTTTGAAAGTGAAAAAAAAACATAATCGATTTCCATTATTCAAATATTTGGTAAAGAACTTTTTTGTCTGTTTGTAAAGGCCATTTGATGTTCGAGTGAAATCGTCATAAAAACCAATGCTCTACAATTACTAAATATGGCCTAAGCTAGGCCATATTTCTTGAAAATATAACTCATTTTATTATCATTAAAAGATTTACTGCATTTCTTACCAGTTACCAGTACAGGAAAATGATCAGATAAAGTGCGATTTTTGCTATAGGCACAGCGTACATTGCTTGTTTTCTTGTCACAATAAAATATGATATCCTTGTGCAACAGGCAATGCTACGGTGACAATCTATAAAGTCGTTTACTTGTTTTGCAATATAACCTTCAGTTTCGGATGAGTAGTGTTCCATGCAATAAGGCGAGGTTGAGGAGCGAGAACAATGGTGTTGAAACGTTGGTTTTATGGTTATGTTGCTTTGTGAATTGCGGGGACAATAATTAAATATTGTGATGCATGCGACGCCACTCAGTTTGCGATAACTTTTTATGGTTTCCTAGTGGTTCTTCCCGACTTCACTCAGGCTAGCACGCGTGTTTTTTTGGACGCAATGGAGTTGATGTGCGCTGCCTAAGGTAGGTCAGGCATATAAGGCCCACCTTTATTAAAATTAAAATATTTTTAACCATTGATGAGGTAATAAACAAAAGACTCTCCATATTAATTATAAATGTATTTAAGTTCCGTCATGAAATAAAAAAACATAAAATTATAACGTTATTTTTGAAATATGAAGTGTTTTTTAAAACCATCACTTCGGGCCTTATTGAACACTATGAGTATAAAAAGGCCCTAAATAGAAATTAACATTCTAAGAAAATTAACAAGTTTAAACGATATTAAACTATAATAGTAAACATTAAACAACATTTGGTCCTTTTTAAACATGAGTATTTTCTTAATTATTAGAAATAAAAGACCTTGGGCCTTATTAAACTATAGGTATTAAAAATGTCCTACGTTCCTTTAGAATATGTTGCTAAACACAAATTTGAACATTAGATAAGTATAATCTTACTAAATTAAAGTTATTCAAAAAACAACAACAAAATCGCTAACACTTTGATAGCTTACAAAACTTCTGTGGGCCTTATTACACTAAAGACTTTTCAAATACTGAAGATTCAACGAATATAAAGGTAAATTTTACAACTTCAAATTAAGAACAGTTAATAAAAAATCAATAAATAATATTAAGTTACTTTTTAGATATCAAATCAGTCTTAATACTCGTACTTAAATTAAATTGAGGTTCATCTAAAGGTAATAAGGCCCGGGCCTTATTACCTGCGCAAGGGCCGGGCCTTTTTAGCCGTAGAGCAAGCTTTACAATCAGTGTCATATATTTAGTAAAAAAAAATAGCAATTAGAATGTGTACTTATGTCTCTCCGTGGGGCAATACAAGAATAGTTCACATTGAAATGGGAAAAACTCGGATTAAAACAAAAAACTCGATGAAAACTGAACCTTTTTACGCTCGAAAAATATTACGTACGGCAGCCGCGACCTCTCTCTGTGGCTGTGTGGACGGTACTGACGAAATGGTGGGCCGCGCGGAAAAGCGCGATGTTGCCAGCTCGCTGTATGTGCGACTTCTATGTATGCGTGAGTTTTAAGCGAATAGATTTTTATGCAACTGTTATTTCTACAAACTGGGCCTAGTTTGCAACCGGGCCTTATATGCCTGACCTACCTTACTCGTAAATTGAAATTTTTGTATATTTTCCTCACGTTTTTGTATTCATTGTATAAAGTTTATTTTATTTATGAATATCTTATAGGTATCCTGAAATGTCTCTGTCGCGTCGTCCGGAAATACGCTTGGTATTTACAGAGATACTTATCTCTCATCATTATGAACTTTTTGAAAAAAGCAAATGTCTGCAATGACATTGACCTCAGAGCAAATAAAAAAATCAAGAGAGAATGTTGTGAACAAACAAGTGAAGCCAATCAAAACGACGGCTCGCCGTGTACAGACAATTACACACACATCCACGTACAACGAAACTACGCCTTGGCTTGTCAGTCGAACTATGGCGGCGCAACACCGACGCACTCACACACGTTTAAAAAACCGGCCTCACTTGACTGTTCAACGACGTTCCCTCTTGATTTTTTTATTTGCTCTGAGGACATCGACACTATCAAAAAGCTTACAAAGTTGCATTCATGTAGGCGTTCCGTCGCGAATGGTCAAATTCACAAACGGTCAAGTCACTGAAAAACTGTCAAAACCGCGATCGGTCTAAATCGCGATCGGTCAAAAACGGGAATGGTGGATATCGCGAATAGTCAAATTACACAATTTTGGTACGTCGTCCAAAAAATCTTTGTCAAAAAAACCGTAATGAACGTCAGATTAAATCAAAGTCAAATGCAGCAATATTTAATCTAATTTGCGAGAACGGATTTTGAATTTTAATGATTTACCCGGCGAGTTAATCGCTCGGGAATTCACATTAAGGTTATTAGTTACATTTATTTCCGGGAATCCATATTGGATTTCCGCGTGAATAGTAATTATAACGTAAACGAATTTTGAATATGAATTGTTGACGATGTAGACTGTAAAATGGTGATATTATGATGTTACTGTATTTATGTGTATTACTATATTATGTTATCACCCGGGCTTGTAGGCATACGCACCACGAAATAATTCTTTCGATATGTTAGAACGAGACAGAGTTATGGTGGAGTATACACTGTATACATAATACATAATATATGTGGCACTTTTTCAGACGTCTACATAAATCTTTTCGTGGTAATAAGCTAGCTGGATTGCTTTAGATTAGAAGTCATATTTTGGCAACTTCATTTTTTTTACTCGTGATAAGCTTTCGTTTGACCACATCTTGCCTTTTTACCGTTCAGCATTTTCACCCGCTGCTGAGCATTGACATTCCATTCTTGTATAGATTTCAATTCCGTCTTGTGCTAATGTATTGTGTAATTAATGTAATATAAACATTATGGCCTAAGAGCCGCTGAAGATATACCTTCACCCACGTGATAACCAGATGAGACGTAATTTTTTTAATTTATTATTTATTTATAAACACGCCTATGATAGCTTGCCTATCGAAAAGTGTTCATGGCTATTTTTTATTATATTTACAATATGTCATGAACAATTTTTGTAGGCAAGCCAGCATCATTAATTTTTTAAGTAAATATATTTCTTATTATACCAATTTTGACTGATTAGAGATCGGTTTTGAAATAATTGTACATAGTTTGCCAGGTACCTAGTATGAACAAACTTAAGTAACACTTTTCGATAGGCAAGCTATCATATGCCTATTTGTCTGTATATCCCATTTCATAAAAAGTATGTCTCATCTGGTTATCAGATGGGTGAAGTTCGTTATTCCATGTCTCCCCTCCTATTAGCACAAGACGGAATTGAAATCTATAGACTAGACCTGCAAATTTGTACAATATCTTCGACACGATATTTATCCATATATGGGTTCACTTATTTTTCTACCAATGCAGTGTATTTAGCATTTAAAAGGACTATAAAAGAGTGTTTTTTCTGTATTTTTTGTGCGTGTAGCGTCCCCGCCGTCCCTGCAATCACTGAATCAAATGAAGCGATCTTATCGGGAGGTATTATGCGCATATTTACACTAATGCCTTTAAATCTATTCCGGGCCTCTTCCATTTTTTATTCCGTTCGCATCGAAATTCACCGGATTTTACGTTTTTATATACCTAAATTTATTTTATACTATACGAGCGAGGTAGTGACAATTTTGTATATTTTAAATAGGCTTGGAGTAACCCTAAAAAAAGCGTTTTACTTCCAAGTTACCAGATGATAGCAAGCTTATTTACAGCCTGATTTCGAACATCTTCAGTCTTTCAGAAAACAGGAAAGCCATAATAAAGTAGGTAATTTTTTCATCATTCTGTAGGGAACATTTTTTTTAACCTATACTGTCCTATTACTGGGAAAGGTCGTCACGGAGTGGGGCCTGACGGACTTAGCCAGGGAAGGCTCAAGAAATGCTGGTGTGATGAACTTGGCTCATTCGAGAGGGGAAGGTAAGAAGTTGAGATGGATCGCGACTCATGGAAGGAAATGGGGACACATTTTAATGTTTTAAAACTATTTAATAATCTCATAGCTAGTTTGATTGTTCTGAGTTTACTGTATCAATGTAGTCAACCTCTTGACGCTAGTAAATAAAGGTAACATTCATAACAGATAATACCATCGAGAAGAAAATTCCCAATAGTGTGATTGGTAACGAGTATGGAAACGATCAAGCTGAATATATACTCATATCCGCCGAGTATAGGCCTCTCGAGGCTTAATATCGCCAATAACGCCACTTTCACCCCGTTCCACCCTCCATCCCCCGCGGGCACCCCGGCAGCCTGAATTATAGCACCACTAGCTGATTCCCGCTGTTTGTCCTTCAATTTCTTGGTAAATGTGATCAATAATCATTATTTTCGTTCTTGAATGCGTCTGAAACGTCAAACGTACCGTCTTATATTATAAAGTAAGTAAGTTCGTATAGGCCGGGTGGCTAGCCCTGGTGTCAGAGTTTTTAGGCCGCCTGAAGGCCTCTGACATGGCTAAACGGTTAAAACAACCTTATATTATGAAATCTATATTATCTCGTAAAAATGTTTTGAAATATCCCTCTTATTGAGTTCTCTATTATACTGTACTGTACCAGCCTTTTTAATAGTCCACTACAGGACGTAGGCCTGCCCACGAAGGGTGATTACTATTACCCAGGGTACTTCTGTACATCAAAACTAACAACTTTTGTTCTGCATTTTTTGTCAAAACTAAAAAAACAGCTGTTCCATACATATTGTCGAGGGTGAACGATATTTTTCTAAGGAGCAGCATTTTTTGAGATTTGACAAAAGTCGTAGAACAAAAGTTGATAGTTTTGATGTACAGAATAAGCTCCTAAAAGGATGCTTTACCAATAATCCTGTATAATAGTGAACTGGTGTATTTGTTAGCTTACTCCTGCTTTTTATCGTAAAAAAATCAAGATGAAAATGAACAGATATATACCTTATATATACCTTATATATACCTTATATATACCTTATATATATATACTTATATATATATACCTTATAAAAAAAACACAGGTAGGAAGCTACTTCGAACGGTCGTATAGGTAAAGCCAGACTTAAGTCCACTAGAGGATTTTTATACTAAACCAGCCAATGTAATCAATAAAATAATTAGGGTTATATTCATTTTTTTACTTTTTTTTATTATAAGAGCAAGTGCCGTTATTGACTACCACTAAATACAAGACCTACATAAAATAGATACCTACTATACCTACTGGCAGCGGAATTATTCCAGTCTGTCCCCCGGATCTATCCCCCCGGGGGCAAAACGTGGGCTTGAGCATTTGGATTACCTTTAGACCTTCTAGGACTAGGATCTGTGGATGATAATATACTAAGTACTTAATTTAATTGTTTTATTTTTTGTTATAAAATAGACCATAAGCAACACACAGACACATTCACACTTCCAAACCTTCGCATTTATAATATTACTGTAATACTGTAACACCATGAATCACGGTTAGTTGTATCCATTTTTTACGAGCACAAATATGAAAGTTTTATTTACGGCAAATGTTTGCGGATCGATATTTTGATGGTTCTGTTTATGTTTGCTTTTGATCGTGTTATGAAAATGCATTGAACAAATACAACGGAAAGTAGATTGAGTGCTTTCAAGCCAATTTGTGTGAAACAAATAACAGAATACTTATTTCTAGAATAACTCATCACTGTCATGATCATCATCCTCAACCTGTGATCATCCACTGTTAAGTGTAGGCAATATGCATGTCTCCCCTCACAATCCTGTGTCAATATGTACCTAATATCCTCGTTCCTCTACCAATTTCTGATCCATCCATCAGCCGTAGGACTTCCACTGCTGGACATAGGCTTCCTCAATGGATTTCCAATTATTATTTTAAGATAAATTTAAATTTAAAATTTAAACTCTCGAGGTTATAGGATCAATCTGTCTATTGCTTATTTTTTATGTATTCTTAAATATACAGGGTTATTTCTAATCAATTAGCATCCTTCTAGGGGCTTATTCTGTACATCAAAACTAACAACTTTTGTTCTGCGACTTTTGTCAAAACTCAAAAAAAAAATGGTGTTCCATAGAACAATATTGTTAACCCGCGACCAAATGTTTGGAACAGCTGATTATTTTGTGTTTTGACAAAAGTCGCAGAACAATAGTTGTTAGTTTTGTTGTACAGAATAAGCCCCTAAAAGGGTGCTAGTTGATTAGAAATAACCCTGTATAGAATCAAGTATATAAAACATGTAATGCTACCAAGAATTAACTTGCAATGCAGTGCATTTGCCATATAAATATGATATAACAAAGTCAAATGAGAAAATGAGCTCGTTACGAAACTCGATAAATTAATCCCTTGTTAATTATTTTGTCTATTTATATTTATCCGGAGCTGTCGCAATCATACAACACCACGAACAGATAAACATAGATACGTACGATACTTAGCCACAGTATGTTGCCATATGATAAAAAAAGATGAATATGACTATTATTGAATAATTACCGCCTCACTCGTCAAATGTGTGATAAAACACTACAACTATTTTTTAAAAGAACATTTTAATATTATTGTCAATATATATTTTTTTGTTCAATATATCACTTATTTCATCATCATTATTTCAGTCTTATGACGTTCAATGAGACCGATGGAAAGTCGTAATTACCCATTCGTAGATAAATAATAATCACATTTTGTCTGAGCTTCTACAGACATCAAGCCTTCAATTTTTTAATAACACAAAAGAGTTGTGTGTTAAATGTACAAACGTGTTTCCCAGCTACACATTTATTCCCGCCGTAATATAAAATGTCACTATTTTAAAGCTCAAACAAACACAAAAGCTTTCAACAAAGAAAGCGTCGCTTACCATTGAGCGAAACGGTGGTCAAGGGTAGACTTATTCGCGATAAAAAAGACGGGCATTTTACTAGCAGCGAGACAGTTTTAGCTGAAATAAACAACTAACGCTCAAACGCTGCACCAGCCTGTATACCAATTTATGTGTGGAGGGTACGCTTTATAAGCACGCATATGTAATCCGTCACAATTTTAAAGCTCGACCAAATACAAAAGCTGTCAACAAAGGAAACGTCGCTTACCATCGAGCGAGATAGTGGTCAAGCGCAGACTTATTCGCAATAAAAAACGGCATTTTACTCAGTGAGGCAGTAATAGCTGAAATAAACAAATAATGCTGAAACTCTGCATCAGGCTGTATAGCAGTTTCTGTGTACCTCCCGCTTTTTAAGCACGCATATGTAATCCGTTACTATTTTAAAGCTCAACCAAATACAAAAGTTTTCAACAACCAAAACGTCGCTTACCATCGAGCGAGATAGTGGCCTAACTCAGACTTATTCGCGATAAAAAATGGCATTTAACTAGCAGTTTTCTTCTTCGTGTCGATGGTTCTAAGGTGATAGATCTAGAAGGTGATGATCTATCTAGATAAGCTTTGCCCAGTGGTTAGCGACTGTTACTCCAGGAGGGGTGGCCTCCACTAGGTCGCTCAGTGTGCAGGTGTTTGGGCACTGAGGACTGGGCAATACGGGTTGCATTGTTTGCACAGCACTCCAACTGAGATAATGTCAGAGAAACCCCATTTGGCCATATTAAACTTGCAGCAGCCAACTTGGGTCCGGAGTCGATTTAACGTCGTTGAATCGACTCCGGACCCAATGTGGACGTCCAACGTGAGTGTGGCCAACGTGGAAGTCGTTCCACGTTGGCCACACTAGGTCATTCCCTGGGGGGAGTTCTCTCGCTGGCTGTAAGAAGATTTGTGCAATTTAGGAAATTGCATAATTATTGCAGTAATAGCTGAAATAAACAAATAAAGCTGAAACTCTGCATCAGCCTGTATAGCAGTTTCTGTGTACCCCCCGCTTTCAGCACGCAGATGTAATCCGTCATGACGCTCTCTCACGTCACGTGTCGTCGCTGTGTCGGATCAGATTATCCTGTAACAACGTGCTTATGTTGACACTTTTATTTCTTTCGTAGTAGAGTCCAAAATCGCGTGTCTTGAATTTTTTTTAACGTGGTAGAGAGACATTAAGATATTCATTATACCCAAAAAGATGCTGCACGTGGGAAAAGTTTTAGTTTTTTGTGAATAAAGTGGAAACTCCCGTGTACGAGTGCTTTTTTATGTTGGTGGAATTTCATTAAGATTTTCACATTTGTATGTTTTTACAACGCGTGAAGATTTAATGGTTTTTTGAATAGTTTTGTCGTAATATAGTAAATCGCTGTTTGTTTTAAGCACTATTCAAATTAAGTAACTGTCGATTTTTATGTTTAATTCATAATTGTATTTGTGTTACAACATTTTAAATAAATGTTTTAGTCTTTTTTGTGATATTTTTACAACAAAAAGCAAGACAACTACTTTGTTGTTCTATTTAGGTATCTACTTTACAAAATATCGTTCTATTTAGAATCTATTCACTATTTTACTCACGCACCATAGAGCAACTAATTAATGCAATCTATCCAAAATGTAACGTATGATTTTTTATATTTACACAGAATTAGTTGTTTGGTAGTCTAAATTACTACAAAAAATTAATCGTCATCATTATAAGCCATAAGCGGCCACTGCCAGACATAGGCTCCCCCTATGGATTTGCAATAAGCCCGGTTGAAAGTGGAACATTCCTGCGGTCACAATTCGTCGGTCCACCTAGTCGAAACTATCGGATTCAAAAAAAATTAATGGCCCTATTAGTGTTTCATTTCTTATTTCCTCATAAAATTAATTCCCCCGAAAACGTTCTAACGTACTAAAAAGAACTAGAACCACCCGAGATCTACCCTATCACTTTAAGAAATTTGGGCGGCTCGAGTTACTCGCAGACATTAGGGAAATCACCTGATTATACGCGAACTCGGCAGGAATTACTCCAGAAGGGCCCCCGAGATAAACGACATTGATAAAGGAACTTGATAACGAAAGAATCAATGAAGGCAGGAACTTTTATACTCCACAGGTTTCTGAATACAATTTAGAAGCAGATTTTATCATTAATGGAAAATAGACGTTTTAAAAACAAGTATAAAAAAAGGTTTAAGACATGTAAGATTAGAGCTGTCAAGTATAGATCTCAACATTAACCCCTGTTTTTAGATTGGGTCTAGACATTTGTGCTCTATGATATAGAGATAATAAAACATTAGACGAATAATGCAAATGAATACCTAGCAATGAGTTAAATACACGATTTAAACACTAGTTAGACTGGCTAACTAGATCAGCCGGACCATAACTCATCCACCTGAACGAACTGACCGAGACAGCCACAGAATATGTAGCATGTCCCACAACAACACCGAGAGTACAGACGTCAAACTCCTATTCTATTGAACAACATACACACACATACTCGTAAACATCTCTACACCTGACGCGATATCTTGGAAAATACGCGCTTCAACTTTACTGGTGTCCGCAAGTTAATTTATGCCGTATAGCCCTAGTGACATGACTGGTGAAATGGTTATACTACAGGGTCCCACGATATAACGAGTTAACCAAGCTAAAGTAACGTTCAGTTCTAAATACCACCTATGGTCACCCATCCAAAGACTAACCGTGCCAAATGATGCTGTATTTCGGTGATGCACTTAGTCAAACTATTGCTACGCCACCTACATATATCCGTGAGCGATATTTATAATGTGTTTTGATTTTCATGTACCCGCGTTGCATAAAACTTTACTTCTGTGCTCTCAGTGTATTGTGCACGTGCTGTGTAGTACGGACGATTGTAATTTCTTCACAATTGTAGAACTGTAATAGATTATGTAGCGGTTACGTAAATGACGAGCGCCAAGGTTACCTCAGTGTATTATATTCTGATTTTATGTTTTCATAACAGCTTAAGGTTATTTTGAATACCATTTTTTTTAAATACAATATTTCAGAAACATATTGATTTTCAGATATGATACAACTATAGAAAAATCATATAGACACGTGATACACAAACCTATACGTGGTTCGGGTGACATGTTAAACTATCGGTCTCAGATGCTTCAAAGTTTTAAAAGGATCGTGAATCGACCACTGTTTTCGCGTTTTCTGTATGTAGAACATCGAGAGAATTTTCATTTCTACATTTTTGGTAAAATTTACGTTCCGGGAAAAAACTATTTTCACCCCTTAAATTGTACTTAACAAAATTTTATGTTTTTGGTGTCAAGCACTTGAGTAAGAAATATTGCACGCTCGTACATCTTATTTTCTTCAACCAAGTTTTTGCGTAAAAGTATGACTTTTTAGAGGTTTATAACGTTAAGGACATATAAAAAACTGTAAATACTAAGACGTATTATCCTAGCAATTGAAGTGCTAATTACACGTAAACAAAATCATTCAAATCGGATAATATTTAGAGGTTAGCTTATTGTTTTTGTAGGGTCAAGTTGGCGCCTTACAATTGCATTAAGTCGTATAGCCACTTGATCTATATAAGCTTACTTTGCCAATAGAACCGATTAGAACCACAGGTAACGTATGAACTCATATTAAAGGTGTAACGAAAACTGCATCGGCAGACAACGGCTCTAAATTCCCCGCGAAGCGTGCGCAGTATACGCAGCAGTTCCGAGAGCCAGATTGCCAAGGTGGGCGTGCTGGCCAGACGTTGATTGATGCGCTACAGCGCGCGTATGCCGCTGATATCATTATCTATTTGATGGACTAGACACCGGACGCGGCTAAAACGCGACGAATCGCTGAATCTGCAATCTGAAGAGAATCCTTTTACGATTTATTCGCTATTCTGTTAAAGACGGTACGACGTTCTTACTTCATAATGCGGATAGGGATTGGGATGCCCTGCCTTCGTCATTGTTTCCTGATAATGACAATTTGGATATCTTCAAGTCAAGAATGAATAGGTATCTTCTAGGTCTACATATTTCATCTTCGGCTACAATTTTCTTTTCATCAGGCGAGTTGGTGGCCAAATGCAGCCTTATTTTGCTTAAAACAAAGAAGAACGACGTAGAATTAAATAAAAATGCTAAAGGCTTACAATACACAGGTACTATCTAGTCATACCTTCAAGCTACGACTGACAATAATTAAACTACGCAAGCCGCTTGATGGGATGCATGATAAGTTTGTAAGGAGAAGACTTTGAGTTCCTATTCAGTTTCAGCTTGAAGCACTAACGCTGGCTGCTTCATTGCCATTTGATGCCTGTATTAATCAAGCAGGCCAAAGCAGGAGTTAACACCTTCACGCGTTCTTAAGAAAAAGATTTTTGATATATTGTACTTACTGATAAGCAAAGTGACTCTATACTCGTAAAGGTTTGATTTTCACCTTTTGTGGCAGAAACCCAAAAATGTTTATTTTTACTGAATAGTCCACTTTTTAACGGCAGTTTGCAGTAATGCAATGCAAAAGTGCGTTAAGACTCCAAAATCAAAAAGTAAACAGGAAAAGTAAAGAAGTTGTTAGATAGACAACGCACGAGTACATAACATATCAAAGAGATTTATTTATGGCATACTCGTCAAGACTAAGATATGCTAGACATTCCAGATGCTCTGTGTATTGGAATTTTTTATCCAATTTTAAAGTAAACGTCAGCGATAAAAGCTCTTTACAAATAATCCTAATGATTTAGTTCCATCACTTTAGTTTGACTGCCTCGGTGGCTCAGTGGTTAGTGACCCTAACTTCTGGGTCAAAGAGGCGTGGGTTCGATCCCCACCCAGGGCAAATATTTATGTGATGAACATAAGTGTTTGCTTTGTGTCTAGTTGTAATTTAGTTACTATCTATATTAGTATGTATTTAAAAATAATATCAGTCTCTGGCAGCCATATCACAAGCTTTGCTTAGTTTGGGGTCAGAGGCCGTGTGTAAGATGTCCAAAAATAATTATTTTTATTCTAAATATTTATTTATCAATCCAACAACCCTACTTACAACAACGCATAATGATATTCATATTAATACTACAGATAGAGTCGATAGTTAGGAACTTCGATTTGAGACTAAAATAGTCAATCAGTCGTCACTTACAGCCGCGTGGGGTATGAACACGCGATTGTCAACACTTAATGAGTTTATTGGATAATGGAACATACATACCTATCGACATACTTGGCTTAAACATCTATGACAAGCAATTCTAATAGTATTAGAGTATATAGGAATCCATTCATTCAAACAAGCCACATATAATATATTGCTTATAGTCAATCGTCAAATTTGTTTTACACTTCTTGATTATTTATCTATTAAACAATAAATTCTATTATACGTCAAAAATCACTAATTCTAATGCCCGTAGTGCATGTAGCATTAGTAAATAAAGCAATAAAATATATTTGAAGCAAAATATATCCCTTTGGTAATCAAAAAGTGCATATTTCCAGCGATATACAATAACATCCCAACAGATGGCACTTTAACACATACACTGTCGTCACAAATAATTTCATCACAACGAAATTACCCAACAATCCCTGTTACGAGTTAATATCAACAATGTAATGTTGCAAAAATAAAACACAATCGGCGGATCCGCGCGGCGAATCCGCGGCGAAGATTGACGTGCGACGGGCACATCACTCCTGCATCGGCATTCGGGAACAGAACCCTGTAGCACGATAACTGACATCACTATTTATACCCCCGACCAGTTAACAAGGCCTCCAACAAACATGTTCTTCGCAAACATCAATGGTTCAGAGAAAGCTGGCCGCCCAAAAGTGCCGCTACTAATGACCTATGCGTCATGTTATGTTATTTTTTCAAGTATTTAAAGACAATGGACGGTGGAGAAACAATACATGTGTTCGTTTAATGGACTCGTGCCTTGTGCTAATATCGAAGAGTAGTCGAATTCATTTTCATGTCGTGTTGTGTTGGACAGCGATTTTTCAGTAGGCGAACTCTGTATACGTTTTGTATTAGGAACTCTCTAAACTCTCTGCTGTGGTCGAAGCTTCAGTTACTATAGTGGATATACTTAGTCTTCTATGGTGGATGAACTTAGTCATTACTAAGTTCATCCACCTTAATTTACTTTATCCTTCCTACTTACTACTAATATTATAAACGCGAAAGTTTGTGAGGATGGATGGATGGATGGATGGATGTATGGATGTTTGTTACTCTTTCACGCAAAAACTACTGAACAAATTGAGATGAAACTTTGCAATAATATATCACAATAACACATAGGCTATAAATTATAATGATATTGCGTCAAAAATCAAAATATCATGCGGACGAAGCCGCGGGTAAAAACTAGTTATACAAAAAATTAAATAAAGTTTTTATCATACTTTGCATTAGGTACTTCATGACTCCTCATCTATTATAAGATAAGAACTTACTACTAACAAAACCTTAAGTACTATTCACTAATCTACACTCATTAGGGTTTTAGAACTTCCGGATTAAAATGACAAAAAAACTTTCAGCTACCGACCTGTTGGCAGTTTTGTAATGTGGATTCTTTGATATACCATTAACTATAGTATTAATCAAACCTCAATCCACTCAACCGTATATTGTAGCATATTGTAAATTTACATGCGGTTCTTAAGTATATTACAATCATCATTATCGTGTCAGTCGCGAGACGTCCACTGCTGAAAATAGACCTCTACTATGGATATCCAATAAGAAGGGTTAGGTAGCGGATTGCATCCAGCATCATTTGCGCGCTTCATGGAGGAGATTAAGCGCGCCAAGGAGCATTGGTTAATATGCTCCTTGGCGCGCTTAATAGGCTAGTTGACAATTTTTTTTTTGATGTCTTCTTGTGACAGCTAACCATAAACAGAGCCGATTAACGAAAAGATTGACGAAGAAAGCTAGACAAAGAGCGCACTATAGCAGAATATGAGGTCACGGCCTGTAAGTGTCATACATTCGCCATACTATGTTATGATCTGTGGGAAAGGGACAAAGCATCCCCTCGTAACCCCTACCAAAATCTTTACAAGCTTATGTCTCTGAACTGGATTAGCCAATTTTAGTTATTTTTCAGTTTACGAATCATAATTAATTGCAGAATTCGGTGATCTTAATCATTTTACTAAATTCAATACTAGTCCTTTATGTTTTCTGGCACATTAAATGTTTTCTAGTTCATGTATCTAGGATCCTACTTTCTCTCGATTCTCAACTCTTATTGTCACTAATAGTTCTAAATCCACATACTCGCAGCTTTCTTAATGCTCTAACACAGTCCCAGTTTCTAGCATTACAAACCCGCCAGTAAATAAATCAACAAGAACGATCACAGCTATTCTCTATCGGCGTGTTGAGTTGCTAAATACGATTGAACTAATTTTATTACATGCCATATTTCTTGTCCAGTTTCCCGGTCGCGATATATGTGGCCAGTTGTGGGACAACTCGGCGAGGGGCTGCCGAATCGTGAATAGTATGGTTGGAAGTTTTGGTTTTATTAGGTAATTAGAATTATGTTGAATTTTGAAGACTACATTAGTCTGCACTCTGGTTTTCTCCATCTTTCTTTATGCTGCTGCTGCTCTGACTTTGAAAACAGCGGATCGTGGACGCATAGATGCCTTTGAGATGTGGTGTGCTGTTGGAGGAAGATGCTCAGGATACTATGGACGGCTAATCGGACTAACGTATCGGTATTAAAACAGCTCAAGGTCTCGACCAGACTCTCGACCATCTGTCTTAAACGTGTCCTTGACTACTTTGGCCACATTGCAAAAAAACAAAACGATAATCTCGAGAAACAGATGGTCATAGGGAAAGTCGACGGCAAGTGGTCACGAGGCCTTAGTCCGATGCGTTGGTCCGATCAAATTCGCACCACCCTCGATTCATTAGTCTATGAGGCGCTTCGTGTTGCTGAAGACAGAGGACGATTGAGAAACATCGTGAAAGAGAAACCTATAGGTGGCGGAGGTCACGACCCTCAGACATGAGGAATACGACGCGAGGGGGAGAATTTTGTAATCAATAAGTATAAGAAAAAAGATTCACGTAAAGTTTAGTTTAACTTGGTCAAGAGATTTTTGTGCTGCCCCCGAATTTTAATCCCAAGCGACGCGCATGTGTCTTTTTATTTTTGAAGATACATGCGCAAATTCAGATAATCAACGGAAACATTGTCAAGAAATCAATAGATACGTTTATTGATGTTCTCGAAGATAAATTGTCGCGCTTGCCAATCTATATTTGGTCTGTGTAGAGCAAAGCCTAACTTTTTTCGTTGAGAACCTTTACCTGACTGTGAGACGCAGTTTAATATCCTACATTTATCCAGCGAGATGGAATAAAGCCTAACATTTACGTAATGTGATGCTTGTGCTCAACTGTAGGACACAGTTTATTATAGGACCGATACAAACGTTGTCATTAAGGTGTATCGGTGTAAAAGCGTAGCTCAAGGCCTCGCGGTCAAGGCCTGGGTAATCAGGGCGGATAATAGACGCCATAGTACAAACAGCAGGCAATTCCCTCAATTTCACTAATTGTGAAACTCTTGTACCTACTTACTCATAAAATATAATGATTGAAGAGACGAATACCTACTAAAAAGAACTGAAATTCTTATTTCATCGTTTGCGTTTCAGAGGTCTACTATAACTCAGATTTCATTAAATGTCGAATCTCTGTCGAATCGAATGTCGAAGTCGAAAAACTGATTGTTATGTATTATACTCACTTTTTTAGGTAGTAGATTAACTTATTTAAACTAAAGTCTCTACTTATACTAGTAAGTATAGGTCGAATCAAATATATTGGCGGCTATGATGACAAGCTGCGGATAACCCAATCTTGACTGAAGCTCACTTAACATCTGCGAGGATTGGGTTTCTCGCAGCTAGTAGCTAATTTCACACCCGTCAAAATGTTTGATTCGACCTGTACCACATACACTGTACACTTCCTCACTACGACCTTCCTTAAGGCGATACCTACGCCTTTTCCTATTGAATGTCGATGAATCATGCGCATTATTGTTATTGCACATTGCAATGCAGCGTCACGTCACGTGCCTGCGGCGTCCTGTCAATCTGACACGTCGCTGTCACTCGTTGGGTTTGGCAGCCGATAGATATTTCGGCGATGTGTGTCAGGTGGGGGAGGCGCCCGCCGGTTTAGGTAACATGTCTAAGTTTAGAAAAATGAAAATGTTGGGTAGTTTTCTTTTTTTTATTTTTGACGTGAGAATGTCTTGTAAATCGATGAACGCTTGCTGCACGCACAAAAAATGTCACGTTCCCCTTGAGCCAAGCGTGCAAGCGAAATCGCGGAACAAGCGATAGAGAAGCACGATCGGTCTAAGCGGTCCGCTTGTTTCAGTGGTTGATACAACAATGATTTCTTATGATGTTATCACGTAAAATTGTCGTCCGTTAAATTACTTTACAAGACAGGTTATAATTTATTTACCATTAGTTTTCTTTTTTACAGTGGCCTTAGAGTCCGACATTTTCATTGATAAAAAATATGTATCCCTCGTGTTCCATCTCTTCTCTATCGTAAATAGTAAAAATAATAAGTCACAGGCATTATTTCGTATGTCACTAGTATTCATTACCTAAAGCTTAATTTCAACATGTTTACATACATAAAACATCGTGATTCGTAACCGAAGCGCATCGCTACTATTAATTTTTTATACAATATTAATCTCAGAATTAATCTCTTTTGAACTTTCCTTCTTTTCATCCCCTCTTTTAATTTTTCCCTTCTTTATCTCACTTTTGGGTGTAGGCCTCTCTCTTATAGTGCCATCTGCTATTTGAGGAAAATTAAATAGAAATATTTTTAGTATATTAATAAAAAAATATGAATCTCAGTAAAGGAGACCTCACAGCTCTCGGTCCACAATGAGCTACAATGTCATCTATCTGATCGGATGATCGGGATCGCGTTCGGGCGTGAATTTGTAAACGTTCGGGGCGACCTCTGGCCATCGGTTATTGAAACTAGCTGAGCTTCTTAATTATATTTCCAATCGTATGTCTGACTTTTAGAAGCATAGAAGATGTTTTGTCACTAACATTTGAGAGAGGAAATGTGAATTACCTTATTAATTAATATTAATAATATTTTTTTCCAAAAACAATGGCATGTGGCATGACCGACTTCAACCGTGTACAGAATTCGCGAATATTTCGCACGGATCGATGCAGCATTTTTCAAAATATTGTTGATTTATCAAAAATGGCTTATCTGTTTCGTTAAAATTTAAATGAGACCAACTGTGAAGTATATTCTTTCTAATAAAAATAGAATTATCGAAATCGGACTACAAAAAATATATATAGTTGTCTATGCCTATTATTATGTAGTGTATTTTATTGTTTTTGGATAATTATAGCTTTACTTTATTCATTTATGTTTACACCACCGTCCGTGTCAACTACATGTTTCCACACATTAAAGGTTGTCTGGAAGAAATCGCTTTTAGCGATAAGACCGCCTTTTGTACCTTTCTTTTGTCGTTTTTTCTTCTTTTGTTATGTTTTATTACTTGTGGTGTCAATAAAGTGTTTTTTATTGTATTGTATTGTATAGTAAAAAATTATGCGTGGATATACATAAAAAAACATATGTATACGCGTCGAATTGAGTACCTCCTCCGTTTCGTCGGTCAAAAAATGTTTGTAATTTGTTCGACACATGAATGAGAATGTCACAAAATGATTTAGATGGCGAGTCAGATGAGTTTTTGAGCATATATCACATAAAAGCTACTACTACGTTTCCATTTTTGTAATACATATATGAATAAACATCGAGAAAAGGTAGTGCCCTTGCGTTTCGCTTTGCTTGGCTTATCTTGGCAAGACATTGCAGTCCCCTTGATCCAAAGCGAAGCGGTGTCCCTTATATTGAAAGATTTTGACTGAATTACAAACGAGGACGTTGTCTAACCGTAACAGCTGTACAAAAAGCTCTCAAAATAATATGTCGCATCACCTTGAACTGATATAGCAGAAACAATTATTCAAAAACTATTTTTGTTACTATCAAGTTATTTTAAAACGATTTATAATACATTACAAAACTACCTGTTAAATCATTAACGCGGTAATTTAGTGCCGTGATGATGGATACAGTCTTTCATTATTCAATTTCACAGTGCCTCCTTTGATGTTGCCATATCCTACAAATAACTACGGAAACGTATTAGAAAAAACGTCAAAAATACGTACGTACGTTCGAAAACGGTAGTGGTATTTATAGAATGTTAGAAATGTGATATATTTGACAAAAGTGGTCAGACGTAAGAAAACGTATCTAATAGGGAATTTTAGGTCATTAGCTGAGTCTAATCATAATCAGAAATCGAAAATTGCTCAAAACTGTGTACATTCAGATCTTTATAATTTGTATATCAAGCACTTTAAACAGTTTTGTCTCTACAGACATGCAATATGTTATTATTATCAGAATTACTATCATTTAACTTACAATAGTTATAAAATTAAATTAAACAACATTTTACAGGTCAAATTTAAGCTAAAAATAATTATTAAATTATGTTAATATCAAATTCAATGTTAGACAATAATAATATTATGTACAAAAATCAATATATTTCTGTCATACAATATACCTTTCCAGAAATTGATATATGGACGAAATATAATGACGTGAGGTACAACCGACGCAAGCAATCCCTTGGTTGGCTGAATCAAACTTTTTGGCGGCTGTTAAGTTAGCTACAAGATGCACGAAACCCAATCTCGCAGCTGTTAAGAGAGCTACAGTGAGAATTGGGTTTTGCACAGTATATAACAGCCGGCAAGAAGCTCGATTTGGCCTATGCAAGCGATAATGTTATATCATGAGGTTGCCATTGGAATATATTTATTACCAGTAGCTCAACCATAAACTGTTTTAGTTAAGTATTTAAAAAAATATAATTTATATATAGTAATTATTTTAATTAAATAAACCGGTATGTACCAGTAGGTGGGTGTGTAGGTACCATGTTTTCTTACAGAATTTAGCGCACTATTTAAAAATGCTAATGACCTACATTTCAGATTACGCAGATGTTCTATTACATGACATAACATAAAGTAGATTAAATTTTCATAGATTTAGATGCGCAAGTCTACAAAAATAGCAATCAAAATATTTTTATGGTTTTACAGAAGATTTAATGCTTATACGGCTGTCGGGAGCCATTTATGAGGCTATTACTGCTAGAAATGGCACGTTTTATTGAGAAAATTATCGTAGTGTCCATTGAAAATTGACCGTTGTAAAGAAAATTTAAAATTCACCAGTATTGGCAATCTTACTCAATATACCTACTTACATAGTGTTTCCCTAGACGACATTCCTACATATCGTAGGATATAATTGCTTTGATCTTTTGCTCTAGCTTCTTAAGTACGAAACTGATTGGACTAAAATTCGTAAGATATTCAGTTCTTAATAATAAAAATTTAAGTCTTTTGTTCAAAACTCAAGGCACGCTCCTCTTTTTTGGAATAGTTTTGAATTCACGGTGGGACCAAAAACATCGTAAGGAAACCTAAATGTCTAATTGTTTATATTTGCAAGGACATCTAATTTAAAGTTAGTTTGGAAATATTTACTCAGTTTGGAGCTAAAATTCACACTATAGGTTTACCCATAAATAAATAATAAACCCTTCTCGTAAAGAGAAGTCCGTGACATAATGTTTGTGGTATGCAAGGCAAAGTACACAATATAAATATAGCAAGTGCCCCGGTTGTGACCACTGACCCGGTTGTGGCCATTTTGGGGTCAAAATTATTGCATAAATCGTAATTATAAACAATGTAACAACATAAATATTGTTTGTGTGAATCTCATATCATTTTTTTTTAATTTATTTGAACATTATATTGTCTAATTATTATTATTATATACTACGGAACTAATCGCGCACTAAAATGACCTTTTGTTGACGTAGTGTATAATAATAATGTGTTCAAATCGCGGAAGTTTAAAAACAACATTGTAATTAATCGTTATAATTCAAAGTGGCCACAAATGATACTAAGATGGCCACAATCGGGGCACCTGCCTTAATCGTCAGTAAGTCTCATTTTACCTAGGCATTCCTAAAATGCTGTTCAATCAAATTTCCTAATTATCATGGCCATAACTGTAACTGTTGAAAATTAATTTCACAAGTAATGAAAATTATGTCAGTAAATATTGGTTTTCCTGTAAACAAAGCGTTCTTGACGGTGAAAACTCGTCGAATCGTACAATCGGCGAGTGGTGCGTTGTTTTCGTGATTTATTATTAGTTTGGTTTATTTTAGTTAACACCAACACATGCGCATTCGACTGCACTAAAATTTTCTGTATACGACTAACTGCGTTTTGCGGTTCGGCCCGTGTAATTCAGCCAAGTTTATTCGTGCTATGGTTGATTTTTTTTTTAAATATTTACGAATGAAACAACTTAGTTTTAGCTTATTGGCTTAGCCCTAGATTAGACATGCACGGCGGGAAAAGCACGGTTTCAAAATCGTGTCACTCCCTCGAACATGTCATCTTCATACCTACCTATATTTCAAAATATAATCTTAAAAAAAGTAAATAGACCTTTTGTTATCAATGTTTATGCACAAAACATAAAAAATCAATTTCAAACAAACACGTGGACACACGATCTTTAGTCAGCTCAGTTTTGTCATGTTACAAAATTGCAAATGTTTTGTAAATAAACGTAAATCACGTAAATAGCTGAATGTAAAGCAACCGTGAAATAAAAATCACATTTGACAAATGAAACGAGAGAATGATATATTGCGATGACGACTCTATTTTGAATATAAAATCTAAAGACAGCATTTTTACATTACAGTTTGTTTGATATTGCAGTTTATTATGTAGTTTATATGTACGTGAAACAATACACATTAGGTTTCTTTTCGTTATACATACTAAATTAATTTTTACTTTTTTTTTATAAATGGCAATTAATGGTACATACCCTGCATTAATGGTTAATTCTCACTCATGTTGTTATCACTAGATCAGATATTGATATTGATCAGAACTGTGTTTCATGCGATGTGTATTGTGAGGCAAATCCACTTATTTCTTTCATCCTTGGTTTTCTATAAATTCTGACGTCAACTTAACCATAGTTATTTATTTCACAGTGTCTCGCAACGTTTCGCTCATACAACTATTTTCATATTTCACATTGACATGTCTATCTGTATTACCAGTTGATGTATTTCCAGTAGGTATTTCTGTAGCGGAATGTGCTACAGACGAATATGACGTATTGTTTAATATGAGCTTGTTACGTCGGCTCTAGGCAATAAAACTTGGCGTAGGTCAGACGGAAAATCGCTGCAGCTTATAATAAACTATTTCAATTCGATAATAAGAATCTATTCTTTAAACTAAGTAACCTATTTTACGTACACGTTCCTATATTACCGACAAATACCTACTGACCTACTGCCCTCGACTATGTCCGAACTGAAAAAAAAACCGGACAAGTGCGAGGCAGGCTCGCACATCGAGGGTTCCGTACAAACACGTTGTTAAAATAATTATAAACATGATTTAGCATGCGCTAATGAAGTTCTTCTACATGATACGATTTACTCACTTTGAATTTTGAACCCATATTTTGTGAATTTTGAGGCCCTATTTTTTGTGATTTAAATAAAAATGTACAGTTTTCAGATTGATTGCTATATATATTTACTCTGTAAAGATGCTTCTCGCCAAATTTCATAGTTCTATGTCAACGGGAAATACCCTGTAGATTTTGATTTTTGTGAGTTCGAAATATGCGGTTTTTTACGACATAAACGACTCTTTAACTTTTTTAAACGATAACTGAGAAGTTTTTCTTTTACACAACTGCAAGAGACCATAGATATACGTATACAGTTTAAATTTCAACTCGATATCTTTACGCGTTCCCGAGATAAATAGTCTTGACCTACACACAGACGGACAGACGGACAGAGGGACAAACGAACAGACGGACAGACGGACAACAAAGGGATCCTATAAGGGTTCCGTTTTTTTCCGTTTGAGTTACGGAACCCTAAAAATAGTACGATAGTACGTATTACTTATAATATATATATATGCGAATATACATATTATTACACATCATATGATCTTTTACTTACTTATGAACTTGTAACTAATTCTTATACTTTAATAAATTTTACAAATTTAGTAATTAAGATAGGTTTTTCTGTTTACTTCATCTGTTTATTGAATATATTCCAAAATACTGTGTATACCTGTTATATGCAGATGCTTGAGCAAATTAGATGGTATTTTGTTATTCCTATTTTAAATGTTAATTTAGTTATTTATTTACTCATATTCTCGCATATTCAAATAAAATAATAAATATTGTATTTCTTGTTTCAGGTAAGTGTCATTGCTGTTGACGAAAAAATATTGTATCTACCTAATAATACTGTGATACTGGTATTTAATCTTTTGGTAAGTAAGTAATACTAAAAGTAGATATTCATAATGACCTACCTCCTTAGAGAAAATTGTCTGAAAATCGAAGCGTTTGTCGTAGCCATAACATAACATAAGTACTACTGCATTCTTCGCAAAAACGGATTTCATCACGCATTAACACAGTAAGAATAATCATTATTAAAATATTCTCCAAACTCATTAATACATATAAGGTCAGCTATGCACGAACGAAGAATTAAAGTTGAGCTCTCGCTGTTTCTTAAAATTTAGTTGGTCCACTTCTGTAGCTTTATTTACAAAACAGAATCATCATAAACTATTTTGACTGACTGAACTAAAGTCCGCTACACACGAGCGAAAAACAATCCCATAAGTAATAATTAGCCACCGAAATATCCACAGATAGTATAATCTTGTCTGATCGCGGCTTTAGCTGTCTATTTATTATTTTGCTAACTGCAGTAAGCCCAGATAACGAGCCATATTATTTAACTAGGTATTCAGTTCTCATTATGTTCATACTTTAGTAATTTAAAAACTAAAGGCGGCTTGTAATAATATCCCATAGAATATAACCGGTGACGTAAGCTTTATAATTATACAACTTTTGGTATAAATAAACTTCCACGTATTAGATTAATATATTTACCGGGAAAACAGATATTTCCGGAGCAGTCGTTATCATCAATATATCAGATGTAACAGTTATCGGTATTTTTGTAAGGTGTACTTAGTATCTACAGTTTAGCATCCGACTCTATTTCTTTCATTACAATTAGTATCATGATGATAAAAGTAACTAAGGCAATCACGATTATGAGTAATTTGTACTCTCAAGTAGTTCAAAAATATCCTACTAGCTAATACCTATAAAATTGATAATTTATTGGTCTTATTTCCGCCAAGATAATCCTCACAGGAATGCTCTTCGTAAATATTTAGCGCAACTGTCAATGACAATAAATATGAAAATTCATATAGGCGCGTATAACGTCTACATCGCTGTGAAAGATTCTGCAAG
Organism: Hypomecis punctinalis; assembly: GCA_949316475.1. Lineage (NCBI taxonomy): Eukaryota > Metazoa > Arthropoda > Insecta > Lepidoptera > Geometridae > Hypomecis > Hypomecis punctinalis. The sequence goes on from OX438802.1 coordinate 11,335,980, forward strand.
TTTTGATACATTTTGTTGTCATAATGTTGGTAGTACCATCGAGCATTTTAACTTTTAGATAGAAAGATATTACATTATAAAAATCAGTTTTTGCAAACCTATTAGGTAGGTACTAACTTACCTTCAAACTACAGTGTAAGTAAGCATTGCAACTTTTATTCTCTTCCATGCCTCTTTTTTTATTAGATACTATATCGATTGGATTTACATGAGAAACAGAGGTACAAAATTAAATTTTGTATTTTTAGACTAAATAAAACAAATTGTCACCTCTTTGTCTAATGTGATTAAAACGTACACTTTGTTTTCACGTCCGTGGTAACAATGTATAGAGTTTGTGCAAAAAGAGAAGCGTCGTAGGTGAGGTCGCCCGTGTACCATTTTACTAATTTTGTTACGTTGACAACACTGCTCTGTCATAGCTAGTACAACTAAAAGTGTTTGATAGTTGATAGACACCAATTCGGTTTTCATCAGTACTCGCGTCTACCAAGTATTGTCGGTACCTTGGCTGCTGATTAAAATCTTAATGTTAGTTCACCGTAACGTCACAACGGTTCGCTTTTTGCACATACTCTACTATAGTTCAAGACCTCACTCGACAGTGGCGCCAACTGACAAACTGCGCTCTTCATTGTGTGTACTGTACTCTTCATTGGCACTTATATTAATAAACACAAAAAATATAAGTGTAAGTAGTGGCTGTTTTAATAAAATAACATTCATCAATAGTCAATGGTCATAAAAACTTCACAATAACTGGCAATACAGAAGGCAATGTTCACACTCGCTACCGAGTTCAACATTATAATGTTTGTTTATTTGGCCCGTCGTCGGTGTAATGGACGTAGAGTGAACAGTTTTTCAAACTGCTTGTCAGTCTGTTTGACAGATTTTACCGTCGCCTCATAAAAATAATGATGTACATGTTTATTTTTGCTTTACTATCGCGATTGTCACTTCTGAAAAGTTGTTTTAGGTACTTCCCTGAATGCTTTTTTTGGTTAAATCTTGTATAGTTTTCGAAAGAAGATAACAATGTGTATCAAAATATATTAATTCGCTTGGTAACTACAATATCACAGATATGTGCAGCCATTTATGTCTAACTACACAGTATATCCCTCATTTTGATTGGGAATTGAAAATAGTGTCAAATGTACATTTGACACAGAGTTTGTGCAAAAAGAGAAGCGTCGTAGGTGAGGTCGCCCGTGTACCATTTTACTAATTTTGTTACGTTGACAACACTGCTCTGTCATAGCTAGTACAACTAAAAGTGTTTGATAGTTGATAGACACCAATTCGGTTTTCATCAGTACTCGCGTCTACCAAGTATTGTCGGTACCTTGGCTGCTGATTAAAATCTTAATGTTAGTTCACAATGAAAAAATAATGTTCAAAAACAAAGAAGATAACAATGTGTATCAAAATATATTAATTCGCTTGGTAACTACAATATCACAGATATGTGCAGCCATTTATGTCTAACTACACAGTATATCCCTCATTTTGATTGGGAATTGAAAATAGTGTCAAATGTACACATATATTAATTTCCACAAAGGTCCCACCAAAAACCGCATATCCGCTTAACATTAGGCAGTTAAACGCAAACCTAGATGAAATAAAAAGTTTCACTCAATCGCTGTATGAAACAAGGTCTTTGAATTTGTCTCAACCGCAATTGGTGTATACACTAAGAATATACGCCTAGTATATTCTTAGTAGGTAGTTAGCAGTGTTGTAGGATCGCTTGTATACGTTCGTTTTTTTTGTCACCGAACAACGGACCGTGTTTTTCACCGGATTTGCGGTGATGAATAAGTATGGTATAATAAATGTGTGTAGATGCACCGGACATCGGTCCGGCGAACAAATCAATCAATCCGTTTATTGATGGCCCGTTGTCCGGTGAAAAAAACGGACGTATACAAGCGGGTATACAAGTCCACAGCAGTGACCGGGACAGTATAATATGCCCCACAAAGTTGAGTATTGCCGAGGCACTCGACACGGATTCCCATCACCATATCGCCCGGCAGGTTATTGATCCTCGGTGGTTAATATTCTATGCGCACGCGCACACGGCCGACGGATACGTCCGTTTGGTGCGTGCGTCGCTCGCGAGGACGTGGCTTTCTTTGTCACACTTCGGTACTGGCTCTGGGAACATTCTCTAATACTTAGACAGGTTAGTATTTTATATTTTTTTTTAAATATATGTTTGCGTTTGTCTACGTTCTTCCTGATGTTAAGCAGATATATGCCTAGGTGTTTTACCAAAGCTGATAAATAAGTGACGTAGTGACCTCATGGAAACCTCCCTACTGGGGTGGCAGTCGCTAACTACTGGGCAAAATTTCTATAGGTAGTTAGCACTCACACTATTAGAATTAGAACCATAGACACAACGAAGAAGAATAGTGATGTAGTGACAATGAATCTTGGCGTGATTTGAGAAAATATTCTTGAAGAATCTTATTTTTATTGAAAACAAATTTTAGCACAAAACTAATCAAGAACTTGAAATGCAATCATAAAATCAACATACGCGATTTAGGAATGAAAGCTTAATATTAACTTAATGCAAGTTTCTAGCTTTATACAGGGTTATTTCTAATCAATTAGCATCCTTTTAGGGGCTTATTCTGTACATCACAACTAACAACTTTTGTTCTACGACTTTCGTCAAAACTCAAAAATTCTTTTTGTTGTTCCATAGAAAAATTTTGTTCACCCGCGACAAAATGTATGGAAAAAATGGAACAACTGATTTTTTTTAGTTTTGACGAAAGTTGTAGAAAAAAAGTTGTTAGTTTCGATGTACAGAATAAGCCCCTAGAAGGATGCTAATTGATTAGAAATAACCCTGTATACATATCATGCGTACAAGATTTTATCGAGTTAATACCAAATGATCACCAAATATTCATCTCGCGTATCAACGCAGTAGGTAAATCTGTCCACTTGAAGAAAACACCGAGTTGAGACGAGATTCGTAACATGCTGAGGAGTGCTCACTGATTCAGATTACGATTTGCATTCACTGAATCGGAAAGATCGTCAGTTTATTTTAGTTAAATGATGTTTCTGTGTTTGTTCTCGTTTTATTTTTTTTAGTGATATCTTAATTTTCATTTTAAACACCCGATTGTAACTGCAGCAAATAGATACGTGTAAGTCAGAGTTGCGTGTGTTATAGGCGCTCTTATGAACTGGGGTTGTATGATGTATGTTGAGCCTCTCTCTGATCATGTTCGAGTCCTCTCAACCCCCACCTAATGTCAGTCCCATTATTTTTGAGTTGAGAGAATTGGACGTTTGGTTGCTATACACCATGCCCAATAAGTTTCGCTGAAAACTCAGTGTCTACTTCAAATAAAAGGTATTGCAAGATTTGGTGGACATAATTTGAGTACTATCTCGAACGTAGGCGGATATTTCGCTAAGATTTTCATTTGTAAACAAAAAAGCTACATTGAAAGCGGCAATACAAATTTCTCGGCTCTCCTAAACCAATATTTTGTATTCAAAGTACGCAGACTTACGTCTTCGAGCCGTGAGCAATTCTACCATCATCTACCAGCAACACATGCGCATTCGACTGCACTAAAATTTTCTGTATACGACTAACTGCGTTTTGCGGTTCGGCCCGTGTAATTCAGCCAAGTTTATTCGTGCTATGGTTGATTTTTTTTTTAAATATTTACGAATGAAACAACTTAGTTTTAGCTTATTGGCTTAGCCCTAGATTAGACATGCACGGCGGGAAAAGCACGGTTTCAAAATCGTGTCACTCCCTCGAACATGTCATCTTCATACCTACCTATATTTCAAAATATAATCTTAAAAAAAGTAAATAGACCTTTTGTTATCAATGTTTATGCACAAAACATAAAAAATCAATTTCAAACAAACACGTGGACACACGATCTTTAGTCAGCTCAGTTTTGTCATGTTACAAAATTGCAAATGTTTTGTAAATAAACGTAAATCACGTAAATAGCTGAATGTAAAGCAACCGTGAAATAAAAATCACATTTGACAAATGAAACGAGAGAATGATATATTGCGATGACGACTCTATTTTGAATATAAAATCTAAAGACAGCATTTTTACATTACAGTTTGTTTGATATTGCAGTTTATTATGTAGTTTATATGTACGTGAAACAATACACATTAGGTTTCTTTTCGTTATACATACTAAATTAATTTTTACTTTTTTTTATAAATGGCAATTAATGGTACATACCCTGCATTAATGGTTAATTCTCACTCATGTTGTTATCACTAGATCAGATATTGATATTGATCAGAACTGTGTTTCATGCGATGTGTATTGTGAGGCAAATCCACTTATTTCTTTCATCCTTGGTTTTCTATAAATTCTGACGTCAACTTAACCATAGTTATTTATTTCACAGTGTCTCGCAACGTTTCGCTCATACAACTATTTTCATATTTCACATTGACATGTCTATCTGTATTACCAGTTGATGTATTTCCAGTAGGTATTTCTGTAGCGGAATGTGCTACAGACGAATATGACGTATTGTTTAATATGAGCTTGTTACGTCGGCTCTAGGCAATAAAACTTGGCGTAGGTCAGACGGAAAATCGCTGCAGCTTATAATAAACTATTTCAATTCGATAATAAGAATCTATTCTTTAAACTAAGTAACCTATTTTACGTACACGTTCCTATATTACCGACAAATACCTACTGACCTACTGCCCTCGACTATGTCCGAACTGAAAAAAAAACCGGACAAGTGCGAGGCAGGCTCGCACATCGAGGGTTCCGTACAAACACGTTGTTAAAATAATTATAAACATGATTTAGCATGCGCTAATGAAGTTCTTCTACATGATACGATTTACTCACTTTGAATTTTGAACCCATATTTTGTGAATTTTGAGGCCCTATTTTTTGTGATTTAAATAAAAATGTACAGTTTTCAGATTGATTGCTATATATATTTACTCTGTAAAGATGCTTCTCGCCAAATTTCATAGTTCTATGTCAACGGGAAATACCCTGTAGATTTTGATTTTTGTGAGTTCGAAATATGCGGTTTTTTACGACATAAACGACTCTTTAACTTTTTTAAACGATAACTGAGAAGTTTTTCTTTTACACAACTGCAAGAGACCATAGATATACGTATACAGTTTAAATTTCAACTCGATATCTTTACGCGTTCCCGAGATAAATAGTCTTGACCTACACACAGACGGACAGACGGACAGAGGGACAAACGAACAGACGGACAGACGGACAACAAAGGGATCCTATAAGGGTTCCGTTTTTTTCCGTTTGAGTTACGGAACCCTAAAAATAGTACGATAGTACGTATTACTTATAATATATATATATGCGAATATACATATTATTACACATCATATGATCTTTTACTTACTTATGAACTTGTAACTAATTCTTATACTTTAATAAATTTTACAAATTTAGTAATTAAGATAGGTTTTTCTGTTTACTTCATCTGTTTATTGAATATATTCCAAAATACTGTGTATACCTGTTATATGCAGATGCTTGAGCAAATTAGATGGTATTTTGTTATTCCTATTTTAAATGTTAATTTAGTTATTTATTTACTCATATTCTCGCATATTCAAATAAAATAATAAATATTGTATTTCTTGTTTCAGGTAAGTGTCATTGCTGTTGACGAAAAAATATTGTATCTACCTAATAATACTGTGATACTGGTATTTAATCTTTTGGTAAGTAAGTAATACTAAAAGTAGATATTCATAATGACCTACCTCCTTAGAGAAAATTGTCTGAAAATCGAAGCGTTTGTCGTAGCCATAACATAACATAAGTACTACTGCATTCTTCGCAAAAACGGATTTCATCACGCATTAACACAGTAAGAATAATCATTATTAAAATATTCTCCAAACTCATTAATACATATAAGGTCAGCTATGCACGAACGAAGAATTAAAGTTGAGCTCTCGCTGTTTCTTAAAATTTAGTTGGTCCACTTCTGTAGCTTTATTTACAAAACAGAATCATCATAAACTATTTTGACTGACTGAACTAAAGTCCGCTACACACGAGCGAAAAACAATCCCATAAGTAATAATTAGCCACCGAAATATCCACAGATAGTATAATCTTGTCTGATCGCGGCTTTAGCTGTCTATTTATTATTTTGCTAACTGCAGTAAGCCCAGATAACGAGCCATATTATTTAACTAGGTATTCAGTTCTCATTATGTTCATACTTTAGTAATTTAAAAACTAAAGGCGGCTTGTAATAATATCCCATAGAATATAACCGGTGACGTAAGCTTTATAATTATACAACTTTTGGTATAAATAAACTTCCACGTATTAGATTAATATATTTACCGGGAAAACAGATATTTCCGGAGCAGTCGTTATCATCAATATATCAGATGTAACAGTTATCGGTATTTTTGTAAGGTGTACTTAGTATCTACAGTTTAGCATCCGACTCTATTTCTTTCATTACAATTAGTATCATGATGATAAAAGTAACTAAGGCAATCACGATTATGAGTAATTTGTACTCTCAAGTAGTTCAAAAATATCCTACTAGCTAATACCTATAAAATTGATAATTTATTGGTCTTATTTCCGCCAAGATAATCCTCACAGGAATGCTCTTCGTAAATATTTAGCGCAACTGTCAATGACAATAAATATGAAAATTCATATAGGCGCGTATAACGTCTACATCGCTGTGAAAGATTCTGCAAGTTTTGATACATTTTGTTGTCATAATGTTGGTAGTACCATCGAGCATTTTAACTTTTAGATAGAAAGATATTACATTATAAAAATCAGTTTTTGCAAACCTATTAGGTAGGTACTAACTTACCTTCAAACTACAGTGTAAGTAAGCATTGCAACTTTTATTCTCTTCCATGCCTCTTTTTTTATTAGATACTATATCGATTGGATTTACATGAGAAACAGAGGTACAAAATTAAATTTTGTATTTTTAGACTAAATAAAACAAATTGTCACCTCTTTGTCTAATGTGATTAAAACGTACACTTTGTTTTCACGTCCGTGGTAACAATGTATAGAGTTTGTGCAAAAAGAGAAGCGTCGTAGGTGAGGTCGCCCGTGTACCATTTTACTAATTTTGTTACGTTGACAACACTGCTCTGTCATAGCTAGTACAACTAAAAGTGTTTGATAGTTGATAGACACCAATTCGGTTTTCATCAGTACTCGCGTCTACCAAGTATTGTCGGTACCTTGGCTGCTCATTAAAATCTTAATGTTAGTTCACCGTAACGTCACAACGGTTCGCTTTTTGCACATACTCTACTATAGTTCAAGACCTCACTCGACAGTGGCGCCAACTGACAAACTGCGCTCTTCATTGTGTGTACTGTACTCTTCATTGGCACTTATATTAATAAACACAAAAAATATAAGTGTAAGTAGTGGCTGTTTTAATAAAATAACATTCATCAATAGTCAATGGTCATAAAAACTTCACAATAACTGGCAATACAGAAGGCAATGTTCACACTCGCTACCGAGTTCAACATTATAATGTTTGTTTATTTGGCCCGTCGTCGGTGTAATGGACGTAGAGTGAACAGTTTTTCAAACTGCTTGTCAGTCTGTTTGACAGATTTTACCGTCGCCTCATAAAAATAATGATGTACATGTTTATTTTTGCTTTACTATCGCGATTGTCACTTCTGAAAAGTTGTTTTAGGTACTTCCCTGAATGCTTTTTTTGGTTAAATCTTGTATAGTTTTCGAAAGAAGATAACAATGTGTATCAAAATATATTAATTCGCTTGGTAACTACAATATCACAGATATGTGCAGCCATTTATGTCTAACTACACAGTATATCCCTCATTTTGATTGGGAATTGAAAATAGTGTCAAATGTACATTTGACACAGAGTTTGTGCAAAAAGAGAAGCGTCGTAGGTGAGGTCGCCCGTGTACCATTTTACTAATTTTGTTACGTTGACAACACTGCTCTGTCATAGCTAGTACAACTAAAAGTGTTTGATAGTTGATAGACACCAATTCGGTTTTCATCAGTACTCGCGTCTACCAAGTATTGTCGGTACCTTGGCTGCTGATTAAAATCTTAATGTTAGTTCACCGTAACGTCACAACGGTTCGCTTTTTGCACATACTCTACTATAGTTCAAGACCTCACTCGACAGTGGCGCCAACTGACAAACTGCGCTCTTCATTGTGTGTACTGTACTCTTCATTGGCACTTATATTAATAAACACAAAAAATATAAGTGTAAGTAGTGGCTGTTTTAATAAAATAACATTCATCAATAGTCAATGGTCATAAAAACTTCACAATAACTGGCAATACAGAAGGCAATGTTCACACTCGCTACCGAGTTCAACATTATAATGTTTGTTTATTTGGCCCGTCGTCGGTGTAATGGACGTAGAGTGAACAGTTTTTCAAACTGCTTGTCAGTCTGTTTGACAGCTTTTACCGTCGCCTCATAAAAATAATGATGTACATGTTTATTTTTGCTTTACTATCGCGATTGTCACTTCTGAAAAGTTGTTTTAGGTACTTCCCTGAATGCTTTTTTTGGTTAAATCTTGTATAGTTTTCGAAAGAAGATAACAATGTGTATCAAAATATATTAATTCGCTTGGTAACTACAATATCACAGATATGTGCAGCCATTTATGTCTAACTACACAGTATATCCCTCATTTTGATTGGGAATTGAAAATAGTGTCAAATGTACACATATATTAATTTCCACAAAGGTCCCACCAAAAACCGCATATCCGCTTAACATTAGGCAGTTAAACGCAAACCTAGATGAAATAAAAAGTTTCACTCAATCGCTGTATGAAACAAGGTCTTTGAATTTGTCTCAACCGCAATTGGTGTATACACTAAGAATATACGCCTAGTATATTCTTAGTAGGTAGTTAGCAGTGTTGTAGGATCGCTTGTATACGTTCGTTTTTTTTGTCACCGAACAACGGACCGTGTTTTTCACCGGATTTGCGGTGATGAATAAGTATGGTATAATAAATGTGTGTAGATGCACCGGACATCGGTCCGGCGAACAAATCAATCAATCCGTTTATTGATGGCCCGTTGTCCGGTGAAAAAAACGGACGTATACAAGCGGGTATACAAGTCCACAGCAGTGACCGGGACAGTATAATATGCCCCACAAAGTTGAGTATTGCCGAGGCACTCGACACGGATTCCCATCACCATATCGCCCGGCAGGTTATTGATCCTCGGTGGTTAATATTCTATGCGCACGCGCACACGGCCGACGGATACGTCCGTTTGGTGCGTGCGTCGCTCGCGAGGACGTGGCTTTCTTTGTCACACTTCGGTACTGGCTCTGGGAACATTCTCTAATACTTAGACAGGTTAGTATTTTATATTTTTTTTTAAATATATGTTTGCGTTTGTCTACGTTCTTCCTGATGTTAAGCAGATATATGCCTAGGTGTTTTACCAAAGCTGATAAATAAGTGACGTAGTGACCTCATGGAAACCTCCCTACTGGGGTGGCAGTCGCTAACTACTGGGCAAAATTTCTATAGGTAGTTAGCACTCACACTATTAGAATTAGAACCATAGACACAACGAAGAAGAATAGTGATGTAGTGACAATGAATCTTGGCGTGATTTGAGAAAATATTCTTGAAGAATCTTATTTTTATTGAAAACAAATTTTAGCACAAAACTAATCAAGAACTTGAAATGCAATCATAAAATCAACATACGCGATTTAGGAATGAAAGCTTAATATTAACTTAATGCAAGTTTCTAGCTTTATACAGGGTTATTTCTAATCAATTAGCATCCTTTTAGGGGCTTATTCTGTACATCACAACTAACAACTTTTGTTCTACGACTTTCGTCAAAACTCAAAAATTCTTTTTGTTGTTCCATAGAAAAATTTTGTTCACCCGCGACAAAATGTATGGAAAAAATGGAACAACTGATTTTTTTTAGTTTTGACGAAAGTTGTAGAAAAAAAGTTGTTAGTTTCGATGTACAGAATAAGCCCCTAGAAGGATGCTAATTGATTAGAAATAACCCTGTATACATATCATGCGTACAAGATTTTATCGAGTTAATACCAAATGATCACCAAATATTCATCTCGCGTATCAACGCAGTAGGTAAATCTGTCCACTTGAAGAAAACACCGAGTTGAGACGAGATTCGTAACATGCTGAGGAGTGCTCACTGATTCAGATTACGATTTGCATTCACTGAATCGGAAAGATCGTCAGTTTATTTTAGTTAAATGATGTTTCTGTGTTTGTTCTCGTTTTATTTTTTTTAGTGATATCTTAATTTTCATTTTAAACACCCGATTGTAACTGCAGCAAATAGATACGTGTAAGTCAGAGTTGCGTGTGTTATAGGCGCTCTTATGAACTGGGGTTGTATGATGTATGTTGAGCCTCTCTCTGATCATGTTCGAGTCTTCTCAACCCCCACCTAATGTCAGTCCCATTATTTTTGAGTTGAGAGAATTGGACGTTTGGTTGCTATACACCATGCCCAATAAGTTTCGCTGAAAACTCAGTGTCTACTTCAAATAAAAGGTATTGCAAGATTTGGTGGACATAATTTGAGTACTATCTCGAACGTAGGCGGATATTTCGCTAAGATTTTCATTTGTAAACAAAAAAGCTACATTGAAAGCGGCAATACAAATTTCTCGGCTCTCCTAAACCAATATTTTGTATTCAAAGTACGCAGACTTACGTCTTCGAGCCGTGAGCAATTCTACCATCGTTACCTTTTGCAAATTAAATCCACGGAAGATTCGAAGAATCTCTAAAGCTCTATGACTCCCACTTTCTTTGTTTACGTAATTCAATGAAATGGGAAACTTTGAAATCTCTCGGGATCCATCAAAAGTGTTCGTATTTACGCAATTATTAACATAAAGGAATCGTTTCAATTCATTCATTTATTCAGTTTGAAAGCATCTAAATGAAACTGGAGCGAGAGTCGCATGACAAATGGTGAAGACCCTCCTAGCTGTAGGTTGATTCGTCATAATACGCGCGGATGAAATCAGATTACATGAGAGATTTGAACTTTTTAAGTGTTTTGGAATCATAGCGGTAAAACTAAGGACATGGATTTAGTGCAATTAATGTTGTACAGAGTTGTAAATAGAGCTGATTGCACGTTGTTCGTTCATAACTTATTTTAGGTATAGCCAGCTTAATCACGCGATAAAAGGTAATACACGTAGGTATTGTAATAGAGGTATTGTAAGGTTGTAAATGTTTCCTGGGGCATAGATGATTACTTAAAATTGTACTCGTAGGTAGGCAGATATTGTTTGAATGAAATAATTCGAATCGGATTCTTGAAGATTTTTCCCTCTAGTCGCCAAATTAAAATTCACAACGTGTATTTCAATGCACACTAGATAACTACTCTTTTTCACTGTATTTTCTGGAGACATATCGAGGAAAAATCTCTGTTAAGAAGAACTTTATTATTATACAACTTACTAAATGCATTAAAACCGCAGAAACAATTATTTTAGCTCAGCCTCTGATTGATAGGAACGACATCCGATCTATCTAAAAACCTAGGAGGCTAGGAGTAACAGATTGAAGGATTGAGGATAAATTATTATTGTGTTCAGAACTATGTTTCTATACATTAAGTTATTCAATGTTAATATTGTAGTTTCAATACGTAATAAACAGGCAGGGAAGCTTAACTAACTCTATTTTGCATTTCGTCGCGCACGTCGTCTCGTCGAATGTTCCCAAATCGGTCGTCTTTGATGTCGTCAAGTAAATTGAAACAACAAGCGATTGGGGCGCTAATTAACGCCTATCAGTCAAATGGAGGGGTTACTTTGAACCACCGGTGCTTGTGCTGGGTTTGTTTGTATTTAGCTGTTTAGGTGAGAACGGTAGTGCGGTGAATCAAAGTAAGAAACACGCCGTAGAAGATATTTATAGGCCTTTTATGTTGAAGAGTAGAGAGTTATTAACGGATCTGCGAATTCTATTTTGTTATTTAAATTTGAGATTCGATAATTGTTGTCGTCCAGTTTTCGTGTTTTGAAATGATGAGAGGCGCAAATAAAATTTCAATTATTTTAGGTTTTTGTTGAGTGATACCTACTACAAAATGAAATGTTGATGATTAACGTAAACTATAATAGAGTAGGTATTTTATGGGTAGCATATTCTAATTCAATGAACCAAAATAACAAATTTCCGAATAAGTATTACACAATTCAGAGCAAAATCTCCCGGAACGCATTATCTTCAATATCATGTCGTGGCGGAATAAAAACCGATGGAATCGTGAATAAAGAGTTTTTTCCTCCTCTCATCAGTATTCTGTAGATACGTAGGTTCATGTCCGGGGCCGTAATGAGGACCGGGATACTGGGGCATATCAACGTCAATTTCAATCGCAAATGATTCTTCTTTCTTTGCCTCACAGCTTTCAAGATCAGATTTTTTGGCATATACAAGTCGTGAGTTATTTTTTTTTCGTGGTCAATGCATAATTTGATACGTTCACTTCGCGTGATTTCTTCGATTTTGTCCAAACCTTGAGTTATCTTTACTCTTCAGGGTTAGGAATTATTTATGTTTTATATTTTTCTTGATTCGTCCATAATTTAGAGTAATTTTAGCAAGATGCACTTTGTAGAAAAACTGCTGAGCACCAAATTACAACGAATAATGTGAGCATGTGAATGTGGGCCTAGTTCATCAAGCCTAATATCCGCCTGGATTCGGCCCTTTCAGCTAGTACGTGCGTTCGGAGCCGAAATGAACAATAGGATCCTTTATGAGCGGGAACATTCCCTATATGCGGCTTAATTGATTCACGAAGCCTTCTGTCGGATAGAATTTCGTTGAACTATGACTGGTAATACTCGTAATACCGATTATGCCGTAGCAATATTCTGTAAATAGCGATATATGGCTTTTATTTCCGCGCTTTTATGAACGGAAGCAACGATACGGATTCACTTAAATAGGTCTAAATATATTTAGGGATTTGCGTGGAGAATTAGTGTTTTTGCTTTTAGGAACCAAAAAACATATCACGCGCTAGGGCTGCCCGCCTTCAGTATTTCAATTTCATCTACTTACTCTTTACCTACTTGAGTTTCTTTCTAGTTTCTATCTATTATGATGTAAAATTATTGTATTCATAACAAAAAAGAAATTCGTTGTAAATGAACAAGGAAACGTTTAATAAAAATACATAATGGGTTATTTGATGTTTTTAGGGTTCTGTAGTAAAACGAGGAACCATAAAAACATAAATCAAACGTTTACTAGTTACAAATCCACACGTTCATTCCTAACTACGGTGCGCCGCGGTTGACTAGCATACCGAGAGCATACCCCGCTCCGAGGCGCGTAGGTATGATTCGCGTTCCGACTGTTAGTATGAAGATGGAATACTGTTAAATATCATTACCGTGTCTTAGGTACCTACCGGAAACGCTGACGACGACTACAACTGATTATTTCGACCGTCTGACTGAACACTAAAGTAATGTCACTCAAGTATTGTTAAGCATCGTTTAAGGATGTACGAATTTTTGCATGTTATTGAAAATAGATTTATTTCTTTTCTTATAATATGCTTATATGCCGTATGACAAAAGCACACGCATGAAACTCAAATTTTTAGAAATTATAAACATGTTGGTGAACTAGGCCTATGATTTACCGACAGATATTAAATCCTTTTTAATTTGATTGTTTATTAATACAAAATTAAGTATATTGGACTATTCGACAAATTAATCATTTACTTTTAAGATAGTTTGCAATTTCGATAGACTCTGTTTTAGCACTTAAACCGAGTGTGATTTTAACTGCGGTCTTGTGTAGATATTACAGTTTTCCTTTAGCGACGGGTGCATAAGGCATAACGTTTAAATCTCCATTGGATTTGGACTGGATTACGTAGTTACACGTTCTAGAGCCCCCTCAAGCTTATCTCTGTGCTTGACAGAGAACCCTTCACGAGATCTGTGCACTCTTCAGTAACGCACCGATACACACTTGAGTACCTGCCTAACTTTGTGAATTTTTGCATTTGTCTACAATGTATTCACCTAACTGTCGGCACCTATTTCTCTTTGTCTTTAACGTCATCCTTATAAAAATATTAACACTTTCACTGTCCCCATACAAAGTTACAAACTGTATTCATAAGTCCACCTACAGTCTTGCTCTAGCTTAAAAAACTGGAAACATTTTACGGAAACTTAAAATATTTGGTAGCCTTGTTACATAAAGTCTCCATGAGACTTTTTTTTCATATGCCCATTTAAATAAAAATCATCAATTTTACTTATAAATTGTGACTCCAACAAGAGTCGTGGACATATGACATGGTACAGATGTGACTCCTTTTGGAGTTATTGGACAGTGAAAATGTTAATGTGAATTTTCTGTCCTAATAAAGGTAATTCTTAAAAAGCCACAAATTCTACACTAATCTAAGCACCATCTCATGTTTCCATCATTCCATCCGATAAGCATGTCTCCTTCATCTTGAAATTTGATGTAAACTGTAGACTGACTACCTATATTGTATACAGGGTTATTTCTAATTAATTAGCATCATTTTAGGGGCTTATTTCGTACAAAACTCAAAAAAAACAGCTAATCCATACTTTTTGTCGCGAATGAAAGATATTTTTCTATGGAACAGCATATTTTTTTTGAGAATTAAAAAATGTCGTAGATCAAAAGTTGTTAGTTGCTAGTAGAAAACTAACAACTTTTGATCTACGACTTTTTTTAAATTAAAACTCTTGGGATATTAGAAAAATAGAGTCTCGGTGAAAATACACGTATAATTTGTATAATTATAGATCTACTTACACTAACTACCTACAACAGGGTTATTTCTAATCAATTAGCATCCTTTTAGGCTCTTATTCTGTACATCAAAACTAACAACTTATGTTCTAAGACTTTTGTCAAAACTCAAAAAAAAACAGCTGTTCCATACATTTTGTCGCGGGTGAAAGATATTTTTCTATGGAACAGCATATTTTTTTTGAGAATCAAAAAAAGTCGTAGATCAAATGTTGTTAGTTTTGATGTACAGAATCAGAGCCTAAAAGGATGCTAATTGATTAGAAATAACCCTGTATTATATGTAGGTAGTCAGTGTAAGTAGATCTATAATTATACAAATTATAGGTGTATTTTCACCGAGACTATTTTTCTAATATCCCAAGAGTTTTACTCGTATTTAAAGATATCCATTAATTGTGCTATTAGCGGTCTTGGCAGCTGATTGAAATCAGACTGTCTAATAAATTTCATAGCGCCGGGCGGCCGGCTTGTTCATTTGTTCCTCGATTATCTAAGGGAAGTGTATTTAGAGGCATTCAGCTTTTGTACACTTTGTGTTTGATTGATTTGGTATTAATATGGTTCTATTTAGAACGTAGTTATAATTATTGTGTTTCGAATTAAAGGGAAATGTTCTCAGCGAAATTTCAGGTCTACCTGGGATTTAAAGTGTCGAGCGTCGTCGAAGTGACGAACATTGCACTATGCAACGCATTGTTGCGAACGGGTATGGATCAAAATCCTATGTGATATTTATCGAAAACCGTGATATGAAAATCGTAAAGGAATTTTCGAAGAACTCTGTGTCGCGGAGACGGGATTTAATCCTCACTCTAATCTTCCATTTCTCCTTCTCCGACTTTCAAGCTAGAGAAAATAACTATTAATCCATGGCTTTGCTTACGTAATATTAGGTAAAAACACTGACCCCTATGCCACATACGTCCATTAAAAAAATCAAGTCAACTCGTCTCAGCGTTGCTACGGGAAAGAATTCTAAACAAACTAACATACACTTTTGGATCTACGATATTAGTAAAGATTATACATATCTACTTGAATATAAATAAATACCTATTGGTGTATTGTGTACAACAAATATAACAGGTGAAGATGAAAGTGGGATAGACCTTAATTTCTGCGGCGTGCCAAATAAACCATTTCCTCCCATTGAGAGTGATTCAGTTTGAAGTACCGTATATACTTAGGTGAAATACTCAAGCAGGGCTCCATTCATCAATATCTGGAGTGAACTGACGATGGATGAAACGTGTCAACTCCTGAGTTTGCGCCGAGAAACTATGTTTTGACACATTATAAATGGCTCTTGTTTACAGAACGAAAATAGATCGACTCTGACAGAGCTGTTTAGAGCAATGATATTTTGGAGTATTAATATGTTTATCTGTTGGTGAAATTATCAACAATGTTTAGTGAAATGTGGGAAGACATACGACTAAAATGCGACCCTTAGGACATTTAATTTTTTTTTACTAAATTTAAACAACAGTATGTATGGAAATGAAAATAATTATGTCATCAGATAGCGTTATACAATTCCTGTTATTCATATTTATATTATTTTATGGATATCAAAATACAAGATACAAGTCAATATAAATCAATTACAATTGTTAATATAAATAAAAATTTCAGCTTTGAAAAAGCAAAGCTTAAAATAAAAATTACTTAAAATTTAAAAAAAAAACAATGTTAAATAAATTATCAAATATTAAATTGTACAAACAAAATAATAATCATTCAGTAAATTTTAACATTAATCTGAACTAATTATTCAATATCAATAATTTATGTCAAAAAATTAGTTTACGCTAATGTAATAATATATTTAACTCAGTTGATTTAATTTAATACCCTTACCTATTAAGGTACGCTATAAGAAAAGCTGATAAAACAAGTTACCAGTCCGTTCTGTAATTAGGGAAATTCAAAAAATCTGTACTATAGCGTACCTAGGAATATACCTAGGAACAGTAAGTATTCATTTTAATAGTCATTTCATTATGTAAATAGCATTAATTATGTTTTTATAGTTCCAAAAGAGTACCTAGATAACAGTATTAGGGTAATTTCTATTCGTTTCAGCATTTTAATTAGCAATAAAAATAAAATTTATAGCCTTTAGTTCTGAACTAATAACGAGAAACTTTGTTCAATTGGCTGAATATAATACCTTTTGGGCTTAATGCCTAAGTTTGGCTGTTTTCTATGATAGATGGGAAAATTCAAAGGAGCTTAGATTTATTTGGCGTTTCTAATTAAGTTTCATGAACTCTAGAATAGCTGAACAAAAGTTCTTGAAATCTAGGTTTATTTAAACGGTTTTTACTATTTATACACAACATTTATCTTGGAGGTAAGTTTATGAGTTTGTTAACGATCTCTTACTCTTGCCACAGTTATCTCAATCGCAGTTTAAGTTCATGCTAGATATACACAGGACAGGTAGGTACACATAGCATGCAGAATATATGGCCGATAGAGCGGTGAAATTCTTAAATAGAGTCCACGTACTGGCTAGCGCAGTTTTGTACGTCCGAGAACGAGATGACCGGAATAAGGCCAAAGAAACAAAACAGATGTTTGCAGGTTCTAACCGGCCTTCATGGTAATCTAAAGAGAAGAGCTATCTCCAGTAGTACACTACCTACGGCTGATAATGATGTTGAAATAAGTAAGAACTTATATTCCCCTTTCACGCAGCAATGAGCAACGGATCGACTTGAGTTTTGGCATGGACATAGTTTGAAACGGTAAGTTGCGTAGGCTACTTTTTATCCTAGAAAAAAAATGTTCTCGTGGGATAGCACAAATATTATAATTTCTTTATTTCAAACCTTGCATTAAATTTATAAATATGTAAAAATTTGCTCACTAAGCACTTGTTACATATTCAACCCTGTAACGGCGTCGCAAGGATAGTTATTATCTATGCAATCAATGAGTTTTAAACTTATAGAAACTATAAAACAAATAGGAACTTATGAGACTTTGTAACTATAACACCAATCATCTGCTTACTTCCGCGAGTCACAAAAATTTTTGTCTTTCAAGTAATCTAATTGTAGTAACATTTTTTAATCAGTATTTCTTTAAGATTTTTATAGAATTTTCGGTGGTTCGTTTCCTTTCGTAGATATTCAGGTAGTTTATTAAAAATATTTATTTTATCAACATTATATTCAGAGCTTCTCCGTACAAGTTCTAGTTTTGGCTCTGGTGCAATCATTTTGCTTATTTGACGAGGATTTTCGGAGATGGTAAAATTATTAGGATATTTTTAACAAACATGGCTGATTCGGGAATGTATATACTAGGTAGAGTAATATAATACCACGCGGGCGAAGCCGCTAGCAATAGCTAGTTTCTTATAAGATTCTTATCCTACAGTAGCTCGAGCAGTGCATTATTTCTGTCCATCTCTCGGGTCGTAACACTCGGGCCTACTTTAGAGTGTATGTTTATTATTCAACACAATTACGGAGAAGTCGACACCTACGTCCCGCGCGCGGCCTATTGTTCTACTTGAATGAGCCGCGTGGTGGGGAATGTGCGATATGCGACATTTCTGCCTTTTGCTAGGGGAAATATAATATATTTTTGCCATACATCATGATCTGCCTGCCCCTATCTCATTTGTATGGGGTCGCTATAGTGTGGTATACTTCTATTTTGCTTGACATAATTATATGTATTATTGTATATACGTACCTACCATAAATACATATTGTTTTTTAGATCATAATTATAATTTTATGAAACATCGTTTTACCTACTTTATTTTGAAACCTCAGTAGTTTTTTATAAACAAACACTCATTTTATAAACTGAAAACACTTTACATGCATATTTTTTTCTTGAAACTTGAGACTTTTTTTGTTTAGAGAAAAATCTAAAGGGACGATTAAAAGGTTGCTTACTTAGTTACGTTTAAATCATTCGAGTTTCAATCCTAATTGCGTTAAAGAGATTTCGTGTAGAATTACATTGTAGGTACGAGAACCCGTTGTTAACCAAATTCAGCACGTGTATAAATTATAGTCAAGAATAGAATGCGAAACTTGAACTATTATAATTTTACTAGCAAACTTTTTTATTGCTGCTTTGATTAAATTAATTTTCTATTTCACCCCTGAGCGTCTTCAGCAAAATACTAAACGCTAATAGATGTGACTACTTAAAGTACGGCGCGCTCCAAATTAAAAGCAGCGGAACAATCCCATTGGCCGGGCAAAGTTGGCCGTTTGTAATTAGCCCAAATGGAAAACAACTTGAATTAGTGGCAGTGCGTGACGTCAGGACATCGGTCGGTGCTCGTTGAGGTACTCGCTCACCGGGAGCTTTCGCATTCGATATACTTGTGCCACGTGAGTAAAACTTGTGCGAAAGTCGATTTTTAATCTTGAAAGGGAGAGAATCTATAACTTTTGATATAATTATATGATCTTACTGGTTTTTGCCGCGGCTTCGCGTGCGTAATATTATAACTTCGTGCTTTATGTTTTCGGGATAAAAAGTAGACTATGTCACTCTATGAACTATATTAATGCGAAAAATCAATTCAATCTGTTGCTTGCTGCTGCGTAAGAAAGTAACAAACCAACAAAGACACTTTCGGATTTATAATACACATACTAAGTAAGAATTAATATTTTAAAGATTGACGATTCCAGAAATTAAACATTACGTTTCTTTTGTAATTAACATTTCAACAGTAAAGATCATAATTAAATATTTTCATTGCATATTTTTTATTATATCGCCTATACAGTCTCGCGGTGTATATATCTTGCAGTTGGTACTGTTATATAGAACGCAGTACCATCTATCCTTCCACTTATCAGCCATAAGACGCCCACTTCCAGACCTAGGCCTATGGATCTCGCAGTATATTGACATACAATATTAAGAAAGTTCGTCTACAAGAAAGATGACACCTTCATAAATTGAGCTAGAACGCTTGCCAACGCAAATGCTATTTGGTGAGTCCATCTGGCGGGATAGTATAACGTGATGCTCAAATCGAGTCATTCATTACATTATTAGGTTGTTGTTGTTACATTTCCTAGTACAGCTGTTTACGAGACGCATACATACCCAAAGGGTAAAAACGGGATCCTATTACTAAGACTCCGCTGTCCGTCTGTCCGTTTATCTGTCACCAAGCTATACCTCACGAACTATGATAGCTAGAAAGTTGAAATTTTCACAGATAATGTATTTCTGATTCCGCTATAACAACAGATACTAAAAACAAAAAAAAAAATTAATTACGACAATAGGTGTAGATGTTTGAAAAGTTCACAGAAATTGTAGTAGTATATTTACTTCGAATATAAATAATTAAAATGAAATAATATATTAAGGGGTGCTCTCATACGGGACGGAACGAAACAGAACCCATCGTGCCCGAGTCTGACTCGTACTTGGCAGATTATTATTATAACACTAACTTAAAACTTTAGATAAAAAAATATTTATGTTGGAATTTAAATTTTGTGAAAATAATATAACTGATTGTTTGATTGCGTTATTGTTACATTACGCGTGAATACGCCCTGTGAGTAGTCACCTTTACAGATACCGATATTTCACTTCCACTTGAGTTGCGTTGTTAGCTTTTGTCTTACCTCCGCCTGTTTTGAAATGGGAATATTACTAATTTCACAGTTCTCTTCATTGTATTTTTGAATCTCAAATAACTATTAAAATTTTGATCCAAGTTACAAAATATTGGTATAAGTCCTTTGTGGCAATTGTTAATAGCGCTCGAGGGGGTAGGTACATAGGTACCTACCTAGAGACTTGATTTGTTCTATTAAAATGATTAATGTATAACATCTAAACGTCAAAGGCGTTAATTAAACGTCACTGTTTAATAAATTGAATTACGTTTATGAGGAGTAGGTATGTTATGTTTTAATATTATTACGTATATGATGAGTAAGTTGTTTTAATACTAAATGGTATAAAAATATTTCTATTTTAATATTTTCTGTTTATTTATATCCTATTTTTTACAAACAACAATCACGAGATATTAGTTATAAAATCAAATAATGATTATCGCCGATTCACGTATGATCTAGCCTCGCCCCATATTCACCAATCGCAACATATTTAATATTATTTTCTCGTTATAATTTACTATTTTATAATATTTAGCACATCTGCCTACGACATGCCCACGTTAATACTGCCCAAGTATTGCGGTCTCAAATGCATAAGTGTTATATTAAATACATTCCGCGCGTTCGTATGTGTGTGTCACATCGCCCCGGGACATTGTTTTCCTAATGTGGGTCTTGGCAGTTTAACAGTACATAAGCTTGACACAAGAAAACAACATGATGATAGGAATGAAATAGAAATATGTAATATAATTAGAACTTAAAACTTCACTTCATTAAAAATCGCGTGAGAATTCATTATACTAAAGAATACACCGGTTTTTACTCACGTATAATATCGCGGCCGGGCCGCTGGGAACCCGACTGGTTTCAGAGTAATTAGTACTCCTTCGTCAGGGAATACGCGCGCTCCCGTCGACTGGCGCACGCGCGTGCCCGAACCCGGCCGCGATATTATACGTGAGTTAAAACCGGTGTTTTCTTTAGTATAACTAAAAACTTCTCGTTTTTAGGGATTCGTAGTAAAACTAGGAACCCTTATAACTTCGTTGTATCCGTCCGTCCATCCTCAGATCACAAAGTCTTGTAACTTCCACATTTATGAACCGAATTGTGTGACATTATACATCATAATAGTTTTAGTATACATCTCAACTTTAAATACTTAAAATTGCAATAATGGTTCAGTGCAACAAAATTGTTTATACTCAAACTTTAGAAGTTAAGAATCGAGTGAGCTTAGTTGCTGTCCGCCGCGGTACTTTGACACAGTAAATGAGTATGTGTTGACAGGTAAAGTTTGTATGTGTGCCATGAATGTTTGTAATTTGACGAATATAATGCGCTTCAAACACAGTAGGGCTGTTAGACGGTCGAGTGCCTACTGTAGAGAAACATTAATGGCTTTCTCGTGTAGGCAAAATAAGTACTATTATAAAATATTAAATGTGTGTAGTCGAGGCAACAACTAATCACTGTATGATTATTTACATTTACTAGTATTAAAAACGTGTTAGGACTACGCACTAGGAATCACAATTAAAAAGAATGGGCGGTAAATGCCTTATATCCCATAACCACGTTGGATGTACCTACTTATGTAAGTACGCTGCGTTGAAACAGTCGATTTAAAATCTGTAGGTATGGCTTTTATAGTATCGGCTGACCTGCCAGGCTTAGAATTACGAGTATAATGATCATAGACTAATAATTCGCTCAAATGATCAATCAGTTTATTATTCAGACTGTCGAATTATGAATTAGACGCTGCAAAAACTTGGATGATTGGTCTTGAGATATCTTCGCTAAAAGTCTATTGAAGTACAAATTCTCAGAAAGCGTATTTGTGTAACCTTGATTTTTCTCAGTGAAAGACGTCTTACTTAGAATCATAACCGCTAAAAATCTGTTCTATCCAAGTTCAAGTATCAGTAAATATGTGCTAGAATGCATTCGGTCGCGTACGCAACCAATTTTCGCAACTGGTTGCCTACGAATAATTGTTTCCCGTTCGTACGCAAATAGCTGCGTACAAAGAATTACTTTATCCTCAAAGGCGACTAAATTCCGTTTTTTTTACTAGACTTAATTACAATGTCAAGAAAAATCCCTATTCCTGTAAATGTTAATTTTAAGTAAATGGGTCTAGGTCTCCGTGCTTCATCTTCGACCACAACGTCGCTTACCATCAGTTGTGTTGGTGGTCAAGCGCGGACTTATTTGCGATAAAAATGATTCTATGACTGCGCTAAGGTGTCAGCCCTGTGTCTGAGCAAGTGATAACAATTCAGCTGTTATGCTGATAATTCGCACCTCCAAAAGCGATATGTCCCCAAGGGATGTGCGATGCGTTTCCGCGCCTGTTTGTGTGTGTGACGTGATATCTATTGTTTAGTAGTGCGATGTGTGGTGTAGTGGGAGAGGCGTCGACTATTATGTGGAGAAAGCTTGAATTGGACCTGTGTGATGTCCGTTAACAGTACGAGTAATGCGTAGAGCTATAGAAATTGGAATACGTTCGCTTCACGTGTTCCAATTTCTAAGTAGCGTGGCTAATAGTTTCAGTTTCAGAGTCGTTGGCGAAAATAACTAATGAGAAATTCGGATGCATGATGGAGTCAACAAAACGTTTTGATACTAAAATCAAAAACCGTTCTTAAATAAGTATTCAGATAAAGTCTCACTAGTGCTTGTTGTAAATTGAAACGATATTGAAATTTATACTACACCCACTCGGAGAGTGTCTTATTACTCATTCATAAACGGGTTACAAAGTTCGTAATTTTTCCTTAAAAAATGTGCGGTGGGAAAAGTTATATGGAGTTTTATTACTACCCTCCGAAGCAGGGTAGGAATGTTGTATGAAAATCCATTACTGCCCGGCTAGCTTTCTTTTGTTTTTTAGCAGCGAACATAAAAAAAATACAAACGTCAAACCTCAAAAAGGTTTTGTATGAAATAATTAGAAAAAGAAGCGGGAAACATTCAAATCTCAAAAAGGTTTTATTTCAAATAATTAGAGAAAAGAGCCCTTATTCTGCAATGCGAAAAAAAGTGCGGCAATTTATTTCTTTGCGTTAAATTTTGTTTTTAACTAAATTGATAATTTAACAGTGCCTATCTTTTAATTTTCTAAATAATTTTCCAAAATGTCATCTGATACTGAAAGTGACGATTTTGTAATGATGACGCCACCAGAAATAAAAAATACAGCCCAAGAAGTCATAAATAACTTCCTTCCTAAACTTTAATTAAAGAAATATTGTATTTTACTTTCCTCGCAGGTGTAGTATAAAGCACTATGTATCACTCGGGAGAAAGTTCTATTTTTGTTCTCAAGTTTCCTTTAAGCTCTCCGCTGCGCGTCGGGCTTAAACATACTCTCGAACAGAAATAGATCGTTTTCTCCCCTCGGTGTACAATGTACTATTAACAGCAGTATTCAAAATTGCTCATAAAGTCATAACCGAAAAAAAAAAAACAAAATATAACATGCCAGCATCCCAAGAATAAGCGAACTTTTTTTGAAAATGTAGATTGCACTTATGGTTTATCAAACCGCCCGAAAATGCCTACGGCGTAAGCTATCTCGCGTAGATGGTCGGTAGCCTCTCCACAAAAAGTCGGGCCTCATTAGCCTCGTCGTTGAAGTTTGTATATTAAAAAGTTTGGTGTTATAATGGCGTAGGACCACACTGTAAGCTATCTTACAGAGGTCGTCCTTAGCCTCTCCGCAAACGTCTTGCCCCGTCGCAGTTATAATAGTAGGTACGGTCGTCAAGGGGCCCACGTTGATAAGTCCCCGTAATTGTACTTGGTTGACACGATTATTGTGAGCGCCGGGACTTATTGTAAACGTGGGGACGGAGGACGATCGTCACCGCTGACAAGCTCGCCGTATCAACAGAAGAGAATAACCTCGCAGAGAGCTACATTTAACGAATCCGCCATTTTGTCACTCGCGTCGCATTGGTCCCTGAAAACAATGTCATTGTCGCAAAAAAATATGATATCGTAAAATCGTTGTGTAATTTTAGGTATTTAAATACGATTAATTCTTTATCGTACACACCACAATTTAAATAAACTAGGTAAATAAGTGGAATTATTCAACAGGACTCGTTATCCCGACTTTTTGTCTTAGTTGCGTCGATCTTTATCACGGGTACACCCAAGGCGCATAGGCGTAGCATAATTATCCTTCAATCACCTTCAAAGAGACTGCATAGCTCCTTATTCACCTATTTTTTACTCACTTGCATAGCGTCCCCGGCGCGCGTATTATTTAAAAAATAGGTGAATAAAGAGCTATGCAGTCTCTTTTTCTGTGATTTTGGATAATTATCTTCAATCTTCCCTTAACAGGTAAGCTCGATTGATTCTTAAATATAAAGTGCTCTAGTCGCGAAAGATAAAAAAACAACTGTAGCATAAAACAAGGGTTTATTTAATGGAATGAATTTCATTAGGTGAACTTTCACGTGGCATCTGATACACACACGAACGATCTTTACATTGATTACACTTTATCAACGAATCTGTCTACTACAAAAGATTCAGCTAATATTTTTTTAGAACACCAGGAATCCAATTATTTATTGTGGTCACCGTCATTATCATCCGCAGCCTTCTATAATAGTCTCTGGCAGAGACAAATGGACATATATATTTATATAATAGTAATGCTTATACTCGTACATCAAAAGAACACTAGGTATGTGTTCGCTATAATTTATAAAGATATTGCGTGAAATGAAGTTCGCCGAAGTATATTATTGCCGGATAGGTATAGTTTCTCTGCATGATTACCTACTCTGTGATATGAATATTGGCACAATGATGATAACATGAGGGCTTGTGTAATTTTGAAGTTGTATACTGATTGCCATCTGGGGACAGGGGCGGGTTTATTTCCAAAATAAGCGCTTTTGTTTGAGAGCGAATAACCGGCCTAACTTGTAATAAAATTAAATTAAACTCGCAAAGACACAGTACAGTTTATCTTTGGCTAATAACAATTAAAAAGTATTAGTTGTTTTGTCTAAAGTGGAAATTAAACCAAATTGAAATGTCTTCGTTGTAATTTCGACAAGGTTATGTTAATAGGCTCTTTATCTCTGTCAAAATTCTAAAACCCTTCTATTTTATTTATTATACCACTAAAATCATTTGTGTTATATAATTTTAATTTAAAATTGCCAATTGGCTCTAACTTCAGAAATGGAAGCAAGAAAAAGTCCAGAAGTAAACACTACATAGTTGTAACTATTGATGTATTTTTCTTGCATACCAATTGTCTGTACATCTCTGGTACGAGTAAGCAGCTTAGACTTTAAAAAGTTCTCAAAAACCTTCACCACCTTCTACTAAACAATTGTTTTTATGCATTCGTCATTCCTCTACCATATTCCTATTTATGGAATTTAATTGCTTATTGAATTAACTAATACTGAAATTGGAATTATTTGAATTACCTACAACTAACGCTCTCATAGTCACCATCACTTTTACCATCCGATTTAAAGTGAAACGCTTCATCACTACATAGTATAAAACAAAGTCGCTTCCATCTGTCCGTCCCTATGTATGCTTGTACTGTACCAGCCTTTTTAATAGTCCACTGCAGGACTTAGGCCTACCCACGAAGGGTGTTTGGGCCAAATCCACCACGCTGGCCCAGTGCGGGTTGGTGGATCCACTTACGCCATCGAATTTCTTCTACGGACGTATGCAGGTTGCCTCACGATGTTTTCCTTCACTGAAAATCCAGTGGTGTGAAATTCTGTACATAAATTACAAAGAACTCATTGGTACGGGACCGGAGATTTGAACCCACGACCTCACGATTGTAAGGCGGGTGTCATTACCTCTTGACCACCACGGCCCCTATGTATGCTTATATCTTTAAAACTACGCAACGGATTTTAACGTGGTTTCTTTTATTAGATAGAGTAATTCAAGAATAAGTTTTATATGTTTGATACACCTGTGCGAAGCCTGGGCGGGTCGCTAGTAGCTAATAAACTTCAAAACAGATCCAATATTCTACCCATTTAATTCCACTCACGTGGGTACCTCAGACATTTAACAATAATTTAGTAGCCAAATGGAGCTATTTCCAATAGCGTTTAGTTTATCTCGGAGCCGTCTCGGGCAACATAATATCTCTGAAGGAGCCCCGAGATGCCTTCGAAGAGAACCTCACGGAACAATGCGGGAAACATCGCCGTGGCCGCAGTGACCTGGACAGGGTTGCCAGTTCTAAATGACGTAACTGAAGATATTGAGTTCTTTTTTTCACACACTGGGGCTTCTTTAGGCTACCATCGCCCTTTATCGAAAGCGATGTCGTCAACCGAATCTTTTATCATGTCTTCAAATAATAGAGTAAATACTGTTATTTTCATCGTAACCATTTTCACAGAAGCAGGTATTAACATACCTACCGATATGGCCAAAAGGGATATTTTTGAGATATCAGAATTAGTAGGTAATAGGTTGTCATAGCTATGCATTTGAACCGAGTATGTCAGTCTTTGTCAGTGGTCAGAAAATAGTCACAGAGTAAGAATAATGAAAACGTAATAAATTTTGTTAATATAATTTTATGAGTCTTAAATACCATTCAGTTCGCCCAAATATCCAGAACCTGGCAACCCTGAATCCGACCCGCATTTGAAGATATCTCAATGGGATAGCCGCAGAATCTATATACCAATATATCTATTCACGTGACCTATATGTACGAGTATATTAATAATAAACTTGACTTGATACTTGATATATTAAGTATACATGCATACGACTGCCTCGGTGGTTCAGTGGTTAGTGACCCTAACTTCTGGATCAAAGAGGCGGTGGGTTCGATCCCCACCAGGGCAGGTGTTTGCTCTGTGTCTGGAATCTATTTAGTTACTATATATATAAATATGTATTTAATAATAATTATATGTAGTATATCAGTCTCTGGCAGCCATATCACAGCTTCACTTAGTTTGAGGTCAGAGGCCATGTGTAAGATGTCCCCTAATATTTATTTATTTACTATTGATAAAGTTCGGAAAGATTATACTATACATTCAAGTTTATTTTAGTTCAATATGCTATGATGAATATTCACGTAGATTTAACAAGAAAAATCTTTTAAACTTTATGCACAAAAAACCTTATGGCTTATTAACTTGTTTATATCGACTCTTAAAAGCAATTTTGCTATCTTTAAATTACGTACAGTACAGTCGTATGCAAAACTTTGGAAAAAAGATTCTTCATAGTAAACAAACTATGTGAAAAAAAAAACAGCTGTTTCTAATGTTTTGTCGAAAAGTTTCAACCTCACAAAATATATAAGACTTTAATAATAACTATATATCTGTACCTAATTTAAGAACTATTTCCAAAATTATTATGTATTTATATTGTAATATCAAACTTGTAATGTACAATTTGCAACACCCTATAGGTAAACAGGGTCATAATGTGTATAACGTTACATTTTCATAATCATGATTGTAACTAGACATTTCAAGGCAATGTATACTTAAATAAATAAATCAATGAATTTTAAAATTTATAGCATGTAACAGCCGCTTTTTAAATCCGCATGCTGATGTATTCGTATGTATATCAATCTTATACAGTCTCAAATACCTAGGTCATAAACTCTTACAGATGACAAAGTTTTCGACAACACCCGAAACAGCCATAAAATGTGTCATATGCTGTATCTACCTGCAAATAAACGTGTCATCCTACAAGAAGGGCCGCATTGGTGAAATATTCAAAGGGCCCGCGGTCCCGCTAGCGGCGCGGCGTCCTAATTAATATTAAACTCCGATTTTACGCAGTATTACCTTTTACCTCCGCCCGGCGACACGAAATACAGGCGACAATTTCGTTTTTTTTTTTCACTTCCTCTTATTACCACCTGCACCGTCATAACCTATTTGAATAATTTTGAATGTGTTAACTAAGTGACACGCTGGTGGTGTTTATACAAGGTAAAAGTGTCATTTTGATTGTAATTAGCGTCGGAATTCATTAGTCGATAAATTAGTTGACGGTATGAGAACTGTGTCAGTATTTTCCTTTTGATAACGAAATGGTAGGTACCTATTATTTACCTTTAAAATTGTATGATTACATTTCTATTCTTTGAATTTGCTTTATTTGGCGATGATTGTGGTGGAAAAAACTGGTTACATCATTAAATCGCGATTTGATCATGCTAATGACGTTATTGGAAAAGAGCTGTAAAGGTACGAATAGGCATTAAGTATGACAAAAACATGTCATTATTGAGGAAATATAAAAAGTATTTCAAATTCAAACTATTAGACTAGCATACATTAAAATAATATACCTATTTTAATCGATACATTTAAACTGATCATATATTTGACTGTACTGACTGAAAATATGAAATTGTGGCTTTAAGACATACTTAGTATATTATCATCCCAACATCTTCCACTCAATCTGAATACATAAAAAAACTTTATAAAAATGTACTCCTGGTCTGAATAACATTGAAATGAAAAAAACTCTCACTAAAGGATCCAATTTGAAAGCAACTCGACACCCTCATTCACCCCTTTCAGTTCCACTAAACAAACTAATTGGACTCTTCAGTGGAGCGATTGGAAAGGAGATTTATATCCACGGCGGATGATATCCACTAATAACCGATAATACCCTTTAAGACGATCCTGTTAAGGCCGTCCGACGAAGGATTAGAGGTGTACAAATGGTGAGGAAAAATTGTATAGAAATATAACTCTCGAGTTTAAATCTGATACAAGATTGCACGTTTTTGGTGACATAGAGTTGTTTGACATTAAAATTGGTTTACCACTTTACCAGCGCTGTATGAAACTGATCACGATCCTGTTCTTTTTAATTACTCACAGGGACTTTTTTAAGGCTATATGTATACAAGTGGCGCGTCAAAGATGACGTCATCGTTAATGTAATATACTATGTATTGTTGATATTCAAATATTTTAGAACGATAGGTTAGGTTAGGCACTAACCCGCCTCTCTATTCAAATGAGAGTTGGAATTTCACTAATTTTGCTTTGCTGTTATTATTTACCTACCTGCATCAAATATTTATGTGAATTGACTTCGTTATCAAACTAATTTTAATGTTACATAGTTATAATTAAAATAAAATGTTTATTCAGTATCTACTACTTATCTTTATACTAATCCTTGGTGTATAGAATTAAAAGTCTCAATCTTGGTATTCACTTAATCCACAGAGTTAATATTTCTTGGCTGTATCTTATAAGCTGTATCTCTGTTATTTATCTACTCAGCATTTCCGTACAAGTAACGAGGCACCTGCGTTCAGGATACTTGAATGGCAGTGGATTGTGGGGATCGAGGATGTGGAATTATACTCGACTTGCGGATGGATACGGTTCGCGGATTAATAGTATTAATAATGAGCATTGTTACTATGATGTCTGAATAAGTGATGTCTAAGACGGCTGGGTAATATTGTAAGAGGCTTATGACAGATATTGTAGCTGTCGAACAACAAAAATTACGTACGTATTATCTTACTGGTTTTTAGTCTCTAGAACAGGTAACAAGAATTAGGATATTAAAACAACATTTAGAGCATTTACTGTTTATGTTTCTCATCATCATCACCTTTACAGACTAAAGATGTCCACTGCCGGATAGTGGTTTCTATGTGAGCCGTTCCGTCGCAAATGGTCAAAATTGCAATCGGTCAGATTCATGAAAATCGCAATCCTTCAAATTAGCGAATCGCCAAAACAACGAATAGTCGAAATTGCAAATCATGTGTATACTACTACTATTTCAGCCATAGGACGTCCACTGCTGGACATAGGCCTCCCCCAATGATTTCCAATAAGACCGGTTGATAGCGGTTTGCATCCAGCGCGATCCTGCGGTCCTAATAAGGTAATCCGTCCACCTTGTGGGTGGACGTCCTACGCTGCGCTTGCCGGTACGTGGTCTCCACTCGAGAACTTTTCGACACCATCGGTCATCAGTTCTTCGCGCTATGTGCCCTGCCCATTGCCACTTCAACTTGCCAATCCGCTGGGCTATGTCGGTAACCTTGGTTCTTCTACGGATCTCCTCATTCCTGATTCGATCTCGCAGAGAAACTCCGAGCATAGCCCTCTCCATGGCTCGTTGGGCTACTTGGAGCTTACTAATAAGGCCCATAGTGAGAGACCACGTTTCTGTGCCATAAGTCATCACTGGCAACACACACTGGTCGAAAACTTTCGACTTGAGGCACTGAGGTATGTCGGACGAGAAGACTTTACGCAATTTCCCAAACGCGGCCCAACCGAGTTGGACTCGGCGATTGGCCTCTTTCTTGAAGTCGGACCTACCTAACTGGACTACTTGTCCCAGGTAGACGTACGAGTCAACGACTTCAAGAACCGAGTTCCCAACTGAAATAGGGGTGGGTACAACATGAGAATTACACATGACTTTTGTCTTATCCATGTTCATTTTAAGACCCACCTGTTGAGAAACTCGATTAAGGCCTTCGAGCATCGTGCTGAGTTCTTCCATCGACTTTGCCATGACTACGATATCGTCGGCAAATCGAAGGTGAGTGATGTATTCGCCATTGATGTTGATGCCGAGTCCTTTCCATTCCAGGAGCTTAAAGGCGTTCTCCAGAGTAGTAGTAAACAGTTTCGGAGATATTACGTCTCCCTGTCTTACGCCTCTCTTCAAAGGAATCGCCTTGGAGCTCTCTTCCTGTACTCGAACCGACATAGTGGCGTTATTATACAAACACTTCAGCACTTCAATGTACCGATGGTCAATACGGCATCGTTGAAGGGACTCAAGCACAGCCCATGTCTCAACCGAATCAAAGGCTTTCTCATAGTCCACAAACGCCAAGCAAAGTGGCAGGTTATACTCCTCGGTCTTCTGTATAACCTGCCGCAGCGTATGTATGTGGTCCATGGTGCCAAAGCCCTTCCGGAAACCGGCTTGTTCGGCAGGCTGGAAGTCATCAAGCCTGCGTTCGAGACGATTCGTAATGACCCTTGAAAACAACTTATAAACATGGCTCAGAAGCGAGATGGGTCTGTAGTTTTTCAATAAGGTGTTGTCACCTTTTTTGAAGAACAACACCACCACGCTTCTGTTCCACGCTTCTGGCGCTATGCCCTCGAGGACGACGGTGTTAAAAAGCTTCTGAAGGACTTTTAGTACCGGCGTTCCACCCGCTTTCAGAAGCTCTGAAGTGATGCCGTCGTCACCCGGCGCCTTATTGTTTTTAAGTTGGTTCAGGGCCATCCTAATCTCGTATAGGCTAATGTCCGGGATGTCTTCGGTGAAGTGTCGGTTCAGCTTGGCTCTTGGTCTTTGGCCGTGCTGTTTACAGGCTTTGCTACGGAGGCGTATAACTGTCCGTAAAACCTTTCGATCTCCTGCAATACCTCTGCCTTGGTTGACGCTATACTGCCATCTTCTCTCTTCAGCTTTGTCAACTGGCTTTGTCCAATAGAAAAATGCCTCGCGATCACTTTGGAGCCTTTGTTCCGCTCTATTGTCTCTTTAACATGTTTAGTATTAAAGAGACGAATGTCGCACCGCACCGATTTTGAAATCTGTCTATTGAGCCGCCTGTATGACTTTACATCATCGGAAGACTGCAGTCTTAGCGAGCGTCGTTCGGCCATGAGATTTAGAGTATGATCGGAGAATTTCTTAGGTCTATCTGAACGGCGGGGTCTAAAGAACTTAGAACCCACCGTTTGGACAGTTTCTACGAGCCCGTTATTGATCTCGTCCACCGACGCAAAGTTCTCCAGGCAAGCAAAGCGATTTGAGAGCTCGAGCTGAAAGTTCTCGGGGTTTTGTATGTGGGCACGAGTAGGTCGGAGCGTAGACTTCACCAAGCGGGACCTTTCGAGTTTAACGTTGATATTCAGTTTGCCTCGCACGATTCTGTGATCACTGCCAGTTTTTACCCTGTGGATCACGGAGACGTCGTTGAATATCCGTTTTTCGCTAGTCATGATGAAGTCTATCTCATTTCTCGTGGTACCGTCGGGACTCATCCAGGTCCATTTCCTGCGCGGTGGCTTCTGGAAGAAAGAGTTCATCATGAAGAGTTCCTCTTTCTCCAGAAAGTCTGCCAGCATGTGGCCCCTGGGGTTCCGTTGCCCACATCCAAATTGCCCCACTCTCAACTCATCATCGCTTTTCTTGCCCAACTTTGCGTTGAAGTCTCCCATAACAACCGTGAAGCGGCTCTTAAACGTATGTATGGCCCGACTTACGTCCTCATACATAGCCTCCACTTCATCATCTGGGTGTGACGAGGTCGGTGCGTATACCTGGATGACCTTCAACGAATATCGTTTGGATATTCTGAGTATCAGGTATACAACCCTGCTCGACACACTTTCGATGGTAATGATGTTGTTAACGAGAGACCTGTGAACGAGAAAGCCGACACCACCTTGGGACCGTTGGTCACCTTCCCGGTAGTACAGTAGGTTGCCGGATTTCAGGGTTATCGTGTCCTCGCCCTCTCTACGGACTTCAGATAACCCCATAATATCCCATCGCAACCTACCCAACTCTTCTTCCAGTTCCGCAATCTTCTCATCAGTCCTCATGGTGCGCACGTTATATGTTGCCAGGGCCAGTCGTCGTCGGTTGGGGTGGCAGCCGGATCTCTGCCGGAACCAGGACTAGCGGAGCTGCCGGGGACTGGGGGCCTGGTTTCATTTTGTGCAATCATTAGGGGGATTTGCCCATAATTGCCGCGCTGGGCAAGCGTGTTGGCAATCGCAGGGCGTAGCTCTCGCGACAGGGATGCTGCTGCCCATCCCCGCCCTGGTGCACTTGAGCTACGCTGTTCTGGATGGGTATACCGCCAACTGTCGGTTCCGTAGTACCTCAGTCGGCTCTTACGACACCTGGTACAAGAGGGGGGTGCTATTCTACTCTGCCGGCACCCCACGACCCATGTGTATACTAACCTCCATTAAAACGAGTTTTTTTGTGGCCAGAGATAAATACGTGTAGTAAAATAAACTTTAGTGATTACCTATAGAGTTCTATGACTTCTTCCTATCTGAACTTTTTTTTATTTTGCTACTGTCACTAAGCTGTAGCTGATTATATTATGTATGCTTAATTGATTGTCATTAAATAGATAGAAATTAAATTATTTATTGGTTCACACTAGATTACAATAAAAATACAAACAAAACGAGATCGAGACTTGAAATTAGTAAAATAACTGAAGGCTCTATCACTCATAGAGATCTCTCAAGTATTCCAAACATTGTCATTAAACACGTGGACCCATATATTCTGCGTTAAGAACTTAAATTCAATTTATTTCTATCGTCCAAAGTGCTTAATAGGTACGAAATACAAGCTGCTTACAAATGTACTCGCCTCGGGAGGTAATTTATATCACTTTCGTTTAAAAATAAGCACCCACGTATTTGCTGAGCTATTGTCCGCGAACGTGAGAACTCCACAGATAATGCGTTGCAGAATACTAACTTGGTATTGTTCGAGATTGCTTAAGAGATAATAATGATTGTGAGATAAGACGCAAGCTTTTTAAAAAAAACGATTTGCGTAGTTTTTGAATTGATTTGTTAGATTCTGTAAAATAAAACACTAGACTTTAAAATTACTTCTTATAGCTGCATTTTAAGTAATAACTGCCATAGTATATTAGCTCTTATATGCATGTTGTTGCTAAAACTTTACAATTCAATTATTTTTGATTATATCTGTGGACAGAAAGAAGTATCTGTTTACATCAATTGTATAAAAAAAATATTAAAAATCTTGAATATGGTTAGAAGGGTTAGAAATAGCAAAGTTAACTCAAGCGCTGGTACTATGAGCTCTTAGTGCAAGCGTAGAATAGCTTTAAGTTGTGTACGAGTAGGTACATCTCGCTCTCTCAGTCGAAAGGAAAGCGGGACAAAAGCCAACAGAATCCAATTCAAGCTTACGTTAAAAACTCAGGGGTATAAATTTATTAGTAAAATTGGCTTCTGTTCTGCAGAAAAGTATAATTTCGTAGCAGTGCTACGACGTAGCATTTGTAGCTGTAAGAAACTACACTGTTCCATAAACATCATTATGTCTTACTTTCTCTTATAAATTTAAAAATACCAATGCCGAGAAGAATGTCTTTTGTTTAAATAAAAATTGACATAATACTGTAATAATATTGTTGAAATAAATATAAAACATCGCATGTTTACTTACTTTACCGTAAAACATGGACTGATTTAAAATCCAGAGACACTCATTAAGGAAATTGCGCTAAAAATATCGCAACTATAAATCCCAATTACCGCGACACGTAGCGAATAAATCGAAGATACTTTACCGAAGTTTTTCCGCTGCACTCTCTGTTTATTTATTAGCGGGTCACGTGCCTCTGTCTGCTCCGGATTAATTCAATGCGGAACTTGAACCATATTAGCTGAGGCGCTGAATTTTCTCTTTATAGAGTAAATTTTCTGCTTTTATTGGTAAAAACGATTCACACGCTAGCGCTTCACACTCATAGGTACCTATATATCGGAGGTGTCATGCAACACATATACAAAGACAAGCTAACAACACCGAAATTCAGAATAGATATTTTTATTTATCACTCTAATAGGCCCAATTATGAAGGCGCCATCGTAGGAAGGTATAATAGTTGATTATCATATTTCTGTTTCTTTTTCACTTTAGGCATTCGATAGAGAGAACCCTTTATACGTTGCTATTAAAGAAGGATGCGCGAGCCCATACATACCAGGACCTGTTATATACGAGCAGACTAATTTTTCCTCACTTATTTTCTAAGAATGATATGTTCACCAATGTGATTTATGACGCTTCTAAAACTGTTCAAATATGTACAATTTGGCTAAAATTGGATATAAAATAAGAAAAAACGAAAACAATTTTCAAGCTATAAGTACCTATTTATAGACATGTATACACACTAAAGATTATGGATTGCCAGGTTTGTTATGTTCAGAGTGCTAAAATGGTGCTCGATTTTAAAAACTTGATGTCATGTATTTTTAGTCAATATTGTCTCAATGATATTTATATTGATTTTTAAAACAGTGCATGTCATCTTGTCTGTAATATCAGATCACTTTTTGGAGTTCATCGATTTATAAGACGTTGTCACGTCAAAAAAATCAATGTCTAGGACTGATATAAAAAGAAAATGAAAAATGGAATGATAAAGGAAATTCGGTATTCATCCATTTCATTAGCAAAAGTACAAGAACCGCAACTATAAGTTAAGAATATAAGTAAAGCAGCTATTCGAATAAATTCAGCTCGGCTGCAGCCTGCGGATGCAAGTTGCGAATGGAGGTAGCACACACATGAGCCGCTGCTTGTATCCGCAGTCGGGAATGATTCCGATGCTGGTTGCCTACGTCGTACATCGCAGGTACGTTGGACTTGTTTAAACAGGCTAACAACACTTGCAGCCGAGGCTCGGTAGCACATGCTGCCACAGCCGTGTTCGGAATCTTTTTGTAGAAATTCATACAACTACGTAGATAACCAGAGCCCTTAGTCCAGGTTTTGTGTTGTTTACTTAAACTTTTGCGTTCGCGTGTGGCTCCATACATTTTGGTTAGTTCTTCATCGTTTCGGCCAGGGGCGCTGTACAAAAATGTATAGGGAAATATCGAACAGATGTAATTTCAATTTATGTGTAAACCTGGACTAACGCCTCAGTTGTGTAGCCACAGCCGGCCTAGTGCAGCTGCTGCAAGTGTAGTAAAGCAAGTGAAAGATTCGAATAGCACCCTTAAGGATTATTACGAGTAATATTAAAATTGCCACGAATTTCTCGGATAACTTCAACTACTGATTTTTGTTTTTAGTAGTAAAGTATATGATAAAAAGTACATATAAAAATAATAAGAATATTCTTTCTTTTTGATCTTTTAGTATACAAAAATGTATGTTTCTATAAAAATGTATAATAACACCTCAGTTTGTAAACATTACGGGCTAAAACGAGTTAACGCAGGATTATGTGCCAATAGTTAAAAAAGAAAATAATTATTACATCAACACGTCAACATTTCCAAAATTGCTAAGTCTGGATACCGAGAACGAAGTCTGGTAACACTAAATACGTCATCTGATTGACTGAATTTGACATTTCCTTTTTTTTTGACAGCAACAGCAATAAAAGATTGTTTTTTTTTTTCAAATAATTCGCCCATTTTTGGACACTAAAGCCTTTAAGACCATACCGCCACTTCTTATGTATGTAATCCGTAATGTAAAAACAATAAAAAAATCATTGTAATTTTTCTGGTGGGTTAATTTTAATTTTAATTAGTGATATGAAAACAGCAAAAAATCCCTATATTTTTGAAGCACATATCATTTTTAGAAAATATGTTTGGTTTTTTACTAACAAAAAAAAAATAAAAAATATTGACAGGTTAATTCCGTGCATCCTTCTTTACGATGACGCCTTCATAATTGGGCCTAATGTATCCAGTGAATTGAACATCATTGAATTTTAAAGAAAATTTTGAAAAGCCTGTAAGTATCTTGCAATATAGTTTTCTAAATGTATGACAATATAGTATAACGATAGCATGACTAGACTTTATTGGTCTGTAAAAATTGAAGTACATAGGTGTTACAAATAATAAGTGTTTTAGCTCTCGCCTGGAACCTTTACAGGGTTATTTCTAATCAATTAGCATCCTTCTAGGGGCTTATTCTGTACATCAAAACTAACAACTTTAGTTAAACGACTTTCGTCATATCTAAAAAAAAATTTGTTGTTCCATAGAAAAAATTAGTTCACTCGCGACAAAATGTATGGAACAGCTAATTTTTTGAAGTTTTGACCACAGTCTTAGAACAAAAGCTGTTAGTTTTGATGTACAGAATAAGCCCATAGAAGGATGCTAATTGATTAGAAATAACCCTGTATAAGATACACTACAATATAAATTCATAATTAGTCAGAAATATGAAACATGGTACATACCATCATTATCTTAACTATTAGATGTTGACTCAGCCCATACTTTTTTAATAAGACCGGTTGTATGCGGCCTACATCCTGCGCGCTTCTGCCTTCCTTATCAGATCATCTGTCCAACTATTGAATGAACGTCCTAAGTAGCGTCTGCCGGTGCAAGGTTGTGCAGTTTATAAAATTATATCCTGAACTTTTAACTAGTAATTATTTTTCGCCAAAAATGGCACGACCGACTTCAATGATACAAAATTCGAATTTGAAAGCTATTTTTAGTATCGTTGATTTTTTTTTAAACTATTCACCCAATTTCAATAAAATTTAAATGGGAACACCGCTAATTGTCGCCATTGGTGGAGTAATTGGGTACACATATATTAAAAAACATAGTCTTATTGAGAACCTCTTTTTTTGAAGTCTGTAAAAAAGTGTGCGCCATTCATATATGTGGCTGTCACTTTACAGTTTTTGCCCGGTACATAGGTACATGTAAATGTACTCGATTGTGTATGTAGAGTAGAGACAAACACCGGATTCCCTGGGCGCTCGGCTTGAACACGGTTAATTAAATGGATCTGTCTCATTGTGCCGTTAAAACTAAAAGTTTACTAATAAACGTCGCACGGCCCTGTTGAATTACGGCATGTGAGCAAAAAGGTACATTTTTTGTGCCGGTTTTTGGCGCAATCTTCAATTGAAAATGCTTTTCCAACAGAAAATGTCCTTTTTATAGGACTGGTGAATGAAAAAAAATTGTCTAATTTTTTTTAAATAAAAAAAAACCTGTATGCCCGTTTTTATTTGTAATATAAATAGAGTGAGTCTTGAGTGCCTTTGTGGAATGTTTTTTCTGTCCTATATTTGTCTATACATCTATTAATAAGTATACTTACAATTGTCTAATAGCACAAAATGCTCAATACTTAACTAAACACTGACTCACTAAATATTTTCCTAATCGTTCTTTATCCTATTGTCCTTATACTGGTAGCCAAACTTCTCTTTAATATCTTTTTGTACGATCTTGTTGTTGTTAGCTTTAATTTATGAAAATGCGGGCTCGAAAGCGTTACCGTATTCTTATCTTTGCAAGTGATATGCAAATATGAACGTTAATGAATATGCGCCACACGGATCTCCTCTTTTTTAGGATATGTTAGACAAACTCACTTGAAATTGATGATTGTATTAAAAACTATTCGATTGTGAGATTTGTGAGTCGATGAATGTCCTCTCAAAGTCACTAGAGCCGTGGTGGTGCAATGCGTATGATATTTTTTTTCTATCTACTCAGTAGGTACCTGACTTACACACATGTATGGGTGACTTTAATACGTCACAATGAACAACTCTTACAACAGGACCAGCCATGAAATCACGAAAATCAGGTGTTTTGTACAAAAAGTTTAATTGATTCGCGATGAAATGTATGGCACCACATGGCACATGTAGAAAAAATAATTCATCTCGATATACTAAAATGATAATAAATTGGCCATCAATTGGAAAAGTATCTGTTTCCGCCACGCTTATTCCCGTACACGATACCACACGTCGGAGTCGCGATTCGATTGCGACTCGATCCCAATTAAGCCGCTCTCGATACCTGGAATTATCGAATCGATGCGATAGTCACTCGGAACGCCGGCGATTCCAAATATTGACACTCGATATCGAACGCTCGCCGACGCGACGCGTGCACTGATCCCTCAGGACTTGGAGATTCACAGTTCTGGGTATGAGGACGAATCAAGGTCTCAGAAATATTAATATTACCAATAAATAATTAACAGAATTTAAAAGATAACAATTAGTTTTCGGTTTAATTCGAACATAAACAATTGACTATGTCTGGCTTTTTACGAATCAAACATCGTTAAAATCAGATCAAACAGAACAGAAAAATAATAATAATAACAATCAGGATTAGTAACTATTAAAGCGTATAAATAAATGCCTCACGTAATGACATAATAGGCCCAATTTTAAACGCGCCGTCGTAAATTTAATAGCAACTTATAGTATTCTCTCTTTCAAATATATATAGTGAAAAAGAAAAGAACATGCTAAATGCGATTAAAATTACGATGGCGCCTTTAGAATTAGGCCTATTATCACGAAGACCTATCATACACACATACACCTTCGGCGCGAGTACACGTCAATTAAATGATTATACATTATTAGTGTGTGCTACTAATTTATCACAAAATTTCATGGAAATCTGTTATAAAATATCACTGAAAAAGCAACAGTACCCGTAAGCTATATCGTATACAAATGGCTGGTTTAAAATGAGCTCTACACATTACGTATAATCTATTGTCCCTAAACGCGTACTCGCTCGGTGCGGGTGACATAAAGTCAAGTGAAATGGAAAGCTGCGATGGCGTTGTTTAATTTTCTCACGCGTTTTACTCTGTCATAACGCACGTGGAGGCAGTAGCTCATTTCTAGCGTTTCGCTCCGTGGAAACAGTACCGCATCTCGCATCTTTCGATTACTGAAGTATGCTTTGCAATAACTTGTTAGTCGAAAACTCGTAATAATACAATGAAATTGTCCCTCTAATGAGAAAGTAAAGGTAAAGTACTTACATCGTTTTTTTTTGTTTAATCCTATTGTCATTATATTAGTATCTATGTATCTAAGATCTCTAATCAATTTAAAGATTACGCACTTTTTATTTTCAGTTTTACCTACGCATTTTACATCAATACATTCTTTATCTATTTTTGACCGACGATACGGAGGAGGTACTCATTTCGACGCGTATATTTTTTTATGTATAACCACGGTTAACATCACATAGTAGTCGGATTTAGATAACTCTTTTTTTATTGGAAAGAATATTTGTACTTCGAAATTGGTCCCACTTAAATGTTATTGAAATCGGCAGAGCCGTTTTTGATAAATCAACAATAAAGTGAAAAATGCTACATCGATCCTTGAGAACTATTCACGAATTCTGTACACGGTTGAAGTTGATCATGACATTTTTTGAAAATAATTTAATAGAATACCATTCACGCTCACGTTTTTTGTCCTCAACATAACATACTTAAAACATTAGAAAAATAAAAATGCAATACTTTTCCGCAATAAATTTACGGATAAAATACGAGTAAGTTTTAACTTTTTCTAAAATGATGAATTTGAATCGATCGATTTCCCTAGAAATCGCAACTGCTTTTCGTATTCAACACAGCGCTATTCTCGAGGCAATACGATTGTATTTATTATATGTGTGCTGTTACACTTAGGTATAGTTCTGTACAACTTCTACAAATATTGTATTAACTTTGTAGTAATCATGCGAGACGGCTCAAAATTAAATGGCGCTATTAGGTAAGTATGTGTGACAATTAATTACTGAGAAATGTAATCCACTCACGCATTTTACACTACAATTTATTCTGTGTTCTCGCGAAGATATTTTCTACACAAGAGTATGGATTATTGTTTGCATCCTAACCGGGTTTAATTAATTTCTGTCGTACATTGCGGTTTCGCAGACGCCAGTGGAGGGTTATGTGTTTTTGGAACAGCAATGGTTATTGCTTTCGTACGTGATTCATTAACTTCCAACGATGTATAGACAGTTTGAACCGACTATTAGAGTAGACAATCTGCAGAAGCATGGCTTATCTGACAACGTAAATTGCAAGTACTTGTGTGACACAAATGTTCAAGTCGGCCTAGCCATTGCAATATAAAAATCTCAGCAATATGCCTAGGATACCTACGTTCTAAGAACCTAGGTCCAAATCATAACAATATGCTTCAACTGCCAACTAAACAGAAATGCTGTGTATGCTGTTGTTAATTCTTATCTTTATACTCATGTCATAATAATACTCATTGGCACTGAAAAAGAAAATGAGATAATAAATATTACGTACGTCTGAACGCGTCACCAACTCACTATTTTAGTAGACACCTACCTGGCTTGCAAGTAATAAATGTTGAAAGCAAATTTGTCGTTAAATCTTGTGCTTTCTCTGTAGATTTTGTACTCTGTGCGTGTAGCCGGTAAGCTTGATGAATTCTTGTGAAATTCTTGACGTGTTTTCGAGTTGTGTGTTGTTAATGTTAATGAGTCTTTGTCTACTTGTCTTCGCGTTTTTGTTAAAATATACGCTGTTTAGCTACGTTAAGGTCAAGTTTAAAATAAACGTGCGTTTGACGATTTTGTTTTAGTATTTATAGATAAGTTCTAGTAGAAGCAGATTTGTCCTAGTAGAAGCCACTGAATGTCTTGATTATCACCGGTGATTATTATTATCTGTACTGTACCTAATCATATCTGTAGGTAAATAGTAAAATTATTAAATCGTTCGTAAGCTTTTCAATACTTCAAATCGATAATACATTACAGCATTTATAATAATGATGTCAGTTCTTAGTAATAAACTAGCTGCCCGTCCCGGCTTTTCCCGAGTATGAATGAATTTCAGTCTTAAACCTTTCGAAAGATAAATTCTAAAAGATATTGAAAACCGCATTGCAGTCGGTTCTATAGTATAAAATATCCAAACGGATACACAGACAGACAGACACATAAAAAGCAACTTTGTTTTATAATATACTAGTTTTTACCCGCGGCTTCGCCCGCATGATATTTTGATTTTTGACGCAATATCGTTATAATTTATAGCCTATGTGTTATTCTGAAATATAAGCTATTTTATTGCAAAGTTTCATCTCAATCCTTTCAGTAGTTTTTGCATGAAAGAGTAACAAACATCCATCCATCCATCCATCCTCACATACTTTCGCGTTTATAATATTAAATAGGATATTTTAGTGATGATAAAAAGACACATACATTTAGGTAGGTACCTATATGTAAATACATACTTATAAATTAGCTACATATATGTAAGAGAATCAAAGCATAAGCAATTTTTTTTAAGACTCAGCGGATTTAGGTATAATTTAATATCCAGAATAGGTAACTTTTTCACCAAATCCCAAAGGCAGACTGCGCAGCATATTGTATTAGATTACTTTTTCTCGTCGTAAGCATTTGACTGGAGATTGAAATTGGAACAAAAGAAACAAAATCGCAACTGAATGTATTACGTATTTAACATTAATAATAAATAGAACTAAATCCCCCATTTCATGCGAGCAATCATGCAAATTACATGTGACATGTAAATAAAATTACATTACCTCTCCACTTGCTGTGTTGACATGAAAAGGCTTATTTCTCTTTTCGCTCGCACATAATAATTCTCTCCCCGGGGCATTCAAGTGTCACCGTGGTGTAATATTGCACGTTTATTGTATTACACCCAAATTCGTTTCTTTTCACATCAAAGAACGACAAAAGAGGCTCTGCGTTCCGTTTCACGCAGTTACTTAGACACCTGTAGGTGAGTAAACCAGAGGTTACCTTTATAGATTCCTTGCTCAAGATAACACATAGAAACGGCGCATACCAGTCAAAATACAAATAAATTTCTCAAGACTTCATCACTCACTCTCAGTTTTTCAAACATACATCTCCGTAAGTATATACCTATTAATTATATATAGTTATCGGAGATGTATTTTGATTATGACACAATCATAGAGTAAGTAATACACAGAAACGTATCATATTATTATATTTAAATTCACTAGCTAGCCAGAAATCCATAACAAAATACACTTACAGTTTGTAGAGCGAACGTAGATATAATATTAACTGGATCAGAAAAGTCGAATACTTTCATTACGTCATAGGTGAGTGTTACAGTGACCTCAAGATAGCTCATGTAATTCAATTATTATTGGCAATGCTTGCTTGCTAGATCTTATAAAATCTTACAATGTTAAGGTAGTGATAGTTCCGCCAGGTAAATAATCCAACCAAAGTTGAAGCTAAGTATGCTTTACGAGAATTATACATTTTTTTAAGAAGATTTATTTTGCTAGCGATATCTGAAGAAGTGAACCAGTGGCATACATACAGCCTTTCCAATTTACGATGAAATTGCTACATCGATTCACTACGTCGGCATTGGCAGAAGCGGATCGAGCGATATTTATTATTTGAGCGAAAATAAAAATATGAAACTGTTTTCCATTTGTTGCCGGCGTACGGAGATGATAGATGGATTACATCGAGATGTATTAAGCGGGAAATATAGGTGAAATTGTTTTTTTTTTTTCTGTCTCGTTTTATTTCCGAATATAGGTGTGATCGATGTGATAAAAAATATCGGTGTATTGAAATAAATGGGACCTGTCAAATTCTATTTGGGAATAGAATACACACATCATTTTTAGGAATAAAGCTTTCCGTTGTATTTATGTATGTCAATTCATCTGTACACTTAAATCTTTATCTATCCTATACCTTGCGTTATAGCAGTTTAGCATCCCGTACGTTACCTTTTAAATGTCAATTCCTTTCCAGAAAATCGTTACCCGACTGAATCGTTATTGACCGAGTTATACCTTACTCAAACAATAAGTTTCGACAATCGACTGAAAAAAGCTCACTATTCCCCCTAG
The DNA here is from genome assembly GCA_949316475.1 of Hypomecis punctinalis. NCBI lineage: Eukaryota > Metazoa > Arthropoda > Insecta > Lepidoptera > Geometridae > Hypomecis > Hypomecis punctinalis. The sequence continues at coordinate 11,380,053 of OX438802.1, forward strand.
TAAATCTACACCCGCGGCGTAGGCGTCCCTCCAAATTCAAATTTATTCAATTTGACGAAGCGATTCTGAGTGAAATGAAACGTCTCAGCGTGTGGCGAACACTTCCTACCCGCTTCCTTCTCCGTTCCTACTCTATTAACATTCGATGCTGACTCGTTCTCTCATAGTTGGATGCGCGGGCTTGGGTTTCGAGTGGCTGCTTTTTTTGCCGTTCTCGAGATTGTCTGCCTGTGAAATGTACCTGAAGGGTGTGGGGGTTCGAACGCTGGGGGAGACAGGATATTTTCTGCTGTCGTAAGTGTTTTAAGCGATAGGCACGAAATGGATTTTTCGCTAAATTTATAACAATCAGATTCTCATACACAGAGTGTATTTTTAACGGGTTGTATTCGTACAGACATAATTTTCATCAATCATACATCAAACCAACATGCACTAAAATAGTATTTTCTGATACATACCTACGACACATAGTTCTTAGTCTAAAGATAAACCCTCTAGAAATTTTATAAATAATTCTGATTTCGGAGAGCTTTTAATTGATCAGAATTGAAACAAGAGTATGTCCACATACGATTTTAATCTAACTAATAACTGGCGATCTTATCTATGAATTACCTCTTCTACGCCTCTCAAACTACTAATTAATATAAGACATTTACAAGTTTTCACAATATATCCAGGAGAAACTTTTATTATATTTACGTTTCCTTACGTTCCAAAGCGTTATTTAGCTAATGTGTTATCGGGTTGTCATGTACAGAAAGTTTGCAACAAACGGTGATACGTGTACCTAACTGAAATCATGTTCATCAAAACAAATGTGCGTACACTTGAGAAAACTTTGACAATGTGATTGACGTCGAATTTCCTCCGCGCCGCGCGATTTCGATTTCTCGTCACGATTCCTGCCTCGCAAACCATCTTGTTCGACTGAAACATCAATATTTTATCAACTCTTGCCAATGTATCCATGTTTTTGAAGGTTTCGTGAAATCGATTGCTACGTGCAGATGAAGAAGCTTCTTCATGTTAGAGATCTGATAATAGATTGAATTTTATAATATAACGTGACTTTTTATGTTTTTTGACTCAAAAATTGAAATAACATCGTATTCAAAATTTCCCTGGAGGAAACAAAAATAAGATAGGTCAAAAACCCAGCTATATTGGTACAGATTAACGGTAATTAAAAAACAGATCCTGTTGTTAATTTGTAACAAATCCAAAACCATATGGTCCCGGGCCGCTATACGCCTATACGTTGCAATTTAAAATTAATCGTACTTCCATTCCGGTCCGGTGGCACCCGTTGTTCTGCGGAGGGATGAGTACAAAACAAACAAGATGTATATTTTGGTTCGTGAAAAGCTAGCATACAGAATAAAGTCTCGTCAAATAAGTACGTACCGTGGTTGAGATAAATACGCTGCGAGCTGTGCCGGCGGAACAATGCACGCCATTGTGCACTGTTTGCGCGGTAATTTTGAAAAGCTCCGTTCCGTTTTACGCAGAGTTTGGAGCCTCGCAGGAATCTGTTTGTTGAGAAGAGCGGAATTTTTCAACGCGTTTATAAAGCGTCACCGTGCGTTCCGATACCGGGTTCAAATTCAAACGGCATTGTTCATCGGGAAAAGCTCAACTTTTTTACGTTCACGATCAAAAGTTCCACTCTTTCGTAGCGAATAAAAGTTAACCTTATCTTGCACTATTAAGTTGAGTTAATTTGTATGCAAGCCACTGTCTAACTAGAAAGCAAACTGTTCCAAGGCGGTAATGAGTTTTAACCAATTTTATAACTACTTAGCTACTCAATTAGTGACGGGTAAATTAGTTTCTTGTCTCCATCTCGCGCTGGAGTTGACGTCTAAAGTATACTTGGGAGGCACTTGTCCTCTGTAAGCTAAGTGCAGCATGATTTCCCTCTCAGTCACAGGCAGTTTCTGGGAGCTCTTTGAATAGCAGCAGTTCATTGTTCGAGTTGCATTAGTTGAAAACTCATACGCCACGTGAGGAAGTAGATAGCTAATTATACTGTCGTGTATTGTTAATTACAATGTCGTATGTTCGCGTAGATTCAGACCCAAAATGAGTTTAGGGTACAATTATGTATAGTTTTATTCTAGCGTACGGAAATTATGAAGATGTTAAGTTAATAGAACTGGATATTGTACTCGTACATAGCCATTAAAGTAAGCTTAAAATTTTAATTCAAATCTATATTTTACGAAAAGTAAAAGTTAAATATTATTTGTTTAAATTTAATTAACCTAGATAAAAGTGTTTAAAGAAAAAGATACATTTTTGTCAAGCACGTTAGAATTACAGTTATAAGCCAGTGAATTCGTATATGATTTTGTAAGACGTTCAATATCAACAACTAAAGAATTTATTTAAACATATGATTTAATTTCATTTAAAAATAAACATTATTTAATACCTATAAGTACGAGTAGCTATGGTATAGCTAACTTAAGCTCGAAACATACTATCGGACGCGGCTGACGGACGCGACTGACAGCCGCGACTTAGCAATGTGCACAGTCTTAGAACATCCGGTGTGCCAGATCGCTATCGGACGTCCGAAGGTGACGTCCGCGACTTATGTCCGATAGTGTGCACGGCTCAGTGTACTTTCATAGTCTACCTATCAGTTGCGGCTGTCAGTCGCGTCCGATAGTATGTTTCGAGCTTTATACTTAGAATAGATATACAGATTATACAGCCTGGAATGCCTCCTAACTTTGTTGTGATGTTTAGCTACCTTCCAAGAGTTCCAAGTAATGATGTGTGAACGGGCCCACGCCGTTAATATCGGCGACAATGTACGGGTTTACTCGTGATAATGTAGCTAAACTGTCAAGTGTTTAGTAAGACCCTGAAATGGGTCACCGTAACTAGCGTACGGTAAACTTAGGTACTTGTTAGCGCCGGCAACGGCACCCCGTGTGGTATTACACGTTCTTATTATACTGAAAACTCACTCTTCAACTGTTTATTTTTCATTTTTCGTGCCCGGAAAGTTGAGTTTAACCACTTTTAAAATCCACACTGAAAGACAATTTGAACATTGAGTTCTGAAGGAAAATTGAGTCTAATTAGGTTAAGACCTATTTCAACCGTTTTGGTCCAAGTAGGCCGGTTATTCTCCAATGGGTCAGGTCCAATGTTAGTTTAGGTCCAAAGAGGTAACTAGGTATCTAAAGTACCTAATATATATTAGTAGATAGAATAGAATACCTACTCTAACATTTTAATTTTTTAACTGTATTTATCATTGTCAAAATAATAAAAATAACCATAAATAATAATAACGATAATTGCTTATCGTTATTTTGATAATTTTGACTAAGTACCCTACGCGGTATAAAACCATAATTTTTCTTGTAAGATATATTTGTGTTCTTCACAATTAATAGAATAAACATACGTACCTTCCTCCTTTACTACGCATCGTAACATGACGTCAAAGAAAATCTGGGAAGACAGGCGTCAATCAGAAAGTCGACGTCGTAAAACGCGCAGACAGCCGACGGGCGAGAGTGGGACGACACTTGGCGCTTCGCTCAGTGTTATACAGAACCTAAATTGGAGAGACATTAAAAATAGTGAAGGAAAAACATAGAGCCTTAAAGCTCCCGAATAGAAGCCGCGTACCGGCAAATACGGTGTAGAACGTCAGTTTTAAGATGGGTGAACAATGGTTCGATCAGTATCGATTCGATTTTTTACTCCTTGCACACTCTGTCATAAAACTTTGTAAAGCTATATAGGGCGGTGAGCATGCTGCGCGGGCGGCCGGGCGCAACGCCGTTATCGATGCGAGCTGCTTTCAGCCATCTTACGACTAACATGATGATGATAAAGTTCTCTAAATAACATCAGTACAAAACAGTGGCAAGCTCTACGTTACTCTACCTGTGCAAAGTTTTTACGAAATTCAAAAAACTAGACTAAATGTGGAAGCTAATTTATTTCATGCATCACTGCATAAAACTGATAGATAGACTGGCTCGTATCGTAAGCATTAGGTCATTCTAATCTCATATATTAAATATTTGCCAAGTTACAAAAAAGTTGCATCAGATTTCAGTGATCCACATTGTAGAGCACTATGCTCTACCACGAAGATCTCGCTGTAATAATATAATACAAAATTGTAAAACAAAGCAAGATCAGACAGAAAGAATATTTTAATTAAACATTTCACAAAAACGAGACAATTAGAAAAATAAACGGAAGCTCTTTACGAAGGTCGCAATAAACAATTTACAAAAGGCTGGCAGCCTTTGAATAAAAACGCTATCGCAACAGATGTTTAAGCTTTTACCCGGCCGGTGTATAGCCCGTGAACATCCACATTATAGCATCTTGTTAAACATCTTTAGGGGAACAAAGCAAACCTATTTACAAGGAGTTGTGTAAAAATAAACAGGGCCATTGTGAGGCCAGGTTGCGCGCCCTTCGCTCCAGGAGGTTATATGTAAATTGTTTAACGAACGATGCCGTTACCGCCCGTCTAGATGGCGCACTTAACGCATTAACATTTTACTGCCTTATTTTCAAAGCGCACAATTACTCTTGCATTTAAATTGATTATACGACAAGTCAAAGAATTACTTTAAGTGTCTACCTAATGAATTTACCTGATAGTGTTTTGTTCGATTCGATTTTAATTCAATACGAATTTGTACCGAATTTATGATGAACCTTAACACGTTCCAACGCGTAATCGTAAAATGCGTGTCAAGCGATCAAGCACGCTAATTCATACGAGGGTATTCAATGGAGTGTAAGTCGACGGTCCCAAAGAGCGCCTCCGCGGGCGTCGGTCTTAAGCTTAAACATTCATCGTGTGTGCTCGGAGAACAGACGGAAATTAGGGTGCCTACAGTCGCTCACTAGCGTTTTTCAGCGGGTCGTTTTCTCACGCCATTTTCATGCTAATCTCCGAGAGCGCGAGAGTGCTGATTTTGCGGGCATGAAATATTTGCAGCCGTACGGCGTGAGCTACGCCGGTACCTTTTCAATTTCGGCGCGGCGCACCCCGCGGGGGATTGAAACCGTCGAATGTTGAATTTTACGCGTCCGTAATACGCGAAATTGCGTTTTGTTTTGCACCTTTGACGTTGAAATATCTGCAAATATTTTCCTCGTTTCCTCCTTTTTAATGACCTACATTCGATTTTTGTGAGATTAAAAAGTCATCAAATGTTCGTGTGTAGGGAAGCGAGGATGTTTTATGTCGGGTGCGGCGATTCGGGGCTCGTAAATCCGCAGTTAACGCCGAGAGCTCGGTCCATATTTCAGGGTCGTGTATGGAAGTTGTGTCGGCGTGACGCGTCGCTGGATGGAGTGACACCGACCGCCGGCACACGTGACGCGACTGCTAACACCTGCGACGTTTCACATAAATGTTCAATGCCTCGCTCGTGTCGTGAACGATATAAAGGAAACCCACTTCCTGTGTTTCGCAAAGCGCAGGCGAATTTCCTAAATGTTCTCTGGGGCTTAATAACGGGTTGTTCGCTGCGTAGAAAATGTAATTTGACGTCAATTTTTGTTGCATTAAATATCACTTGGAACTTCAAAGCGTCGGCTTAATATTATATTATGCAATGAGATACATCTTTGAGTACTCATTTACAAAATGTTAACCGCGATTGATGTCTGATTTTGAATTTCTAATTAATTCTAAAAGAGGAAAACTTTTAATTATGCTATAATATTTTTTTCATAATCATTCAATAGCTCACTAATTGAAAATGATTTACAATAAATAATTGACGAAGTGCGAGTCGGACTCGAAGGGTTCCGTACCTACCATATGGTAGCCCTTCTTAAATATTTTATACTTATTTAGTTATTTATTTTTGATGTGAATATTCTTTAAATATTTCAAGCGTCTACCTGTTACCGTTATTAATATCGAGCGAAAAATGGCTAAAAAATAATGTTTTGTTGTATGGGAAAAATCAAATATTTATTTTATTCTGTTTTTAGTATTTATTGTTATAGCGGCAACAAAAATACATCATCTGAGAATATTCCAGCTCTCTAGCTACTACGGTTCATGAGAAACAGCCTGGAGACAGATAGACAGACGGCCAGACAGACGGACAGCGGAGTCCTAGTAATATGGTCCCTTTTTTACCCTTTGGGTACGGCACCCTAAAAATCGAAATAAAAAATATACGTGTTCTGAATTAACTGTTCTGAACTTTACCAGAATTACAATATTTGAAATTTGTTGTCGACAGAACGCAAGCTGTTCGTGGGTATGCTGAATAAGAAGCTATCGGAGAACGACGTTCGAGCGCTGTTCGCGGGCCATGGCGCCATCGAGGAGTGCACGGTGCTGCGCGACGCGCAGGGCCAGAGCAAGGGCTGCGCCTTCGTCACCTTCGTGTCCAAGCAGGCCGCCATCGCCGCTATCAAGGTAATTCATCTAGAGTCTAGCTAGTCAGGTGAAGACATAGGTACTCTGCCCGCCGCCTCGCACCGCAACCACTGTTATCTCATCCGCTACTGTCCTCTACGAGCTGCCGCCCGCAGTACTTTACGAGACCAGCCCGCATGCTTGTGCGTCACCTTAAAAAAGATCGCCAAATGCGATCGACGCTATAGTAGACTAACATGCGTGAGTAACACCTGTCTTAGGTACCTATATACTAATTAAAATGTGCATAAACCACGCTAGTTTCCATAATCAAGTATATTGTACCTAATGTGTACGCGCTATTTACAAGCCTTCGGGCATGATCTAACTTATTACGCTGATCGTGCACCAGTCTGTGCCGCAGGAGCAGTACCCGCCGGAAACCGTCTACATTATTTGACGAAATTACGGATAGTGCGGAGCGGACAGGCGCGTGACGTTCCTAAGGATTTCATTCATTCTTGATGCGTATTCAGCATTAACAACAATTTGCTATAGAAATTGGAGCTTGAAGCCATGTAACTGTTACGATAATATAAAAACAAACAATAACACTTTACTACACAACCACATTATACAGGGTTATTTCTAATCGATTAGCATCCTTGTAGGGGCTTATTCTGTACATCAAAACTAAAATCTTTTGTTCTACGACTTTTTTCAAAACTTAAAAAAATATGTGTTGTTCCCCCTCCTAAAAGGATGCTAATTGATTAGAAATAATCCTGTATAATAGGGCAAAATACAAAGACAAACATATAGTGCGTGGAGTCCCTTCGGCGGCAACAGTGCTTTCATACCCTCTCCATGGTAGCGTTAAACGTTTAACGCAACCTTGTCGGGAGTCGCATTAGAAGTTTCAATTCAAAAACAATACAAAAAGACTAATGCGTAATATAATATTTTCAGCTACAGTCCAGTCAAGTTCATAAAAGTGTTCTACTTACCATCTAGTGATTTCTTGTGTTTTCCATTAGCAGTAACTCAATTACATAGTAGTTTATTGGTATTTAAATCTACGACGGTCATGAATACTTACATCCTCAACAACAAATGTCTCAACATTGCATGCCGTATATTCCAGGCGCTGCACCACAGTCAAACGATGGAGGGGTGCTCGGCGCCGCTAGTGGTGAAGTTTGCCGACACACAAAAGGAAAAGGAGCAAAAGAAGCTGCAAGCGATGCAGGCGAGCCTGTGGGGGCTGACGACGCCCGTGACGCCGGCGGCTTATCTAGCGTCGGAGGCGGCGCTGTCGCCCGCCACGCAGTTGCAATTGTTGCAACAACTGCAGGCGGTCGGCCTGCAGCAGCAACTCTTGCAGGGGCAGGGCTCCACTCTGCTACAAGGTAAGGCCACCAGCGTCCCACTGACCTCGGAGATAAGCAGATAGCTAGAGCACAAGACGCCACAGTCTTCCTATAAGCGCTGCCGAAACTGCTGATGGGTTTACTCACAGAAAAGAGACAAGTCTCGAGTCTGCAAGTATATAAGTACCTGGCTCCACAAAAGTGCAAGATGAACCCGTTCACTCGAGATGGGTAAATACTGATTAATATTAACGAGACTTTAGTGTCGTGCAAATGGTTCTAATTAATAACGCACCCTACCTTTTGCTATAGATGCTCGACGATACCAGTGACGAAAAATGTGTTGTTTTAAGACGTTCTGGCCGTATACAGCTTTCATATGAATAAACCTGGTATCACAGTAAATACAGTTCAAAATCATACCGTAAGCCGATCGAATGTCTTCTCCGAAAGTAAAAAACGTTTATCTCAATGAGTGCGTTCAAAAAATATTTTCGTTTGGTAAAAATGAGATGAGATTGTTTAATCATATCATCAACGTAGTGGTCATCCATTGAAGTTTTAAAAATAAAAATGCATCAACACTATTGTTTGCGAGTCACCTCACCGCGACTTACTGCTAATTATATTATACGTTACCATCTAATTGTCTGGTATACGAGTAGGTTACATTAAACGTCCTTGTTTACCGCACGCTATTTTTCTGAGAGTTCAATTTTACAATTGGTAATAAATTATGCTGTTTTGTAGGTCAGTGCCTAATTTTAATTGTAATTAGCGTAATATTTTCTTAAAGTACTTCGCTGTAAGTCAGACAATTAGACTGCACATTTTATAAGAATTCTGAGTATTGAAAATCTGTGACGTTGTTTGAATTTCCCGGTACTGCATATTATAAAAAGATTAATTACTGCTTCACAAAAGTCGAACTTAGCAACAAAAGCCTTGAAACATATTTTTTACCTTGTTGTAGGTTAATTTTAGAACAGTGCATATCAATAAGCCAGGTGACTAAAAAAATATAATTAGTATGTCAGATAAATTATCTAAAATATTAGACACTTGTTTTTTTTTCTTTCGTTAATTAAACAAAAAATGATGAAGCTATAGCCCGTTAAAATTCCACGTATACAAATGTAGATGTATGTAGATGTATGACAGAAGTTGATACAAATGTATCGACTTCTGTCAGCAAAGTGACGTCACGACCCACACAAACACTCCTATACTGTGTTACCCCACAAGATTTGTCACTGGTTGTTTGATTGACAAAAGAAAAAATTATGTCCAATGTTTTTCAATAATCTACCTCATGGACTAATAATTATTTTTTTACCCAGTCATCTACTTATTCAATAACATAATTATCTACTTTGGTACGTGGTAATGATAATATGACAATGATAGTAAATATATTTGCAATGAGTTAGTTACTGTTACAATTTACACTTTCTGGCCATGTAAATAACCGATTATCTTGCATTGGCTATTATGCTATATATTAGAGCTTTTTCGATCCCACCCCGATCCTTATTAATTTGAACCCATTTTTGTTTATTTACGCGCTTTTATTGTCCTCCCATCAGGTGTGAACTATCAGGATATCGGTTTCAATGGCGCAGGGCTGAGCGGGGGCGCGGTGAGCGGGATGGGCGGCGAGCAGCTGGGCGGGCTTCTGGCGCCGGTGTCGGTGCAGAACCTGGCAGCGCTGGCGGCCATTGCGCAGCCGCCGGTGGTCACGCAGGCCGCAGCTATGCAGCCCGCCGCCGCGCCGCAGCCCGCCGCGCCGCAGTTGTGTAAGTGCAATCCACTTCTGAATATTTCTCCTCTAATATATACATAGTTATAGACGTTTATTTCAATAGCAACACTTAGACGCGTGTTCAAATATTATTAGTATTATATTATAAGCTCGTACAGGTGGCCAGCTCTGGTGTCAGAGTTTTGAAGCCGCCTGAAGTCCTCTGACATGAATGGCTAAACGGTTAAAACAGCCGTAATAAAATTAATAGTATTCGATTATGATTATTAGTTCGACTGAATCTACTTTACTACTAGACAGGAATGTAGTGATGTACACCCCGTATACAGGGTTATTCAGAAAGGGTGTGAAGTGGGTTGATTTTATAAAAGGTAGCCAAGATGAAAACTAAATTATTTTATTAAGTTGACCTCTTCAGATGCAGCTCACTTTCTCAAAGTTATTATAATTCATTTTACTTCTCTCTTTATCAGAACAATACAATTTACACAAACAAACTTAGTTTTCCAACCAAACCACTTAATCAGTAGGTATTTAGTGACTTAGTCATAAAGTCAATGTTAACCCTGTAGAAAGAGGCGTTTCGTGATACCGTTGTCCTCATTATAGATTTTTAATATTAGTCACGATTTGGTACTTTAGACTGTCTCCTACCAACTACCAAGACTTAACACGAGACACGAAATAAGTATCTAGTTTCTTTGAGATAGAGAGTAAAGGTACAATTTTGTAGTCAGTAAAATATAGATTGCCTGCTGCAGCAACAGACTAGTGTCGCCACGACTCTACTGATTTCCGTGAAATACATTTTATAGAAGGGTCACCCTTCGTGGGTAGGCCTACGTCCTGCAGTGGACTATTAAAAAGGCTGGTACAGTACAGTACATTTTATAGTCAGCGTCACGTTGTTTACGGCAGTGTCTCTACATTATCACAGTCACTGTATTATTGCTGCTTGCCTGCTGTATCTTGCAGACTACGAAATCGTACCTTAAAGATAAGTCTTTTACTGCAAACCATCAATACCAATGAGTATTACATTTTTTTTCCAATCCACCCCTAAAAAATTACACAAAAAATTGTTAGATTTTTTTATAATTGGTATAGTAGGTAGGTAGAAAAAAATCAGTAACGAACCATTCAGTCCGACCTTTCCCATTTCAGGTTGGACTTAAAAAGTTAAAATGGTTATTAACGATGCACATTTTTCATACTTCAGGTCTTCTCGGGAAGACTAACATCACAGGTAAACATTTAAATACGAGCGCAGTGTGTTTTTTTATGGAATGCCTGATTATGTGGCTTTAACTTTGTTCGCCTGTTCTTGCTCTAGAAGTGCGGAAAAAATGAGTGAAAAATAATTGATTTTTAAATTATATTACCTAATTCACACAATGGGAGCCCGTGGGAGCGGCTATGGTTACTGTTCAGAGAATAGCCAATCTAAGAATAGGCAAGATTAAAAAAATATACCTATATACTCTATAAAATTTAACTTGATCTCTGCGACAGTTACATATTGACATATTTAGAGTTGAGATAGTGGTGGAAAAAATCGATTTTCAAACAATGTTGTAATGAAATCGAATGAGTAGTTGAAGGTGAGAAATTGGATTTTATTTACTTACTATTATTTAAGATCAAGTATGTACACATATATAATGTTACGATATTAATTAAATACTCATAATAATGTAACGATAGTATTTATCGTAGTTTTTCACTATAATCGATGCTAATGTAACATATAACTGGGTTTAATTTAATTACACATGTAAAAAATGTTATGATATTAAAATGTACAATAAAATTAATGATAAATTAAGTTTTATTTAAAATATCGTCAGTATAAACTATCGATATTTTAATTAAAACTCTATCTAAAACTCTGTGGTCACGATCATTCGTCGTCCATCACTAATCGGCATGCCCACAAAGTATGACATTGACAGCTACTGTCTATACTATTAAGAAATTCAGGACTTCATAGGCGTGATTTTTCTGACAGCTGTCGCAGAGATCAAATTAAATTTTATAAAGTATAATTAGTCTGTCAGATAGACTATCAAAAATATAAGACACATATTTTTTCCTTGGTCAATTAAACAAAAAATGATGAAGATATAGCCCGTCGAAGTTCCGCGTGACGTCACAAGTGTCTCCACTGAGAGGTGACGTCACGCCCCCCACTCCCAAACTTTGACAAGGTTTATCTGTGTCATTTTTGTTGTTTGATGACAAAAGAAAAAATACGTGGCCAATATTTTTTGATAATCTAATTCACGAGCTAATTACATTATATATTCATTTTATACCTAGTCATCATGCCGATTGCTATTTTGGTCATGATGATTGCCGGCAACCATAGCCACTTCCATAGACAACGTGTGAGGCGAGTTTTGACTTTTATATTTTTTTTAGTTTAAAAATTGTTTTCTGCTACTAGTGCATTTAGCTAGTATTAGGTGATACGGGATAAATGTACCATGACCTTAGAGTTGATTGTCATGACAAATTGTGTATTTTTTACTCGGTTTATTTTTTTCTTGCCTTCTTAGAGTTAGTATTGGCTCCGAGACGGATGTGATAAATGAAGATGTGCCGATTCTTTTTTTGCATGATGCTTATATTCTAGCCGGTAGATAGAACTTTTTAGACCTATATTGAAAACCTATGAGGTGTATTTAGCCACCAACACTTAGATATTGATAAACATTTCAACTACCTAATTTGGCTTGGGCGTCGTAGCGTGGTCTAGCTTACTTAGTACTTAATAAAATTGGCAAAGCAGCGGGATGGTAACTCGAACAGCGACACAGTTAATGCGGGTTCAAATCCTGCAGTCACGATATTTTTGAACAGTTTATGTTTATCACAATAACATTGAGGTACTTATATGTATAAATAAATAAAACTATATTAATAAAACAGAAGATTAAAAGTAGAGCTTTAAAACCTCGGCTTACAACTAGACTAGTTGTAATGACACCTGCCTTACAATCGTGAGATCGTGGCTTTTCGGTGAAGGAAAACATCGTGAGGCAACCTGCATACGTCCGTAGACGGAATTCGATGATGTATGTCAATCCACCAACGCGCACTGGGCCAGCGTGGTGGAAATGGCCCAATCACTCTTCATGGGTAGGCCTACGTCCTGCAGTGGACTATTAAAAAGGTTGGTGCAGGTACAATAAAAGGAATCTTGTTAAATAGGTTTAGTTTGCTGAAATTTATATGAGAATAAAGGACACGTATTAGATACATAGGTACTTATACTTAGGTACCACTCTATTCTTCTAGTATCTATCTATCAATATCCTATGGACACTATAACGTTTTCTTTTCATTTAAATAGACAAAGCGTAGAACTATAATATCCATAAAATATATTCTACCGCTACTGTTACCATAGCAAAACTTAATTAATGATTCATAAAAGTTTTCTATACTTGCCACAAATGTCGTCAGCCATTGTTAAAGATAGATATGGTGTGGTTTCTATAAGGATCGAGTACATACGTGACAATACTGACTAGTTAGACGGAAAACAAATTATTAGTTCACTGTATCTACTAAGTACCCCGTTGATAAATAATGTAGCTACGTCCTACTTTAATCAGGGAGTTCTTATTTGCTGATCACATTTTTTACAAGTTTACCTACTTAACTTAGTTTTAAATGTCTTTCCCATTTTTGTTTTACTGATAGGCAAAATTGTTTACTAGATTCTTGCCCATCTATCTAGATAGTTAATAGAGAAAGTATTGTAGTAAGTATAGTATAGGCCGCATGAGCGGATGTTAAGTTACTACAAGCTCCGGAATACCCGATCCTCTATGAAGCTCACATAAAGCTGCACGTTGATAGGGTTTCATTTCGAGCAGCTAACTTCACATCCGCCTACTTGTCTGATTCGGCCTGTAATAGTTAAAGTAAATTAGGTAGTGGCACACTTCATTTATCACATTTTCAGTTGACTCCATGTTAACGTCGATGGTAGTTTGCCTGATGATGCTTGGCTTTGCACAGCCTGTGTGAAAAAGGCGGTTAAATCCGCCATGTTGAATTTATCGTATTGTACATACAATTTTATTACCATATTGATTGATAACTTTTGTTGGTTTTGTATTTTTTTAAATAACAGCTAGATTTGTCTTCGTCTTTGGATGGATTCGAATAGTTCCTACCTAAATGTTCTGTAGGTAGGTATATGAAATTACCTACTGCTTAGGCATTTACAGGTATTTGTTCGTTACAATGACTTTCGGTGTGTTCTAACAAAACTTTTGTGTTTATTTTATGTTTGATTGTCGCAATACTTGATGTTAGAATCTTTTATACTTTTTCAGCTACTTTGTAATTTTTTTCCTATACAAAGGTTTGTTCTAACTTTGTTAAAAGAAACGATCTTATTCTTTATTGCGACATTCCGTGTAAATTATTAACAGCATTTGATTGTTTGCATGAATACTAATTCGTCATTTTTACGACATTTCGTGAGAAAGGGTTTACTTTGTTCATTGTGCTGTTTTGTAAATATATTACACAAAAAGTGGGAAATAAGAATAAACTTAATTTCGTTATTATTTTTTAATATAGGTATTTGTTGTAGGATTTCTTTTTCCGATACATATCACCTAGATATATATTAAGCCCGATTACAGAGGCGCCAGCGTAAATGAATTAGCAACGTAAAAAGCGTTCTCTCTATCGAATGCCTAAAGTGAAAAAGAAACAAAACTATGCTATTTAGCTAATATAGTTACGCTGGCGTCTCTGTAATCCGGTTTATTGTCTACTTCAAAGGCCCGAGCATCGGCAAACTATATTGAGGGTAGTTACTTAGTGCTGCCATACTTATAAGGACAAATACAAGGCCTTTGAATAACAAGATCACAGAATAGATAAATATGTAGTTACTTCGTGAACAAATCCATCATGATAGAAAATTAAAAAATCTACCAAATCTACTCTCAACTCTATAATCTCGTAACTAATTACACTGCCCTTTGAGTCTGGCTCAAAATTAATAATTAGACCAGATACGAAATCCAAAAATTAAATGTTGACTTAGTGCTCTGCCTTTAAATCAAAGCCTAAGCTTATTAGCTTAGATACCTATTGTTGAGAGTCACGATAATCCATAAAGGATTTCTGGATAATTTATAGCCTTAACGCACCTGAGAACTGTGGATTATTTAGAGAAAATGTGAAAAAAAATATAATATGGATATTGTTGTGTAATAGGTCGGTGAAAAAGTTTCTTCGCATTTTTTAAGAAAATTCAAAACATTTTTTAATATAGTTTATTTACATTTAACTGTATGTAGGTACCATTTTGTTCGATAACTTTTTGCCATCTTGTAGGTAGGGACATGATCCCATTGCTATAGAAATTTCGGGACTTCTGATCTAAATACCGCGACAAATGGTTTTGGCAGTCCTCTCGTGATGTTAACCTGACACTATCTAAAGAATTCTGAAGAGACCGAAACAGGTGGAAGGTGCAAGGTCAGGACTATACGGCGGATGCATTAACACCTCCCAGCCAAACTCTCTTAATTTTTGCTGAGTGGCTAAAGATGTGTGAGGTCTAGACCGTTTATCCTGATGAAAAACCACACCCCTTCTGTTGATTAATTCCGGCCGCTTTCTCTCAACTTCTTGCTTTTATCTCATCAGTTGTTCGCAGTAGAGTTCAGAATCGATGGTCCTGCCTGGTGGTAACAGCTCATAATGAATAATGCCCTTCCACCACACACAGAGCATCACCTTGTTGCGAGTTAACCCCGGTTTCACCACAGTCTGTGAAGCCTGACCGGCCTTTGACCACGACCTTTTTCGCACGTTCTTGTCGTACGTGATCCACTTTTCATCACCAGTTATCAGCTTCTTCAAAAATGGTTCAGTTTAATTATGTGGTAATAAAGAATCACAAATGAGTACACGGTTCATTAGGTTTCTTTCAGTGAGCTCGTGAGGTACCCAAATATCGAGATTTTTTGTGTACCTAGTTTTTTTCAAATGCGCCAAAACTGTTTTGTGATCAATTCCTAGCTCTTCAGCTACATCGTAACTACTGATATGCCGATCTTGCTCCACTTTTTCAAAAATAGCATCCGTTTTATCCGTAATATTTATACCAGATATACCATATACTTACACCAGAGCGACGTGCATTAAAATTTCCGGATTGAAAACGCTTAAACCAAATTTGTGCTACTGTCTCAGACACACACATCGCAAATTTTTTTCGCGGCTTGCGTTGCATTTTTACCTTTTTTGTAGTAAAATTTTAAAATGTATCGAATTTCTTCATTAGATTCACTCATCTTGACAGTACGAAAAACTAATGAAAATTACACATTTTCCTAATTTGAATTTGGAATTATGTTCTTTAAAATGTAAAATTTCAATGATACCAAAACCAGCCAGATACAAATAGTATAGCCAAAGAGATTTTATTACAAGTTCATACGTATACTATAATGCGAAAAGACTTTTTCCCCAACCATTACAAACAAATAACGTAATAGCGTAAAACAAATCATACATTTCTGTAAGGAAATACATCCTACATTGAAGTGAGTGCACGCCGCGCGTTAGCACATGCGTGAAACGATGTAATGTTGACTTAATTTATATCATTGTCAAAACAAATCATTAAGTACCTGCAATATCATTTTATCAATTTGCATCGCTGCTTTTTCAACAGTGCTTTACTGTTGAAACACGCAGTGGATACATTTTTGTACTCGAGATCAAAATAAAATTAAAGGATAAGGCTCGTCCTGCTAACGCAGGACAAAAGAGAAGTGTCACGTCTCTACTCTCTAGTGCATTCAAATAAAAAAATAATTTAACAAAATTACATTACCGTACTCTTCTTTCTTGAAAATAAACGTGTACCTATGTATAAACGTGAATAAATGCTTAGGTATATGTGATAAAACTAGGCTTTAAAGTATAAGTAATCTGAAATAGTTTTTATTCAATTTCATTGAACACCATCAAACTTAGGACTATCCATTCGTTTTATTTTGGCCGAAGCGCGCGAAAGAACAGCGTAGACAGAAGTTCAAGCCTTGGTCTCAAGTTGGGGACTTACCGCGGATCAGACACCACTTAATAGCATCAGAGAACCTTTATCGTCACATCGAGGCTAGCAATCGGTAATATGAATATGTCGTGGATGTTACAGGGTCGACGGCGGAACCGCTGAGCTCTGCGTACGCGGCTCAGTTCGGCAGTGCGTTTGCCGCTGCGCCGCTCGGCTCTGTGCTCGGGACGGCGGCGGCCGCGGCGGCTGGCAAGCAGGTTGAAGGTATGCACGATGGTATATTTACTCTAGATACGAGTAATCATACCCATATTGAAACCCCAGCGGAGGATTTATCGAAAACCGAAATGACAAGCTGTGAGGAAATAAATTTAAGGGCCTATGCTCCAGGTTTTTATGTCAATTCTCAGCCATATTTCAAGGCATTGTCACATTGACATTCGGCCTTGTCGGACAAGGAAGAAGATCATACTCTGTCACCGTTCAAGCCGCTGCCACTGCCCGTTAGGTAGGTACATGAAAGTAAATTGTGATTAGTTTTCCCAATCAGACTCGCGTCGATATTGCTCACTTCTATTCCCAATTTATGACCACTACTTTATTCGCTTATCTATATCCTTAAAAGATATCCTCATTATTCTTGAATAGGATACCTACACCCCTTGCGAGATGTCAGTTATCTCCAGCGGGACATAATTGCTGAATGTAACTCCCACATACAATAAAAAGATTAATTGTCTCCAATATATTTCTTATATCGTCGTTTCATCATATCTCCAACACATTTGTTATTTGGCATGTCGTGTGCAGGTCCGGAGGGCGGCAACCTGTTCATCTACCACCTGCCGCAGGAGTTCACGGACACAGACCTGGCGTCCACGTTCCTGCCGTTCGGCCACGTCATCTCGGCCAAGGTGTTCATCGACAAGCAGACCAACCTCTCCAAGTGCTTTGGCTTTGTGTCCTACGACAACGCGGCCTCCGCGCAGGCCGCCATTCAGGCCATGAACGGCTTCCAGATAGGCACCAAGAGACTCAAAGTTCAATTGAAACGTTCCAAGGAACTCTCCCGACCCTACTAGAACTGATCCCGAGAATTCCGAGAACTCGTTCCTAGTGAATAAATTGAAAAAAAAACTGCAAAGAGGTTGTAAGAACGTTTGTTGTGATGTATCCGGTGCACACGAAACGAACGCGAGGTTCGTTCCAAAACCCGAGTCCACGTGCACAGTTGTTAACTAATAAGTATAAGGTTAAGGTTTGTGTCAAAGGATTTATCGTTTCCAAAGTATTCCCCAAATTGTTTTATTATTTCTTATAATAAAATGTTTCGTTAATTAAGTTTTAGTCACGTTTAAGATGTAAGATGTTCGTTCGGAAACCGATATATTACAGTCTTGTAGTCACCAAAGAGACGGTAGGTACTTAGGATCGGCCGATGCGGCGGAGTGTTTATTGCAAACCTCTGCGACATCCCAAAGTAACTGGTGGAAGTATACCGAGTACCGCACGAGTATTGCTGTAGATTTATTTAACGTTCAATAAAATATAACTATTTTTTGTTAAAAGTTCTTTATTTTATGTTACCACTTGGATAGTTAATATAAATTATATTTTACGAATATTTGATGTGGCCATTGTCAGTTTACAGTCAGTCTGTTTTTTTTTTGTTTAAAATTTATAAGGTGTTTAGATTAAAGAAGATGATCTCAAAGTGATCAGTGTATTTATTGTTTACATTACTTGTTGTCAATAGTGTACTTAAAACTTTGAAGGATATCTCGGTGCATGAAACGTGGAATCCTCAAGTGTCGTATAGATATTTCAGATTCTGAATCAATATTACAAAGTGCCACGACATGAAGTTACCAATTTCGACATCTGTGTCAGTCTTCGTGGCAGTTATGTAGACCAACTACGTTTTTATTGGTTACTTCTGGTTACAAAGTAATTAATATTTATGTACCGTGTAAGTACTGCTAATTTTCGGTAGAGTATCTATAGCTGTTTACATCACAAATTGTCTGTTACTAACCCTATCAATAAGTGAAGCGTTTTCGAGACTTAACTTATTCTTTTTTTTTGTAACCGTCCGAATAAATTGGAACAATTCGTATTTTAATATTTTCTTAATATATTCTGAAATATCTATGCTTGTCTTTCGTCTTTCTAACTACCTACTTATTGTGCTTATGTTATACTTATATGTATATTGATGTACCTATATTTTACCAGTCATATACAATTTTATTGACACATCGAACACTGGCCCTTTAGTCAAAAATGTTTTTTCTTTAGTGAATAAGTATTTAATTATTATTATAGTAAATATTTTCGTGTGTAAGTTTGGTATTCTTTACCGTATAATTCATTGTTTGAATTTAAAATATTTACTTACTTATATCACACATATTTCATCGGTCACTATGGGCACATTTTTCTAAGTTTATTTATTATAATTATACTTAAGGTATTTTATGATACGGAAAAATAACAAAAAAGTTGACATTATTATGTATTTCAATACCTAAAACAAAATATATGACATATTGTGTTAAAATCTGGCATTTGAACGTTGTATCGTAAAACAAACATATCAAAATTGACATAATTATCAATAAGGAAAAAAAAATAATTTTCCGTAACATAATAACCTAAACTACATAGTGTTTATGTCGAAGATGTTTTAAAACTTTTAGTCTTGTGTAATGTTAAATAAAAGCTCAATGATAAAGAAATGTTAAGACATCTTAATTTGGGAGAATATCTGAAAGATTATTATTATTTAAACTGAATAGTTTAAGCTACGTCTCAAAACGATGCATGGCACGAACGCGAACCTAAAGGTGTGTACTGACCGGCATTGCAGGACGTAAGCAACGAACGTGACACTGTATGCTAAAGCTATGCTTTGAATCATTGCGAGCTTCATACTGTCTGCACGAAAGTTTGCTCTGTAACATGTTACATTACGCCCTGTAACGCCGTTCAATAAGCACCCTTAGTAAGTAAACCTGAGACCAATTTAATACAAAAAGGAATCTAAAACTGCGGCCATACTTTCGATTCTTTTTGTCGTCACGCTTATATTTCATATACATAATATTTCGCAGTGTCACAACTCACAATACCATTTCAATGTCTTAAACAAGAACCTAAGAAAAATATAGTAACACAAAAAAGTCTACTCTTGGTGCAAAGTAACATCGACCCAAAATATTCACTTAAGTTTTTTTTCTGCCACCTCAGCATATTTAGCTAGCTTTTCAAGTAGATTTTGAATCATTATTTTTCAGTCAGTTTCAGTCAATGTTCGCTAGTCGTCGCTAGGTGTTCGTTGTGCTACAATGTGAACGTAGCCTAATTATTTTTAATGTTATTTTTTGTTAACGACTTGTGCCAATGCGTTTGTGTTGAGGAAAAAACATACGACCAATCTAAATTAAATTACTTTTTCGTGTATAAAGAACTGACGTAGGAGTTCATCAAGCTTATATTTAAAAATTAATTTAGTTCGAGTATTATACTTATTGTATTAAATAAAATGAAGGCGGTGAGATAAGGTTATGTCCACATTTGTTGCAGTTGGAACAGCGTCAACATGAAGTGTTTCGAAAGTAATTTTGATGCAAAACATTTTAGAGGATACCATCGTAATAACAATGTAAAGTAACCGACGTGCGTTAAAAAATTGCCACACTAAAACCACCCAAACTTGGGTTGCAAAAAGGTTTTTCTTTTTTCCCGATGCACTGTGGACATGCCTTCATAGGTTTAATTTTAGTCAAAGTTTTTTGAATGTCTAATGAAAGACAATATCTAGACTGAATAAGTTTCCTTTTAGTTGTTGCAGGACGGAAATGTAATGGTTTTTAAACCTCTTGTGATTCCTTTAGTAAGTTCATTTAGTAAAACTTTTGTAACACCTTTTGTCTTTCGATGTTTAATTCTTTTTCTTTATTAATTAAGGTAATAAATTATTCATAAAGGAATGTACGTATTGTTAATAAAGAACATTGGGAATATAATGTAAATAAAACGGATAAAGCTAAGATCATAGACAGGAACGCAAAACGCCTCTTGACAATGTGTGATTTTAGATAAAGATCAAAATGTGAATAGAATTTTTTACCTACATATTTCTAGGTATATTAGACGGGAACCTCATTGTTGTTGCTAATAATATCTTTTTTTGGATGATATAAGGATGGTTTTTGAACATCACTTATTTTACAATAATGAATTGTATCCACAGTAGCCAGCAGTGTTATAATATATTTATTTTCTGCGAAAGTTACTATTGAATTCCTTTAACATTTTATTTGTACTATCTATGAAATATGGCCGATTAGAGTGACTCTAGCTTGGCCTCAATATTTTTGTTTTTTTGCATTGTACCTACAAATAAAGCGTAGCGTTTAAATTCTCTAAGTACTGGTTTTCCGAATAGGGTTTCAATAGAAACATGAACAAGTGTTGCAGTTTTGAAAGATACTGAATACTTTTTTTTTTTCAAAAACCATGCTTTATACAAAGAGTCGCGGTAAGCTAACCAGCATATCCATTAAATACAAACGCAAAAAATAATATTTTTACACAAAATCGAGGCACACCTTTAGTAGTTATACAAATTGGTGGAGAAAATTAATATAAAAGAACTGTTTTATACAACACCCGTTTTGTTGATATGAATGTAAATAAATGTCAAGTTTAAAAAATATCTTGTGGTTTTTATTCTACACTTTAGAAAGCAAACAAAAAAAATTAAATTCAGTGATTGCTTCCCCTATTTGCCTAATTCAAAGAAGGTTTTTTTATTTTCTTTTCGGGCTTAATTTAAAGCACACTAAGCTTGAAAAAAATTATATATAGTATTTATATATAGAATTACTTCAGAAGTACTTAGTTGCAGAATTAGTACTAAGGCGAAAGGAGGTGATTTAGATCATAATTACGAACAAATTTTCTATGCGGCCAACCCAAAATTCCAGAAAAAACAGCTGTTCCATACAAAGTACAGCATTTTTTTTCTCTGACTCCGTTATGGAACAGATGTTTTTCTCCGTTTATCCCCCGTGGCTCTACTTCTTGGCTCAACTAGTAGAGCGAAGGGAAAATTACTTTCCTAGTAGTTACTACGGGTAAAGTACATTTCCCGTGACACTACTCTGTATCCAGTAGTGTCACGGGAAAAAATATTTTCTGTGACACGACCGTGCTAGGCTATTAAGGAATTCCATCATTTCATTTGTTAACACTACTTTTGAGCCCTTTTTGCCCGTAATCAATCTTGACATTTTTTTTCTTTATTTATTCATCGATTTTAATTATTTAGCGATTTTAAGTTTAATCTGTGTGAAGAAAGCTTGTAGCTTACAAACATGTTCACATGGTCTTTACGATGTATGTCAATCCGTCCAATCTATATGCTTTATAGCTCTGATGTTAGATTGATATGTCAGTACTACAACGCAACGCTGAAGTTGACGGATCTACCTTGCAGCTTTATAATGCACATAAATACTGTGATATCATTTAATTTTAATCAAGCTCAAAATAGCTCAATTGGCTACGGAAAAGGCGTGTGTATTGTAATCACTGTTTTATTTTAAAATATCCCTAGGAATAGACCGCGTAGGTAGGGAGCTCGGTACCCAGCAGGTCGTCTTGCTAGCGCCTGTAACCCTAGCCGGCAGACGTTCACTGTATCACACGGGTTCCAAGCGGAGGCTCAAGTAGCCATCATCAAACGGCCGTAATAATATTAACCATCAAGTGGTTAAATTGGTCATCCCTCGGTGTTGTTTGCAAGAATTAACTCATAACAATATGCCTTCTTGACAGACTAATCGAACTTACCGACATTCTTAACTAGAAACTAGATAAATGGAGTGAAATTAGCAGTGTTCAGAGAAGGTACAGTAAAATTAAGAAAAGTTACTTTCTTTTTGTGATAAACATTTCAAAAATTGACGCGTTCGCAGGATTCGAACCTGCATCTTCTGGGACTCCGGCCCAGATGCTTTGCCAAATTAAGCTAAAACGCTCTCTGCGAAGGCGTCGAATTAGTGAGTGCTTATCATTTTTACCAACTACTACATTGTTGGAAGCGCCATTTGTGAGAACTGCTTTAAACCAGTCAGTCGCTTAATGTGAAATTATTAGAACTTCTTACCATTAACGAGAAATGACGCATTGCTTAATCAATGAAATTATTTTTATCGTGCTTCACACACTAGGTGTATAGAAACTTTCTTTTTGTGATAAACATTTCAAAAATTGACGCGTTCGCAGAGAGCGTTTTAGCTTAATTTGGCAAAGCATCTGGGCCGGAGTCCCAGAGGATGTAGTTTCAAATCCTGCGAACGCGTCAATTTTTGAAATGTTTATCACAAAAAGAAAGCTTCTATACACCTAGTGTGTGAAGCACGATAAAAATAATTTCATTAAGAAAAGTTTTCGGAGACCAAAGCCCAGCAAGATGAATTATGAGGTGTATTGGAGAGACGACCTCGATTAATACTCTGTTGTGATTTTATGTGCAGTAAGTATAGGTCACATGGCTGAAGTGGTGATTATTATGGTGCTGATAGCACCTGAAATGAAAGAAAATATATTTTAAAAGGAAACACGTGGCTTAGAAACCGTAACAATGGTCAAAAATATTTATATTTATGATTGATCATGCAATAAGTGACCATGGAAATGGAAAGTAAGCTCCATGACTGAGATGATAGTGATGGTGCCAATAACACCTAAAATGTAACAAGATATAATTTTTGAAGCGTATAAGTGGCTTATAACCCGCAACAATGCTAAAAAATTTATCTATGCCTTATGTGGGCACGGAAGGCCAGCGCAACGCAGTGCTTACTTTACAAAAATGGTCACTACTCGTTATTTTATTGTCGTAGGGCAATGTTTTTAACCTTAATCGAAAGCTAAAAAGACATTCTGTGTTTTATTTCGATATTTGATAAATCTTTTCATTTTTAAGTTATGATGGAAAATAGACAAAAGTTTGAGGTTAAAAACTAGTTGTATTGCAATTTTCTTTTTGAATGACTACACTTTCCGAATAGATGTCTAATAAACAATAATGGGTCATTAAAATACCTATCAAATTAATATTTTGACATTGAAAAAAACATTTTTGCTAAGTTAATTTCGAATATATTTGACAATTATTAATCAGTATTTAGTTGCAAATCCATGGGCTTTTAAGACTGCTTCACATCGTTTCGGCATTGAGTCTACCAATTTTTGTAAATGTTCGATGGAGATTTTGCTCCTCTCCCTGCTCAGAGCTTCGTATAAATCCTCCTTATTCGAATCATTTCGGCATCTTACGCGACGATCCAGCTACTCCCAGAGGTGCTCTATCGGGTTTAAATCAACGCTTTGGCTTGGCCAATCCAAAAGTTTGATTTTCTTGAGATTCATGAAGTTGCAAACATGCTTTGACTTGTGTTTTGGATCGTTATCTTGCTGGAAGTACCAACCAGGTGGCATATTTTCTTTAGCGTACGGTAGCCTTTGCTTCTCTAATATTTCAGCATACTTCATCTATCTATATATCACATCTATTTTAAATAGAGGACCGACTCCGTGACGAGGAAAGCATCCCCAATCCATGACATTCCCGCCTCCATGTTTTACTGTGGGTATTTGTTCACAAACAAATACCAACGTAAATAGTAAACGGTACGGTATTTTTGACGTCCCACAGGACGTCAAAAATACCGTAAACCATCAGATGACACCAAATTAAACTTACTTTCATCACTCCACAACACCTTGGACCATTCTGAACTAGACCAGGATCTATGCCGTTGTGCAAACGCTAGCCGAAGTTTTGTTATTTTCCGAAATCAAATCGTAAAGTAAAAAATAAGTACCTAAGTATCGTAAAGTAACTTATTTTAAGACGTGAAGATATGATAAAATGTTGTTTTTATACACAAAAATAATATTATTACACGGTTTTAGGTTTATGAAAAATTACAGATTAACATAGAACCTAAGTTTGCTTTTTAAATAAGTTTATAATTATTATAAACTTATGTTAGAAACTACCATACTAGCACCTCTTTGTACAGATATCACAGTGGCAACACTACCGTTGGACTAGCCTCCTTACTGGGGCCTCTAAGCGGGTGCCGGCAGAAAAGGTTTTGCGCAGCGGCCATGCTGTTTCTTGGAGTCATTATTTTGGTTATTAAAATTGAAGTACCAAGTTGTAATGGTTGAAAAAGGGAAAGTAGGTCGAGCATTTAAGGTACCGTGTTGTATTCAAGCTATTTTTAAAATAGGATTCAAAATTAGAGCTAATAACGATAATGTTTCGCATTTGTATTCATGATCGTTTTCTTGTTAATTACAATAATGAAACTGATCATAGACGTTTTATTTCAACAACATTGTCGAAGATATCATATCAGAAGTGGTATTGGCGGATAAGTTACCTATATTTTATCCGTCTATCCTAGCCCAAGTGATGTTTTATCCACCTATCTTTGCTATAAATATTTTTTTTTCTCTAAAACGCTATGATCAGAAAGAAGTTATTCCACTTACATATACTTACCTAATTTACATATGCGTGTGATTGATGTAATATGTATTAGAGAGATTTGTGCCCAATATTGAAAATGTCTAAGTACCTAGTGTAGGATTTAAACACCTCGTGGTCGGTGGTGCAATATAGTTTATTGAATATTTCTCCTTATATCAACTGGTGTATACCAGTATAGCGGTATCGCTACAGACATTTTTCTATTCATTCTCGATCGTCCTTTGTTTTTTTTCCTTCTCTCCATTCCCGCCAAAAGTTATGCTTCTTCACGGAAAAAAAGGATGTCTTAAATTAAGACAATATCCCCTTGGTCAAGACAAATATAGACTCATATATGGGGAAAACAATATATTCTTTGATTAAGTAAAATATTTTCTCAGTTTTATCGTCTTCGAATAAGACTTTCGTTTTTGAATCAAGAAATTCTGATGTCTTATTTTAAGACATTCTGCTGTTCAAGACAAATGTAGTCTCATATATGGGGAAAACAATAAGTTCTTGAATTTTATTAAGAATTTATATTTTCTTACACGGATAATAAATTTGTCTTATTTTAAGACATCCTGCTGGTCAAGACAAATGTAGTCTCATATATGGGGAAAACAATATATTCTTGAATTTTATTAAGAATTTATGTTTCCTTACACGGAGAATAACGATGTCTTATTTTAAGACATCCTCCTAGTCAAGACAAATGTAGTCTCATATATGGGGAAAACAATATATTCTTGAATTTTATTAAGAATTTATGTTTTCTTACACGGAGAATAACGATGTCTTATTTTAAGACATCCTCCTAGTCAAGACAAGTGTAGTCTCATATATGGGGAAAACAATATATTCTTGAATTTTACACAAGTAAATCTAAGACTCGTTTGAAGAATGTTTTTTTCTTAGATATAGAATAAAATAGTCTTTAAATATTAAATAAAGTTTTGAAGTAAGCTGATATTATTCTTAGCTGAAAATATATATGTTTTGAGGTAAGACTAGAATGTTTTATAACGAGACAACATAGTCTTAGGCTAAGTCCTTACAATTCTTAGCTGAAGAGATATTTGTGTCGAAGCGAGACTATAATGTTTCATACAAAGAAAACATAGTCTTTAACAAAGTCTCTACTATTCTTAGCTGAAGAGATATTTGTTTTGAAGCGAAATTCGAATGTTTCATACTAAGACTGCGTAACCTTGAGTAAAGATCCTACTATGCTTAACTAAAGAGATATTTGTATCAAAACAAGACTCAAATATTTCATACTAAGACAAAATAAACTGGACCGAAGACTCTACTATTCTTAGCTGAAGAGATATTTGTTTTGATTCGAGACTCGAGTGTTTCATGCTAAAACTAAATAATCTTGAATAAAGACCATACTAGTCTTAGCTGAAGAGATATTTGTTTTGATGCGAGACTCGAGTGTTTCATGCTAAAACTAAATAATCTTGAATAAAGACCATACTATTCTTAGCTGAAGAGATATTTGTATTGAGGCGAGACTCGAGTGTTTCATACTAAGACTGCGTAATCTTAGGTAAAGATCCTACTATGCTTAACTAAAGAGATATTTGTATCAAAACAAGACTCAAATATTTCATACTAAGACAAAATAAACTGGACCGAAGACTCTACTATTCTTAGCTGAAGAGATATTTGTTTTGATGCGAGACTCGAGTGTTTCATGCTAAAACTAAATAATCTTGAATAAAGACCATACTAGTCTTAGCTGAAGAGATATTTGTTTTGATGCGAGACTCGAGTGTTTCATGCTAAAACTAAATAATCTTGAATAAAGACCATACTATTCTTAGCTGAAGAGATATTTGTATTGAGGCGAGACTCGAGTGTTTCATGCTAAAACTAAATAATCTTGAACAAAGACCATACTATTCTTAGCTGAAGAGATATTTGTTTTGATGCGAGACTCGAGTGTTTCATGCTAAAACTAAATAATCTTGAATAAAGACCATACTATTCTTAGCTGAAGAGATATTTGTTACGAGGCAAGACTCAAGTGTTTCATGCTAAAAAAAATAATCTTGAACAAAGACCATACCATTCTTAGCTGAAGAGATAAATGTTTGGATGCGAGACTGCGAGTTTCTTAGCTGAAGAGTTGTTTCTAGTCAAAACTCTTAAGCTAAAAATAGTATAGGCTTTTCATAAGATTATGTTGTCTTAGTAAGACGTACAAGACAACTAAATCTTAAGTAAGGCATATAACTTTTTTAGTTTGAGAGTTATTCGATTAAATCCAATTTTCAGCTAAGAAACAGACAGAGTCACGCATAAAACCATTCATCTCTTCGGAAAATAATAGTAGTCTTTGCCTAAGAATATTATTTTAGTATGAAACATTCGAGTCTCGCCCCGAAATAAATATATCTTCAGGTAAGAATAGTACGGTCTCTTAAGATTATTTTGTCTTTTAAACATTTGAGTCTCGCCCCGAAATAAATATCTCTTCAGGTAAGAATAGTACGGTCGTTTAAAATTATTTTGTCTTTTACATAATTATGTTATGTTGTCTTAGTAAACGGTCTAAGACAACAATCTTAAAGAAAGCTTGTAATTTTCTTAGATGAAGAATTATTTTGAATCAAAACAACTCTTCAGCTGAGAAAGATAAGAGTCTTGCATCAAAACATTTATCTCTTCGGCAAAGAATAGTAGGGACTTTATCTGTGATTATTTTAGTCGTAGTTTTACATTAATTTAGGTAAAGTCTCTAGTATTGTTACCTGAAGAGAAAAACGTATGTTAGTATTTTAAAGTATATTTTATTCTTAAATCAAATATTATTACTATTTTACACAACACAAATACACAATTTTACACAATTTAAACAATGTTGTTTCTTAATTTTAATTATTACAATTATGCTTTAAAATGGTTTAGGTGAGGAATCTCCAATTCACATAATTCTCAAGTAGTCCGGTAATGTTGTTTTTAAACTTTCGCGACTCGGAACACATTATTATTACGAAACCTAGCATCCTCATTTTCAATCGAAAATTCTCACGCTCAAAACGTCAAAATATCAGCTTTTTCAAAAAGTTGGTATGAAAAAAAATATATAACTTACTATATTATAGTAAATCTTCTCAGAATAAGCAAAAAATCGAAAAAACTAAATTGCGGATTTTTTATTTATTGAGCTATTTATTAAAATTTTCACTTTAATTACTCGAAAAACGTAAGATTACATGTTACATTAATAAACAAAAAATTGCAAATCAAAATATTCTACTATAATTAACAAATAAAAAAGTTAATAATATTAATAAGTCTTCTACAATAGCTGGAGAAAGTTGTAGAATCTGCTTTAAATTATATGCGTAGATGCCTATTTATAACTATTTTAAGATAACTTATATACCTAAATGACCTGGCGGTCCCGTTTTAACCCTTTGGGTACGGAACCCTAAAAAAAGTATTATTTCTATACACAGGATACTGTACTGTACTGTACCAGCCTTTTTAATAGTCCACTGCAGGACGTAAGCCTACCCACGAAGGGTGATTGGGCCATATCCACCACGCTGGCCCAGTGCGGGTTGGATACACACACAGGATGATCGGTAGTTAATGGTAACAACCTCTTAAGGGCGAGTTTAGTACATTCAAAAGAATATATTTTACTATGGGACCAACCGAAGCCAAATTCGCGAAAAAGTTAGCAGTTCTATAGAAAAAGTCCATTGACAAAATCAAGAGAATGTAATGTATGGGACAGCCGATTTTTATTTCGCGGAATCTGGATTGGTTGGTCCCATAGTAAAAGTTGTTCATTTTGATGTACTAAACTTGCCTTTGAGAGGTTCGACGTAACTAACCGGAAACCATTTATATAAAATACCTACTTACATGATTTTTTTTTATGAAATTTCCAATTTAAATTATTTTCCAATTTTGAATATTGGATATTGGTCAATGGTCATTCCTCGCCTAAACCTTTGAAATCACTAAAATATAATTATATTTTGAAATCACTACGATTTAAATTAGTCATAAGCATCAAAACCGGATAGTAGGCCCAATTACAGAGGCGCCATCCTAGCTAAAGGCTGGCGCCTTTGTAATTGGGCCTAGTATACCAATAAGAATAAATCCCAATTTTTATAAATTATTCAGCCATTATGTTGTTCGTAAAATATTTACTCGTAGATGCCTCTACCTTCTTGGTTTTATTCGTAGTAATTTCTTATTATATTTCTTTAATTACTAAGTACTAAATTCGCAAAAATCCTATAAAGTAGTATACACTTAGGACACAGAGGAGAGATTTACAGAAGAATACAAGAGGATAGAAGTATCTTCTTAAAATACCTTTTGTTTGCAACAGCTAATACTCTGTCGAGTGACAGAAATTTCAGCATTGGCCGCCAAATAAAGGTTTTTTAAAAAGGCGGACGTTGCGGCGGCGGCGGTGCTAGGTTTGATACAATAATATTCGAACCTCTTTAAAAAGCCGTCCTTTGTGTCCTGAATTTTATATGAGAACACATCTTTTTGTGTCGCCGCCTGGTAACAGTTCTGAGTTATTATGAATCGTACAACTTAACAAAAAACCACAAGAACCAAAATAAGCATTGATATCAACTTATGCGCTATTTACTCGTATTATTAATAAGCGACTGTAAACATCCATTAATCAAGTAGGATTATCTAAGTAATTTAACTTTTTAAATCGACATATAAACATTGATTTAATTTCCTAATTAATGTAGGTGTTGCGCTATCACAATCTTCCAAACGAACTAATCTAGTTTGAGTTGTACTTTCAACAACAAATGCCATATAATGCGATGAGTAACCTACTGTTTTTAGAACTGTACACAAAAATGACACCATATTGCGATCGATTTCTTTAAAGGAAACTTTTTCTATTTTATAAAATAGAGGAAAGTTAATGTCGTACTTGTACAAAATTACATTTTTGTCATTGTATTTTATTCCGTTAATTTCGAAATACTCAACGCAGGTGTATTCATTTTCATTTAAATTATTTGGGTAATCATCAATATGAATAACTTTACCACAAGAAATAGAATCAGTTAAACCATTTTGTGCAAATAATTAATAAATTTATAACTATTCTGGCAAATGCACAATAATGCGAGGCCAAAACCAAAGAAGAAGAAAAATCATCTAGTCACAAAATGATTGATTTGATAATGATGATGATGAGATGATGAAGTCTATTCTGCACTTGGCTTAATCTTTGAAGGTTTGGTTTCAAACTTTCAAATTGAAACTTAGGGAAATCCCAAATTATTGAAACTTTCAATAATTCGGGATTTTCCCTAAGTTTATACGAGTTCGTCGTAATATGACCACACTGCGTGGAGGTGCGGGGTGCCCCTCACCTCATTCCTCAATCGGCACGTGGCCAGTAAGCTTGCTAGAGGTTATATTCTTTTGGGAACGGGCGGCTAGAATCTGTTAAATTCGTTAAAAGTTCAGTGCAACGTAGTGACTAAGACTATTTATATCGGTAACATAATTTAAAATAATATCTAATATATTAGGTACCTCCAAAAAAGATTTGAGACTTTTCCGCAATGGAACCATATAAGAACATCTGTTTTTTAATGTCATTTCAACGCTATTCTGTACTGACTTAGTGTCTTCTGAAACTCCAACAGTTTTTGAAACGGGCTCAGTATATGTATGTAACTTTTTAAAACATTCAATTCTTTTATGATCAGTCCCTAAGTTTTCAAAAGAACTTTGAAAGAGTGACAACATTTCTGAACATTCTTCAAGCTTTTCTTTAGTATTACAAAAGGTTCCGACGTAAATAAATTAGTCACTAACTCTACTATGGTTTGAATCACAGTCCTAGGTAAACTAGAAATACTGTATAGTTGAGATAAAAATGAGAGAAGTAATTTATTTAGTTCAGTTTTAAAATTTGATTACTGAAAACTTTCACTAACATTATCAATATGGTCATTATTGTGTACAGTTGATTCAAAAACATTGTGAGATTCATTCATAGTGCTTATGGGGTTAACAACGTTCGGTACAGTTTTGCAGCTTTCATCATTGATTGTTTCTGACGTAGAAACACTGTTTTCAATCTGAATACTATGAGAAGTACACATATGTTTTTTCAAAGAAGATTTCGTATGGTAAACTCGTTCACAGGCCCGATAAGGACATTTATAATAATCAGTTATGTTGTGATGGCAATTTAAATGAATAAAATATCTTTTGAAATCATAGTATTCAGTTTGACACACAGAACACTGCATTTTAACAAAAAAAATGTTGCAAATATTATTACAAAAACTTTACAATCCTTAGTTACTATCTAGCATTTAGCATTTGAAATCAAATCAAACATATAGGGTGGGACTACATCAAATTTGGTGTCAATTTGATAGATGCATTTCTGGATCAGTAAATAAAGGTGATAGCTTGCTTTTAGATAAGACACGTGTAGTGTATGGTAACACTTAAAAAGTGTGTCAAAGGCTTTGTAAGCCGTTTGAAAAACATACCTGACCTTATCTATAATCAAGTAATAAGTCCCTCCATTGTCTTCATCATTCGTGCAATGAATAATGTATGGTTGCACTGTTTTTCGTTTTCCTGATGCATCTGTTGATATCTCGTCGATTTTCTTCTGAATATCGCCAGGTGTCTAAAAAGTAAATATTTAATTTCAGTCAATCATATACTAAAACCTTAATTAAATTCACGTTTAAAGTTTATCTTGTAGTTCTAAGTTATTTTACCTCTGACATTTGTAGCTGCATCTCTGTCTTGTGATGGTGAGAAATGACTAGACAGAGACAAATGTCAGAGATAAAATAATGGTGATCAGACTGTACCTTCACGTTCACAACGAAGCTTTCAATGCACTCCGTTATTGAACATTTTTGACGTTTGTTGAGGCGTCCCTTTGGAGGTACCAAATGACAGAGCAGCTTTATTTGCGACGGAAGTTTGTGATCTAGAATAAAATGATAATTTTCATTATTTATAATAATTTATCGATTTTCCATAATTCATACCTTTATATTAGTAGGTAAAGTTAGTATTGAAAAACCTTGAATTAAAGGCTTCAAGCAAATACCTATACAGAGCCACAGTCCCTAAGTAAAAGTAGTTACAAAATGTCCGAGCGCTGTCATACATACCAACATATTTACATCAATAAATAATTCACAATGAATCCCATTTCTCGAATCTCGAGGTTATGTCACCTAATTAGTGCTTATAACCGAGCACTTTAGCACCGCTCGGCGTTGCAGTCGACTTGCAATCGCCTTACGACTAACTAAAAAGCCAGCCAGACACTTTTTTGCGCGATTGTGACTCTAGATATTTGCTCGAAGATAAAAGGCTTGAAAACTAACCGTCATCAGTTAATCCTTCTATATATTGGATCAAGGCTGTTATTTCTTCTTTTGAATTAGAGTTTTTCGTGTCCTTAATTTTTTTAATGAATTCATTCCACAGTAGGTAAAACTTATTTGCTCTTCCAGGATACATCAAATCGAAATCTAATTGAATCTGAAAAAAGCAAATTAATATCTTGTAATTCATTTATTGACTCAAAATCATATGATGACAAAGAGCTTCAGACCTCCAAACTAAGCATAGCTTCGCAGCATTATTAAGCATTGTTCAGCATTTCCGCAGCATCCGTGCTTTCCTTAGAAGATATTAATTTATTTTAATAATAAAATAAATTAATTTTATACTATATATAACAGGACTAAACTCACGTGTAGGGATAGTCGTAACGACTATAACGACGTATGCAGTGCATTGCGAGACGGCTCCGCGTGCTAGCACTCGCCAACTTGAAAAAGGTCGCCGAATGCGACCGAAACTACAGTCGTTACTACTATCCCTACACGTGAGTTTAGTCCCGTTATATATAGTATAAAATGTGCGAAAACCACGTAAATTTCCATTGTAAAATAAATTAATGTTAAAAATGTTCACTTATTCAATCACATTTTGATACAATATTACTGAATTTAATACTAAGTCCATATCATTATCAAATATGTTTCAATAAGGTGAAGAAATTAATTTAATTGAGTTTACAAGGATAGTCTAATATAATTATTATATTTGGGCAAAAGTTAAATTTAGCAAAAATAATTAAAGAAATAGAATCAAAATAAATTTAAATCAAACTAAAATTTAGGCTCGCCGGTTTACAGTATAAAGTGTGGCCAATTATGAAGGCACCATCATAAATTTAATAGAAATATAGGCGCGGACGGAGACACATGCTTAGTGCTAAGGTAGGTACTGTTAATTACTCGATGGACACGGAACCCTAAAAAGAATTAGTATTATGTTTCAGTACTTACCAAGACCTCACTCCTGATGTCATTTAAAATAGGCCAATTAACAATGAATTCTGCAATGGTTGAATATTCTTGCAGTTGGCGGAGTTCAAAGGTTAGCTTCCATTTCTTTATTACTTCTTCATATGGTTCAGAATTGTTCTTTAACCACAAAATGTCATCCTTGTGCACATCTATAATATAAAAACCACGGTAAATGTTCATTCAACAGTATAGACACTAAAGTATAAGAGCAACTACTAGGTATACTCGCAGGTGAGCTTTTATGCATTCTTTACTTTTAAGTTGTCATTATATTGAGCAAGTAAAAGAGAAATATAAAACAAACCTTCTTTAGTAAGTATGAGTAGGACTCGCGCACGAAGCGTTCAGTACCATATAGCCCCTCGTATAGTTCGGTAGCAATACATTTTATTTTAATTTCATTATCTATTTTTAAAGTTAATATGCAACTAAATATTATGTAAATTCATAGATATATACATGATTTAAATTTCAACTATTTACGTTTTCGCGTTCTTGAGATAAAAGGTCTTGACATACAGACAGACGGACAACAAAGAGATCATATAAGGGTTCCGTTTTTCCTGTTTAGGTACGGAACCCTAAAAAAAATATTACTAAGCACTACTTACCTGAGACAATAAATATTCGTCAATTTTATTTCTTACAAATATGCGCGTACTAATTTTTGGAATTAGCTCCTTCAGTAATCCATCAGTAAGGTCTTTTAAATGAATAATTTCTATTTCGTTATCTGAAATTAATATAGATAACAATATTTAAATGTTAATAATACGTTCGAAAGAATTAGCCACCTATTTATTATTGAGTAGGATGCGTAATTTATTAAGCGTTATTAGCGTAAGTAATTCAATCGACGACGCTCAACGCAGCCATTGTGGGCAATGGAGTGCGTTGGTGCGCAAAACTATGTCTTCTTGAGTTAATATAATAAGTATTGAATTGAGTAAACAAGTTTCACACTCGGATACGAATTAACATTGAAGAATTTTATTCTTCAACATTAAGACATGATGTCTTGAAAGTTCTTGAAATCTAATGGGAACTTGAACGTTTTAGAGATTTTAACATAACTTAATTAAATTCATTGTCTATTATAAAGCTAAAAATAAACATAATTTCTAAATAGATACAAATTAAGAACTTACTTGAGAAATTTTCGATGATGAGATTAGTTTCTTCTTTTGATACAGTCGTACTGCCAATCTTTCAGTGTACTAGTAAATGGTTCATGGAGATCTGTGTCCATATTTTTTTTGATTTGATATTAGTTAAATGGATTACCGATATAAATAGTCTTAGTCACTACGTTGCACTGAACTCTTAACGAATTTAACAGATTCTAGCCGCCCGTTCCCATATGAATATAACCTCTAACCTCTAGCAAGCTTACTGGCCACGTGCCGATTGAGGAATGAGGTGAGGGGCAGTGTTGCCAACTGGGATTTTAAAAAAGACGTAGACCTCATTAGAAAATGTCGTAGATATTGTAAAAATTTCGGATGAAAAGTTCGTAGATCTACGTACTTTTTTTTCTGAGTATAATGAAGAGAATTATGGTAGCTAAAACAAAGTAAAACAAGTGTTTCGTAATACAATTTATTCATTTTGATCAAGTTCAGCGTCAGACAAATGAAACTTATACATATTTTTGTTAAACATTTTAAGGTGCTCTTGTGAAGGTTCACCGTTTTTTTATGCTATTATATATTATTAGAAAAAGACATGAAAAATATCTCAATTCGTTGTCGATTGCCGGATTCTCGATTCGATTCGAACTCGGCGCGCGAGCCGTAGCGCCACGTACGCTATGATGCTAGCATTTTTAATTCCCTGGGAGCATTGAATTATTTTCCGATTTTGGCCGTGCGCAGAGTTATCTTGCACGTACGAGTCTAAAGAAAACTTTCGGTTCGAACTTCTGTACTCAGTTTTCTATAGATAACAGGTTTTTTTTTAATAGATAGGAGCGGAGTTTCTCTCAAAAAAGGTGGACACTTTTACTGTCGCGCTCAAGGATTTTGTATACTATCTGGATTGCGCACAGACGAAATTTGGCTCAAAGTTAGCTTAGGAAAATTCAACCTTAATGCGTTGCAACATACATATATTCCTTTGAAATCACATAAGAGAGACGATGTG
Source organism: Hypomecis punctinalis (assembly GCA_949316475.1). Taxonomy (NCBI): domain Eukaryota; kingdom Metazoa; phylum Arthropoda; class Insecta; order Lepidoptera; family Geometridae; genus Hypomecis; species Hypomecis punctinalis. Next base: position 11,415,704 of record OX438802.1, read on the forward strand.
CCGAGTGATACTTCCCAAAGTGATGAGGGTGTCTCGCTCGCACTATTGCCATTTCGAAACGACACTTATATATGGTAGAATTATTACCTGTAAAGCCGCGACTATCTTAACCATTTCTTAGTTTTTATAACAATGTAGTTTGATAAGATTTTAGTTAAAATTGCGAATAGATGCTAATAAAATAGAGTTTGATAGTTTGATCCAGAATAGATGCCATTTTTGAAATCTACAACCCAAAAAAATGAAACACGACACCCATGACAGCCTTTTCAGAAAAGTGACGTCCGCCATCTTTAATTCCAAAATGGATGCCAATTTAGAAATATACGACCCCAAAAACCTCGAAAACTACGCCCATGACGACTTTTTCAAAAAAGTGAGTCCGCCATTTTTTATTTCAAAATAGATGCCTTGTTTACTACGGAAGCTTAAAAATGATTGTGACTTTTCGTAATAAAGTTTATTAAGATTTTTCGTGACAAAGTGTATTCGTGGAAAAGTTTTCGTGGTTAAGATTTTTCGTGAAAAGGTCTTTTCGTGATAAAGTCTATTTGTGACAAGGTTTTTTCGTTATTAAGTACTGACACGGGTTGCGTGATATGTGTCAAGATAACATCTATGAAACTTAAAAGTTATTTAACACCGTATACATGGATTCCAGACCATTACTGTCATCACAAAAGTGCAGGAACTCATCGAGATCTACATTTCCGATGACAGCTGTCAAACTTAAAAGTGGTTCACCTCCGTCATTATCAATTTTAGACCATTGCTATCTTAACAGAGGCGAAAGAACTCTTCGATATCTACATTTCCGATAACAGCTGTCAAACTTGAAACAGAATTATCTCCGTATAAATTAATTCTATACCAGCTTTTATGGGGATTGGTGGTTTATAGAGATCTTTAGGGAAGACCTATGCGCAGCAGTAGGCGTCCTATTGCTAAAACGACGACGATGACGAAGGACGACGAGGTAGGGGTAAGATAACTGCAATTCCTGCGTGCAGTAACATTCCAAAGAAATATTATATCCCGAGATGATCGAGATGTTTTGGTCATCCTACTTGGAAAAGAGACACAATCATCTGATGTCGTATCCTTGTCGGCACGTTTTTCTTTACCAGTACTCAATCCTGTTTATATGATAAATCCATGGTCGCGCAATCTATCAGCCTATTTCGAGAACATTTGGCACGATTGTTTAGTACTCGTAGGTATTTAAATCCTAACAAGATATGCGAGTATGAACCAAAGGACAAGAGCAAGAGAGATATTGGATACAAGCAGAGGCGGCTCGTGACATTTTTCGATGGGGGTGCACAAACAAAAAAGAAATCCGAATTTACCACTTTATTTTATTTGTACAAAAAATCCATTTGTCGGTATTTTGGTGAGCGAAGACATCTATTACTTGCTTGTGCAAATTAGAAATTAGATTAAATTAAGCGTGGATCTCTGTGGTCGTGCGTGAGCGGCGCTCCAGATTAGGTTAATTTTTCATACGAAATCTTCTGTTTCACGTGTCGGGCTGTGTCAATGTTTCTCTTTCGCACTCATTGATTACAATGCTAGGAATTGTACTAATTTTCGTTTCATAGGAGCGCAATCGCTGGCGCTCCACTCGTTACAACTTGGCGCCAAATTACGCCTAGGTTTATGTAATATGACAGATTATTGTAGCGTAGTAAGAACAGAAATAATGGAATGTACGGATTGTATGGTATTGTAAAAAAAAAATACATTTATAATTTTTGCGACAGTGCAATGCTCTTTAGGACGAGCCGCCTCTGGATACAAGATCATCTAATGAGTGTGCCCCTAAGTCTACCTACTGTTAGGAGAGCTACTTGTTCTAAGTAATTATGACGTAATATAATTATAAGTTATTACAAGAACTATGGAACGAAAATTAATAGGCGCACTGCGTTTGCCGATTTATGGTCTTTATTCGAGAACTTAATTTACGATCCCATCGGCCATTACCTAGTTCTTCATGCTATGTACCCTGCCCAATGCTACTTTAACTGCGAAGCCGCTAGGCTGTGTCGGTAACTTTGGTTTGTCTAGATACAGATTTTCTCATTTCTACTAAGTATTTTTCGATACTGTACTATACCTACCAGCCTTTTTAATAGTCCACTGCAGGACGTAGGCCTACCCACGAAGGGTGATTGGACCATATCCACCACGCTGGCCCAGCGCGGGTTGGTGGATTTACATACGCCATCGAATTTCTTCTACGGACATAATTATGCAGGTTGCCTCACGATGTTTTCCTTCACCGAAAAGCCAGTGGTGTGGAATTCCGTACAAAAATTCCAAGGAATTCATTCGTACGGGACCGGGATTTGAACCCAGTACCTCACGAACGCAAGGCCACTAGACCACCACGGCTTCAATACTTACTACCTAAATATTACTAAGAAACGTATTCTTGAAATAAGAAAATATTTTTTCGTGTAAGTACCTACTTAGATCATAAATTTTCGAGTCAAGCATAAAAATCTTGATTACAGAGGTAGGTAAATATATCTAAGAAACGTATTCTTGGAATAAGAACAAAGTTCTTCGTAAAAGTACCTAGATCATTATTCGAGTCAAGTTTAATCTTGATTACTCACAAAAGTTAATTTTTAACTGACTGCAGAAAAAGGACGGATACTCTACTATTTTGTTTATTATTAATGTTTTTGGGATATAGTTTTTAAGGGTTTTTGACACGTGGAGCTAAGCAACTTAATCCGGGAGATGGCGCTATTTCTTCGAAACTAATGTTATTTATTAATTTTTCATTATTTAGCATAAAATAACAAATTTAAAGTTTATTTGAGAATATTTCCTTTCATTCTTTAGGCGTATAAAACACAATTGAAACTTTTGGTACCTAAACTCCTGAGAAAAGGTCAATGAAAAGATCTACTCTCGTGCGTGTAAACAAAACACACACACTAGCAAATGAAATTAACAGTAATAACTATACATCAAAATTGGTCACATTGTCATCTTCTCAAATAGCAAAGTTGTACTGTGATGTGAAGAATTTCCAATCTGTAGTACTGAGTTCGAATCTTAGATTCGAAATATTCAATTTTGCAGAAGATTTTTTTTTCTTTATTTATTGTACATAGATTACCTAATAATTTGTTCCCAGTAAGTTGAATAGTATGCATGATATGCGAATCGCGTGACAATGAAATATTATGATGACTGATCAGATGATAAAGCTGGAAGGTTGCTGGCCAAAGGAACATCGCAATGAAACGACACAATCTCATCGAGTTTGGGCTCATTTGAATAGTCACGACGAGTAGTTTGGTGCTAGATGGTAACCAGGCTCTGATGATGGAGCTCGAAGGTGGTCATAGAAACTAAGTAATTACACGACATAGCTCCGTCAAGTCTCATCTCGTTTGTTTCGTCTTGACGAGTACTTTGGCACTAGATGGTACCCAGGGTCTGATGATGAGGCTGGAAGGTGACCATAGAGACTCAGTAAATAAACGCCATAATCGCATCGAGTCGGAACGTTCCTGTGAGTTCTACTATAAGTACTACTAGTAGAACTAGTGGCTTGACAGGTGGCATAGGTGACAGCTGTCAAACTTCAAAGTGATTTATCTCGGTTATTAACGATTGTAGACCATTGATGTCTTCACAAAAGTGATAGAACTCGACAAGATCTACATTTCGGATGACAGCTGTCAAACTTCAAAGTGATTTATCTCGGTTATTTTCGATTGTAGAACACTGCTGTCTTCACAAAAGTAATAGAGCTCGACAAGATCTACATTTCGGATGACAGCTGTCAAACTTCAAAGTGATTTATCTCTGTTATTATCGATTGTAGAACACTGCTGTCTTCACAAAAGTGATAGAGCTTGACAAGATCTACATTTCGGATGACAGCTGTCAAATTTCAAAGTGATTTATCTCGGTTATTATCGATTGTAGAACACTGCTGTCTTCACAAAAGTAATAGAGCTCGACAAGATCTACATTTCGGATGACAGCTGTCAAACTTCAAAGTGATTTATCTCGGTTATTATCGATTGTAGAACACTGGTGTCTTCACAAAAGTGATAGAGCTTGACAAGATTTACATTTCGGATGACAGCTGTCAAATTTCAAAGTGATTTATCTCGGTTATTATCGATTGTAGAACACTGCTGTCTTCACAAAAGTTATAGAGCTCGACAAGATCTACATTTCGGATGACAGCTGTCAAACTTCAAAGTGATTTATCTCTGTTATTATCGATTGTAGAACACTGCTGTCTTGACAAAAGTGATAGAGTTTGACAAGATCTACATTTCGGATGACAGCTGTCAAATTTCAAAGTGATTTATCTCGGTTATTTTTGATTGTAGAACACTGCTGTCTTCACAAAAGTAATAGAGCTCGACAAGATCTACATTTCGGATAACAGCTGTCAAACTTCAAAATTATTTATGTTCTATCACTTTTGTAAAGACAGCAATGGTCTAGAACCGATAGTAACCGAGATAAATCACTTTGAAATTTGACAGCTGTCATCCGAAATGTAGATCTTGTCAAGCTCTATCACTTTTGTGAAGACAGCAGTGTCCTACAATCGATAATAACCGAAATAAATCACTTTGAAGTTTGACAGCTGTCATCCGAAACGTAGATCTTGTCGAGCTCTATCATTTTTGTGAAGACAACGGTGGTCTGCAATCGATAATAACCGAGATAAATCACTTTGAAGTTTGACAGCTGTCATCCGAAATGTAGATCTTGTCGAGCTCTATCACTTTTGTGAAGACAGCAGTGTTCTACAATCGAAAATAACCGAGATAAAACATTTTGGAGTTTGACAGCTGTCATCCGAAATGTAGATCTTGTCGAGCTCTATCACTTTTGTGAAGACAGCAGTGCTCTACAATCGATAATAACCGAGATAAATCACTTTGAAGTTTGACAGCTGTCATCCGAAATGTAGATCTTGTCGAGCTCTATCACTTTTGTGAAGACAGCAGTGTTCTACAATCGTAAATAATCGAGATAAATCACTTTGAAGTTCGACAGCTGTCATCCGAAATGTAGATCTTGTCGAGCTCTATCACTTTTGTCAAGACAGCAGTGTTCTACAATCGATAATAACAGAGATAAATCACATTGAAGTTTGACAGCTGTCATCCGAAATGTAGATCTTGTCGAGCTCTATCACTTTTGTGAAGACAACGGTGGTCTGCAATCGATAATAACCGAGATAAATTACTTTGAAGTTTGACAGCTGTCATCCGAAATGTAGATCTTGTCAAGCTCTATCTTTTTTGTGAAGACAGCAGTGTTCTACAATCGAAAATAACCGAGATAAATCACTTTGAAGTTTGACAGCTGTCATCCGAAATGTAGATCTTGTCGAGCTCTATCACTTTTGTGAAGAAAGCAGTGTTCTACAATCGATAATAACCGAGATAAATCACTTTGAAGTTTGACAGCTGTCATCCGAAATGTAGATCTTGTCGAGCTCTATCACTTTTGTGAAGACAGCAGTGTTCTACAATCGAAAATAACCGAGATAAAACATTTTGAAGTTTGACAGCTGTCATCCGAAATGTAGATCTTGTCGAGCTCTATCACTTTTGTGAAGACAGCAGTGCTCTACAATCGATAATAACCGAGATAAATCACTTTGAAGTTTGACAGCTGTCATCCGAAATGTAGATCTTGTCGAGCTCTATCACTTTTGTGAAGACAGCAGTGTTCTACAATCGTAAATAACCGAGATAAATCACTTTGAAGTTTGACAGCTGTCATCCGAAATGTAGATCTTGTCGAGCTCTATTACTTTTGTGAAGACAGCAGTGTTCTACAATCGATAATAACCGAGATAAATCACTTTGAAATTTGACAGCTGTCATCCGAAATGTAGATCTTGTCAAGCTCTATCACTTTTGTCAAGACAGCAGTGTTCTACAATCGATAATAACAGAGATAAATCACTTTGAAGTTTGACAGCTGTCATCCGAAATGTAGATCTTGTCGAGCTCTATCACTTTTGTGAAGACAGCAGTGTTCTACAATCGTAAATAACCGAGATAAATCACTTTGAAGTTTGACAGCTGTCATCCGAAATGTAGATCTTGTCGAGCTCTATTACTTTTGTGAAGACAGCAGTGTTCTACAATCGATAATAACCGAGATAAATCACTTTGAAATTTGACAGCTGTCATCCGAAATGTAGATCTTGTCAAGCTCTATCACTTTTGTCAAGACAGCAGTGTTCTACAATCGATAATAACAGAGATAAATCACTTTGAAGTTTGACAGCTGTCATCCGAAATGTAGATCTTGTCGAGCTCTATCACTTTTGTGAAGACAACGGTGGTCTGCAATCGATAATAACCGAGATAAATTACTTTGAAGTTTGACAGCTGTCATCCGAAATGTAGATCTTGTCGAGCTCTATCACTTTTGTGAAAACAGCAGTGTTCTACAATCGATAATAACCGAGATAAATCACTTTGAAATTTGACAGCTGTCACTTTGACAGCTGTTACTGTGACACCTGTAATACCGCTAGTTCTACTATTAGAACTAATGGTAGAACTTACGGGAACGACCCGACTGGATGGGGTGACGTCATTTAATTACCGAGTTCCTATGGTCACCTTCCAGCTTCATCATCAGACCCTGGTTACCGTCTAGTACCTAAGTACTCGTTATGATAAATCAGATGAGTCCATATTCGATAGAGATATGTAGTTTCATTACTGAGTTCCTAAATCCACCTTCCAGCTCCATCATCAGACCCTGGTTACCATCTAGCACCAAAGTTCTCGTCAAGGCCAAGCTAGCGAGCCCATACTCGATGAGGTTATGTCATTTAATCACTGAGTTCCTATGGCTCCATCACCAGACCCTGACCAAAAAATCAGACAAGTCCATACTCGATGGAGCTATGTCGTTTTATTACTGAGTTTCTAAATCCACCTTCCAGCTCCATCATCAGATCCTGGTTACCATCTAGCACCAAAGTGCTTGTCAAGACAAAACAAACGCGCCGAGACTCGATGGGGTTGCGTCATTTATTTTCTGAGTTCATCAGATCAGAGCCTGACAACCATCTAAAAATAAATTGTTCGCCAACACTAATCAAACGAGATAAAACTCGGTGGGGTTATGTCATGTCAATACCGAGTTCATATGACTCTGCCTGCTCCATCATCTGACCCTGGTTACCATTGAAAAACAAACTACTCGTCAAGACGATTCAAAAAAGGTCAAACTCTACGATGCTCTACGATGGTCTCTCTGAGGTTGTGTAATTTCATTGTGAAGTTCCTTTGACTTCCATCCAGCTCCATCATCAGCTCAGCACTATATCATCATAATTTGGCATTGTCACGCGATTTACACATGTATGCAAAATTTCAGCTCAGTCGGTAAGCGGACATCAGGACAGGTGAAGAAATTTCAATAATAGCTTGTAAAGAAAACAACTTGTTTTTTGTACTTTTGATTATATGCTAAAAAATGTTTTCACGCGAAGCGGCAACGTCGCGTCGCGCCAACACAGCGATATAGCGCCGCTCTATTCTTGCATTGCACAGTCTGACAACGTCGTTTTTAGCATTCAAAATCTACGTCAACTATTATGACGTGCTAGTAAAACTTGCACTACTACAAATGTAAAATTAGCCGAATTTTTGGATTGAAATAATGTATTTCTCGGCTATAAAATGATCATTTTATTGAAATCGCCAATGTAAAAGCCAAGATTAGGTCTATCTTAAGTAATAATAAGTTGAAAATCATAGCAGGTTGCGAAAGAAGGTCAAGTGAAATTTGTATGGAGGCACTCCGCCTTAATTACTAGCTTTTGCCCTCGGCTCCGCCCGCGTGGCATTTTGAATTTTGTGCTAACCCACAGGAACCTTTTATTTTTTCTGAATAATAAGTAGCCCATGTCATTTCCCGGCCTTTGAACTATATCCATGACAGAAATCAAGTTGATCTGTTGCTCCGTTGCTGCGTGGAAACCAACAAACTTATCGGATGTATCTATAGTATTATTACTATAGTATGATTATGTATTATTGTGTGTTTCTTTGCTAAATAAGTAGGCACCCGAACAAAATTTGTATATTCATGTTATTGGAGCTTATTTGATTTGGTTCAAAAAGTACTGAAACAAAATTAAAGAAATTATGAGTATTGCGCTTATTCCCCGCCACAGATAACCTACCCAAAGAGTAAAACTGGACCCTATTACTAAGATTCCGTTGTCCGTCCGTCTATCACCAGGTGGGGGATTCTGTATAAAAACAACGCGCTCTAACATGCTCATGTTTTTAAGAGATTTGTGTGAAACAAAAACATTTTGGCAACTAACTTAAACTCGGTTTATAATTAATTTTAACGTAATTTTACATTTATCAAACATTTCTCCAAACGAAATTCACGGAAATCAAATAATTGGCCTAGTGCGAGTCGAGCTCGCGCATGAAGGGTTCCGCACCGTATAGTACCCTAAACCTATTTTATTTTCATTTATTTATTATTTATGAAAGAAATATACCACGAAATATAACAAGCTCAAAAATGAATGATATTAAGATAAGAGTACCACGTTCTTGTTTTGAGCAAAACGTTGCATAGATAAATAATCATTAAGTACAAAAAGTTGAATTCTTAAAATGTTGAATTTTGTATTTCTTGACAAAAGTAATTAAAAAAACTAAACCAAGACAAGTATATTTTTAGAGAAGACAATAAGTATTATCTTGATCTAAGTTTTCAGAGTTTTCAAACATAACCAAAAATCTTCTTCGATTGAGAATACCATTTCTTTGTTTTTTTTTAATATTCTGAATCAAGAATAAAAGTCTAATGTGTCTTTATATTCTTATATTAAGAAAATTGAATGATATTAATATAAGAGTTCACCACATTGTTGTATGAAACAAATAATAAAAAACATTTCTTGACATAAAAATAATGAAATTGTTTAAACCAAGAAAGGTACATTTTGAGTGAAGGCAAATATTATCTTGATCTAATTAGTATTCAGTAATTTAAACAAAACTAATAATCGTCTTCGTTTGAGAATATTATTGGTTTTTTTTCAATATCTTGAATCAAGAAAGAAAGTCTTGCGTTAATGTGTCATTATGTTCTTACATTGACAAAAATCAATTATCTTAAAATAAGACTTTTACGTTATTGTATCGAGCAAAATGGTTCTTCAACGAACAAAATGTATTTTTTGACCTGAAAATAATGAAATTGACTTAAACCAAGGCAGGTATATTTTTGTGTGAACACAAATTTATCTTGATCTAATACATTTTCTGAGTTTTTAAACAAAACCAAAAATCTTTTTCGTTTGAAAATACAATTGTTTTGATATATTTTTGATATCTTGAATCAATAATGAAAATCTTGCGTTAATACGTTTTTTTATTCTTACATGAAGAACTGTGAATGACTTTAAAATAAGAGTACCAAGCACAAGAATGTATTGAATAAAATGATTCTTGAACGAACAAAATGTATTTCTTGACCCAAAAATAATGAAATTGACTTAAACCAAGATAGGTATATTTTTGTGTGAACACAAATTTATCTTGATCTAATAAATTTTCCGAGTTCTTAAATAAAACCAAAAATCTTTTTCGTTTGAGAATATAATTGTTTTGATATATTTTTGATACCTTGAATCAAGAATGAAAGTCTTGCATTAATAAATCTTTATATTCTTACATCAAGAAAAGTGAATTATTTTAAAATAAGAGTACCAAGTCCTTGTTTTGAACAAAACGTTTCTTGAACAAACATAATGGATTTCTTGGCCTTAAGCTAAGACAGGTATATTTATGAGTGAAGACAAATTTATCTTGATCTAATAAATTTTCAGAGTTTTTAAACAAAACCAAAAATTTTCTTCGTTTGAGAATACAATTGTTTTAATATTTTATTGATATCTTGAATCAAGAATGAAAGTCTTGCATTATTAAATCTTTATATTCTTACATCAAGAAAAGTGAATGATTTTAAAATAAGAGCACCAAGTTCTTGTTTTGAACAAAACGGTTCTTGAACAAACATAATGGATTTCTTGGCCTTAAAATAATGAGATGGACTTAAGCTAAGAGAGGTATATTTTTGAGTGAAGACAAATTTATCTTGATCTAGTAAATTTTCAGAGTTTTTAAACAAAACCAAAAATTTTCTTTGTTTGAGAATACCATTGTTTGAATATTTTATTGATATCTTGAATCAAGAATAAAAGTCTTACGTTAATACGTTTTTTTTTCTTACATGAAGAACTGTGAAAGATTTAAAAAAAAGAGTACCAAGTTCTTGTATTGAACAAAATGGTTCTTGAAGGAACAAAACGTATTTCTTGACCTAAAAATAATGAAATTGACTTAAAACAAGACAGGTATATTTTGTGTGAACACAAATTTATCTTGATGCAATAATTTTTCAGAGTTTTTAAACAAAACCAAAAATCTTTTTCATTTGAGAATACAATTGTTTTGGTATTTTTTCGATATCTTAAATCAAGAATGAAAGTCTTGCGTTAATTAATCTTTATATTCTTACATCAAGAAAAGTGAATGATTTTAAAATAAGAGTACCACGTTCTTGTATTGAGTAAAATGTTTCTTGAACGAACAAAATGTATTTTTTGAGCCAAAAATAATAAAGTTGACTCAAATCAAGACTGGAATATATTTGAAAGAAGACTAAATTATTTTGACTTAAAAAAGTTTCAGTGTTTTCACTCAAAAGCGACAAAATTCTTCGATTGAGAATACTATATTCTTGAATGAACATTTTTTTCTTCAAGCAAGAATTAAACTGAAGAATTTATTTTTGTTGATTGGAGAATACCCTTTTTTTTGAATAAAGATAACTTACTTGTGCTAAGCAAATGTTTACTTCTATTGAAACAATTTTTCCGAGAGTATCAATATTCTTGGCGTAAGATATCCTTTTTTTCCGTGTTCTTTTATGTTTTGGCGTCGCATGAGCTGAGCATTTGCCGGTGTCGGTATTCGGCCTTCATTCTCTTTTATTTTAAAATAATAGCCAATTCGATCTGACTTGGCCCGCGACTCCCGTGAGTCTGTTTATGTGCTGAATAGGTTTCTATGTGATGCATGAACTTCATGCGCCACTATGTGAATATAGTATGTGTTGGCGGGTCAAGTTACTTCGAATAATTCACAGCTGGTTAGATCTGTTTATGCAGGGATATTAGTCACTTTTAAGAGACTATAAACAACCTTACACTAGTGAATACCTATTATAGTAATCCGACAAACTCTGTTATACTCACAGGTATACTAATACCTTTTTCGTATTGGCATGATATTTGAAACGATTAGGTGTTCAAATTAAATTGGATTATAACTGTTCGAATTTATTCTGTTGGCACGTATTAGAATTGTGGAGCAAAATAATATCTTATTTGCAAAATCGAATGAATGAGGGGACTGTTTCCGAGCTCATACAAATACTGCAATAATGGGCTGGAAAATAACAACCAAGTCGGTTAACGACTATTAACGACCAATATTCACAAATTTCATGACCTATTACGAACTTACTGTACATAACACAATAGTAAAAATCCATTGCACACAAATACAGCTGGATCATTCATATCTATCCAGAAGAACTGATAAAATTACTAGATTTATATATTATAAGATTTATGACATTACATATCGAATAGATTATTAGGTATCACCAGCAGCTAGCTTAGCATATGACCACGAAGGGATTTTGTCTATCTGTGAAAAAAAATGACACATTTACTTTACCATAACTCTGTCTCGTTCTGACGCGTCGAAGGAATTATTTCGTGGTGCGTATGCTGGTTCGGCTGGCCTAGTCTTGTGAAATTTTGGTATTAACATACTGCGCTTGATTACATAATGCTTCTTTCTTCAACATTTGAGGCTTCTAAGTTAGTTGGCATATTGTCTAAACTATTTTGACCCGATCAATATGTGAACAACTCAGTTATGCTAATAGATTGATGATGATTAGATATGACATCTCATGGCGGATGAGACGTTAAAATGTAATAATGTTTTAACAGTTTAGCCATGTCAGAAGTCTTCAGGCGGCCTAAAAACCACCAAGCCTGGCCCGTACGAACTTACTTATTTCTTGCTTATTTCATTAGGTATAATAGTACAGAAATGTGTGTACCCAAGAATCGGGCATCATTCGTGCAACTAGTAATGCTTGTAACGTAAGTTTCAGATGGTACGAAAGAGCTAGTTCCGGACTGAGAACGCTGAGGATGGGCGGTGTCGAAGTTGCGGACACGAATCTGAACCGAAATGCTGTGAGAGCATCACTCGTCGACTCACATTCATAGACCAATATAATGGGTTCCCAATTCCAAAGTATTAAACTATTCGCGTTAAAATGATGTAGTTATTGAAAAATCATATAGCTATAATATGACTATGAATTTTTAAAAAAAGGTTGATTATTTAATTTTCACGTTAATTGAAGTAATATATTATTTTTTCTTGGCAATATTTGAAAGTAAGTACTTAACGTAAATGATACAAATATCTGATGATAGCTTAGTGACTGCGGTTGTAGTGTCATGCTGAACTCGAGAAACTGGCCGAATCTTTGGCGTGCTAAAATAGGTACCTACTTACCTACTAATTTGAATAAAGTGTATTTTAAAATAACAATGAGAAAACTTTAGATGCGACCAAAATTACATCAATGACGGTTTAAAAATAATAAATATATTCTGTTAGTTTTGTGTTAGTATTCAACCTATTATTCTTGGACGACTTAGTAGTTGATTAACGGCGTCCGCGCCATCAAACATATGGCCCAATTATTAACAATCATTTTAGATAACAAATTATAATTATATATATAATTTTGCGCTTATTATGTTTACCAAATTACGTTTCGCAAGTTTGTATTGCAAAACGGAACTACCTAAACGAACAGTAAAATATACAGTTTGAAAGTATGAACTCCTTTGAAGGAAAACGAAATTAAATTTTGATAGCTTATCTTATTTTTATAATGTTGAGGACACAAAGAATTAAATATGAAGCTTAGGTAAGTATAGGAATCACGTTTTAGCGCACCCTTCTAATGGAAACGGAAATTATTCCAACTATTTTAAGAAGACTATCTATGTGTTGATTGAATGACTCAAGCGTAGATACGCAGGACTGCCCATATGTTCTAAGTTTTATAGGTACATTTTATAATACAATACAACAGTATTACACTGTATTTATATCTGTGCCTTATTGTCCTGAATGATTCTGGAATATTTTCATTACTTCATCATTCATCTGGAATATTTAAAAATCTGTCATTACTGCGAAACTTCAACTTTTACTGCAGTATGAAGTTAAAATAATTTCATAAATGAGACAAATTAAATTACTTTACGAACTAAATAAGAAAAATAACTCGCGCCTAAATCACTATGACGTTTGATTACACAATCTACTCAACGACTTTGGATATAAATTTTAAGAGATCCTAAAACCATTGAACTACAAAATTAATATTATTAGTTTTACAATATAAACAAAAAAAAAACTTATTCAGTAGGTTGGGTGGTAACTTAAATACTACTCGCGTAAATTATTTATGTAATGACAACTGACGATTGGACTATTTAAAATTAAATTAGATCTTAGTTTCATGATCAATCGAGATAATAACTAACATAATAAACCAACTATTAACTACTGTAATGTATAATTACTCTAAATGGTGTAGTTATATTAATCATTACTAAAAGTAAAAGGGATTAAGATATAATAAAAACTCAATGATTATGTATAGAAAGCATCACAACAATAATTTTGCCTTCTGTTTTGAATTTTTGAACACCTAGGTATGTTTATTGTAAAATAATAATAATATAGACAACAAAGTTAACGTTGTTGCGTGAAGTCCTTTTAAAAAAAAGGGGTTTTTATGGTTAAGACTTTTAATTATAGTATTGCAGAAAATAATTGTAAATCGTGTTAAATTCGTTGTAATTGACCGGACTGCCAAGAAAGGGTACTGATTTTTATATGTCAGTAATGTAATACATTACAATTACTTGGGTGCTGTAAGACTGTTCGGTGATTAAGATAGCATTCAACTTCAACTTTTAAAAAATGGTCTAAATGGGATTTCAATCATGATGTAGACAAAAAGAATAAAGGCCAAATTATTATACTAATAATATTATTATACTGGATCGGTAAATTGATAAAATTCGTGAATGACACAATTATAGCGCTCATCAAGTACGATTATAGCTTCATTTTAATGATTTTATGGTTGCACCTCCGGTGTGCCACGTGGCATTTATAATGCGTTGCGACAAGCTATGTCTATAGGTGTTAGACCTCTGAACCTATTGCGAGATGTAAAGATTTGGGAACCCTGGTCATAAGGAGATAAGCTGTGTTTGTGATACGGGTATAACGAAATGAGCGAATAAAAACTAGTCTTGGAGTACAGGCAATACCGCAAGCGTTCAGAGTGAGAGAGTGGAGCGAGTCTGCGTAGCAGGCGAGTCCGTAAGCACTCCGAGCGAGAGAGTGGGTGCCTGTAAGTTCACAGACAAGAGCCTAAGAGTACAGGCAATGCCGCAAACGTTCAGAGTGAGGGAGTGGTGCGAGTCCGCAAACGCTCTGAGCGAGGGAGTGGGTGCCTGTACTGAGGGCATTTTCATAAAATCTCGGAACATGACATCACTATCACGAAGAAATCGAGCAGCGAGTTATGACGGCAACAAAACTAAACGAGACGTGAATAAGATTAAGAAGTTGAAGATCGAAACGCGAACACTGGGGTCAAGCTGCGATTATGAACATAATTATGGTTTGTATCACTATTTATCCCCTGGAAGCTGTAATAAGAGTAACAATTGGACTAATCCCGACTAGGTTGGTTAAAAGATTAAAATAGAGTTTTCCCCATCGAGGTGGCGATTAAGTTTGAGTTGAGTTAGTTTTTAATATAATTTTGCTATTAAGTACCCTTTCCGTAATGAAATACGTCGTGATGATGGTTTTTGATTCATTTAACCGTAGGTTCCACCTGATTGCATGATAATTACTTAAATATTACTGATTTGATTTAAATGACCAATTAAGATAGATTTATCATTTCGTATCCGAATTTTGTAGTTTCATCAAAAGAGCATTGGTCTTAAGTTTTGAACAAATGAACCGAATTTTGTCGGACCCATAATCGAAATGAATTAATCTGTGTTCATGTTATATATATTGCCATTTTATTGAATCACTTATAATGTACTGTACTAACATTTTTAATAGCCCACTGCTGAAAGTAGGCTTGCGCACGAAAGATTATCAGGCCATACTACTTTCGAAATAACGAAGTGTAGGTGTACTGCTTAAAACTGATAAGTCCTTCACAATTTGTGATTATACTAGACATTTTAATAGGGTTTCATAAAATTAGACTTGCACAAATAAACGTACAAATATATTGATCGTAATGGAACTGAAATGATTTTTATTATAATATGCGAGCAGCATAAATGCTGATGTGTCTAAATAATAATTGCCTATTTAACTGTCAAGGCATTTTTTTTCATTATTTAAAAGGTCCAGTTCGTTTTTAAATATGCTTATAGCCTAACTATGATCTTGCTAGCCTAACTATGAGCTGCTTTCAGTTGTAGGCTACTTATTACTGAGAATGTGCCACGCTATGTTGGTTAGTGATGATTTAGGATGTAACATAAATTTATCGCGTCTGCTGTCTCGTATGTTTTCTTTCAGAGTCCAAATGCATGTCGTGCACATCGGGAAGATTATAGGTACCTTTGAGAATTTTAATGGTCTTGATCAGGTCTCCACGCAATCACCGTTTCTCGAGAGTGGTGAGACGAAGAGCTGCGTCATGCGGCGCAGAGCATATGGTATCCTGGTAACTTTTATTCTGCACTTTCAAGTAAATCAATATTTTTCTTAAACTCTACACCTGAAAGTCATATTCCAGAAGAAGGCTATAAATCTAGTACATATTAATAACTCATTCATTGTTACTTACTGTCTCAAAGGACTTGCATAATATGTATAACACAAATAAATGAGCTCTCTGGTTTGACTATTATAAATGTAATATTATATATTTATTACAAACAAAAAAATTGCTTACATATATTATCTTATGTTGTAAAATGACTTGTAGTTTATGTTTTATTATTTTTTATGCATGATAAAATACTGAACTATATTGTTCAATACATATAATATTAATAATTAAATTCAAAAAGTTTAAAATACGCTATGACGTACACGGAAATATCATTTGAGCAATGTAGCTTTTAAGTCAAAGCATGTTTAGCATATATTTAACCGTAAAACATAAGCTATCTATGACCAGCAGTACCAGTGAGTTATTCATGATTCTCACAACATACTTTGTGGATTGAGTTATACAAATAATATAGGTTACACCTCACTGCAGGTCTTTGACCTTGTAAACTGATTCTAAATAAGCAAAAATGTAGCAATGAATAGGCTGAAAAATGATCGGCATCTGGTGCTCATTTGTTTGTAGAAAATTATTTTCTGAATTAATTTTCGTTTTTATACTTTTCGAAACTATGATGTAATTAATAACAATATAATTAGAAACCAGCACCATACGTAATTGGTACTAAAGAAAATGGTAAAAAAATAATTTACCAAACAAATAAAGCTAGTATTCAGGTACGGTATAAAGTCACGGTCTTTATACATTTTAGTAATACGATTTCATCTTTCTTCATACATTGATTTTTGTAAATTTACTTTTACTTAATATATTTAATATACCGAATCGGTTGAGACCAAAGTATTGTTTGCGAAAATAACATAAAACCTGTGTAATAGAATAAGGTTAACGTGAAAGTTTTATGTAATAGTAATAATCTAACAATGCAATTGTCTATGCTTTGAATACCTTGTTAGCGCTCCATGATAGAAAATAAAAATTATAAAGTAGCTACTACTTAAATATTGAGCGATACAATAAGTAATCTTCAGTTAACAAGTTTTGTTCAAAGTACGAAATACCGTTGAATAAATGTAAATTAATATCATGAAATTTTGAGTATAAAATATGTATCGGATTGTTCCCACCTTACTACTAATTACCGGCTCATCGATGACTATTAATGTATGAATATGCCTAGTCTACCGTACATCATATGTTATTCGCCACACAGTGTGTTTCACTAGTTAAAATGAATAGCTGTGTCAGTGAGATAGACTGCATGTTTTTTTGGAGAACTGATTACTATATTTATGCCTTCAATTTAGCTGTAAATACTTTAAATTATATAACTATATCAGTTTGTACTGTTAAAATTACTAATGAAAAGTTTCATATAGTTTTGTTTACCTTTTTTCTGTATAGAATTATTTCGAATCGTATTGCTAAAGCGCGGGGACTCGCTTTTGCAGGATGGCCGAGCTGTTAGAAACTACCATACTAGCACCTCTTTGTACAGATATCACAGTGGCAACACTACCGTTGGACTAGCCTCCTTACTGGGGCCTCTAAGCGGGTGCCGGCAGAAAAGGTTTTGCGCAGCGGCCATGCTGTTTCTTGGAGTCATTATTTTGGTTATTAAAATTGAAGTACCAAGTTGTAATGGTTGAAAAAGGGAAAGTAGGTCGAGCATTTAAGGTACCGTGTTGTATTCAAGCTATTTTTAAAATAGGATTCAAAATTAGAGCTAATAACGATAATGTTTCGCATTTGTATTCATGATCGTTTTCTTGTTAATTACAATAATGAAACTGATCATAGACGTTTTATTTCAACAACATTGTCGAAGATATCACTTATTTAAAAAGCAAACTTAGGAGGTAAAACAATAGTACTAATATCATTTTATTGCCTACGTCAAGTTTTTCGGCCTATGCGGCTAACTTATGTATTTATCTTGTTAATTATTTATAACCACAGGCTTTTTGTTCTCGCTTTTACGTGCTAATACCTTACCGTTCTGGAACCAGATGAACTTGTACGTCGGGGCTAGTTTTTGGTTTGATTCCCACAACAGACACTTATTGGATTTAGTTAAAGCTCGGCGAACTATCACCTTAGACTTGGCTTCAGTCTTAGGAGGTTTGTTAGTTACATTCTCCAATAAGACTGTCGTCTTCGTAGCTGCACGTACCCAAAGGTCGGCTTATTCCGATCCTTTTAAGCTCACTTGGATTATATATACTATCAGTCTTTCCAGTTCGAGGCGGGACTCGCTTGATGTGTTTAACATGTTTATTATCAACCTTGAGAGTGTCCGCCAATCGACGAGAAACATCATCCAGGTTTTCACCTTGAATTATTGGTATACCCGCACATGTACCTACAACACTATCTAGACGAGATTGGTCAATTCGTCTCACGTACTGCTTCAGCGAGTTTAGTTCAAGCTCAACATAATTATGCTTGCTTTTAAGCTCTAGATATTTCTTGTTTATCTCATCAATCTCCATGTTCTGTGATATCACCGTCTTTGATAAATCGTATATTTTACTGCATTAAGAGCTTAAAGAGGTTTCAACCAAGTGAAGATCTTTTTTAAAAACTTTTTAATTTCGTCCGTGATATTTTTTACAAAGGAGATATTGCAAACATATATAGAAATTGGGCCACCAAAGGGTACAGCATATCATAATTTGCTTCGTTTCTTCTGGAAAATGATTTTCCCGTTATTTTTTACAATAACAGTGTCCATTAAAAGTACTTTTTTGGATTCGGATTGAAAATTACATAGACATTGTTTGAAAATAAGGCGGCCGTACTCTTCTTCTTTTATATTTTGGTGTCGCATGGTATATGCATTTGCTAGTGTTAAGTATAAGTATTGAACCTTTTTTGGTATTTTATCAAAATAGTTACAGTCTAAGTAACGTCATAGTCCAAAAAAGTCGCGGTCAAGTTAGATCTCAGTAAAGCATAAGCAAACTAATTATCACTTATAGAAACATATTTCACAAAATAATAAAATGCGGCGATAATTATGATTTTTCCTCGTTCCCGCCAAAAACCACGCGGCCATACTTGACTTGAAACATTAATAAATATAAAATGTCAGAAATAATAAAAAATAGGCTAAATGCCTGTTTAAAACTGATTTCTATATTATCCTGGATTCTCATTTCAACGAAAAGAACACGTTTCATTGCAATTCGATGGATGATTTTTGATTGTTAACTAACACAGGATTTAGACACTTCGTAGTCAAAATATTTTATTCAGTATTTTCCATAATATATGGTTACAAACATTTTTCTATTCCTCGCTCCATTTCCACATCATTGATCCTTAGTTACTCCTTCTTTTTCGCTTTCCCGCCAAAAAGTATTTATCCTTCATTCTCTTTTATTTTTTTTATATGTTCGATCTAAACCTGAAAACATACTATAGAACGCAGCTTGAAAAAAAGCGCGGGAAACGTCGGTTTAGGCGGGCGTATTTTTTCCATTCGAAATTAATTTTATTTGTTTTTTGTAAATAACTATCAGTAGAGTATTATAGTATTTAGAAAACTTGTATTTATTGTATATATTTTAGATTAAGAGCATTTTTTCCGGAGTCCGGTAAGTTTTTATCCTCTTTTCAATGGCTGAACCGCCTGACCCCGGAGGAGGCCTAATGGTCCCTCCGGCTAATAATTTTGTAACTATCAGCAATCATGGAAATATCACCTCAAACGAATCAGGCATGGACACAGATTGCTCAGCTAGTCAACGGTCTGGGCTCAAAAGATCCCGCCTTCATAAAATATGTAAACATTGTAATAAGAAAAAGAGGAAGCATGCTCAAACCGTTGACGGCAAAATGGGCTGTATTTGTAGTGATCCCTCACTATCGCCTAAGGAAGACAGTGATTCGCACCATGAGAATAAATTGACAAAAAAAAAATTGACATTGTTATTCCTAACAGCCAACCTCCAGCGACTCTAGCGAGGACTCTTTACCAGCATACTGATACTGCGCCGTACATGGTACACGTACAACATGTAACCCAAGAATTGAATGACGGAACGACTCTCCACCCGGTCACTTTTGGTAAGTTCCTGAAACGGAATTCATTCCAGAATATCATAAATGGCTCAGTAAAGAAAATTGGTCGCAATAGAATCTCACTAGCATTCTCTGACTTTAGCGATGCCAACTCTTTCATCTCTAGTAGCACTTTGACTTCTGACAATCTGAAAGCCTTTATTCCGTCATACAACGTGACACGGATGGGCTTGGTACGAGGTGTACCAGCGGAATGGTCACCTGAAGAGGTGATCGAAAATGTGACAGTTCCAGACGGATGCGGTAAAATCCTTAAAGTGCGGAGAATTAATTACAAAACTATTGTAGATGGCGCTCAGGTATGGAAGCCAACGCAAAGCATTGTTGTTACCTTCGATGGGCAAATACTACCAAGCAGAATATTTATGTGCTATAATGCATTACCAGTTGAGCTCTACACGTATCCCACTATTCAATGTTACAACTGCTGTCGTTACGGACACACAAAGCTGCAGTGTCGATCTAAGCCTCGATGCTACAAATGTGGCCAGGAACATTCTGGGGAAAATTGTGTTTCAGAAGAAGAAAATATGTCATGTTTCCTATGTTCAGGAGCGCATTTTGCGACTGATAAATCGTGTCCGGAGTTTTCCCGTCAAAAACAAATAAAAATATCTATGGCAGAGAATAATATTTCCTACGGTGAGGCTGCGAAATTAATTCCTCCAGCGTTAAAATCATATGCCGATGTTGTCAAACCTGTTTTTAATAGCACTGTTCAAACAAAGACGCTAGATAGCCGACAACCTCTTCTAACTTCATATAAAAAGACAGTCTTTACAAGCCGTCGACCGATTTCTAAACCAAAACCAGGTTATGATCAGTCAGCTCATCAAAAAGTTATTGATGATTACAAAATACCTACCCCACGTGATGGTTGTGGCCTCTTAAAGAAACATAATAATCCCTTAACCATGTCTTCATCGGACATCATCGATTTATTGATTAAATTAATTGCTCATAATAACATTAAAATACCGTCCGACGTCGCCCCTATAATCGAAATGTTTAGTAATTCTAATAATGCCATTTATGATGGCGGTCTTTCAAAAAGCAATACAATGGAACTGCCGAAGCGCAGTTCATAAAAAGTGGGAAATTATCTATCTAATAAACAAGTATGATCCTTGTTTATTAGCACTTTCGGAGACCTGGCTAAAGCCGGGCTCCGTTTTCAAAATTCGCGGATTTTCCATTTTGAGAGATGATAGGACTGATAGTTACGGTGGAGCTGCCTTGATTATCAGAAATAACATCTCTCATACTCCTATCTCTCTTCCTTCTTATGATAATTTTTCTGTAGTAGCAGCTCAAGTAGGTAATATTTGTGTTGTTTCTATCTATCTCCACTCTCCTCGTTTACTTGCTTTTGAACATTTCCAAAATCTTCTATCACTTATTCCTAAACCTTTCCTTATCTTAGGAGATTTCAATTGCCATCATATCTCCTGGGGATCTTCCATTAATTCTTTCTATGGGGAAAAACTATTAGAGGTAATCGATACACACGAACTTTGTGTATTAAACACCGGCTCCCGAACTCGGCGCACAGCTCCGCACGAAATAACCAGTGCTATAGATCTTTCTTTATGTTCTCCAAAGCTAGCTTCATCCACAACATGGGAAACATTGAGTTCTACCTTTGATAGTGATCATTTTCCTATACTTATCACCCTTCCAAAGGCTTGGCAACGTAATCCTCCCCGAAAACCACGTTTACAATTTAATCTTAGTGATAATACATTATGGTCTAAGTTTAAAAGTAAGGTAGAAAATAAGGTCACAAGTCTACCTGAAATTTCTCGTGGAGTTATGGATTGCTCGAACGCATTTAGTAATGCTTTGTTAGAAGCTGCACATGAGACGTTTCCTCATAAAAACTCAGCAACCGGCCGAATTCCTTCCCTACCTTGGTGGGATAAGGAGTGTACTGAGGCAGTTAAGAAAAGAAAAGAATTTGAGAGATGCTATAATAGTGAAATGACTGATGATAATTTTCAAGCCTTAAGCGACGTTTTAAACTCAACGCGTAAATTACTTAAGGAGAAAAGATTTTTAGGATGGAAAAAAATTTGTCTCTCGATTTCTCCGAATATAAGTGCGTCTGTCGTGTGGCGTAATATCAAAAGATTTAGATGTGGTGTAGCTGCAACCTCTTGGACTACTTTACCACCAAATCTGACACACCAATTCTTAGATAGATTAGCTCCTCCTTCAGTACCACCACAGGAAATTGCAGTTAGGTTAGTTCCTTCTATAAGGAATCGCAGTATTTTTGATTCTCTCTTTTCTATGCAAGAATTACAAGCGGTAATAGCAACTGTGAAAGATTCTGCACCAGGCGAAGATGGTATACCGTATTCGTTTATTGCTAACCTATCTGAATCTTCCCTCGAATATTACCTAGAGGTAATAAACACCGCAATGTTGACAGGAAATATCCCTGCTTCTTGGAAGTCACAAGTAGTGTTACCTATAATCAAACCAGGGAAAAATCCATCTGAGGCATCATCATATCGACCAATTGCTTTATCCTCTGTAATAGCTAAAGTCGCCGAAAACCTGGTTAAAAATCGCTTGGAATGGATTATTGAAAATCGAGGAATTCTTTCTGAAACTCAATTTGGTTTCAGAAAAGGCAAAAGTACATTGGATAGTGTGGGTACACTTCTCACTGATATTAGAATAGCGTTTTCACGAGATGAATCAGTATTAGCTGTATTTATAGACATGGAATCAGCGTATGACAATGTTCTCCTTGACATCCTTCAAACAAAACTTTGCAAAGAACAAGTCCCTGAAATCCTAACATGCTTCATAATTAATCTTCTAGCTGGTAGAATAATTAAGTTAGACCATGCAAGAGACCAGAGCAGACTTTTGTGGAAGGGTCTGCCTCAAGGATCAGTGAACAGCCCTATTTTGTTCAATTTTTATTCATCCGATCTGGAACCGTCACTTTATGGAACAGCTAATATTTTACAATATGCCGACGATCTTGTACTTTATGTAAGTGGTAAATCGATCGATGATATGTGTAGCCAAATATCGATGTCGCTAAACTATCTCAAAGTCTGGGTATCTAAGAACGGCTTAAGTGTCTCGCCACTTAAGAGTTCCGCAGTTTTATTTACTCGTCAGCGTATTCCACCCTTAGTTTTTGTGCATTATGATAACAACTTAATTCCAACAGTCAACGAAGTGAAATTTTTGGGCATATATCTAGACTCAAAACTTACGGGCTTACCACATTGTACCTATACTAGATGACAACCCGGCTTCGCTCGGGCGAAATATGACTTATAATACACACATACTCATCGTAATTTTACTTGATCACCATCTTTACGAAGAGCTCTTCGCTGCATCAATTTTTTACAATCATGATAATGATTACCAAATGCAAGGAGCATAGATGAAGGAAGGATCGCTTCGCTCTGAGCGAAAACTTATCCTTCATCTATGGCAAGGAGATTAGGCTGATAACAAAATGATGAAGGTCAAGCAAAACAATTATGAAAGACATACCTATATTAAAAAATAGGTAATTTCGGAATGATGGGTGTAAACAATATCCCAAAGTAATTGCTCAAAACTAAATGAATAAGTACTGAAAATGTATCTATACATTCTGATAAAACGAAAAGAAAGGCAACGTCAACTTTAAAGATTAGGTATGGCAAGTATTATATTTTCTATGATTATCTATCTATCTATCAGCCGTAGGACGTCCACAGCTGGACATAAGGCTCATAGATTTCCAAAAAGGCCGGTTGGTGATATATTATGATGTACTTTATGTAGCCTGTATCCTTTGCTTCTCCAGTGGAGTCTGATTACTACATTCACAAAATTAATAGCCTACACTCCTGTCTTATTTTATGTTTCGGGTCATTGAAAACATTAAGTAGGTACCTAACCTTCGGTTAGGTACTAACCTAGTGTATTAGATATCTGTGGTACTAACTAAAGGTTGGACCTTAACGTGACAGTGACTATTTTGATACAATATTATCAAAAATTATTAAAACTAATACAATAATAATATAATAATAATACTTGACACTGGCAAATGCACCAAAATGCGACGCCAAAACATAAAAAACTTGACTGCTCAAGATCAGTGATGCCAATTTAGCATTTTTATGCTAAATTTAGCATATTTTCATCTTGTTTAGCATATTTATTTGCAATTTAGCATACGTCATATTTTTAGCATGTAAAATAACTGTACAATAAGTTTTTTACCATTAAAATTACATGCAGAATTGCAGATTTATGTCAGCAATATCGTTTTTAACGCTACCACTTTCAAATGACGAAATTGAATGGGTTTCTTTTAGTTTTAATACATTCAGTATTAAAAATTATGCTACGCAATTATTGTCGGTAAAAACTTTAAATGCTATTTTATACTTATAAGATTCGACTTAAAAAGGGCAAGGAAATGCTGCTAGTCTTACGCAGTTCCAGAGAACGCACTACGCTCTGTAGGCAAGATCCAAGACCAAGATACTTACATTTTATTTGATAACATAATAATAGGTCATAGTCGATTAAAACACATATTTTTTAATTAATAATAATTTTATAATTATGTTACGTTTCATTTCATATTGAAAAATGTTATCACAATTTTTAGCATGTTTATATAGCATTATTTTGTCACAATTTTAACACCATTTTAGCAGATTCTTTATTTGTGGTGTTGGCAACACTTCTCAATTTATGTCATCCGTCATCCGGTGTCAATATGGACACCGTGTTTTTGTTTGTCAGCACCGTTATAATTTATTAAAATACTCGATAATCCGAATTTTCCGGATATATGTTGTCGACTCGAAATCATTATTTTTTTATGTTTTATCATTCAGATAAAGTTTCAATCGAGTCTACCGTACCCCTTGACGAAATTATTAATATATACTAGCTTTTACCCGCGGCTTCGCCCGCGATATATTTTAATTTATGTTTATCTTGTCAAAAAAATATGGTAACTAAAACAGTAAGTGCGCCACAAAATATTAGCCCCAATTCAATGTGAAACGGTACACAAATATTGTAGCAAATAATCATTTCGAACCCAAAAAACAGCCAATCTCAACTAATTTGTTTCGTCATCGTTATCATCCGCAGCTTTCTTTGACCAGCTGTTGGGTATAGGCCTCTCTCTTGCAGTGCCATCTGCCTCGGCTCTTTGCCGTTCGTGACCAGGCTCGACCGGCGGTATTGATGATATCGTCGAGATAGTCGACCCACCTTGCTGCCGCGCCGCACATAGCTGAGCGCTCTCACCTATTCAAGTACCCTAGTCACTGGTCACCACCGTCTTTCTTGGTCAAGAAGCGCTGGTCGAATTGGTTGCCACGCCATTGTGAACGATGTCATACGCAGGGCTTTTGCGACCGCCAATATCGCAGCCGTACTCGAACCGAATGGGTTTGCGCGTGGTGATGGCAAAAGGCCTGACGGTATGAAGCTGGTCCCATGGAAGTGTAGATGGCCCTTAGTATGGGACGCGACTTGCGTCGATACTTTGGCGCCGTCAGCGGAGCAGCACAAACGGCGCAAATATGCTAACCTCGGCAGTGGTTACATATTTGAGCCGTTTGAAATTGAGACATTGTGCGCGTGTTGGCCGGGAGCTCATCTTGTTTTCAAAAGTCTTTCTGAGCGTCTGGTGTACCCGCCGCGTGACCAAAATGCTGGTGTTTATTTGGCTCAACGTATAAGCAGCATTGCCAAGCTGATTGGCAATGCTGCCAGCATGTTGGGCACGCTGCTAACTGGCAGTGGGCTTGAGCATTTAGAATATCTTTAGACCTTCAAGGGTCTGTGGATGATCCAATTATAAGTCTTGTATTTAGTGGAAGTTAATAAAGGCACTTGCTCTATAAAAAAATCAAGTACCTTGCACCTTGTTGTCACTGGTCAAACCTATCCCGATATCAAAATACCTTATACTTATAAATGCTTCTGTTGATTAAGATAAGGTTAGAGTGTTGTTGTTGTTGTTGCGGGCCTTTTCCACAATTGAGCCCTCCAGGGGCCCGTTTTATGTAGGTCGCCCGGCTGCAGCTAGTTCAGCCACCCGGTGTCCTCCAGGAAGTCCAGCAGCTCGCCAACGCCGGCGCAGGCCTCCCGGAGTGTCCTCGGTGCTCCGAGGAATTTCTTGCGTTGTTCCGCCACACTGCTGCATTCAAGCAGCATATGCGCGGTTGTTTCTTCTACCTCCATGCATCCTCTGCACAGAGGGCTGTCTGTAACACCAATTTTAAACAGGTGCTTGTTTAGAGAGCAATGTCCCGTGACAACTCCGGCTATGAGTCGGAGTTTGTCTCGTTTAAGGTTCAGCAGGCGTCGGGAGTATCTCGGATTTAATTCCGGGAAAGCTTCCTTAGACTGCTTACAGCCCTCAGTACTTGCCCAGTATTCCTTATGTTGTCTAGCTGTGTGTTGTCGTATCCAGGATCTGACTTGGCTGAAGGGCAAAGGGATCATCGGTCCAGGCCCTATAGGGCGCCTACCTGCACCTCTCCTAGCTAGCTCGTCCGCCGCGTCATTTCCTCTGGACCCGCTGTGTCCTTTGATCCATTGGAGAGTGACTTTATTTTTCTTACTTACTTCTTCCAATAGATCATGACACTGTAAGGTTAGCCCTGAGGAGTGTTCATATCGTTGTAGTGCCTTGAGCACCGCAGCACTGTCTGAGAGGATTCTAATATTGTAATCGGTTACCTTTCTGTTGAGTACTGCTGTTGCAGCCTGGATGATACCTACACATTCCGCTTGGAAAATTGAGTTGTTTTCACCCAGGGTTGTTGCGATGTGTATATTCAGGTCTTCAGAGAATGTACCTGACCCTGTACCTGTTTCAGTTTTCGAGCCATCTGTGTAGATCCTTACTTCTTGTATACCTGAGCTGTCACTTTTTTCTTCATGCAGCTGTATTGAGTAGCTCTTTGTGAAAATGAGTTTTTTAGGCACCCTGTCATAGATCGAGAGAATTTCTCGGTTACAATTTGCAAATTCCTCAATTACGGTGGTGTGTGTTGCTGTTTTGTCATGTACCCAAAGGTTTAGTGATAGTAATCTGTAGGCAGCTGCTCCTGCTTCTTGCTGTATGAAGAGATGCAGCGGCATCTGCCCCATGAGGGCTTCTAATGCCGCAGTGGGTGCAGATCTCATGCAGCCCGTTGTAGTTATACAAGCTGTTCTTTGGAGTTTCTCTAGTTTTTTGTTTACAGTCACTAGTTTGGTTCTGGGCCACCAAACTATTGCCCCATAACATAATGATGGTCTGACCACGGTATTATAAAGCCATTGGGTTATTTTGGGTTTCAAGCCCCAAGTTTTACCTATCATTTTGCTGCACTGCCAAAATGAGATCGTTGCTTTCTTTATTTTGTTGTCCACATGTTGTGTCCAATTCAGTTTTTTGTCTAATGTGATGCCCAGATATTTCACATCTTCAGAGAGTTTCAGTTGTTTACCATAAAAGGACGGTAAAGTATGTGGTCCGAGGTTCCTTTTATTTGTAAACATTACTAGTTCTGTTTTCTCTGGGTTGGCAGATAAACCATATTCCCTGCACCACTTTTCCACAATTTTCAGTGCATGGTTCATAAGGTTACAGGCTACACTCGCAAAGTGTCCCGAAATCAGGATTGCCAAGTCGTCTGCGTAGCCCACTGTGAGGAATCGCTGCGCATTAAGTATAGTGATTAGTGTGTTTACTATCATGTTCCATATAATTGGTGATATGACCGCTCCTTGTGGGCAGCCCTTCACTACTAATCCTCGAGTTGTGCTTTTGGGGTCTGTTCTTACTGCCCTTAGGCTTAACATGTTTAATATCCACTCGGCTAGTGTTGGATGTACCCCGTGTTCTCTGAGTACTTTGCTTATGCTGTCAAAGTTTGTTTTATCAAAGGCGCCTTCAATATCTATGAATGCTCCTAGACAAAGCGATTTACTGTTTATATCATGTTCGATGGTTTGTACTACCTTGTGGAGGGCTGACTCTGTTGACTTGCCCGAGCTGTAGGCGTGTTGTTGAGGGTGTAGTGGGATTTTGTTAAGTACCTCGTCTCTTAAGTGCCGATCACAGAGTCTTTCTAGAGTCTTCAGCATGAAGGAAGTTAGACTAATTGGTCTGTAGGCCTTCGGGTCTGTGTAGTCGCTTTTTCCCGGTTTGGGGAGAAAAAGGACTCTGACTTCTCTCCAGACTAGAGGTATGTATCTGTATGCTATGCAGGCTCTTAGGAGGATAGTCATTTTCCCGTTTAATATTTCCTCCCCCCATTGTAGGAGTCCGGGGAAGATTCCATCCAGGCCTGGCGTTTTGTATGGTTCAAAGGACTTTATTGCCCATGTAATTTTTTCATTTGTTACCACTTGATCAGCGGCAAACCAGTCTGTGTCTGATGCAGTTGTTTCACTATCCTGCCATTCGGTATGTTTTGTCAATTGGCATCCTGGAAAGTGGGTTTCTAGTAGCAAGTTGTGTGTCTCTTCTAAGGTTTTCGTGTAGGAACTGTCCGGTTTTTTAAGCGTGCCTATCTCACGCTTAGTGTCGGCCGCTAGGACCTTCCTAATTCTGTTTGCTTCATGGTTTGATTCAATGTTTGTACTGAATTTTGCCCATGATTGTCTTTTTTTCTTCCTTACTTGTTTCTTAAATTCTCGTTGAGCCATTATATATTTATCCCAGTCACTGTCTGAGTAGGTGTTCATGGCTCTGTTGTAAAGTTTTCTCATCTTCTTCCTGAGGTTTTCTAGCTCCCTAGACCAGCTCCAGGTCCTCCCGCCAGGTCCGGGGATCGTCAAAGGGCAAGCTGCTTCAAAACTCTCGATGATGATTGTTGTCAGTTTGGTCACGTTTTTTTCTAATTCTGTGATATCTGGTATTTGTGCGGGTATATTGTAATGGTCTAATTTCTCTTTGAGAGACGAGAGATATTTTACCTTGTCAGTTTTTCGTAGGTTTCGTGTTGGTGTTGTCGCCTTGCGCTCGAGTGTCAGCTCGTATCTGATCCACCTGTGGTCTGAGGCAGAGTGCTCGTTGGAGACTCTCCAATTGTTTACCAGTGTACAGTTACCTGAGACAAGGGTGAGGTCTATTATAGTGCGGGATCGCTTTGTGACAAAGGTGGGCTCCGCTCCTATGTTAGCTATTAGGAGGTTAGTGGTTAATAAGAAGTTTACCAACTCTTCTCCTCTCTCGTTTGCGGTGGACATTCCCCATAGAGGGTGGTGTGCATTACCATCTGTAGAAATAATTAGTTTCGAGTTGTTTAATTCACAAAACCTTACCAGATTTGCCACAAGTCGTGGAGGTGCTTCGTCGTCCTCATGCATGTAGGCTGATGCGACTATTACCTCCTCCTTTGAGTCTCCATTTATGCCTAGGAGACTGGCAGTGGCTAAGTCTCTGGAGCAGAATTGTGTTAAGGGTGTAGCCGTTAAGTTACACGGGACATACATACATGCTCTTGTATTGTCACTTGTATAATCGAAAATCAGTTTACCTTTTAGGTTGTTGAGACCACATATACGTCCTCCTCTGATCCACGGCTCCTGAATCAAGGCGATGGTCTCGTTGTTGGACTCCAGCAGTCTGCGCAGGTTAGCCGTAGCCGCAGTGCTGTGCTGGAGGTTTGCTTGGACGACATTAGTCGTCGGAGGGTGGGTCGACCCCATCTAAGCTCACCCCATCCTCCCCGTCTGTCAGTTCCAGCTCTTCTCCGGTTCGCCAGGGCCCGACTGCCAGTCCGAGATCCCCCTCCACACCCTCCATGGCCGCACTTGGCTTTGGAGAAGATTGTGGTGGAACATCTCGGCCCGACGCCGTGCCGCTGGTTTCTTCAGGGAAGAGCCGGGCATTTGTTTCTGCTTGTTGCGCTGGCTCCGGTGGCTTATCATGTGATGTACCATCTGGAGCTAGGAAGCGCACGTACACGCCCCCGAGTTTGTGAGACAGTTGTCTTCCCCTACTCATCAGAGACGGGATCACACTTTCTGGGATGCCCAGAGTAAGGTAAAAGGTGTGATCAGCTGACTTTCGGTGTGAGTACACAGTCCAGGTGTTCACTTGCGCCCATTTGTTCTGGAAATCTAGGAACTTTCGTGTGATCTCCAGAGTGGCGTCTGCGCAGTCCGGAAGGGTCAGGGATGCCCGAACATTCCTGGACAGTTCGCTTTGCTGTTTCACAATGAGTTTGGGGCATTTATTCAGAGGAAGGCTGTCCATAGCCTTAATCAGCCACACACGTGTAGCCTCGTCATTGCACCACAGTTTCAAAACTCCATCACTGCTGATGGGTTTACCTTTGAAGCCGGGGGCAATGGGGCTGGCGTCTAAGAGGTCTGACAAAATTATGTCCTCTAGGAAACGCTTCACTACTGTGGCTTGTTCCTCTGTAATATGTTGGCCATCGTCCCTCAGTACCGCTACACAGAGCTTATTACCCACTATATCTGCATAGGTGGTAACTGGACGATCCTCGTTGTCAGTGCGTTGTTTTTTATGGTCCCCTCTGGGTGAGACTGTGTCGTCTAGACGCAACCGCTTTAATGGCTCATTGTGGGCTGGAGCTAGTGAGGCCTTTGAAATGGCAATCTCAGCTCGCTTCTTCCTATTAAAGCGGTTGTTATGCGGTTTTAAGCCATGTCCTCTGCAACCAACTGGCCCGGCAGACACAGCAGGCAAGTCTGCATCATCCACCGGTGGGGCATGTGGCATCATGGTAGAACCAGCAATGTTGTCCTTGGTCTTTGAAAAGCTGGGACCTGGAGTAACGTGGCTGACTTCCTTAGGTTGGTTGACCTGCGGAGACGCTTTGTTATTTGCCAGCTTCCGTTGCTTTGCTTTTTGTTGTCTAATCTGTTTTTTAATCTGGCTCCTGCTGAGCTTCACCCCCGGGACGTGAGCCACCTCGGGGTGAGGTATACTAGAGCTGGGACCTCCGGCTTTAGGCCGTTTCCCCCCAGTCTGGTTCCCCTGCTTGCCTCTCTGATTTTTTACGGTCCATCCCGCGGAGTGTACATTCTGGCTGGCAAAAGCCGCCACCATGTTATCAACCGCAGTGTGGAGCTCAGAATGGCTCACAGAGTCAGTGGAGCATTTGTTTGCTGTGTTTGGG
This sequence comes from Hypomecis punctinalis, assembly GCA_949316475.1. NCBI lineage: Eukaryota > Metazoa > Arthropoda > Insecta > Lepidoptera > Geometridae > Hypomecis > Hypomecis punctinalis. Next base: position 11,446,948 of record OX438802.1, read on the forward strand.
TTGGATGAGCTGTCCATTTTGTTGCTCTTGAGGTTTCGTCCCACAGGCTCCCCACCCTCCACGGAGCCCGCACCAGGGGGATGTCGGGTTGCGACACCAGGGCTACCCGCGGTTAGGTTGATGTTATTGCCGTTCTGCCCGGTTAAGGCTGCTAAGGTTAGAGTGTACCCGCCCATAGGTTCCCGCCTTGTCGTGGCAGGAGAACTTAGTAGCTGAGGCTTATGGGCGGCGCGGGAATCCCAGGTAGAGCCGCTTCTTTGGGTTTGGCGCTCGAGGTCTCCCGATTCTTTTTGGTCTTTTCCCCCTAGGCAGTTTAGAAGTTTGCACTCGAGGTTGGGCCGAAGTTGCGTGCCTCATGAGGAGTGCCGCAACTGAGCCGGGCTGCACTTTTATCACTGTTCAATCCTAACCAAACCAACAGAAATTTATGTTCGTGTCAAGGTCACAACTCAGAATTAAGGTTAATAACCTTAGTGCCAAGATATTCATACTCATGCCATACTACTTTTAAAAATCAAGTCGATCCGTTTCTTCGTATATTAGCATGGATTCTGTACCATAAAGGTAGAATAAAGAAATATGTGTAACCTCTAATGGTGGTATATTTAAAAATATTTTTAATGTCAGACGAAATGACGGCCCAGTATTAAACGTCATTGTAATATGTAGCATGGCAAAGGGAAAACTATTTTGTCCAATTTTTATGTTAGTTGTCATTGTCAATTCATACTTTATTTCCTCTTCGAGGAGCTATAATGGTGGAAAGACAATTTGTCCCTTTGATATGCTAAGCGAGACATTTATAAAAATCTGCAGTCAATGTATGCCACCTGTCATCTAATTACATGTTGTGAATCCATGTTAGGCCCAATCAACCCAATTATGAACGCGCCATCGTAAATTTAATAGCAACGTAAAAAGTGTTCTCTCTATCGAATGCCGAAAGTGAAAAAGAAACAGAAATAGTCTAATTAACTGTTATAATTACGATGATGTCTTCAAAATTGGGCCTTTTAGCGTCGTTGTGATAAGTGACAGTTTCGCTAACGCAAGATTTTGTCCTATAATAATAACAAAACTAACCTATTCTACGGGAATTATGCAAATTTCGGGATAAAATGAAGCCTATGTCCTTTCTCAGGCTCTAGACTATTTGTGTACCAAATTTCATTGAGATCGGTTCATTAGTTTTGGCGTGAAAGCGCGACAGACAGACAGAGTTACTTTCGCATTTATAATATTAAGTAAGGATAATATATTATCAGTATGATGATATCCAAGGACTGCTCATCGATTGATTTGACAGATATTCGATCGACAGTTGTTTATTTTGACATTCTTACAGCGCACGCTAGAGTAGCTCGCAGATAGCAGAATTTTCCTACTTACTCAACATTTATCGTTATATTTTGGACAATTCACAAAATATCTTTATAAATTGTAGCCTATGTGTTATTCTGATGTATAAGCTATGTTATTGCAAAGTTTCATCTTAATCCGTTCATTAGTTTTTGCGTGAAAGAGTAACAAACATCCATACATCCATCCATCCATCCATCCATCCATCCTCACAAACTTTCGCGTTTATAATATTAGTAGGATAGATAGCAACTAAGTGTGAAAAACTTCTAAACTTACTACGATGTCTGACAGGTGTTTGGTGGGGTGCGCATCCCGTTTCTTTGAAGCTCCTCTACAACGCTCTGATTCGAAGTGTTCTTGATTATGGGACTTTCTTACTGGGGCCATGTAGTGTAGCTGGCCTTGAAAAACTGGATGACATCCAATCAAAAGCAATGAGGATTATCACAGGTGCTATGAAATCTAGTCCAATAAATGCATTACAGGTGGAATGTTGCGAACCCCCTCTTTATTTAAGACGACAATTTCTTTCCGATCGTCTTTTTTACCGGGTCTTACAATTTTCTAACAGTCCACTTATTTCGAAACTCAGGGTTCTCTCTGATTTGACAGTGTCTGCACAATATTGGAAACATAAATCTCTTCCTTGCTTAGTGCAGAGTTATAACAAGTTTATTGCACTACACTCCCCAACACATCGATCTCATACACTTAGCATGTTTACCTGTAACTATGAATCCTTATTACAATCACCAATAATCCACTTTTTTTAGAAATAGAAAAACGAAATGCAAATGCATATTTTAAATTTACTGTGAACGATAAATGGCCCAACTGGAATCATATTTATACGGACGCTTCCAAACATTCGCCAAATAAATGTGTAGGTGTGGGTGTTTACCACTCACAGTATAATATCGTACAAAAAATCAAATGTCCCCCAGAAACATCAGTGTTCACGGGTGAGTGTCTTGGCATCGTTAAAGCTATAGAGTATATACTTTTATTTAAACTTAAAAATAGCCTCATTATTAGTGATTCCAAAAGTGCCTTGCAAGCTCTCTTAAGGTCTCCTTTTAAATGTAAATCAAATTTTCCTCTTATCATTGAAGCAAGGGAGAAACTATACACTTGCAATCTGAACAATTTAATTCTTAACTTTATTTGGATCCCTAGCCATTGTGGTATAAGTGGTAATGAAAAAGTGGATGGACTTGCCAATGAGGCTGTGGAGAGTGGAGACGTTTTCCCATACATAAATTATTGTCATGACCTGCTTGCCCTGCCCAGGCTGCACCTCAGGGAATCCTGGTCAGCGGTTTGGGCAAACACTTGTACAAGAAAAGGCAAAAGCTATGCTAGTATACAATCAGGTATTCCTAGCAAACCGTGGTTCTCTGTTATGAATCTCAATAAACTTTCAACTTCCGTACTGATAAGGATGCGCCTTGGTCATACCACTTGCCCTGCACATCTTGCTAGATTTAATATTATTGATAACCCACAGTGCGAGTGTGGTGACTATGGCGATCTTGATCATATTTTTTTCTCATGTCCTCTATATGACCATTCTTCCTTCTATAATGACCTACTATCGTTACACGTTCCATTGCCTATTAATATAAATTCTCTTCTATGTACTAATTCTTCTTGTATCTATCAGTCTTTGAGCTATTTTATTATTTCTAATAATCTAAAACTGTAATTGTTGTATATATTGTTGTGAATATTAGTTGTAAGTTTTCATATCATTTTTATAACCCACTCTACTGATGTGTTTTATATTTTTGCTTGTAAGTATATTTTCCGTGTTTCGTTTCCCTACCTTGTAAATAAAAAATAATTCCGTCAAAGTTCAAATGGACTCGAATATGGCAAATGCGCCGATCGCGCGAAGCCAAATGCCCCAAATGGGGAAAGAAGAAAAAAAAAAAAACGCAGCTTACGGACGCGACTGACAGCCGCGACTGATAGGTATCTAGACTATGAAAGTACACTGAGCCGTGCACTCTATCGGACACAAGTCGCGGACGTCACCTTCGGACGTCCGAGAGCGATCTGGCGCGCCGGATGTTTTAAGATTGTGCACACTGCTAAGTCGCGGCTGTCAGTCGCGTCCGTCAGCCGCGTCCGATAGTATGTTTCCAGGTTTCCAGCTTAAAGTACCTATAAACGTGTCAATTTGATGTAACATTCACGTCTAAAAAGTTTTGCTAACAAAACTAAACTCTTCAGTGCATTTTTTACATGTAGGCTATTAATTCTATGTAGGTTATATCAAAAAGGTTACATGTGACCAAAATGGCAGTAATTCAATGACTGAACAAAAAACAAATTGGAATATGCGAAAGTACTCTTAAATTAAGCATTTAATGCGGTCGTTTTACTCTGCGCATTTATTTATCATAGTTTATCGGATTTTTTGAGCTGCTGTACCTAGTCAGAGCCCTTTTTGCAATATCTTCTTTGCCAATATCAAAACTGCTTCCGTGAGGTATCACTTCCTCTTCGTGCTCATCATCTGACGGAATAATAAATGAAGATTTTCTTTGAGGCGAATTCTTCTGGCATTCTTCACACGTCCACTCAATGTTGTGCGCACTACGTAACGCAGTGATTTGTTTCTTCGTCAAGCCGGTGCAGGCTTGGCTGGCATGGACTACCTTACCACAGCATCTGCACTCCAGCCCTGGTACTTTTTGGTAAGATTTTCGTCACATTCATTACGTTTGGCATTATAATTTCTAAAGTTTATCGTTATGCGAAATTGTAGGGTAATTAGCGCACTAACTTCACTAAACCTGTCTGACTGACTCGAAAGCGTAAGCGCGACTGACAAGACAGCGTAAGCGCGACTGACATAAAAAAGTCAAGTGAAATAACAAATTTTATCATTGAGATAAATGTATTTATTTACTTTCAAAAATGACAGACGTCACAGTAACAGCTGTCATACTTTAGAATTCGTACTAGAAAGTTGCATGACAGGTATCAGGTAAAGGTTGGTCATGTTTTGTGTGTTCTTCTATTTTTGACTTATGAAAAAAATGGATCAAAGAATAAGTATTATATTATGCGTTAAAAATGGAATAAAGTGCTCCAAGGCACTTGAAATGTTGATTGTGGCATTCGACGAGTCCACTTTGTCTCAAAAATGTGTTTACAAGTGGTACAAGCGCTTCACAGAAGGCCTAGAAGATGTTGGTGACGATGAGCGACCTGGAATAGCAACCACGTCAACAAGCGAAGAAAACATCGAAACAGTGAAAAAAAATTGTTTTGGAAAATCGTCGAATCACTATGAGGGAAGTTGCAGAAGATGATGCCATATCAATCGGCTCATGCCATGCAATATTCTCGAATGTTTTGGGCATGAAACGTGCGGCAGCGAAGTTTGTTCCGAAATTGCTAAATTTTGAGCAATTGCGCCAGCTCACACTTGCTCATCAATGCTTGTTCGTAATTTCTTGGCCAAAAATAACACCGTGATCATGCCTCAACCACCGTATTTGCCAGATTTGGCTTCCTTCGACTTTTTCCTATTCCCAAAACTGAAGAAACCAATAAAAGGGGAGGGATTTGCCACAATTGATGAGATAAAGTCAGAATCGAAGAACGAGCTGATGGCTATACTGAAAAGCGCATTTCAGAAGTGCTTCGAGGATTGTAAGAACCGCTGGCATAAGTGCATTATATCTGAGGAAGATTACGTTGAAGGGGACAAAATGGATTTTGATGAATAAATAAATACTTTTCAAAAAAAATCTAATTTCACCTTTTCTTTTGAACAGACTGCGTATATCAATGAAACAATAAATAAAATAAATAAACATAATTTATTTACCTAATCATTTCCATGTTTCACTACATACTTAATATGCTTAAAATCATTATCTTCCTCTTTCGATTCCACGACATTCTCTTGTCTCTTCAAAATTGGTTTAGCTGACTTGATGAGTCCGTTTTCGTCCGCTAGAGGGAGTATATCACAGATTAAGGGCGACTCCACACCGAGGATGTAGTGGCAGGTCCTTGGTTCTAACAAGTACAGGGACACTTGTGCAGGGCTCGAGGAGTTTTCTAGGCATTTGAGTTTTACTTCAGTCTGTCGAGGTTTCCCGGTTTTGTCGCAAACGTCCCCTCCGGAGTAGAAGTGGGATACGGATGTGCGGTGTTCTGTAAGGATATGAACAATTATGCAGATTGATTTTATTGAGCGAAGCGAAGCTCTCTGCTTTAATTCGACGATTTTTTTCGTCTGTCCGGATGTTGACTTTACTTTACGCATTTTTCAATGAATCTCGACGAAACTTGGTACACAGGTTTTAGATATTAAATTTTATGTCGTCGACAATTTTTCCCTTTAAAAAGGGGGAAAATTACTGTCGCACTATTTATCAGCCGATTTCGAAAATATTTGGCAAAAACGTTTAGTACTTACCTAAATCCTAACAATATTTGCGCAATGTTTGCGAGTATGAACCAAACTTGTCAAGAACGAGTTGAGATATAGGCTTATGAAGATTCAGTTAGAGATGTACCGCGAGGTCTACTGTTCGGAGAATTACTATTGAAATAAATCAGTAGCACTCATAGCGAAGTTTGGCTAGGCGTTTCTCAGCAATTGCAGAAGTTAAGTAATTATCGGCACGGTCAGCCTTGGGTGGGTGACCGCGGGTGGCATTTTCCCCGGTTGTACTTGGGAATTTTAAGCTATAAACAAAGTTGAAGTAAGGCACCCACCATACCTAACTAGACTAGACCGGAACTAATGGCTTTCTCTGGTGTTGGAGGCTTTCATTTTCCGTCGCTGCGTCAGAAAAGTAAATAACTAAGAAAAGTGTTCCCCTATTCTCCTTGATCCAATGAGATGCGCGGCATCGTCAAACTCGCCCCGAGCAGCTCCGTATTGTTTATGGGTTCTGGCGTTCGACTTCGCTTTTCCTCTCGCTTGCTCTCGTGGCGCGAGTAGGAGAAAAAACGAAGCTGAAGTCAGAACGCGTACACAATACGGCCGCTGGTTAGTCTTTCTTATCTAATTAGAAATCGACCAACCCAAACTTGAAAGGTACCGACGGGTTTGGGCGCCTTTCTCCTCTTCTCCTTGATCCAGTCGAGATGCGCGGCCTCGTCAAACTCGCCCCCTAATTGTAAATCAAGCTACCCAAAGTTGAAACGTACTCACCGATAGGTTTGGGCGCCTTTCCCCTATTTTCCTTGATCCAGTTGAGATGCGCGGCCTCGTCGAAGGTCCCTAGCATGAGGGTAGTTTTAGCGTCGTTGCGGTCCACGTGGTACTGCATCACGTGTTTGCCGTAACAAAACTCGTACTTCCACCACCCCGTACCCTGAAACAGATGAGTTAATAATATGTACCTAATTTTTTTTAGGTAATAGAAAAGGTGGTTGCTCTAGGTTAGCGCGAAAAAATTCAGTAATTTTTGTTGGGTTTTTAGGGTTCCGTAAGCAAAGGGTAAAAAAGGAGACCCTATTACTAAGATTCCGTTGTTTGTCTGTCCATTCGCTTGTCTGTCTGTCACCAGGCTGTATCTCATAAACCGCTGGACAGAGAGCTAGACACCTGAAATTTCTACAGAAGATGTATTTCTGTTGCGCTATAACAACAAATACTAAAAACTAAAAATACATTCAAGCAGTTCTCGCCATTGAGGAAAGCTCTAACAGGCGATCGTTGGTGATCGGTGTTACCGGAGTGGTGCTATCTCCGATTTGCGTCGTCGTGGCGTCCTCGATCGGATCCACGTCCTCATTAGTCAGCGGAATTAGAAGCGAAATAGTCGAATTACAAATGCGCTACAATAAACAACAAAGCTTACCCCCATTCAAGCAGTTCTCGCCGTTGAGAAAAGCTATAACAGGCGAGTCGTCAGTGATCGGTGTAATCGGTGTGGTACTATCTCCTATTTGCGGCCTTCCTTCTTAGTTCCTTCCTAGTGACGTCCTCGGTCAGATCTTCGTCATCATTAGTCAGCGGGTGCAGTTCGAATTTCAAATTAAACAACAAATATCACCCCATTCAAGCAATCCTCGCCGTTGAGGAATGCTCTAACAGGCGAGTCAGTGATTTGTGTTGCCAGAGTGGTGCTATCTCCTATTTGCGGCCTTTCTGCCTAGTGGCGTCCTCGGTCAGATCTGGCGTTCTCAGTCAGATCCTCGTCCTCATTGGTCAGCAGGAGCAGTTCGAATTTCAAATGCGTTAAAATAAACAACATCGCTCACCCCGTTCAAGCAGTTCTCGCCGTTGAGGAAAGCTCGAACAGGCGAGTCGTCAGTGATTGGTGTAACCGGAGTGGCGCTATCTCCTATTTGCGGCCTCGAGGCGTCCTTGGTCAGATACTCGTTCTCATTGGTCAGCAGGTGCAGTTCGAATTTCAAATGCGTTAATAAACAATAAAGCTCACCCCATTCAAGCAGTTCTCGCCGTTGAGGAAAGCTCTAACAGGCGAGTCGTCAGTGATCGGTGTAATCGGCGTGGTGCTATCTCCTATTTGCGGCCTCGTGGCGTCCTCTGTCAGGTCCTCGTCCTCATTGGTCAGCGGGTGCAGTTCGAATTTCAAATGCGTTTCCCCATCCTACAAAATTACAGGCTAATTATACAGGGAAAGCTGATATTTGGCTCCCCCCAAGCGTGATAATTCGATGACTGATCGAAATGATGAATTAACATTGGAAGTAAGTTCATATAAGCCGGATGGTCTATACCAGCAGGGCTAACCCTGGTGTCAGAGTTTTTAAGCCGCCATTTAACATTAAGGTAAAGTTAGAAGAGATGATATTTTTTTCCTAGTGTTTTTTTTTTATCTTATTTAACTTTTATGTTTCTCTTTCTCTTTTTGTGCAACATTAAAGATTCATACGCATAGATATGACTATTTTTTAAAAATCTGTATCAACTATCTATCTCAGTTCTAGCTTTTACTGCTGACTTAATAGGTAAACTGTGGTTGATGTAACCAAACCGATAAAATAAAAAATATTCTCAGAAATATTCTCACATCGTGGAATATCTACGATTACAGTCTGAGAATATTTTTATCTCAGACAAACAAAGAAATCTTCAGATTATATTTTAGGTAAATAAGATAATAAATTGACACGTTTCAAATTGTCATGTTATAATACTTATCTAAGTGATACTCTTAATTTTTCCTCTAACACTGGGTATGAAAGTGAGATGAAATTGTGAGACAGATACAAGAATACAGGGTTATACAGAACTTGTGTACTAAGCCGAAAGGAGGTGACTGAGACCATCATTATGAACAGCCAACACGGAATTCCAGAAAAAAAATCAGCTGTCAAAACATTTCCTGGATTCCGAGTTGCAATTTTTTATGGAACAGCTGATTTTCTTTTCTCGAACTTTGGGTTAGCCCATAATAAAAAATGAATGATGGTTTTAATCAGCCCCTTTCAGCTTAGAACAGGGCCAACAGATAACCCTGTATGCTGAGTGTCATGTCGGTGCCAAATAGGTCTCGTTCGTAAGAATATAACCGCCTTACCACAAATGATTTAAACAAACTTTAAACACTGTTTAACGTACAATTTGTACTGTTAAACATTGTCTAAAGCGTGTATGTATATAAATATAACCGCCTTAACACAAAAGATTTAAACACGCTTTAAACACTGTTTAACGAACAATTTGTACTGTTAAACATTGTCTAAAGCGTGCGTAAAACTTATGTGGTATAGGGATCGCCACACATGTCGGCGGATGAGAAGTTAGCCGCAGATAACACTTCGCCGTGATTCGCTAATGAATGCGCATGTGTGCACAACGCCTACGCAAGTGGCGAAGTAGTGAGCACGGGCATAGGGAGCGCGCGGGAGGCATGAGGTTGGCGGACGGGTGTTTCCCGGCGTCTCGTCCCTCTGGCTCCCGCGCATACCTAAATTTTGTCGTTTGCGCAGCTTTCTGCGCCTAACTTCCTGCATGTCCGTCGACTTGTGTGGCGCGGACTATAAGACGGTAAATAAACTGCGGATAAAGCTTCTGTACTCACCTCCTAGTTACACCAAAATAGACCCTACTGCTCATACAATAAGCGTTAATACAACTAATGCGAAATACAATTACCTTATCGATTTTCTCAACTTTCAAGACGGCTAGAACTGAGTCCTTAGGATCCTGATCCTGAAGGCAACGGAATAGTTATTCAAGCACTAGTGGTACTACTATAAAATAAATGCAAAATTAGCGAGAACACAACTAAAACTAGTGGGAGCAAATGGACTGAGGGGTTAGTACAGGTTTACACGTAAACTGAAACTACTGTAGTTTGCGTATGGCTCTATACATTTTTGTACAACGCCCCTGGCGAAAACGAGGAAGAACTAACAAATATGTTAACTTTTTATTCCATCTCTTCCTATTCTCTGTTATAGCAATAATTCTAAACTTGTGAGTTTCTGTTTGTAGTCTTTGCTTATGTTATATTGTATAATTTTCTTCACTTTTCCATTTTCTAATCATCAATATTATTATTCTATAAGCGGTAGCCTTCGTTGGCCTAAGTGTTTTTAGAATTGTTTATAGACTTTTTTGTATGAAGGCCGTTTGGCAACCCAAAGATAATAAAATATAATAAATAAAATAAAAATGTATGGAGCCACACGCAAACGCGCAATTTTAAGTAAACTATGCAAAACTTGATTTTAGTCCAAGTTTTGCGTAGTTTACTTAAGTTCTTAGTTCTTCCTCGTTATCGCCAGGGGCGCTCTACAGAAATGTATAGAGCCATACGGAAACATCTATAGTTTCAATTTACATGTAAACCTGGACTAACCCCTCTGTGCTAAAGGCTCTCTCACACAAAAACTAGTGGACATAACACACTAAATTTAGTTATTTGTAAATAATGGTTAAATTATTTCTGATATTCGTTAAAAATCAATTAATCGAATTAGATGTAAAGTTAAAGAATGATGAACACAATAACACATGGGTTAACAAATTATAACGAGGAAACACAAGTTTTGTATAAACTGAATCAAACTTTGGTGACTGTGAAATTAGCTACAAGCTGCAAAAATAAAAACCGGACAAGTGCAAGTCAAGCTCGCACACCGAGGGTTCCGTACAAATCTAGAAAATTTCACAAAATTGAAGTACGTTGTTAAAATCTCTACTTATACTCATCATCATCATCGACAAAAGTTTTTTTTTTTTTACTTTTCTTGGCATTCATCGAAAATTGTTAAAATAATTAAAAACATGTTTTAGCATGTGCTAATGAAGCTCTTTTATATGATACTTTAAATGATACGATTTACGCACTTTGAATTTTGAACCCATATTTTGTGAAATTTGAAGCCCTATTATTTTTAATTTAAATAAAAATGTTCAGTTTTCAGATTTATTCCTATATGTCTGAGACAATGCTTTTCGCCAAATTTTATAGTTCTATGTCAACGGGAAGTACCCTGTAGGTTTGTGTGAGTGTCGAAATTCGAAATATGCGGTTTTTTACGACATAAACGGCTCTAACTTCTTTTTATGATAACTGATAAGTTTTTCCTTAACACAAATGTAAGAGATCATAGACATATGTACGTGTACAGTTTAAATTTCAACTCGATATCTTTACGCGTTCCTGAAATGAAGTCTTGACATACACACAGACGGACAACAAAGTGATCCTATAAGGGTTCCGTTTTTTCCTTTTGAGGTACGGAACCCTAAAAAACAATCCTCACGCAGCTGTTAAGTGAGGTTCAGTCAGGATTGTGTTATCCGCAACTTGTAGCTAACTTCACAGTGGCCAAGAAATATGATTCAACCTATTTTTAGGGTTCCTTTAAAACATTAGTGTGACTGATTACACTATACTCCATAAAATTTAACTTGATCACTGCGACAGCCGTCAGAAAAATCACACCTATGAAGTCCTGAATTTCTTAATAGTACAGACAGTACCTGTCAATGTCATACTTTAGGGGCATGCCGATTAGTGATGGGCGACGAATGATCGTGACCACAGAGTTTTAGATAGAGTTATATTTAAAATATCAATAGTTTATACTAACGATATTTTAAATAAAATATAATTTATCTAATTTTATTATATATTTTAATATCATAACATTTTTTACATGTGTAATTAAATTAAATCCAATTATATGTTACATTAGCATCGATAACACTGAAAAACGTCGATAAAACTACCGTTACATTATTATGAGTATTTAATTAATATCATAACATTATTTACATGTGTACATACTTGAACTTAAATAATAGTAAGTAAATAAAATCCAATTTCTCACCTTCAACTACTCATTCGATTTCATTACAACATTGTTTGAAAATCGATTTTTTCCACCACTATCTCAACTCTAAAAATGTCAATCTTCTTTGTCAATGTCACTGTTGCAGAGATCAAGTTAAATTTTTTAGATTATAGAATAGTGTCAAATTGTAATTATAATTTTAATTGTGTCATCATAATCGTCAAGTTATCATGATCTTAACTAATTTCAATTCAGTGAAATATTTTTATGAAATTATAATGGTAACAATCTAACAATACTAAACACATTGTGATAAAATCAAAGCCTCAATCATGTGCATTCAATACTCTACAAAACATAACAGACTGAACTGCTAGCTTAGCATACGACCACGAAAAGTGTTTTCCTCGACATGTGAAAAAGTGACATAAACTTCGCCACAACTCTGTCTCGTTCTAACAAGTCGAAAGAATTATTTCGTGGTGCGTATACAAGTCCGGCTGGTTTCTAATATAAACTGTGAGATAAAACTATTGAATCAAACTAATTATCATACAAAAAAAATAGACAATACTGTGACAATTAAAAATAACTTACATTATTCAGTCTGATGGTCTGGTGGTGGAACCGTAAGCTGTCTACTTCCATTTTGAGTAGGTTTCTGGGTTTCTTTGGTGCGTCATCAACTGGCAGGCAGTTTATGACATTCTCTCCGATATCCTTAGGTCTAAATTGCGGATGGTCGCAGAGGAGAGGCGATAGAATGATGATCTCATACTCGCATGTGGAAGTTTCCTTGAAGGAATATACTTCATGCTTTCCATGTGGGTAGCAGACGTAACGAACTCGAGTTAGACGGGGCTTGCCACTTAGATCGCAAATTGTACCTGCAAGCCACAATTTTTATATCATTAACCGCAACTGCTTTTAGTAATATTAATGATATTACTAGATAAAAACCGGACAGGAGCGAGTCAGGCTCGCACACCGAGGGTTCCGTACAAATACAGAAAATTTCACAAAATTGGGAGGTAATCTCTATACTATAACCATCGCCAAAAAATTCTTTTTTTTTTTCACTTTGCTCGTCATACATCGAAAATTACACATTGTTAAAATAATTAAAAACCTGTTTTAGCATGTGCTAATGAAGTTTTTTTATATGATACTTAACATGATACGATTTACTCACTTCAACCCATATTTGACCCCACTGGTGCCTACATAAGGATCAAGCTCAGCTTGAGAGTTTTATCTTAATAAATAATAAAATTATGAATTCCGGTCATTTTTACTTAGTAAGCTCGATTACAGAGGCGCCATCATAGTTCTGTTTCTTTTTTACTTTAGGCATTCGATAGAGAGAACGCTTATCACATTGCTATTAAATTTACGCAAGCGCCTATATAATCGGGCTTAGTAACTCAAACTCATGCAAATAAATTATGTAAATAACTAATTTTAACTTTTTCTTGCTTAGTTTTGAGACAGCAACACAAAATATACCATTTTTAGGGTTCCGTACCTCAAAAGGAAAAAACGGAACCCTTATAGGATCACTTTGTTGTCCGTCTGTCCGTCTGTGTGAATGTCAAGACTCTTTATCTCGGGAACGCGTAAAGATATCGAGTTGAAAGGACATGTCCACAAAATGTATGGAAGCTGGTATAATAATAATCAAAAATTCGAACCACAACACTCGTTACATTTCGAGAAAGTTCATATTTTTCTGAGTCTATTACAACTGTTAAAAACAAAAAACAGCCCTCCGATTTTTTTAAAATTAATTTTGAATTTATTAAGATAAATAAATATAATTGGCTCAATAGGTATTTTATCTTTATCAACCCTGGTTAAGTAACCTCCAAATGGTTAAATAAAAGCATTTTTACCAACTAGACACACTTTTTAAGTGTTTTTTTGTCACATTGTACCTACGAACTGGTCACACTGGTATGTTATAATTTTTAATTTTAGCAAATTAAGACATGAATGTGGAAGAATCAGCTTCGAATGCAAGTAAAATAACGATAGAAGCTCTTTATTATTGATATACTAGAAAAAAAAATAAGCTGTATTGTTATTTTTCATACAATTTATTTTTCGCATTTAAAAAAAATTGGAGGGGTGAAAAAATCTAAATTAAATATTTTTGGGAAGCTTACAAAACAAGCTTTCAAATGATGTATATATTATCTTGGTTCGATTTTTCTCTGAATAATATACCACTTGTGGACGTCACCTTTAAACTGTATACGTATATCTATGATCTCTTACAGTTGTGAAAAGGAAAAACTTCTCAGTTATCATATAAAGAAGTTAGAGCTGTTTATGTCGTAAAAAAACACATTTCGAGACTCACAAATATCAAAACCTACAGGGTACTTCCCGTCGACATAGAACTATGAAATTTGGCGAAAAGCATTGTCTTAGAGTACACATAAAGGAATAAATCTGAAAACTGAACATTTTTATTTCTATCACAAAAAAATAGGGCTTCAAAATTCACAAAATATGGGTTTAAAATTTTAAGTGCGTAAATCGTATCATGTAAGGTATCATATAAAAGAGCTTCATTAGCACATGCTAAAACAGGTTTTTAATTATTTTAACAATTTTCGATGAATGACGAGAAAAGTAAAAAAAAAAACTTTTGTCGATGATGATGAGTATAGAGATTTTAACAATGTACTTCCCAATTTTCTGGATTTGTACGGAATCCTCGGTGTGCTAGCCTGACTTGCCAAGTGCAAGTCCGGTTTTTTTTAAATACGATGTATTTCTAAGGATACTGTATAAACACAAACTTACAAAGAATAGCCCTACCTATCTAAACACCTAAGTTCATTAAAATTGTCATATCCAAGTTCCAAAATATTATGTATATACATATATCTTAGAAGTCGGCGGATGTGAAGATTTTTTTATATTTTTTTCCGTATATGTTAGCTAAAACTTCGCAATATCCATTCTTGACAGAAGCTCATATAAAGCTGTGCATTGGTTAGGTTTCGTGCAGCTTGTAGCTACCTTCACATCCGCCGACTTGTGTGATTCGGACTATAAGGGCTATATTTCACCGGGACACCATGGCGGCGCAACCAGTCGCCGCTACCAACAAAATGTATACAGCTCTATAGTGAGTTACTCACCTGGCCCTCTAGGATGCGACCCACGAGAACGATCTTATTTCTAGTACAATAGAAATATTCCGATACTTCTACCTCCTCTAACATGACAACACACTTATTTCGTCTATTTTTACTCTGTGGTATAGAATTCTCGCGAATGATTTATGTACTTGTGGCACCTTTGTCGACAAACTCTAACATGTGCACGCGAATTCAGCCGTATTTTGACATTTCATCGCGAATATCTTTTCGTCAAAGTTTTTGAGGACGAAATACTACGAGATAGGTAAAAGAAACTAAAATAAACAACCAACTCTGCTGAATTGCGAAGGATTTGTCAAATGACGGGGAATTATCTCCATTAGAGATTGTTGTGGGGATAGATATTTTATTGTCAAATTAGGGATGATTTATACTAGGACGAGGCGGGCGCGGGACGGGCCGGACGGGGCCGTACGACGCACATACGACGCACGTTCCATACATTTTGTGTAATAAGAAGGAAGGGAAGGGCCCCGTCCGGGCGTCGTACGGGCCACAACAAAAATGTATAAAACGTGCGTCTTATGTGCGTCGTACGGGGCCCGTCCGGACCATCGCCGGCCCGTCCCGCGCCCGCCCCGTCCTAATATAAATCATCCCATAGCGAGGCAGTTTTTTGAAAACAGGCTCCGTGCTGAAACTCCTTGACGATTGCAATTTGGCGAGGTATCAGTTTAGATTGGAAATCGGGATAATTTTTCTCCCCGATATAGAGAATTGTTCTTTGGGTTTTCAGGAATTAGGAAAATCGGTATTGCCAACGCTGTAAATATCAAACACAGAGCTAGTACAACATAACAAACTTACAACAGTGCACCCATCTATAATCTAAGAGTGCACCGAGCTCTTGAGTGATACTGTCACAGACTACTAAAGATACTATGGTGCGTTTACGCACTCCAGATAAAGTTTATGCTGGATAAAAATTATTCTGTGGGGCGTCCGTGAACGGAGTCATTGCTCTTGACCAATCATAGCCCTCATATTTATTACAAACCAATCACATTTATCTATCTCTGGAACCATCTGTCGAATTCGATTCGATGAATACTAGCTGACCAATCAGACAAGATACGGGTGACATTGACTTAACCAGTTATAATAGCGCACCCCTACGTATCAGACAGGAATCTTCGAACAACCAATAGCGGGTTGGTATTTTAGAGTTTGACATTTATTAATTTTTTAAAACATGGCTACCAAAATGGCGGCTTTACTTTTTTTGGTTTCATATTTATTAATTCTTGCATAATATTCAATCCTCCAAAAAGTTGATAAATTATTTTACTATTTTTAAAACCTACCTATAGAGGTAGGTTTTAAAAATAGTTATATTTAGATGTATAGAAGTTAATTAATAAATAAAACTAAATACTGTGCTACTTCATGTTTATTTATCGTTTTCATCAATTTCTTTGAACATTTTAGGTTAACTCTCGTAATATAAGGTTTTTCAGTTTTGCACAGTTATTATTGACAGTAGACACACACTTGAGTCATATTTAACTATTTTGGAATACGTTGTATCCTAATTATGCTTCGCCAGCAGTTGTAGTACGATACAATATTTTACAGGATGCAAAAATACCAACCAACACATAAAACAAAATTAATTTGTGGTTTTGTAGCAGTTCATTTCAACGTCACGAAAAGCAAAACTTACGTTAAATATTTTTAAAGTTACCTGTTTCAGTCATAATATAAACTATGATGATAACTGATAATCGTAGAGGTACCTTTGTGATAATCACAGACAGAGGTAACTCTGTGTTTTAATGGTTTTCATTCTTTATTGTTATCTGTGGTATTTATGTTGTCAAATTTCTATTGAAATATAAAGCTCTTCAATGAAAAATCTGACAAGAGTTTATTTATCTTTTTTAACTCATGTTGTATTAAAATTAAATCTATGGATCTCTTTCAGATTATTTTGATAGTCCACATTATCCCTTTGGAATCACTGTGTTTTGAATGAACTAAATCAGTGTTGCTTCATTGCTAAATTAAATATCCAAATTATGTAATCACAGGGCGACACTAGTTTTTCGTGACCATAGATCACGATTATATGGCAAGAATTTACTTCACACGAATTGGTATTTTGAACGAAATAATTGCTTCGGGTCGCATGCTAAGCCGGCTGGTGTCCGTTTGGTTGCGAAACCAATTTGGTGGCGCGACCAACACAGACGCGTGCACAGAATGTTACTGTCATAGTGTATTTTGTTGTGGTTAATAAAGGTATATTATTATGCCCATTTCAAAATAAAATAGTAATCAGCCAAGTGCGAGTCGGACTCGCGCACGAAGGGTTCAGTACTGTATGGAAGCCCCCCAATAATTTAGTATATTTTAATTTTTATTATTTATCCTTAAAGTGAACATTTCAAGCCTGTCACTGTTATTAAAATGGAGCAAAAAATGGCAAAAATCATGTTTGTTGTATGGGAGCCCCCTTATACATTTATTTTATTGTTTTCAGTATTTGTTGTTATAGCGGCGACAGAAGTACATCCATCTGTGAAAATTTCAGCTGTCTAGCTATCATAGTTCATGAGATGCAGCCTGGTGACAGACAGCCAGACATACGGACATTGGAATCTTAGTAATAGGGTCCCGTTTTTACCCTTTGGGTACGGAACCCTAAAAAAGAATAGTTGTTTAAGGGTATCAGATTTTCTCCATCGGCTTACCATCATCCATAGCCATTTCAACATAAGGCAGAGCCCCGCCGTCAACTTTAGTAGTTGGAGGAGTTTGCTCGCTGTCCTCATTGGCCTTCATGGTTGCCTCCAGATTCGCCTGCTTCTCTGAGCTCCAATGGCCAAGGAAGTACTCTTGTGTGTTGACTTGTTTACCTGTAATGTATTTTAGAGTCAAATAGACAAATAACACAATAAAACAAACAAATAAACAAAAAATAGGACAAAATGGCCATCATCATAAAAATCCTCCCTGTTTTTGTTATAGGCCCAATCAAACTTCTTGCCATCTGTGAAGTTAGCTACAAACTACGCACATCCCAAGCGCTTTCTTTACAGCTGACCTAATGAATTCACTACTATGTTCAGAGACGTCAAGTTTGATTCGGCCTATACCATAATATACACATATTAAGCCCGATTACAGAGGCGCCAGCGTAAATTAAATAGCAGCGTAAAAAGCATTCTCTCTATCGAATGCCTAAAGTGAAAAAGAAACAGAACTATGCTATTTACCTAATATAGTTACGCTGGCACCTCTGTAATCGGGCTTATTATATACATATGTGACATGTAATGCTACCACTTTTCATTTATGTCATTGAACTGCATGGGAATTATTATACGGATACTGCTTCAGATGCCCTCGAGAAATTGCTATGTGTGTTGATCTTTTAAGGTTGTTCTATGGTTTCCTAAACTATAGGTTGCGGCCCACTGATAGTTCACAAGTGAATATTGAGGCCCACTGGTAGGTCTCAAGTGAATATTGAGGAAAAACATTAAAACTAAATACCAAAATAAATTAGACTTATCAAACTCACTGTGATTACAAGTAACTCAAGTTGAAGTTGATGTCAAAACTGTAATGGCAAAATATAGGAAACAATTTCATCCTTCTTATCAAAATAACTTATTCGATGTAGTTAGTTGAAAAGCCTCTTATTCATATTATTATGATGGTTTTTTCTAAAAGTGGGTCCAGGTTTTGTAAACTTGTATTAGATGGGTCGTAGCCAGACAACTTTGGGAACCACTGTTGTAAAGCAACGTTGCAGATTTTATAGATATATTTACCTTCTCTCTCTTCATGGTACTGCCTTATATACCTTCCGTGGCAGACCTCATAGCTCCAGTAGCTCTCCAGCCTGTATGAACATATCTTTTGATGGAACAATGGCTTCAACAGATTAATCGGCGATGGACCTTCATACTCCGCGATGTTTGTAGCTTCCTCTATTTTGAGCTCTGGTATACTGCACTCGTACTTCTCTTTGGTTGAGGTGGTCACTTTGAGGATATCATTGTTCTGGAAAATTTTCAATAATAGAGCATTTTAAAAACGGTTTTTAGGTGTAGTTTTCAGAGAGTTCTTCAAGGGTTTTACCTGAGGACTAGTAGATTCTCCGTCCACTAAATTATCAAGGTTTTCTGGCTTTCCCGGCCAGTTTATACCAAACAAAATCGTGTCATCGAAACCTTTGAAATCATGCTCGATACATAAGGCCAGTCCGATTGTAACTATAACTAATATCAAGGAATATTGCATTTTTTCAATTTACACACACATTACACTGAAACACTGAAAAATGCAAACGATGTAAAAATTAAAATAAAAACAAACCCCTAGTGCAGTTACAAAAGCAACCAAATTAAAACGATACCTTATCACTATGAGACTTTGGTACACGTAAAAGGTGCGCAAAAGATGCACGTAATTTAGCCGGATAGCTCGAAAAATGAGTTGGTTTGCTGTCATTTGTCAATAATATAAGAGTAGTCCGAAATGTACTAACAGCGCTAATGGCGTCTATAAAGCTAGCTAATAGAAAACGATTTCTACTCAACTGAATCACTTGGGGTAAACGTTGCTAATTGTAGGCGTCAGAAATTCATTTTAGTTCTAATTAAAAAGTTCATTCGTTTTATCAATTTTACCAGAACGTCACTGTCAACCTTTTTTAGGTTTCAATGTCATTTTCCTCGATTTTAAAATTGCTAATTCATTTCATAAAATCCTTTTTCCGTTACTATTGTAAAACTATCAGTGGCACATAATGAGTTAATAATTAATTAACGTGTTCAAACCCAAACACTGCCATATTCTACGCGACTTGAATTGATGCCTCATTTAATAATTAGTAATTATTTAATGTTTAACTGCATAATAGTATGTGATTTTCTCTTTCTTGTGTTTTTGAATTTAGAATCAAACTTTTCAACGGTGGTTGTAAATACGAGGCGAGTGCTTGCGCTATAGCAATATACCAATATACTGATTTATATTAAGGGTGACAGAGAATGGTTGGGCGTACCTCGTAGTACTTTTGGTTGACTAGCCGCTCGCAAAACCAGTTTTAAAAAAATGTTTATTACTGTTTCCTTGCCGGGCAAAACTGGTTTTAAAAAACAGCTAGCCGTGATTAGTTTGTACCATCACCACGTTAGCATAAGTGTTGCACTGGTAGATTCGTAGTATCTCCTTAGTTTGTGCACTGGTAGTGATAAAACGATTTGGTTTTTAGTAATCAGAAAAGCCATAAGAGTGCACGACAGCACGACGATGCCGCGTGGCTGGACTAGCAGTTTTTCGAGTTTGCTAATGACGGTAGTTTAGCTACGTAGCCAGATACAGTTTTAAAAAAACGATAGGATTTATGTAACGTCCGCTGCTACATCACACAGTCTAAGAAGTTTGATTCGCCCTATACCGGCCATACCTATCAATTATGTAATTGTATAGGACCCGAACAGAACGAACTCAATCAAGTATCTAAATTGTCATGCGAAAGGCGCGCGACGAGTTGTTTACATCTAAATTGCGAGGAGTAACCATGACATAAACTGGATTTTTTACGACCGTACGACGACGAACTCAATAGACGTAAACAAAGAGCGACCCGCTCTTTGTTTACGTCTATTGAGTTCGTTTTCTTGGTGTTTTTTTGTGTTGAAGGAATAGGCTCTTCCCGAACTCTCACCCTGCTTAATATGTTAACACAATAGCATCCTATTAATTCGAGTAATGCCACGAATGAACTTATATGTAGATTCCAGACGGTTATATCAGGTATAAATAGTCCGGCCGATCCTTAGCCTTAGGATTCAGTTATATCCGCAATTACCGTCGAAAGCATCTCGTCTCCGGTGTGTACAGTGAAGTGTGTGTGTATAGCAGTGCTGTGAAGTGTTATGTGCGAACCAGTTGTGTCGTATGTTTTGTGATTTTGTGCAATAAAGTGCAAAAGTGAAAAATCGGCGTTTCATCTGATCACCCAAGAACCCATCTCGTAACAATATGTTATTGTAGTAAAATTGACGTCATTGTTTTCACTTAGTTGTATAACACTGCACTATTATTACGAGTGAATTTGGTGAATTTAGCGCATTGAGAAAAAAATGCAATAATAGTTTTATTTCACATTGGAGATTTTAGCATATAAATGATTACTTCTGGCCGGGTTGGCAACTGGCAACATTTTCTCATCATATCCACGGAAAAATGGCGTTTAGCTTTCCTGCCTTTTCCTACATTATAGCTTTAATTGTAGATGCATTTCTCATATTTTTCTCAATATTTCATGTAATAGCCTTCGATGAACTCAAGACCGATTATAAAAATCCAATAGATCAGTGCAATAGCTTGAATCCGGTAAGTATAAAATGTTCATAACCTAGCCATTCTTACTTGCTTGTTCTTAGCTAATTCCTTTTTTTTATTGTTCCAGCTGGTTCTACCGGAGTATCTATTGCACTTACTGATCAACGTACTATTCCTGTTGTCTGGAGAATGGTTTTCATTGTTGATAAACATTCCATTAATTTTGTATCACATTCACAGGTAAATTATGACCTCTGAATAATTCATGACCTGCACATTTTCACACTAATTCTAATTCTAATTCTAGGTGGGGGCGATGAGTCCTGCACTGACGTCCCGCTTGGGGTGTTTTGTGCATTCCCCCCGATGTCAGCCTACTCAAACCATCCGAGCTCCTTAAAATAACGGAGTACGGGTTTGGGTCGTTGACATAACTGGTCCACCTCTATTGCGCCAGGTGTTTCGCTGCCGGAGATTTGTGTAGTTCCTTCAAGGAGTCCTGTCTTTCTTCTTGTATCTTCAGTGGCCTTGCAGTGCAGTAGGACATGCTCCACGGTTTCATTTTCCTGCAGACAGCCTCGGCATAGAGGACTGTCTGTACCGCCTATTTTGTGCATGTGATAATTTAGCTCACAGTGGCCTGTGATTATACCAATCATTAGACGAAGGTCAGGCCTTGTTAGCTTAAGTAATTTGTTAGTTGTATTCCTATCAATTAATGGAAAGAAAGCTTTTGCGTGCTTGCATTCATTTGTTTTATTCCATAGATTTTGGTGCTCTTTTTCTGAGTTTAAAGTTAATAGATTCCTTGTTTCCAAGGCAGTTGGCTTGCATAGTTCAGAAATACTTGTTCTTTTCTTTTTTTGTGTGCCTTTTTTAGCAAGTGAGTCTGCTTTGTCGTTTCCTTCACAACCATTGTGGCTTTTTATCCATTCCACGGTGATTTTGTATCTATCTGAAAGATTTTGTAGGACAGAATGACATTCTGATACTACCTTGGATCTAGTTGAATGTTTTTGTAGTGCGTAAATAATTGCTGCGCTATCAGTGATAAAAGTAACGTATTGTTTATCGACGTTACTGACGTCGTTGATGTGGTCTTTTGCGAGTACCGTTTTCGCTGCCAGCAGAAGACCCATGGCCTCCGCTTGCATTACTGTCGTGGTCTTATTCAAGGCTACTGATTCCGCGATTCCCAGTTCAGGTGAATAAAAACCACATCCAGTGCCTTGTTTGTTCTTTGCACCGTCCGTGAAGACGTTGTATTTTGTATCGGGACCCTTTGAGTTTGTGCGGGTGGATGTTTCCGTCACCAATTCATACTTTTTACCGTCCAGGTATGTATTGGCTATTCTGTCTGTGCCATAACTCGCATCAGGAACTACGGCTATTGCTTTATCCAGAATTCTACAATGGTTAGTTATGGATCCTGTACCTTTCCACTGATTTGTGGATTTGATCCTTAAAGCCGACGCCATAGCCTCCTGCTGTATGTGCAGGTGGAGTGGCGTTAAGCCCAGGATAATGTCCAGGGCCGCAGATGGGGTAGTTTTTGCACATCCGGTAATAAGTGAACACGCTAGCCGCTGTGTTTTCTGTAGTTTGTTGATTGTAGTTGCTAGGTTCGTCCTAGGCCACCATACTATGCACCCATATGTGAGCACTGGCCTTACCACTACTGTGTATAGCCAAAGACACATTTTAGGTTTTAGTCCCCAGTTTTTGCCAACTGCTCTGGTGGATTGCCATAGTATGTTTGTTGCTTTAGTGGTTACATGATCAAGTTGTTTTCCCCACAAAAGCTTACTATCTAGCCATATGCCCAGGTACTTTACTTCTTTGCTAAGTGTTAATTTAGTACCAAATAGGGTGGGCAATTTCAGGTTTGGAATTTTAGTTTTTCGTGTGAATAGTACCATTTCTGTTTTTTGCGGATTAACAGAAAGACTATGGCGATCGCACCATTCTTCGACTATTCTTAGTGCTTTTTGCATTTTTCCACACAATGTGGATTCAAAAAGCCCAGATATCATTATTGCCAAATCGTCTGCGTAAGCAATTGTTGTGAAACCGTCCTTGTTCAGAAGTTCAACCAGTTCGTTCACCACCATGACCCACAAAAGAGGAGACACAACGCCTCCTTGTGGGCAGCCTCTTGTGACGATACACCGGGATTCCTTCGAAGTTTCCACATTCGCTGCCCTATTTGAGAGCATTGTTGTGATCCATTTGTTTACTCTTTCGTCAACTTTGTGTTTTCTCAGACCATTTTCGATGCTGGAAAACGTTGTTTTGTCAAAAGCCCCTTCAATATCGATGAATGTTACCAGGCAGGACTGTTTACTTTCTAATGCTGATTCAATCTTGTGTACTACTTGGTGGAGAGCGGTTTCTGTTGATTTACCCGTTTGATAGGCATGTTGATTTTTATGCACTGGGTTGTCTCTGAGAGGCCCACTGCGGATGTACTTATCACACAGTCGCTCTAACGTCTTTAGCAGAAAAGAGCTGAGACTGATGGGTCTGAACGACTTTGGATTTGTGTAGTCCGATTTTCCTGGCTTGGGAAGAAAGACTACTTTGACCTCTCGCCATGCCTTTGGTATGTATCTCCATGCCAAGCAAGCCTTAAATACGGCGACAAGATAATGTCTTATCTTTCTTATGCTCCAGTGCAAGAGAGCCGGAAAAACTCGCGTCAGTCCCTGCGGCTTTATAGGGTTGAAAAGAGCTGACTGCCCATAGTAGCGCTTCTTCTGTTACTATGGAGGAAGCAAAGTCCCAGTCCTTTTTATTGGGTTCCTCAGAAATTGGGGTATCCCACCCACCTTCACTTTCTGTTCGACAATCTGGGAAGTGGGTTTGAAGAAGCAATTCAAACTGTTCTTTTTCCGATGTTGTATAGGTACCGTCTGGTTTTTTCAAGGTGCCCAGTTTAGCTTGAATATCATTCGAGACTAATTTTCTGAGTCTCGATGTTTCACTCTCCGTTTGGATTGAGCTGCTGTATCTTTTCCACGCCATTTTCTGATTTTTCGTAATTTCTGCTTTCAGTTTATGTCTGGATTTTTTGTATTCCTGCCAATCTTCTTCTCGATTGGTATTCATCGCTCTGTTAAAATGGTGTCTTGATTTCTTCCTCAGTTGGCCGAGTACTTTATTCCACCATCTATCCTTTTTGTGTAACATATTGCTGTTGTCTGTTTTCAGAGGACACGCGCCTTCGTAGCTCTTGTTCAGAGCTCCCACAAGGAATTTAACTGTGTCCTCTATGTCCGTCAATGCGAGCTCTGTGTTAGCTTCCACTTTTGGAGCGTTACTCAGAGCTTCTTCTAGTTTTTCTGAGAAAATAGATTTGTCGGTTTTTTTGGGGTTTCTGTAGGTTCGTGGTTTGTGTTCGCCTACATTTAGGCTAAACCTAATCCTACGATGATCTGACCCCGAGTATTCATCCGTTGCTACCCTCCAGTCTTTGATTTCATCAGCAACTTCGTTTGTAGCAAGCGTGATGTCTACAATGGTTTTTGCCCACGAGGGAACGAATGTTGGTTCAGCCCCTCTGTTTAGAATGGTAAGATTATGCCTAAGTGCAAAGTCAAGCACGTCTTTGCCTCTATCATTTGTGTCTGAGCTCCCCCACACAGTACAGTGTGCATTAGCATCGCAGCCTATCACACATTCCACTTTATTGTTGGTGCAAAACTGCATTAGTGCTTCTAGTTCAGGAGGTGGAGCCTCATAAGTTCCATCCATATAGGCTGATGCCAAAACAATGGAGCTGAGCCTACCACGCAAACCAGTTTCTAGTTTGATTACAGTTAGGTCATCTGTACATAGATGAGTGATCAGTGACGCTTTGTATGGTTTTGGCACATAAACAAAAGTTCGGGTTTTATGTTGTGTGGGAGATGTGAAGACGTTACCTCTGAGTGCTGTAAAGTCGCTTACCTTCCCATGATATACATAAGGTTCCTGGACCAGTGCTATTGTGTTCGGTTGCTCCTCCAGAGTTCTTCGTAGCGTAGCAGACCCTGTGACGCTGTGCTGGACGTTGGATTGTATTATTCCTATCTTAAATATTCCCGACGTAGAGGTATTAGTATTGTTGTTTTGTTTTTTGGGTTTTACGTTTGCGTGCTTATCCATTTTTGTTTTATTTCCTACTCCCCTTCTTTACCCAACTCGTCTGAAGAGTGGACGGAGGAGCCGCCGCACCGTTCCACGTCCATGAACGTCAGGGGCGAGAGGATAGTCAGGCCCATAATATCACCCGAAATATCCCCCTCGCTCCCGCCGTCCACTTCCAGGAGACGGTCCACCTCCTCCCTCGTCCACTCCCTGTCTTCTGGGGGTACCGCTTCAGCGCCAGCGACAGCAAGGGCCGATGTCTTCGAGCTGCTGGATGCAGTGTTGACAAGTTCTGCCACCCCTGTCTTTGCGATTTTTGTTTCTCGGGCTTTGTCACCCTTGATTCTCACAAAAACCGATCCCGTAGTATAATGCAGTCTGAAGTCTACGCGTTTTAAGTTAACCACATCCTCCGCCGGAACGCCTATCACCAAAATGTGGTTAAACGTCTCGCCCTTCTGATGCACTATATGTTTAAAGATCGGCCAGTCTTCCACATTTACGTTCTTATTTAGCTCAGCCAGGAACTCCCTTAAGATGAACGGCCATCTATCGGTATCATCCCTGTCTTCGCTAAAATCGGGAACATATATAACACCAGTGTGATACCTAGGCAACTCGCTTTCAGGTATGACCCGGAAACCCCCGGAGCCTTCCCACAGACACGGTAGCTGTTCCACTGTCGATACTAGCCAGGCCATCGTGTAGTCGTCACGTGGGGTCACTCTGAGGCAGCCGCGAGTCAGCCTAGGCAGTTGCCAGAATAGCGGCAGCCTGCGCTCCTCTTTTGGCTTGCCGCGGTTGTCTTTAAAGAGCTGGTATTGCACTTTGTGTATCATTTTTCGGAGAAGGGTCGCCCGTAGCTCGTCCATCATAATGCCGCCCTTATCCTGTACGACCACACGGTACAGTTTGACGGCGTCGGCATATGATGATCGCTCTCCTTCCGAGTGGTGTGCAGGTTCAACGGTCCCGCTAGGTCCGGTCGCAAACGTAGCGGTCTGGCTCTCCAAGCACACCTTTTTGTCGGCCGCGAGTGAACCCGGCGACAGGTGATCTGAGCTCCGCTGACGTTTGGCACCCCTAGTAGTTTCCACCGTAGTTCCTTCACTTTGTCTCGCCTCCAAGCAGGCTGAGGCCCTAATCGGTCCGGCTGCGGCACACACTTCCTCCATTGGGCCCCAGCTCCCATGCGCGGCCCCGGAGGGCCCCGCAAAGGGCCGCGGCCCACTTCGAGGCAGGACCACGCCCTGACCTTTCGCAACCTCTGTTACAGGTGGCTTAACGTTCCGTATTATGCCCGTTGCGAGGCTTCTATTAATTTCGGCGTGAGCCGTATCGGTCCCTGACGGTCGTCCGAGCGGCTCCGATCCCAGTCCCCCAGCGAAAATTGCCACTTCGTCGCTCGGCACACTGTCCCTTTCGGGAAGGACCGCACGGGAGGGCGCCGCTGTTGGACAGGGAACTAGAGCCCCGTCGGCGACAGTGTTTGCAGGAAGGCGTGCCATGCAAGCCACCACTGCCGGTGCGAGAGCCGACAAGCCCGGCAGTTGCAGGACACCCTCCCGAGTTTGGCGGTTTATGGCGTCGATCCTATCCGCTTCTTTCTTTAGGAATTCCCGTTGTTTTTTCCTGTGGTTTTTGCCACCGGTTTTAAGTGGCAAGACGGCGTTGGACCCGAAGGCCGTCCCGTCGCCCTGCCCGATACCTGTCGTGCCTAGCACAGCGCCAGAAGAGGCTTCTCGTTCGCGCAGGGCCCGCCTTTTTCCAGCATTGGGGCGCCCCTTTCGCCCGTCCTTCTTCTGCACTGGTCCAGGTTCCATCGTCGTCGCGGCCCCAGTAGTAGCAGCGGCCGGCGAGGCCTGGGCCTCCACCCCACCGTCGCCTTCGGTCGCCAACTTCACACCCTCCGGCCCGGACACCGAAGGGCGCCGGGTGCTAGCCGGTTCGCACGGCAAAACTGACACAATCTTATTCTCCTGCATATTTACGATTTTCTAGTAGATCTGTGGGAACCAAGATCTTGTTAGTGGGCAATGAGCAATGGGTGAAAGCAGTTGCCCAAGCTACTCTCCCCCCGGTATTTCGCGCGTAGGTAGTGAGCGAGTCAACCCAAGAAACACAGGGGAGACTGCACCCCTCTACCCAACACGCCCGGCCACGGGCTGCCGCAGAGGGGGTGGTATGCTCGGTATACCAAGGGATGATTTGAAATACCGTTCACCCCACTCCCCCTAGTGCCCTCGCTCTTTGTCCGGGCTTGGGACCGGCACCGCACTGAAGTTATTGAGCTGGAAGCGAAAGCGAAAGCAAAGCTAAGCAGCGGGTGGAATGCAATAACTAAAGTGAGATGGCGAGCTTACTAAAGTGAGATGGCGAGCTTACTAAAGTGAGATGGCGAGCTTACTAAAGTGAGATGGCGAGCTTACTAAAGTGAGATGGCGAGCTTACTAAAGTGAGATGGCGAGCTTACTAAAGTGAGATGGCGAGCTTACTAAAGTGAGATGGCGAGCTTACTAAAGTGAGATGGCGAGCTTACTAAAGTGAGATGGCGAGCTTTTTTTTTTTTATTTTCACACTATTGAATATATTAGAATATTATTTGTGAGAAAATATATCAGTACCTGCTATTATGATAAATATTGGCAACAATGCCATTGTCATTGATGCAATATTTTTATTTCTTGGCACATCTCAAATAGCAATAGTGAACTCATTATGACAATTATCATTTCAGATACTATACCAGGCCGGTGATGTCAGGCCCTGGGCTGTATGATCCGACAAGCATTATGAATGCTGATGTGCTAACCACATGCCAGCGAGAGGGTTGGATCAAGCTGGCTTTTTACTTGTTATCATTCTTCTTGTATCTGTACGGGTGAGTAATGTGTTGTGACCCAATAAGGACAGCAGGAAAATTCTGAATCAAACTGTTGCTAATTTTGTCCTTTGACAGTTCCTTAGTTTTATACATGAATAGCTAATATTTATTATGTTCAATTTGATGATGATGATGAGCAATAGGTATTCGGATTTTAACTCTCACATTTAAATGAAGAGTAATGTAAATATGAATCGAAATGTTCAATTATTAGAGTAGATATGGTTCGAAAACTAAGGTAGTTTCCATATATTTCATACATCGCATCATGAACAGTGAGTCTTTGCTTTGTATTAAATTGTAGTATATAATATTAATAAATTGATAACTGGGTTATCAAAAGCTAATAGTTATTGATGGGCTGGGCATAAACATCCCTTTGTTTGTGTCATTCACCTCTCTTGTAAATTGCATATTTGCAGCCAATTGCTTGTTTGATGTCATCTACCCTCCTTTTCTAGAGTAACTTGAGATTCATTAATATTATAGGAATCTTAATAATTCTCATGAATTCTATAAATGTCATATATCTCATGAAATTAATTTCACAGATGACATATTTCTGTTGCCGCTATAACAACAAATACTAAAAAAAGAAAAAAAAATTAGGAGGGGCTCCCATACAACAAACCACAACCGTAACATAAAATATGGTATAGATCCCTTCATATGCGAGTCCGACTCGCACTTGGCCGATTATTATTAATTGGTCGCAACAATGATATATTATCTTATTTCATGTGAAAACTGAGTTATGTGTTATTGTGGCTGAACTTTTCATCATGTCTACAAGCCAAGATTGTGTGTGAAAGAACTTCTTGTACACATATTTATTCCTTTATTATTATTATTATCTTTTATTCACTTAAAATCACAAGCAAAGCTTGGTCCTTTGGTAGGCATCAATGGGGCCGAAACCAACACTGAGAGGCCCTTTTACATCTTTTTTTATTTAATTAATATAAAA
The DNA here is from genome assembly GCA_949316475.1 of Hypomecis punctinalis. Taxonomy (NCBI): domain Eukaryota; kingdom Metazoa; phylum Arthropoda; class Insecta; order Lepidoptera; family Geometridae; genus Hypomecis; species Hypomecis punctinalis. Next base: position 11,476,022 of record OX438802.1, read on the forward strand.
TGTTGAGTACATAAAGTAGAATGAAAAAACTATTGCTAGATGTCACTTACAGCATATCGGGCTATTGTGATGTGCTGTTCGATGACTTAATACGGGCTATGGAATGAGGTATGGCACCCGCCAAATAATGCCTCATTTCAAATATTCAGGCGGGTGGTGACTTGCTATCCACTAAATGGGCCCCCCATAATAGCTACCGTATATTGGCGCCGGAGGGGCAACATTGGTGTGGACGGCTTAGGGTGTCGAGAGGTGTGCTGCGCTTTCACTAGACGCTACTCGCGGCGTTAAGCCCTTTAACACTTCCACCCTGGAGCTTAGGTTCTTAGCTCTTGCGGTTTCCACTCCAAGCCGGCCGGTTAAGGCAAGAGAGGAGTCAGGGGTCTCATTTAGCCCCAGGGAATCAGGGTTCGCGGTGTCGCCACTCACCGACGACTCGCCGCAAAGTCGCCCCTGCGATTTATTATTATTCCTCTTTATTCAACTGAAATCACAGGCTTAGCCTGGTCCTTTATTAGGCATCAATGGAGCCTAAGCCAACATTGAGAGGCCCCTTTTACAATTTTATTATGAAATAAAAAAACAGTGGTAGGTATAAAAAAGATAGCGTGAAATGGAAACTATGGCATATAAAAAGACCTGAAATATTGTAACTGGGCTATTTTGGTGAAATTTTAAATGTTTTGTAAAATTAGACTATGGAATGAGGTACGGCACCCGCTAAATATGCCCCATTTCAAAATTTCGTAGCGGGTGGTGACTTGCCGTCCACTAAATGGGCCCCCCATAAAGGCTACCGTAAGTTGGCACCGGAGGGGCAACATTGGTGTGGACGGCTTAGGGTGTCGAGAGGTGTGCTGCGCTTTCACTAGACGCTACTCGCGGCGTTATGCCCTTTAACACTTCCACCCTGGAGCTTAGGTTCTTAGCTCTTGCGGTTTCCACTCCAAACCGGCCGGTTAAGGCAAGAGAGGAGTCAGGGGTCTCATTTAGCCCTAGGGAATCAGGGTTCGCGGTGTCGCCACTCACCGACGACTCGCCACAAAGTCGCCCCTGCGATTACTCGCCACAAAGTCGCCCCTGCGATTTTATTATTATTTGTTTTACAACACACGGGTTGCCCCGGATCTTTGAAGGGCATTGATGGGGCCGAAACCAACACCAAGAGGCCCTTTTACAATCATCAAAATAAAAAAATACAGTTTTTGGGTGATAGGAAGAGGGAAACTATTGTAAAGACGGGGAATAGGTACTTCTTAGGCTATTTTAATGAATTATTACATGATTATAAGCTGGTCTATGGAATGAGGTGCGGCACCCGCCAAGTGATGCCTCATTTCAAAATATTTAAGCGGGTGGTGACTTGCCATCCACTAAATGGGCCCCCCATAGAGGCTACCGTAATTTGGCGCCGGAGGGGCAACATTGGTGTGGACGGCTTAGGGTGTCGAGAGGTGTGCTGCGCTTTCACTAGACGCTACTCGCGGCGTTATGCCCTTTAACACTTCCACCCTGGAGCTTAGGTTCTTAGCTCTTGCGGTTTCCACTCCAAGCCGGCCAGTTAAGGCAAGAGAGGAGTCAGGGGTCTCATTTAGCCCCAGGGAATCAGGGTTCGCGGTGTCTCGCCACTCACCGACGGCTCGCCACAAAGCCGCCCCTGCGATTTTATTTATTATTATTCCTCTTTATTCAACTGAAATCACAGGCTTAGCCTGGTCCTTTATTAGGCATCAATGGAGCCTAAGCCAACATTGAGAGGCCCCTTTTACAATTTTATTACGAAATATAAAAACAGTGGTAGGTATAAAAAAGATAGCTTGAAATGGAAACTATGGCATATAAAATGACATGAAATATTGTAACTGGGCTATTTTGGTGAAACCCTAAGCCGTCCGTAAATGTTTTGTAAAATTAGACTATGGAATGAGGTACGGCACCCGCTAAATATGCCCCATTTCAAAATTTCGTAGCGGGTGGTGACTTGCCGTCCACTAAATGGGCCCCCCATAAAGGCTACCGTAATTTGGCACCCGAGGGGCAACATTGGTGTGGACGGCTTAGGGTGTCGAGAGGTGTGCTGCGCTTTCACTAGACGCTACTCGCGGCGTTATGCCCTTTAACACTTCCACCCTGGAGCTTAGGTTCTTAGCTCTTGCGGTTTCCACTCCAAACCGGCCGGTTAAGGCAAGAGAGGAGTCAGGGGTCTCATTTAGCCCCAGGGAATCAGGAATCGCGGTGTCGCCACTCACCGACGACTCGCCACAAAGTCGCCCCTGCGATATTATTATTATTTATATATATGATATACATCTCTCGGGCCAAGCCCGGTATTTTGATGGGCATCAGTGGAGCCGAAGCCAACACTGAGAGGCCCTTTTTAAACATCATTTAGCTATGTTGTAGGGGTGAAGGTACAAGGAGCCTATTGTGAGTAATGAATTGAAAAAATAATGGGTTATTGCGGTGAGCTTCTGGGTGTTATACAAAACTGGATTATGGAATGAGGTGCGGCACCCGCCAAGTAATGCCTCATTTCAAAATATTAAGGCGGGTGGTGACTTGCCATCCACTTTATGGGCCCCCCATAAAGGCTACCGTAATTAGGCGCCGGAGGGGCAACATTGGTGTGGACGGCTTAGGGTGTCGAGAGGTGTGCTGCGCGTTCACTAAGAGCTACTAGCGGCGTTATGCCCTTTAACACTTCCACCCTGGAGCTTAGGTTCTTAGCTCTTGCGGTTTCCACTCCAAGCCGGCCAGTTAAGGCAAGAGAGGAGTCAGGGGTCTCATTTAGCCCCAGGGAATCAGGGTTCGCGGTGTCGCCACTCACCGACGGCTCGCCACAAAGCCGCCCCTGCGATTTTATTATTATTATTATTAGCCTTTTATTCTGAGCGAGTTTTGGTTGAATGTATTCTGGTTATTATTGCTATAAAATGTCCCTCAGCTCAGTGTGCTTTTTGGCATAGGCCTCCTTTATTATTATTCCTTTATTTATTCCTTTATTATTCATAAAAGAATTATGTCTTATCCTCAGTTTCTACTCTACTAATAATGATAAATGATTTATTGATGTGTGAGTGTAACCACAGACATATTCATGTATAGCTCTTGCAAGGGGGGGGGGGTCCAACATTTTTATCCGACTGTCCAAAAAAGAGCTGTGAAGTTTTTGAAAGAAAATGAAAGTAGAAGCATACCTACTTATCATACTATCAAGTATGTTTATGCCTCGTGCACTTACATTTATGCCTTACATAGCTTTAGATGCTGCACTAATTTTGGTAGGTGTGAAGTAGTAAGCACCTAAGTTCCGTCCTCGGCGAACTGTTTAGAATCTTATTAGAATTCAATTCACTAAGGAAGTCACGCGGGTGCGGCGCCACAGTCACATGCCTTGTCTGTCAAAATTAGTGCTATTAATTTCCACAGGTTAGGAAAATTACTCTATAATAGTTACATTTTTGTTCCATTTCTAAATACCTTAATTTTAATGTTTGTGTTATACCGCTAAAGTAGAAAAAAACCGTCGACGGGGAGGCTTATAAGAATAAATATAAATTAATAAATAACTTAATAGAATTATTTGGCCTAACTTAATTGTCAGTGAGATGGTCTCTATTACTGTAGTACTTCAGGAATTCATCATTATTTGTCAGTTAAAATACCTACTGTTTTGTAAACAATCTCTATTTTTTATACTTAACACCTAAATTGTTTAATTTTACACAAGATCGAACTCAACTACATAAACACTGCCAAATATAAAATACTTCTGAGGTGAGTTTTAGAAAAATAGGAGCTAGGTATGTTAGAAGTTACAAGATCAATGGAAAAAATTGTTATGTATATTATAGTGGCCGCTGAAAAATCTCAAACAATAGAAACCTGATTATATAATTTTTCCCATTTGCATAGTTGGTGAATTAACACTATACAACTGTAAATATTAGAAATGAATAAGTATGTAATAATATAGTGTAGCTCAGATTTTAAAATGAAGCCTTTATTAGATCTTTCCACTTTCAGACTATGTTATGTCGCTTGGCCAAAAATTAAAAAAAGGTCTTACTCTTCATTGCACTAAAAAAAATATTATCAGTACAGTCAGTCCACGGACGATAATTTTATTTGATAACCTCATGAAAACTTTCCTTAATCAACAACTGAAACAAGCCGTACAGTTAGGCCGATCGTGCCTCTCTATTGCTTGTTCCACGCTCTCACACGCTCGGCTCGGGCGGTACGTGACACTTTTACATGCGTGCAGGCGTTAATCGGTTTATAAGACGTTCTGTCTGACTGTTCTAGTATTTCTAGCCCAACCACGCGAGCATTACATTTGTTGGTACGATAATAATAGTACATTGTTCACCGAGAGGAGAAAGTGACCGATTACCGCCGAGGGTGTTGTTTGAAGCCCGAGCCGTAGGCGAGGGCTTTAAAACACCCGAGATCGGGAATCGCACTTTCTCTCGAGTGATACATAGTGCTTTATACTACACCTAGTTTTATTTTACTTTTCTACGAAAACTGAATCCTCAAACAACACACAAATTGAAAATGGCGCCAATGGCGTCTGCAATTTTCACATGTTCTTTTTTCAAATTGTTTGACACCATCCAACACACAGCTAGTGGCCAGTGTCATTTTGCGAACTTGGAGATAAAAACTCACTGTAAAAACTTTTTGGCTTTTGATATTTAGGTTACCAGCGCAGTCTTACCCAAAATTAAAAAAGAAAAACCACGTAAGAAATGGATTTTCATACACTTTTCTCTCCCGCTCAGATGCGTTTTCTCGCCGCATATTTGTTCGATATGCAATGACGTACTTTCTACCGTAAATTTGATTAAGTTTCAAGGTACTTTCCGAGCAGGTGTAGTATAAAATTATATGTCAGCAGGGATGAGACGTGGTATGATTGCTTCCTCAATAATTTACAAAGTTTAATCTTTTGTTTCAGAATGATTGTGGTGTTGATCGCGGCGTAGTTTACTTCTAATCTTCAGTCTTATTCAGCATCTACCGGCCTGTTTAGCCCATGTGCTGTCTCCCTCGCGCACGTTACACTTCCCGTCGGTTAGAAGTTGACAACGTACATGGACTGGCCCATTGTGAATAAGGTGATAATCTACTCAGAACTAGTGAACTCCAATAAGTCATAATTTATTAATTAGTACCGAATGTTTGGTTGTAAAGTGTATCAGCGAACAAGACGACAAGTGGTGTCAGTTTTGATGTGATTCAGTATTTTGATAATAAAAGTTAATATTTCAATTATTTATTGTTTTCGAAGAATATTATCTTTAGCTTTCATCCTCGTTCCACTCCAGTCTCCTTGTACTATTTCCAAAAGGTAGTGTTTGCAGATTCTAGGATAAACTAAGATTGAAGGTCTTACGTCTCATAGGGATTAACACAATTTTCAGCACGAGAGTTTTTGACCGATGAACCACCGGAGGAAGTTCGGCGGTCAAAAGTCGTTCGTCGAATTGTATAATTCGAAGCCTATATTTTTTTTTATGTTTAACCACTAGGGTTTCTCACCGAGAAGTCTCGAAGCGGGAATTCCCGGTAAATTCGGCCTTAGGCGAGACGGGAAAAAAAAGAGTCGAGTACCCGGGAAGTCGAGAAATTGAAAAAAAAAACTTTATTGTAATAAACCTTAAAAAACAACAAAACTTATATCTAAAAAAAATACTTTTATAGGGTATAGGTATATTTACATTATAAATAAAAAACTGCTTTGAGGTCGCAAAAAATACTAAAAAATAGTAATTCGACATTAATTTCTGTGTTACTTATTACAAAAATTATGTCCTCTATCTCCTCTCGTCTTTTACATCCTTTTACTACCCAATAAGCCAGAAGAATTTACAGAACTATATATCCGACTGTTTCCAAGCATTTCTAACTCTGACGATGACGAAAATGTTCAAGAAGTCCAAGAAACTGAAGGTGACTCTCCTATCTATTTTGAGATGCAGTTAAGAATGACTATTGAGACTGTGTCTACGGATACAAATACTACTGAAGCCCAGTTAACCAAAAGCCTTATAAAACAGAATTTCATTTGCAAACGAACGGCAAATCTAGAAAATCCATTTAATGCTGTTATGACTGTGTAGCCGACATCAACTGAAAATGAACGAGTATTTTCTTTGTATCTTACAAAAATATCTAATTGATTGATATTTCGTTAATTTTAAAGATTTTATTTTTATTCTTGTTTTAAAACTCAGTGATTATAAAGGAAATTAAGAAGGCATAACATTTTTTAGTTAATTGACGAAGATTGATTAAAACGAATATAATTATTGTTGATTATGAAAATGTGTATGTATTTTATTTTAAAACCGTTTTCATACATTTTTATTGAGGTTAATCAAATTCCCGACTTCTCGGGAATTCCCGGGAAATGGTGCTCGGTACCCGAGAATAAAAAAAACTCGGAAAATGAGAAACCCTAATAACCACGCATAACTTTTTTCATAGTAGTCCGATTTAAATATTTTTTTTATTATTGGAAAGAGTATACTTAAAAATTGGTCCCATTTAATTTTTATCGAAATAGGCTGAGCCATTTTTGATAAATGAAAAATGCTACATCGGTCCGTGCGAAATATTCGCGAATTTGTACACGGGTGAAGTCGGTCATGCTATTTTTTGCAAAATATTATTATGTATTAAGAGTGCAAAATTCTGCTTAGTACAGACCATGATTGGTATATCAGGGGAGCGATTTGAACTAAGACTCTCTTTATTATGTGATCGAGTAAGAAACTCGATTGTAATGACGACTCAGCATCATCATATCAGCCTTATCATCCACTACTGGATATTTAACTCTCTTATAGATTTCCAATAAGACCAGCACCCCTAGCAAAGCAAAGTATGGCAAAGGGATAAAACCATTTAATCCACTGTTAATTTCAGTTTTCTATGACAATTCATACTTTTATTCCACGCCGCCGCCGACGGGATAAATTGTCGGAAAGGCAATTTGTGTCTTTGCCATGCTAGTGTTGCTGCTGGAAGCGACATGCATCCATCCAGGTTCCTGCTGTTATTGATCCACCTGGTGAGTGTTCGACGGTGGCAGCATTGCCACGCTGAATGGCAATGCTTATACGTTGAGCCAAATAAACACCAGCATTTTGGTCACGCGTCGCGTCCACTAGACGCTCAGAAAGACTAATTACCGTCTTTCTGAGCGTCTAGTGGACGCAACGCGTGACCAAAATGCTGGTGTTTATTTGGCTCAACGTATAAGCATTTAGTCTTTCTGAGCGTCTAGTGGACGCGACGCGTGACCAAAATGCTGGTGTTTATTTGGCTCAACGTATAAGCATTGCCATTCACCGTGGCAATGCTGCCAGCATGCTGGGCACGCTGCCAACTGGCAGTGGGCTTGAGCACTTGGATTACCTTTAGACCTTCAAGGGTCTGTGGATGATCCGATTGCTTTCTATGTAGTAGTAGTGTAGTATTGTCATTAGAAAATATAAGTAATTAATGACATCTATTCGAAGAAATCAAAATGCAAGTTCGGGAGACCTGGATGGTATAATATGCCAAATTTTTTTTTTCCATCTACCCAGCTGGAGCAAATGTGTACAAGGCTTTATCGTCAGTCGTCAACAACACTATAAAAAGCAGAACATTCCATCAAACATAACAACATTGAAGGCAAGAGAAGATTCATCAATCATCCAAGACCTTGAATGTGAAACCCGCGCACCGTACAATACAAGAGTATACCACAGAACAAGGAATGTACTGAAAGAAAGATGTGCAGGATTCTGAGCGCGCAAATAGGTAAGATTCATACTATTATCAGAACTATTGCTCAATAGGTTTGCTGATTAGATAAGGAAGTTTACAGAGGTTGATAAATGGCGATAATGATAACTAACCGCCTTACCACAAAAGATTTAAACACTGTTTCTAACCTTGCATTTTGTACTGTTAAACATGGTCTAAAGCGTGCGTAAAACTTTTGTAGTAAGACTGGAAGTGCTCAGCCACCTGTAAACTGTATCTATTTAAGGCGCTGCCCAAAGACAAAAATCCGTAAAACGTCATGTTTTTCGTCGCACAGTTAGGCGTAACTGTTACTGATACAAACTTGGAAAAAATACAGAGCACACAATAATAGTTCACAAGAGAGACTTTATCAATAATATTGCAAAAAAAATATCTGGTATCTTGAAAAAAAATCACAAAAATAGCTTTAGAAAAAAAATTCTCGTTTCGTATTTCTCAATATTTAGATCGATAACTACTATATTTTTTGTATTCATAAAATAGAAAATTTACTAAACTAAAGAGATATCTATATATTTTATTGCAAACACGGCTTCATTTCTTTTTAAACGAACCAAAACTGCGAAAAATTATCGAATTTTCATCTCGAGTTTCGTCTAAAAACAAACGACACGCAATTTTAGACTTAGATTTGTATACTGCAAGACATTATTGTATAATACCTAAAGTTTACTCTTGGAGCGTCTTAATGTATAAACCGAATCATAACCAAAAAAAAATTAGACCCACCTTAATATACCTACAGCTCTGAAACAGCACCTTGTGGTTATAGGCAGAATCACACAAGTTGGCGGATGTGAAGTTAGCTACAAGCTGCGCAATATCCAATCCTGACTGAAGCTCACATAAAGCTGCGTATTTTTTTTTTTATTTATGCCTCCTATTCCCCTGGTGTATACATATTTCAGGGTCTTTTTCTATAAATAAAGCTGCGTATTGCTTGTAGCTAACTTCACGCCGACTTGTATGATTCGGCCTATGACCACAAGGTGCTGTTTCAGAGCTGTATATTAAGGTGGGTCTATTTTTTTTTTCAATAAACCTTTCCTAACGCCGTGGTGGTCTAGAGGTAGTGACACCCGCCTTACAATCGTGAGGTCGTGGGTTCAAATCCACGGTCCCATACCAATGAGTTCTTTGGAATTTATGTACGGAATTTCACACCACTGGCTTTTCGGTGAAGGAAAATATCGTGAGGCAACCTGCATGCGTCCGTAGAAGAAATTCGATGGCGTATGTGAATCCACCAACCCGCACTGGGCCAGCGTGGTGGATATGGCCCAATCACCCATCGTGGGTAGGCCTACGTCCTGCAGTGGACTATTAAAAGGCTGGTACAGTACAGTACAAACCTTTCCTAAATATGAAATTATGTTGTAATATCACGTCAATTACAAACTTGTAAATAAATAATATATATATTATGTATATTATTTATTTAATTTTATATTTATTATTTTTTAGAACAACAGTATTAAATAGTGGTTTCGATTTAGGTAGGTACCTACTTTTAAAGCAGCATTGTGCTGACCGAGAAGACCTAGTCTATTGACCTCGGTCCGCGAGTTCGATGAACTTGACATCAGCGTGGTTGCAACTTAAGAGTAGATTGATTGACCCAGTTTTAGACAATCAAGCCACTGATTGGCAGCTCGACAAACAAGCATGTCGCGCGATCTTTACTGATCGGCTACTGTGATGGAGGCCAAAAGAACAGAACATTGGTTAGACTTACCACAGACTTTCAAAAAGGAGAAGGATGTCAATTCGTCTGTAGCCGCCAGTCGTGCTTTTACTGTTATTTTTTGCAATGTAAACAGATTTTTCTACTAGGTACCTATCCATTTATTCGATTACTTAAAAGTGAAAAATAAATATAGTTTAAAAAAAACTGAAAAACACACTTTCAACTAAAAAGTGTAATAGTACATTATGATATAAGTGCGGTAAGTTGAAAATTACAGCCGAGGCGATATTGCTAGCCCGAGCCGTATGCGAGGGGTATAAGGAAGCAGAGGCTGTAATTTTCAAAGCGCACGTAGTATGTCATACGTTTTATAACATATTTGCGAGGAAATTAATAAAACTCTGACTTTCTTAAACGAATAAATTTTGAATTACTTGTTAAATCAGTTATAGAAATTTGAGCAATTTTTAAAAGTGATTGTTACGTCACCAGTTGGCATTTAATGTTGTCAAGTTATTATTATTAGTTACAATTTCCCCAGTCTCTCTCTCACTCTCTTGAGTTAAAGTAAATTCATCATTATTTGACAATATATATATAAAAGAAAGTCGTGTTAGTTACACTATTTATAACTCAAGAATGGCTGAACCGACTAGGCTGTAAATTGGTGGTAGCTTAGAACCAGGAGAAAGACATAGGATACTTTTTATCCCAAAAATTGCATAGTGAAATTCCTGTAGGATAGGACAAAAACTGTGACCTTGACACGAACATACGTTTCTGTTGGTTTGGTTGAACCAACAGAAATGTATGTTCGTGTCAAGGTCACAGTTCACAGTCAAGGTTGATGACCTAAAAAACTTTGTGTTTTAGTTTTCTAGTTTTTTTAAACTATATATATTAGAGGTTTATAACGTTAAGGTCATATACTCGTAAAAACTGTAAAAACTAATACGTATAATACGGTATTTTACTATGAACGAGAAAAAATCTGTAAAATTTTTGAGATAGCTTAGGCAAAACAAACGGAAAATGTTCGTTTTAAATCATAAAATAACAAATTAAATTTTACAATAACTCTTTTTCAACTTAAATCTTAAACTTACAAACATAGACATTTGACTGCTTCGGTGGCTCAGTGGTTAGTGACCCTAACTTCTGGATCAAAGAGGCGTGGGTTCGTTCCCCACGCAGGGCAAATCTTTATGTGATGAACATAAGTGTTTGCTCTGTGTCTGGATGTTACTTAGTTACTATCTATATAAGTATGTAATTAAAAATAAGTATATGTAGTATATCAGTCTCTGGCAGCCATATCACAAGCTTTGCTTAGTTTGGGGTCAGAGGCCGTGTGTAAAATGTCCCAAAAATATTTATTTTATTTATTTATATAGACACCATCGTGAAAAAAATTTACACGCTTTGTTTACATAGCCCAGTGACGTCATTCACGACCACAGAGTAAAATAATGACACCTATCGTTTTCGTGAATTAAGCGCGAAATTTTGAAACTGTAAAATTAAAATGCATTTTTAAAGCACTTAGGTAACTATTGAATATATATTTTTTTGTATTTTTAGTGGTTTATTAGACCAACAGAATCTAACTGGAATACATTTCAAAAATTACTGTAATACGCTATCCTAGCTATTAAAGTACTATCGTTCAACATAGCGAGAACGCGCCCTTACGCGTGACGTTGTCGTGATCGATAAGTCGTTAACCTTTAACATTGCCGAGTTTTGTTAACTCTGCCCTATAATGAACAGTCAATATTATGCATTAATTTGCAATATAATCGTAATTTCTAATACATATAGGACAATCGTACCTATTGTTACGAGATGAGTTCTTGGATAATCAGTTAAAACGCCGATTCATCACTTTGCACTTTATTGCACAAAATTACAATACACACGACACAACTGGTTCGCACAAACACTTCACACTGGCACTGATATTCACACAAACTAGTCACTTCACAATCACTGGTACCTCACTTGAACACGAGATGTTTTCGCTCCGGTATAAACACGATAACTGGTCCCCAAGGGTCGGCCGGCGTATTTATATCCGTTATTACCTACAGTCTCAAACCTGCGAGATAATTCACGACATTACTCGATCTAATAAACGCTATTGTGTTAACAAGTAAACAACTTAAAAGTTCGGGAATTCCCTATTGTTCTCAAATACGTAAATACCCAGAAAAAAAAACTAAACACAATAGACGGCAGATAAAAACTGATCCCGCTCGAATCATAAAACCATAAATCTCGCACTTAGGTGTAAACAACTCGCCGTCATTACCGTGGCCTACTGCGTCACACTATTTATGAAACCCAATCTGGTTTAAAATTTCTAAAAAATCATTAAAATATATTTATGTGGTTCGTCACGCGCTTGCCAACCTATAGACAACTTTCTACTGCTACTCTCTTGAAATAGCTAAACCGAATCTTGATTGTATCATCTGCAGCAACGTTACGGTTATCAAGCGTGTAAATAATTTAAATCAGTGATTTCTCTTCGTTTCTCTAGGTGGAACAGAATAAACTACTGTAATGAAATGTATTGTCAACAAAATAGTTTCACAACATATAGGAATTATTGTGTGATTATTATCAATAATTTGGATTGTTTACATAATAATGATATTCGCCAACAACCTTGTCCTTAAACGCTTAGGTAATGATCACGTAACTGCGCCATGCAAGCTGAAAATAGGCCGATAAAATGTGTCGATCTGCGGGCGCGAACTCGGCCGCCCCCGGCAGTGTTCCCGACGACTCGCTAGGAAGCAGAGTGCGCGATGTTCGCTCTTCTGACGCTGGTCGCGGCGCTCACGCTCACGCGCGACGGGGAAACCGCGCGCGTGCTCGGTTTGTTCCCCCACACGGGCAAGAGCCACCAGATGGTCTTCGAACCGCTCCTGAGGCGCCTTGCGGAACGCGGACACCACGTCACCGTCGCCTCCTACTTCCCGCTGCAACACCCTCCCGCCAACTACACAGACGTCAGCCTCGCAAGTCTGTCCCGACTAGGCCTAGAAATCGTCGACATGGCATTGTTTGAAAACCCAAACACACTTCTCAAGACTACTCTACCTGGTTTGGATAGAGTTTTGAGTCAACTATTTGAACTCGACCCGTTGTCGTACATGGCGTTGGATACGTGCTCTAAGATTGTGAATTTTGCGCCGTTAGCTGACGCTCTGAATAAGGAGTACGATGTGGTGTTGGTGGAGAACTTTAACAGTGATTGCATGCTCGGTTTGGCGCACGTGTATGGAGTGAAGGCTCCTATCGTGGCTCTATCTTCTTGTCCGATGATGCACTGGTCTGCGGACCGTATCGGTGCTGTTGATAACCCGTCATATGTACGTATCGTCAGTGGCGGTAACATGGCCACCAGGATGAATTTCTGGCACCGGCTAGAGAACACTTTTTTCAATTACTTTTTCAAAGCATGGTACCGATACTCTATCCAGTTGAAAGAGCAAGAAATCATCGAGAAGCACTTCGGCCGGCAGATCCCGGATCTGCAAGTGTTAGGGAAGAACATTACGTTGATGCTGCTGAACGTGTTCCACAGCCTCAACGGTGTGCGGCCCCTGCTGCCGGGGGTCGTCGAAGTCGGAGGAATGCATTTGAACTATAGCAGAACGCCGGAACACATACCAGCGGTAAGTACTTATTTATAAAATAAAAGTGCAGCGAACATTTTTTTTTTCAGTAGATAACTTTAGAATAGTTATGACCAAAGCAATGCTCTGTAATGCTAATATGCGCAAGCGTAGTGAAATCGAAAGAAGAATGAGCAAATAAATGAAAAAAAAGCAGACCTCTCTAGAGGTATATGTGTATATTATGCGCGAGCGATGGATCCACGCTTTTTGAGCACTTGAACAGTATGCTCGAAATTTTGTCGAGGTTTTGTCGGAAGTTAGACTTTAAAGTGGACATCAGATATGAGCAAAGAAAACCAGTGAACATTTATCTAGCGCGAGCGCGAACATTTTCAGATCCGCACCTGATTAGAAGTTTGATTCGGTTTATATTTGACCATAGTAAATCATGTGAGCTGATTAAGTATTTTTGGTTCCAATGTCAAGGGGTCAACTATCTGATGTTCCTGGTCCTTGAAGCGTAATACAGATTTATTCAGAGTGTGATTACATTTGGTTGTGTAATTTTAAAGCGAGGTGGTCTAATTGATGAAAATTGCAGCGCCTGTGAAATCGAATAGCAAAATCATTAGTTTCGCTCGCTAGTTTCGGTTCGGTGATTACGTTTTCGTCAAAAAATAATTATATCTAGTCAAAGAAGATATAATAATACTAACCTAGTTATAAAACATAGTTAAGTATGACTAGAAACGACAATCGCTTAAAGGGTGTGAGAAAAAAGCTGTGCTATACATACATAGATAGCTATATATACACGTTGATATGATTTTATCATATTTAGACTCTAGATAATAGTAAAAACCTGCATTATACAAATGATAAATGATAGAAATTGTAGGTCCCGGTTGTTTGAACCGTTTAGCCATGTCAGAGGCCTTCAGGCGGCCTAAAAACTCTGACACCAGGGCTAGCCACCCGGCCTATACGAACTTACTTACTTAATGATAGAAAATAGGTAATAGGTAGTTCATAAATAAATATGTTGATTTACTTAAGCATCTCATCAAAAATTCAACAGTAGTGTTTGGCGCGAGACATTTGTCTGACTACTACGTCTAGGCAGTGCGTAATAGTCAGACAAAAAAAACGTACTTAAACGCAAATAGAGACAAAAGATATTACATTCGTCCTGTTCACTCTTTATACTTGCACATTTCGCCTTCTCTTACTTTTGTAATTATTACTATTTAGCGCCTAGTCTAGTTATATACTTCACTATGTTATAAAACTATTTTTTTAAGAAATGACTAGGTTTTTGACGAAGCGTACACAGAATACGATTAAGGATGCGTTCTCAATTATGCCGTGTCTAATAGGTAATGTAATTTATCGGTGGGGGTTGTCGTCCCTAGCTTTTCCTTAAACTTGTTACCTAGGTAGGTAAATGGGAAAAGTTGTTTATCGTTTCATGTCGTCGAAATATTTGATTAGTTGTGAAGTTATTTTTTATTGTTTTACAACTTCCGTGCTAGCCATTCTCATTTGCTTTGACAATCTGTTGTCACTCCAAATAATTTCGTAGACGACTGTTAATAGCGTAGTCCTCGAGGATGGTCGTCCTACTTATAAACCCCCGCATTTAAGTACACAAGCCACGACATAGTGGGAATGCTCACTAATAGATATATCTTAGAGCGCACTCTAGGGCTTCTAACCTAACCTATTGTAGAAGTCTATGTAACAGGTTTGCTATGATTGATCACAGGCGTCGTATCACGTATATTGCGGTGTTTCGGTCGTCCGATAACATTACAACCCTTGTCTCTTTGGAATACACTCTAGTGTCTGGCTAAACAGCTGGTATTTGTTGCTATTTCAAAGTTGGCCCCGTAGTGGAAGATATTTATCTTAATATGTTACTCTTAAGAGATTGTGCGTAAGTTACCATGAATTAGAATTTTCAAGTTTATTGTGGCTCAAACATACGTACGTAGGTCACATACCTAGGGCGCGTTCTCACCTTGTCGTGACGAATATTCCTATAGAGATGATAGTCGCCCTAACTCCTTATTATAAATTATACTTAATTTATCTTAGGGACAAATTGTAATTATAAGATACTAGTTTTTACCCGCGGCTTTGCCCGCATACGCAAGATATAATTATAATTTATAGCATATGTATTATTCTGATATATAAGTAATATTATTGCAAAGTTTCATCTCAATCCGTTCAGTAGTTTTTGCGTGAAAGAGTAACAAACATCCATCCATCCATCCTCACAAACTTTCACGTTTATAATATTAGTAGGATAGGATATGTACACTATTATTCTAAGATAAATATGTATAGCGACTATCGTCTCTATGCTATTCCTACTTATCCCATTTGAATTGTCAATCTGTCGTCAATGCAATTACAGTTAAACGTGTCATCTTATATGTGAACACCTCCATTTCAATATTTATAACTTCTTGAGATTTGTACAAGATATTGTTCAATATAGTGGGAACGCGCCCTTACGCGTGACGTCGCGGTCGATAAGCCGACAACCTTTATTTAACATTGCCTAGTTTTATTAACTCTGCACTATAATGAAGTCAGTATTATCATAGACGAATTTATGGTATTATGTATTAATTTGCAATATAACCGTATGATACATATATAAGACAATCGTACCTTATGTCAGTGAATTTTACAGAATAAGTAGGTAGGTATAACATTTATGAAATGGGATTGCATTTTAAATTTCATAGATTTCTAAAAAGTCATTACTTTAAATCTGTTTTTGTTCTCGAGTGGAGACCACGTACCGGCAAGCGCAGCGTAGGACGTCCACCCACAAGGTGGACGGATGACCTCATTAAGACCGCAGGATCGCGCTGGATGCAAGCCGCTTCCAAGCGGTCTTATTGGAGATCCATAGGGGAGGCCTATGTCCAATAGTGGATGCCCTTTGGCTGATGGCAAAGAAGATATAATAATACTACGCTGATGGATAGATGGATGGATGATTACTTTAAATACAGGGTTATTTCTAATCAATTAGCATCCTTCTAGGGGATTATTCTGTACATCAAAACTAACAACTTTTGTTAAAACTAATTAAAAAAATGAGCTGTTCCAAACATTTTGTCGCGGGTGAACTAAATTTTTAAATGGAACAACAAAAATGTTTTTTGAGTTATGACTAAAGTCGTAGAAAAAAGTTGTTAGTTTTGATGTACAGAATAAGCCCCTAGAAGGATGCTAATTTATTAGAAATAACCCTGTATATTTGTGTGGTTCGTCACGTTTAGCTAACCCAACCTATGCACAACTTTCCACTGATACTCTCTTGAAATAAATAGTGGCAGCAACGTTAAAGGTAGGCATACACGGTGCGATAAACTGATCAGTTTATCGCATCAGTTGATCAGTCCCACTGGGATCTCATTCAATTAATTCAACGGTAGGCAAAAATGGTTTGCGTTTTGAACCACTGAATCTTGAATACCTAACTCGTGTAATTTCAATGTTACAGGAGAAATGGTCATAACTAAAGTTGTACAATATAATTTGATTTGCAACATTTATGTTTCACGTTAACTTTTTTTAGGATCGATATTTTATTACGGTTATCAAGCGTGCAAATAATTTCAATTAGTGATTTCTCTGCGTTTTTCAAGGTAGAATAAACTTCTGTAATGAAACTGTCAGCAAAATAATTGTGTGATCATTATCAACAAATGTTTACGTTTATATCATAATGATATTTGTCAACAACCTTGTCCTTAAACGCTTAGGTAATGATCACGTAACTGCGCCATGCAAGCTGAAAATAGGCCGATAGAAATGTGTGTCGTTCGGCGGGCGCGAACTCGACCGCCTCCGGCAGTGTTCCCGACGACTCGCTGGGAAGCAGAGTGCGCGATGTTCGCTCTTCTGACACTGGTCGCGGCGCTCACGCTCGCGCGTGACGGGGAAACCGCGCGCGTGCTCGGACTGTTCCCGCACACGGGCAAGAGCCACCAGATGGTCTTCGAACCGCTCCTGAGGCGCCTCGCGGAACGCGGACACCACGTAACCGTCGTCTCCTACTTCCCGCTGCAACACCCACCCGCCAACTACACAGACGTCAGCCTCGCAAGTCTGTCCCGACTAGGCGTGGAAATCGTCGACATGGCATTGTTTGAAAACCCAAACACACTTCTCAAGACTACTCTACCTGGTTTGGATCGAGTTTTGAGTCAACTGTTTGAATTCGGCCCGTTGTCGTACATGGCTTTAGATACGTGCTCTAAGATTGTGAGTTTTGCCCCGTTGGCTGACGCTCTGAAGAAGGAGTACGATGTGGTGTTGGTGGAGAACTTTAACAGCGATTGCATGCTCGGTTTGGCGCACGTGTACGGAGTGAAGGCCCCGATCGTGGCTCTGTCTTCATGCACGATGATGCACTGGTCTGCGGACCGTATAGGTGTTGTCGATAACCCGTCATATGTACGTACCGTCAGTGGCGGCCACATCCCGACCAGGATGGATTTCTGGCACCGGCTAGAGAACACTTTCTTCAATTACTTTTTCAAAGCGTGGTACCGATACTCTATCCAGTTGAAAGAGCAAGAAATCATCGAGAAGCACTTCGGCCGGCAGATCCCGGATCTGCAAGTGTTAGGGAAGAACATTACGTTGATGCTGCTGAACGTGTTCCACAGCCTCAACGGTGTGCGGCCCCTGCTGCCGGGAGTCGTTGAAGTCGGAGGAATGCATTTGAACCATAGCAAGAAACCGGAACATATACCAGCGGTGAGTTTCTATAGCAAACTAAACTTTAACTTATGACAAGTCATGTGAAGCAGTGATTATTTTTATTGCTCCGAAGTCAAGGGGTCAAATCTGGTGTTATTGGCCTTGAAGCGTAATCATTACCTAATACAAGGAAATAATGGACTAAAAAGTGTTCTTATGGACTATTTTAATGGCATCATTATTCATCGTCGTTGTAAACGTCTTTAATCTTTGGTAGACTCACTAAATAAGTAGGTACGTACCTACTAGCGCTGAGCGTTGCCATAGGAAACTATACATATGCTCCTTTTGTCTGTCTCGCGCCAATCTCATTCCCATCATTCAATCACATAGAGTAGATTTCAATTAAGAAAAATAGGCGCGAAATAAACAACTTACGTATGGAAATTTTAACCAATCTACAGGCCGAATCATAAAATTAAGCCCATGGATGTGAAGTAAGATAAAAGCTGCGAGAAACCCAATCAACGCACAGCTTTATGTGAAGCTTCAGTCGGGATTGGATTTTGCGCAGCTTGTAGCTATCTTCACAACCGCCGACTTGTATGATTCGGCCTAAACGTAATGTAGTATCTTAACTCAACCAAAAGCCACGGTGGCACCGCGCCAGTTGAATGCGCCTTATAAAACGAACATTGCAATAGCCCATATACGTTTGTGCTTTAGCTCCAATATAAACACAATGTTTCACAAGACAAATTTTCTTAATGAAAGTACTTATACCCAGCAGCAAGTAGGCAATAGTTGTTGCTCAAGATAATATTGCTTACTTTATAGCGGGTTGCGGTAACTTAATAGTTTTTAGATTTATTGATATCCGCTCTCTATTGCGTTGCGTTTCATTCATTCATTACTGAGTCTGATGATTACCAATACCTACACAATTTCACCATGCTTAATAAGGTTATCTTAGAATTAAAGCGATTATAATAAACTTATCTATCCATGCTATTTTTCATGGGTAATCGGGCTTAGATATTAACAGGACAAATCCTGAGCTACCATGACGTTTAGGCTGCCATCAGGAGGAGTCCAGGAACTTTGGAGATTCCAGGATATCTCAGAGTTTTTGGATTTGTGACTGGAAGTCCCAATTTGTGTTAATTGCATCAAGCTTTATATTAAGCCTCTACTCTCTACTGTCTATAGTAGGTACGATTTTCCAACAGAGAGTTTTCTCCTGACTTTCATTGTCACTTGTCTTGTTTGACTTTAACAAGTAGGTACCTACCGACGCCTACATTATTATCTTACGCTCGTGCTCTGATGATTCTGTTTTACAAATACTTAATAAACTTATTGGGTCTTACGCACGACCTCTCATGGCAAGATGTAATTTTTAATTTTAAGAATACATATGAGCTGTTTCATACATATTGATTCCGAGTTGCGATTTTGTATGAAACATCTGATTTTTTTTTCTCGAATGCCTGGTTGGCCCCATAGTAAAAGTTATTCATAGTGATGGCCTTTAATCACCCCCTTTCGGCTTAGTAGGTACGGGGCAAGCAGATAACCCTGTATAAATCTACACAAATTGGTAATTTTATTTATAAAAAATGCTATAGGTACATACCTACTACAAAAGATATAATTATATCTATCGTAGTAGGTATTTAGGTACGTACAATTTGAAAAACAGACACCATGTCTAGAAATTATAGCAAACGTCTACAAACATGCTAGCTATAAACAAAATTTGCATCTAAATAGTACCATACCTATCGTTAACTTGACTCTATAAACCTTGCCCTTAAACGCAGTCATATGTCACCCCTGTTATGACGCTGTGTTATGCTGAAAATAGGCCGGTTGGAGCGAGGGTACGCGGCGGCGCCGAGCGGCGGCCGGCGGCAGTCCTCTTGTCGACTCGCTACGAGCCACAACTCGCCATGGTTTCCCTGCACGCGCTCGCGCTGGTCGCGGCGCTCACACTCGCTCGCGGCGGTGACTCCGCGCGCGTCCTCGGCCTCTTCCCCCATACAGGCAAGAGCCACCAGATGGTCTTCGAGCCGCTCCTAAAACGACTCGCGGAACGAGGACACCACGTCACCGTCGTCTCCTTCTTCCCGACCAAAAACCCCCCCGCCAACTACACCGACATCAGCCTCGAGGGACTCGCCGATCTTGGCCTGGAATCCTTCGATTTATCCTTCTACGAACATCCAAATTTAATGCTGAAGGCTCTCCGTTTGGATAAAATAGCTAAACAAATCTCAGAGTTTGCTCCGTTAGCTCCTATGGCGTTAAAGGTGTGCTCCAAGTTAGTGAATTTTGTGCCTCTAGCTGAAACGTTGAAGAAAGATTACGATGTCGTTTTAGTGGAGAATTTTAACAGTGATTGTATGCTCGGCTTGGCTCATGTGTACGGTTTGAAGGCGCCGACGATCGCCCTGCTGTCCAGTTCCATGGTCCAATGGTCTGCGGACCGCATCGGAGTGTCGGACAACCCGTCCTATGTTCCTATCATCAGTGGTGACTATTCCTCCAAAATGACATTCTGGCAGCGGCTTGAAAACACCGTCTTGCTCAATTTCTACAAACTTTGGTACCGATATGCTATTCAGTTGAAGGAGGAAGAAATTATAGAGAAGCATTTCGGCAGGAAGATCCCTGACTTGCAGGAGTTAGGGAGCAATGTTAGCATGATGCTTCTGAATTCGTTTCATAGCCTGAACGGCGTGCGGCCGATTTTGCCGGGGATGGTCGAAGTAGGAGGGATGCATTTGGATCACACCAGGAAACCTGAACATATCCCAGCGGTAAGCTTGCTTTTATCTACAGAGAATTTTAAATTTAATTCTGCCATCCAGTACAGTAAAATGTATGTACTTAAATGAAATATTTTTCTAGCAATTGTAAACCTTTTTGCGTCTTTCTTAGAAATCGACATAAAATTATCGACCGTAACTCTTAAGATTGCTAAGTTATTGAAAGTCATACAAAAACTTGAAGCTCGCATAACATAGTAGGTACCTACTTCATAGTATCGAGTGAAATTATAGGCTATATCGGTACTTGAAGTAGTAAAATTTTATAGATAAAAGTGGGTAAATTTAAGCCTGTTTAAGTTTACACCGCTGTATACCTATTCTTACTCATAGTTATGAATACTACGGGACCAACCATGAAGTCGCGACAAAGAACGTATGTTCCATAGAAAATACCATTCAACTCGTAATAATCTGAGATATTTTAGATGTTAATAAAATAAGATATTTTAGAGTACGTAAACTGCAAAGTATTACCAACCAATCAGTATACTCTGTTGCGGGGCCACCTACTCAAATAACATAAAAGAAGGTGGTACGTACCTAATTTTTTTGTCCCGAATAAAATTTTCTGTATTTACCACAAATTTATTAGCGGGTAAACAAAATTTCCCGGATCATCAGTTGTACTGTTATACGACCACTAGGCAGTTATAGGAGAGCACTTCCTTGTTCCTAACTAATTATTGTTCATAATTATATGTTTTGGAATCTATTAATCTACTTACCTTCTTCATATCACCTAAAGTATTTTAAAGGTTTATTAGAGTAACAAAGTATCCACTTACTACATACCAACCAACAACATTTACATTAATCACCCTTTTGTCCCAAGAACCTATAAAAAGTGTAGGAGGTAGGCAATGCTTTGAAATCATAACAACGCTCATAATCGCTCACACTATTGTTCTCTTGACAAAATTCATAAACATCTCAAGGTGTCTTCAAATGGTTCACGATCATCTAAATAGCTACATGGTACACACCATGAGTTATCATTTATTTCAAATTTTATAAGTTATTAGTTCGCCCAGCCGGGCTTGTATGCGCGCCACGAATTATTTCTTTCGTAGTGTCAGAATGAGACAGTGTTATGGCAAAGTATACATCTATCACTTTTTAACACGTCGAAATGAGTTCTTTTCGTGGCGTTTGGTGGTCGCATGCTTGACTAGCAGGTCAGTCTTCGGATGGGTGACCGCGGGTGGCATTTTCTAACTGAGCGCTATCGTGGCTCGGATGACACGTTAAATTGTAGGTCCCGATTGTTTAACCGTTTAGCCATGTAAGAGGCCTTCAGGCGGCTTGAAACTCTGACACCAGAGCTAGTCACCCGGCCTATACGAACTTACTTATGATCATCTAAGTAGCTAGGTACATGATTAACTTAGCGAGTTATCATGGATTCCAACTATAAGTTACTATATCTAGGAATTCAAATTAAATATACATAAATGTATCTAGGTACTCTTTATGACGATTCTCCAATGGGTTGTTCAAATTCCCCAAACCAGAACAAGCATCAACTACCTAATAACTACCGAATTACGAAAGAACTTTCGACACGGCACAAAAAAAAATTGAATAAAATCGTCATGTACTTTATTAAACAGGAAAAAGGTATGGCAATATAGTAATCGACACTTTCTAATACCTGCTGTAAGTACCTAAAATCTGGATCAGATGGACAAAAAACCGTAGATAGAAAGCGAAAAAAGAACAAGGCCTTATAGCTTGCAATGCTTGCATAGGCTGAACCCCTCCCATTGATGAGCCACCGCCACCACGACTATCACCCACTGAGCTTCCATTAATTATGATAACAAAATTATTAAAAAAATAAACCCTTATCACACTACGTAGGCGCATCGCCCAGCATGTTATCAAAGCTCTCAAACAACAAGAAAAGTAATACTGAGACAGCATCGAAGGGTGAAACAGATGCGACGAGTTATTGACCCCACTAACCTGACACATTGCACTCGTCTGTCACAGCAAATAATATTGTTTATCTAAGTAAAATAGGCTCTGTCCTATGCTGTTTATTATACATATTTATCTCAGTTATCTCGATCAATTTTCCAAAGCGTCGTCGTATATTTTTTAAATTTGATGATATCTGTATCAATGGCAGACCATTGCAGCGATAAGTTCACATTTCTTTTCATAAAAGCTAGGTACTTGCACAATTAGTGTAAATCGTCGTAAGAAAAACGAGAAATTCAATTCCAATAAAAGCCAAGGTTCACTTTTCATATTTTATGTGCCAGGTGAAAACGAATTGCCTTTACAAGGTTAATTCGGGTCATTTCGCTTCTCCGCCACTGTCTCTGCCAATTTTTCTGGAGAACTTGTTTACATAGGTAGGTACCTACTATTACCACTTTAGTTTCCTAAATGTTATGATGCAATGGCGACCGATTTTTATTTTTAGGGTTCCGTACCTCAAAAGGAAAAAACGGAACCCTTATAGGATCACTTTGTTGTCCGTCTGTCCGTCTGTGTGTATGTCAAGACTCTTTATCTCGAGAACGCGTAAAGATATCGAGTTGAAATTTAAACTGTATACGTATATCGATGAACTGTTGCTGTTGTGTAAAAGAAAAACTTCTCAGTTGTCGTTTAAAAAAGTTAGAGTCGTTTATGTCGTAAAAACCGCATATTTCGACACTCACAAAAATCAAAACCTACAGGGTATTTCCCGTTGACATACAACTATAAAATTTGGTTAGAAGCATTGTCTCAGAGTACACATATAGGAATATATCTGAAAACTGTAATTTTTTTATTTAAATCACAAAAAAATAGGGCCTCAAAATTCACAAAATATGGGTTCAAAATTCAAAGTGAGTAAATCGTATCATGTAAGGTTCAGGGATTTTAACAACATACTTCCCAATTTTGTGATTTTTTTTGGATTTGTACGGAACCCTCGATGTGCGAGCCTAACTCGCACTTGTCCGGTTTTTTTCTATACTAGTATGTATCTAGCTCACAGATTAGAGCTGTTCCATAGATACATTTTGCCGAGGGTGAACGATATTTTTCTATGGAACAGCATTTTTTTTTAGTTCTGACAAAAGTCGCAGAACAAGTGTTATTAGTTTTGATGTACAGAATAAGCCCCTTGAAGGATGCTAATTGATTACCGGTAACCCTGTATACTTGGCTTTTGGAGCACCTAGATCACAGACCTTTCTCTGTTTTTTTTTAATCTGTGCGCTAGATACATACGAAATAATATAGAAAAAAAAAATCGGTCGCCATTGCACCATAAACTAAAGTCGTAATAGTAGGTAGTGTAGGTAGGTAATAGGAGCCGCGGAGGAGTGCGGAAGCGTGCCCGTAGCCCCGACACATGGCGCAGTGGCGGAAACACCCCAGGTTTTTAGTGGGTATGCCATCGACTAGCGGTGGAGACTCCCACATAACCACCGGCCTCCCCAGGTTTGGTGGTATCCATAAAGGATTTTCCTGGGTCAAAAAAAAAAAAAAGGTAGGCAATAGGAGAAGTGAAATGACTAGAATTAACCTTGTAGAGGCAATTGGTTTTCACCTAGCATATAAAATATGATAAAAGTCGTTGAACAAAAGTTGTTAGTTTTTTTGATGTACAGAATAAGCACTTAAAAGGATGCTAATTGATTACCAATAACCCTGTATAGGTCCATATATTATTATATTGTACCTCCGCCAAAAAGATAATTATATTACTACGTACCTCCGCGTTGATAAAATCTACGTACCTTCGCGTTGGTAATCTCGATTGGAAAGTCAACATCTCACGGTAGTAAAAGTCTGGCAAACTTGTGGATGGAAATCCATTAGCAATGATAGTTTAAGTACTTACCTGCCTAGCTGCCTGCTAGGGTACTAAAGAATACTTACCGTGAACGGGTTGATAGCTCGATAGTTAGGATTTTCGATTCACAAGCTGTAGGGTTTAGGTTCAAATTACTACTACATACTTAGTTACTTAGGTACAAGATTTCATAGAAAACTTCGCGAGAAAACGAATGACGGCGGCGCAGCCGTTGGAAAGTTTTCTAGTAAGTCTAAGTACTTTAATGTCGAAAATCAAAGCACGAAATTGTAATAACGGTAGATCTAGCCTTACTTGAAAGCTAGGTTTAACAAACTAGCAACATCATTAATTAGACTAAAAGCCTGAACATACTGCAAAATGCTTAGCCTCCATCCTCCATGTCTTTTTAAAAACTGCCGCAACACGAAAATATGTTTTCCAAGTCTTTACCATAAGTAGACCGTAGTAAGTAACAAAGTAACGTAAACAAAGACGTAAAGTAAGTAGGGAGGCGGGCTGGCTCAGTTGGTTAGAGCGACGGGCTAGTGATCCGAAGGGGCAGGTTCAAATCCTGCGTTCGCTTCAGATTTTTGAAATGCTTATCACAAAGATAACTCTTTGAGATAAAATCTAGTGTGGAAAGCACTCAAAATAAAATCATAATACGTAGTAAGTAAATTAATTACTTTTGTAATCCGATGGATTCATAGTAGATTGATATTGTATTGTTAATACAAATTCATTTTAGAAGCATTTCGATTTATAAACTAATTTTAATTTAATTAGATCATGCTGAATGCAACCAACCCATTCACCTGCTTTATTCGGGCTGGTTGATCTGTTTGACTCTGTGGTAACTTACAATGTCGATGAATTGTAAAGAAGGTATTTTTGATACGATTTCAGTATAACAAAACACTGTGCCTACATTGTATGCAAAGATACCTATTGATCAATAATGAAAAGTGGGTGACAACTTGACAAGTAGTATTCAGGTACTAAATAAACAGAGTATAGTTATGGAATAATTGAAGTGCTTGTGTACATATTCTATTTATTTTTCCTTCATACGTATACAGGGTTCTCCAGAACTGGAGTACTAAACCGAAAGGAGGTGATTCAGACCATCATCGTTACACTCAACTTGCAGTATGGGGCCAACCCGAAAATAGAAAAAAAAACAACTGCTTCATACATTAAATTTTGTCGATTCCGAGTTGTGTGGAACAGCTGATATTTTTCACGTATTCCAGGTTGGCCCCATAGCAAAAGTTGTTCATAATGAGGGCTTTATTCACCCCCTTTCGGCTAAATACAGGGCAAGTTGATAACCCTTTATAGTATACTAGCCGTTGTAGATAACTTCTTCTTTTTTCTACTACTAAGAATTTTCTATCTAGGGCATTACTTACATCTACCCGGGCAGACTCTTAAAACTTCAAATTGACTATTGACTTGTTTTTTTGTTAACATTTTCAATCTGAATGCCTTCATGAAATACTTTCCCCAAAACTTTTGCTCGCTGTTTTTAGGTAAGTACAATCGTTGTTATTTTTTTGCCAAAATCTGACGATGCAGTATCAACTGCCAAAAATTCAACTCAAATCTACTCAAGTTATAACTCGGAAGAACTTGTGATATTCATGTGTTTTGGTACTTAGCAAGTACAAGACTGTACCATAATGTATGGATACATGGGTCAGGCCGTAGATTTTGCCACTTTTTTGGTCCCCTAACTCTCCGCCTC
Organism: Hypomecis punctinalis; assembly: GCA_949316475.1. Classification (NCBI taxonomy): domain Eukaryota; kingdom Metazoa; phylum Arthropoda; class Insecta; order Lepidoptera; family Geometridae; genus Hypomecis; species Hypomecis punctinalis. Next base: position 11,502,279 of record OX438802.1, read on the forward strand.
TTTTTTCTTATTGTAAATTACTTTTAATTTGTTTCTAAATGCCATCATTGTGTGTCGTAAGGATCGGTTAATAGGGGCCAGTAAAAATAATGGAATAAATTCATAAATTGTGCAAGTTATAGGATGTTTATCTGCGAAAAATGACTAAATTTTCATAAAAAACGCAAATCCGCTTCGGTGAGAGTGAACTTTGCACATCGATAAAATAAAAACTATAACACTTTTTGATAATCCGTTTGATTTGGCATTATAAAATTATAGTCAATTATCCACAGTTTTAATATCTTTACGTGTTGTTTAAGAAAAAATTATAATAAAACGCAGATTTATTAAAAACTTTCGAAAACTGATTATTTACGATATTTTTATTTCGCAACCATTATCTTCTCGTTTTATTATTCTAGAAGCACAGTGAGGTTTAAATTAAGTCACCTAAGTAATGTACTCTTTAATCATTAAGCTCGTAGTGGCCACAGTTTTGTCAGTTCGCTGTCATAACCCGTGCGAAGTAGAAAGTGTCACGTGTTTTACGAAGTGAATTTTTAGAGATTAAATGAAAAGTCTTTATTTGGAATCTATCATTGTTTTTGTGCACGATTAAGTAAGTTGTACGTGATCTTCCAACGTTGAGGTGGCATGACAATATGTCTTATTTATTGAGTTATGATCGATTTTCGCTACCACCTTCGCTATGAAAACAGGTCGTTCGCTATTTCTTCGCTATCAACTATTCTTCACCATAAATAATACTGAGTACACACTAGGTACTATTTTTTACCGTTGACATGTTTTGCAAAACTTGAATGAGATCAAAAGTCTGTACTGAAAGAAAAACAAAATAGGTAGGTATAATGTTCGTTTTTGTAACTTTCAATAAATAGTACCTATGTTTAACATTTATTTAAATTACCATAAATCTTCGCGAGACTAATAATTATAATATTAACTCACTAGTAGTCGTCCAAACAGTAGATTTCGAAAGTATAAATGACATCATTCATTATGAGCTAAACCTGAAAGTGCCGGTCAAAGTAATTAATTATGAAATTTTATTAGAAGATAATATTCGGAGCATTTCCAGCTATGCTACTAACCTTCTAGGATCACTTAGTGAGTAGTCACGGGACGCGAACCTCAGAGGTAATCATTTGCAAATAATATCATACGTGTATCACCATCCTAACAATTGTTCATCATTATTGTTCGCCATTGTTCGCGACAGGATAGCGAAGAATTATGCGCAATCTTTTCGCTATTTGTGGCAAAATCTACGGCCTGACCCACATAGGAGTATGCATATTCATACCTAAGACTGATGATTCGGTACTTCAATAGGAAGAACAATTTGAGCACTATTAACAGTTAAGTCCCCTAGAGTTGGTTGTGAGTATGCATACCTAAGAGTGATGATGCGGTAGTTCAATAGGAAGAACTATTTGAGCACTATTAACAGTTAGGTCCCCTAGAGTTGGTAGTGGGTTACATGAACAAATTGGATTCGATTAGCGAGTCCAAAGATCATTGTCGTCAGACCGAACGCCTACCATCCGCTTGATAGAAATGATCTTGATCGACTTATTTTATTGGCATCGATTCTGCTGCACCAAACAACAACATTGGATATTCTTAGTAATCTAGCGAACTGCATACCGGCTCAGAATATTCTTTTTAGGGTTCCGTACCTCAAAAAGAAAAAACGGAACCCTTATAGGATCACTTTGTTGTCCGTCTGTCCGTCTGTGTATGTCAAGACCCTTTATCTCGGGAACGCGTAAAGACATCGAGTTGAAATTTAAACTATATACGTAAACCTATGAATTCTTGCAGTTGTGTTAAAAAAAAGCTTCTCAGTTACCGTATAAAAAAGTTAGAGCCGTTTATGTCGTAAAAAAACGCATATTTCAACGCTCACAAAAATCAAAACCTACAGGGTACTTCCCGTTGACATAGAACTATGAAATTTAGCGAAAAGCATTATCGCAGAGTACACATATAGGAATAAATCTGAAAACTTTACATTTTTATTTAAATCACACAAAAATAGGGCCTCAAAATTCACAAAATATGAGTTAAAAATTCAAAGTGAGTAAATCATATCATGTAAGGTATCATATAAAATAACTTCACTAGCACATGCTAAAACAGGTTTTTAATTATTTTAACAATATGTTTGTACGGAACCCTCGATGTGCGACCCTGACTCGCACTTGTCCGGATTTTTATGTTTTTGGCCATGTTTTCACTATAGATTTTTATTCCAGACGGAGAAAAATAAAAAATTACAAAATCGCTGGACTTATTTTTAAGCTATACCTACTAAATTATAACTAAAAAAATCGGAAAGTATAACTATAAAAAATCGGCCCAGGTATACCTAATAGACCCGACTTTGTTTTATACACAAGTACAGGTTGTAGCGGAATGCATAGATAACCTTTCTACGATCCTGAAAATATAAAATGACTTTAGTAAAAGTCCCACAACTTTCGAATTAATCTCCACTTTTAAAAATCATAAGAAAATTACAACCTTCATCGTGACTGTAGAGTAGTGCAGAGAACCGCAATTGTAGATAGAATACCTAGTATTTAATAAAAAAATATTGTTAGCAGTCTGGAATCTCCCGTACAAAGACACAAACTTACAATGACACTCAACATTCTTATCTCTTCCTTTCAGTACATGGAACGGTTCCTGAACGAATCCGAGCACGGCGTGGTGTTGTTCAGTTTCGGTTCACTGATCAAGACGGCCACAATCCCCAAGTACAGAGAAGACATGATTGTGCGCGCCCTCTCCAAGCTCAAACAGAGAGTGATTTGGAAGTACGAAGATAGCGGGGAAGAAGGCACGCTCCAGGGAAATATTTTGAAAGTACGCTGGCTGCCTCAGTTTGAACTATTGCGTGAGTAGTTTAATCCTGTCTTTTTGCCTCCTAAGTTCGCCTCGTATACCAAGTAGGTTCAGGAAAGATATCATCAATAAGCTGAAGTAAAATAAGCTTTGGACGTATAAGAGTACTGGGAAGAAAGGCACGCTCCGGGGAAATATTTTGAAAGTCCGCTGGCTGCCGCAGTTTGAACTATTGCGTGAGTAGTTATGGTCCTGTATTTTTTATGATCTTTTGCCTCGTATCCCAAGTACAAGGTGAACATCATCGTCTTGGACAAGATTAAGCAAAATGTATACTCTGTAAGTATGGGAATAGTGGGAAAGAAGTCACTCTCCAGGGAAGTATTCTCAAAAGGCCTCTGGTTGCCTCAGTATGAACTATTGCGTAAGTAGTTTGATCCTGAATTATTGTAATATTTTGCCTTGTATTGTATCCCAAGTAAAGGGAGAACGTCAACGTGCGAGCCTTCGCCATGCTCCAGAGAATTATGAAAGTTGCTGTCTGCCGCAGCTTGAATTGTAGCATGAGCAATGCACCTAATTTTAAGGTTCCATACTCGTACCTCATAAGTTTTTCACGCTTCAAGAGGTTATTTCCTTTAAAGAAATCCTCACCTGTAGGATCACTCGACTGAAGGTAGGTACCTACAACTTTCTGTCAAGATATTTTTCTAAGAAAAGTGTGGAAAATCAATTTGAAAGAAAGTACCTTCGCCCTGATTTGCACATAGGTAATGGTTTTTTTTTTACAGACCCGAACCATACGAGTACCATTTTCCTTAGAAATTATGTAATAGATAAAAAGGAACATCAGGCGCGTCATGCATAATTACGTATACATTCGTGCTTAGTCGTACGTATTTATATTTTAATGAAATCAATCTGTATTTATATCACTTTAATAATAAGTTATATGAAAATAGATCGATAAAGCTAATATGATAGGAATTACCGATCTATATATACCTACACATTATTACAATATGTACAATTTATATTATCCGATTTGAATCGTACACCTGTGTTTAAGTACCTTGTTTTTCAGTCGTCATTACCTCATTAGCTATTGTTCTTATTAAAATCACGTTGACAATGAACCGAGGCATAAAAATTACAAAATGGAACATGTCAGCAGCGACATATGGGTATAAAAGTAAATGATGTGTCTTTTGTTAGATGGATTTTACGCTCGTTTCGACTTCAATATCCTCTATGAATTTTTAAGTACCTACTAACTACGAATGTACCTACTAATTTCATACTCTTCAACGAATTGAACAGAATAGTCGTCGACAGCAGAAATGTCTACATTGTAAGTTTTGAGTCCCATGGCAGCCGGCATGAAAACCTCAGCTAATGAATAAAGATCATAGACTAGGTGACTAAAAATATTATTTCACCGTCAGATTTATTATCAATAAATATTAGGCACGTATTTTTTCTTTCTTTTTGAAGGGAATATACAACTAAATATTCTGTGAATATTTCAAGCGTCTACCTTACCATTATAAATATCGAGCAAAAAACGGATAAAAATTCAGGTGTGTTGTATGGGAGCCCCCTTAAATATTTTTTTTATTCTATTTTCAGTATTTGTTGTTTTAGCGGCAACAGAGACAATTATTATATCTTCTTTGACAGAGATACAACATCTGTGAAAATTTAGACTTTCTAGCTATCACGGTTCATGAAATACAGCCTGGTGACAGACATACGGATGGACAGCGGAGTCTTAGTAATAGGGTCCCGTTTTTACCCTTTGGGTACGGAACCTTAAAAAAGTGTTTGAAGTATTTACTCATTCGCTATTATCGGCCCTCTTACGGCGAACGCAGAACGAGTCCGACTCGCACTTGACCGATTATTTTCGAATATCGATCCAGAAGGTGTGTAGGTTTGTTTGTACCGTTTGTAGAACGACGCCGCGCAATAAGTACACTTAGGCATAATGTAACTCTTGAGGAGGTTTGTCTATGACTTAGGTAATAATATACAGAGTAATTTTTAATCACTTATAGCATTCTCTTAAGGGCTTATTCTGTACATCAATACTAACAACTTTTGTTTTGCGACTTTGGTCAAAACTAAAAAAAAAGATTTGCTGTTCTATAGAAAAATATCGTTCGCTCGCGACAAAATATATGGAACAGCTGATTTTTTTTTTTGAGTTTAGTCAAAAGTTGCAGAACAAATGTTGCTAGTTTTGAGGTACAGAATAAGCCCCTAAGACGATGCTAATTGATTAGAAATAACCCTGTATAAGCTTGTTTGTAAATAGGTGCGTCAAACGAACTTAGATAACTTAGGTAGGTATATACCTAATATAGTACCTACTTGGTCTAGGATCTAGATATAGATCAACTACCTGACTTACCTATTTCCGATTTCCTCATAGAAACAACTGTTCAGGATAAAAGCTAAGGGCGCCCTAGCGATTATGACTGTGACCTCTATTTCAAGTGATTTGTATCTACGAGTAGCTCTTGTTGACTGCTTTACATATCACAATAATAATAATAATTCCATCAGAGGCTTTCGCTTGACGGTTGGGTCAAGGGCCAGATGCAGAAGGCAGTACCTACACTGAGAGAAAAACTAACAAAAAAATAGTAATCTTTACTAAAATTTTACTAAATCCGAGGACAACAAATGACCTGTAATAAATACAAATCGATTTTTGTTAATGCAATTAGTAGGTATTACAATATCAGTTCTGTTATATGTAGTAAGGTCCCAGTAGCTTCAATAGATTGGCTTTGTAATATCTAGTAAAGTCCATAGTAATCTTTACTAAAATGTTACTAATCCCGAAGACAACAAATGCCCTGTTAAAAATACAAATCGATATTTAGTAGGTATTACTAATACCTGTATTGTTATAGCTAGCAAAGTCAAAGTAAAATCTTAGTAAAGAATACTAAAGATTTTACTAATTCCGAGGACAACAAATGCCCTGTAAAAAATACAAATTGATATTTAGTAGGAATTATTAATACCTGTTTTGTTACATGTAGTAAGGCCCCAGTAAATCCAATAGATTAGTTTTGTAATATCTAGCCAAGTCCTAGTAATTTCGAAATTTTAGTTTTGTATTATCTATAAACCCCTAGTAATTTTAATAGAATTGTTTTGTAATATCTAGTCAAGTCTTAGTACTTTCAAAAGTTTAGTTCTGTATCATCTAGTAAACCCCTAGTAATTTTAATAGAATAGTTTTGTAATATCTAGTCAAGTCTTAGTACTTTCAAAAGTTTAGTTCTGTATCATCTAGTAAACACCTAGTAATTTTGATAGATTAGTTTTGTAATATCTAGTAAGCCTTAGTACTTTCGAAAGTTTGGTTCAGTATTATCTAGTAAAAGTCTAGTAGTTTCAATAGCTTAATTTTGCATTATCTAGTTGATTTTTGTAATGTCTAGTTTAGTTCTGTATTATCAATTTAGTAAACCCTATCCAAGAAAAAGTTATAAAACACTTCAAATTGAAATATTAAAAACTGAATACCTACTTATAACAATTACCTATAAGTATACGGTATTAAATATTTCAATTTGAAGTGTTTTATAACTTTTTTATGGAAAGGGTTTATTAAGTTGATATCACAGAACTAAACTAGACATTACAAAAACCAACTAGATAATACAAAATTAAGCTATTGAAACTACTTGAGTTACATATCTTACAAAACGAATCTAAGGTTATAAACTAAAAAAAACTAAATGTAAGTTACAAGGTGAATAATAATTGCAAACATAAAAATAAAGATTCAAGTGAAGTCATGTTAGATATTTATTAAGTATTATACATTTATAATATAACACACAAAACAGCCACATGTACAATAAAACATAATTTACATTGCCGGCGAGTATAATGTATTCACGGAGATACCCAGTTACTCAGTAGATTCTGGGTAAAATTGTCAATTTTCACTTACACTGGTTAAATCTGTACTTATGACACTACACTATTAAACACAGTTAGTTGGTACGCACTGAGCTTCATTCTCCATGTTTACTCTACTGCGCGCAACGACGAAATGGCTGCTGGAAAGGCGGGATCGTATTCACTGAGACCCCAATTACTCAGTAAGATGACTGTATAGCTGTTATAACAATGACTCCTGGGTAAGATTGTCAATTGTCACTCACAGTGTTTTAATCTGTTGGTAAAACACAGTTTGTTGGTACTGAACTTCACTCTCCATGTTTACTCTACTGCAAGCAACTACGAAATGGCTGCTGAAAAGGCGGGATCGTATTCATAAAGCAAAACTCACCGGACACTTTACTGGAAATAACAAAACATTTCGTTGAAATTACTTAGCTTATTGTTGGATTTACAAAATAGACCAAAAACTAAATGTTTCTGTTGCATTAACTAAAGTTTTGTAGTAAAATTACAATAGTGTCTTGAAATTAATAAAGCCTCATGCTTGAAATTATTCTTCCTTTCAATACAAATGACAATCGAGTTTTGAAAATGATTAAACCCACGCTTGTAATTACAAAACAAGGTAAATCAATTTTTTTTCATCTTCCAAACCAGTGGTATATCAGATACCAATACTTGTCTATACCAGTACCTATCTAGGTACCAACGCGGTGGATTTTTTTTGTAAGTACATAGTACTAATCGCCTAAGAGCATGTCAAACCGTACGAAGTACTCGTATGATACTTAGTGTACTAAACTACTGAAACCAAAGCCAAAGCCGTCAAATAAGGATATTTCAACGACGTTGGCGGGAACAGAAAACGCGGCATCATAAAAATCTTAATGCCAATTAATGTAATTAGAATTAATGCATAAGTATTAATTTGAGATTTTTCGAGTATTAAAGTGTAAACTTATCTCGTATATTATTCCAGTAACTTCAGTGCCCTTACCATGACTTTTGATAGTAAACGTAAACTTTTTTCCGTTTCCGTTTAATAGCTTCATATATTTAACCATACCTTATTAAATGTTAAAGCCAAAAATTTGCTTTTTATTTGTAAGCGTTTAGAATCCAGCAGCTATGCTTATTCTTCATTTTTTTACTCTTGACTCAAGACCATAGCGTAAAATCATTTTATAATAATTTGTTCTGGGAAAAATATTGTTACTTACTACTACTTATGATTTAATATTTGCTATTGTTATAGGCGATAAGTTTACGTTTTACGGCTAATTTTGTCGATTTTATAACTTTGTTGTTGAAAAGCAATAATGCTTTGTTTGGGAATTTTGTCATCTTGTAATTTCAATTGAGATTATTATCGTAAGAGCGCTCATAATGTTTGTTTCTGAAAAAACAGTACGTCACATTTTGATTCCTGTAGGCCACGCGGGCGAAGCCGTTAGAAGCTCATAGTAATTAAAGCGTGTTCCTTGGAATTACAAAAAGGGATAAATTAATTATATTTGTTGTACCAAATAAAGTTCTTGTTAAATTTTATAAACGTGTATTGAAGTTAAATAAGCGTGTTATTTGGAATTGCAAAACGGGAAAAACTAAATAATTATGTTGTATCAATATTCTTTACTCAACTTTACTCAGTCAAAGTTCTTTATAAATTTCACAAACGTGTGTAAAAAAATAATAAAGCATGTTCTTTGGAATTACAAAGAGGGGAAAACTAAATATTATTGTTGTACCAATTATAGTTATTTCTAATATTTACAAACGCGTGTTGAAATTAATAAAGCATGTTGCTTGGAATTACAATAACGGAAATACTAAATATTTTTGTTTACCAATTAAAGTTCTTTCTAAACATCACAAACGTGTGTTGAAATTAATAAAGTATGTTGTTAGGAATTACAAAAAGGGAAACATTAAATATTATTGTTGTACCAGTTAAAGCTATTTCTAATAATTACAAACAAGTGTTGAAATTAATAAAGCGTGTTGCTTGTTATCACAAAAAGGGAAATATTAGATATTTTTGTTGTACCAATTAAAGTTATTTTTAATATTTACAAACGGGTGTTGAAATTAATAAAGCATGTTGCTTGGAATTACAAAAAGGGTAAAACAAAATATTTTTGTTGTACCAATTAAAGTTCTTTCTAAAAATCACAAACGTGTATTGAAATTAATAAAGCATGCTCTTTGAAATTACAAAAAGGGGAAAACTAAATATTATTGTTGTACCAATTAAAGTTATTTCCGATAATTACAAACGAGTGTTGAAATTAATAAAGCGTGTTACTTGGAATTACAAAAAGGGAAAAACTAAATATTTTTGTTGTACCAATTAAAGTTATTTCTAATATTTACAAACGCGTGTTGAAATTTGAAAAGCATGTTATTTGGAATTACAAAAAGGGTAAAACAAAATATTTTTGTTATACCAATTAAAGTTCTTTCTAACAATTACTAATGCGTGTTGAAATTAATAAAACGAGATGCTTGGAATTACAAAAGGTAAACACTAAATCTTTTCTTGTACCAATAATTTTATATTTTCTAAAAATTACAAACCCGTGTTGAAATAAATAAAGCTTGTTGCTTGGAATTACAAAAAGGTAAAACTAAATATTTTTGTTGTATCAACTATAGTTCATTCTTAAAATTACAAACGTTTTTTAAAATTGATCAAAATTATTACTTAGAATTACAAAATAGGTAAACTGTTAGAAACACAACTACCTTTTCTTGAAAATAGTAATCGATTTTGCGGAATTTACAAAACTCTAACAATATTTACTATAAATTTGTAATAAATATTAAACTTTTGCAATATCTGCATTTACTAAAATCGTATTTTAGGAATTACAATTACAAAAACAAAACTGTTAGTAAAAAATAATAAAAATTGCAAATACAGCAAAACTTTGATAAATTCTACTAAAATTTAGTGTTTTCGCCAAATACAAAGGACTTTTGTAATATTTAGGGGCGATTTTTTTCTCAGTGTAGTCCTGGACACGGCGCGGATTGTCAGGAGGTTCCTCTCTCTGCAGTCCCAATCATCTGTAACATGGGCCCGGCCCTGCTGCCGGTGGCACTCTAGGTTTAGGTTTTTTATAGTATATTTGTATAGATATTATGAAAAAATCGGCCAAGTACGAGTCAGCTCGCACACGAAGGTTTCTGGTTTATCGCTTGAACGCTATGCATAAATGGGTTTGAGACGGTGACGTCCAAGTGGTTATTTAATTTAATTATTTATTTTTTAAGTGAATATAGGTACTTAATATTTTGTGAATATTTCAAGCGTCTACCTGTTATCATTATTAATATCGAACGAAAAACGTTCTCTAAATATTTAAGGGTAAATATTTATTTAATTTTTAGTATTTGTTGTTATAGCGGCAACAGAAATACATCATCTGTGAAAGTTTTAATTTTCTAGCTATTACGCTCCATGAGATAGGCACAGCCTGCATGGGTGGTGACAGACCGACAGACAGACGGACAGCGGAGTCTTAGTATTAGAGTCCCGTTTTTACCCTTTGGGTACAGAGCCCTAAAAAGAGCATTCAAATCGATCGTGGTTTTAATATAAAAAAAATATATTTTTTTTATCATCGTTTAATGTCTGGTTAAGCGGCTATATTTCTATCTCGTCTATAAAAGTTGATTAAATACCTACTTTTAGTTCATTGACTCAGAATTACATCGTTTATTCATTTACTCAGAAAATTGGCCAAGTGCGAATCGCACTCACTCTCGAATGGTTCCGTACCTTATGGAAACCCTCCTTACTATGAAAATGAAATTGTTTATTCACCAGACAATGTCCACAATAAATTCCACAGATTTAGTTAAAATTACAATAAAATTAAATATTCAAATATCCATAAAAAGAATAAAATTGCAAAATAAATATTTAATTCTCTATTCTATAATTTATTTTAATTTATTAATTAATTTTGAAAGGAATATACTACATAACATTTCAAGCATCTTCCTATTTTCGTTATTAATATCAGGCAAAAAAATCACGTTACTTGTATGGGAGCCCCTCTAAAATATTAATTTTATTTTTAATTTATTTATTTATCTTTAAGTTCCTATTTAAATAAATATTATATGAATTTTTCAAGCGTTTACCTGTCACCATTATTAATATCGAGCGAAAAAGTCTATAAATTCAGGTTTGTTGTCATTTACGTCATCAATGAAAATTTCAACAAGCTATTACGGTTCATGAGATACAGCCTGGTGACAGATAGACGAACAGACAGACGGACAATGGAGTCTTAGTAATAGGGACCCGTTTTTACCTTTTCGGTACGAAACCCTAATCAATAAGTAATCAATATCAATCAACCCTAATCAATAACTAATCAATAAGTAACTCAATAAGTAAGCCAAGGTAAGATAATCTTATCAGGGAAGTAAATAATACCTTCTTATTATTTTATAATCATAATGCTAGATTTATGTTGGCACCTTCGTTTTATTTAATTAGAGCGATTCTATGACGACGCCTTGAACTCGTAAATGTCTACCTACATATAATCACCCATAATCAGCATTAGGTATCCCTCTTGTGTAGTCGGTTTATCGATTGTTCAATATATTACAAACCTATGCAACTTAAGGGGGCGCCTAATGCCAAAAATCAAGGGAAAGGTGTATTTTTAAAGACGTGGTGTAAAGTTAACGAACATAAATATCCAGAAAAAACCTATTGTAGCAGAGTAATTGCGTAGATTTTTGGAAAATAATATGGTTACTTTAGAAAAAAAATAAAAACCTCGCATCATAAAAAATACATTTTATTTCAAATGCTCGAAATTATCAGCGACAACACCACATTATTTTTGACGAATTACGTAGCCAGACTAATGTTCTAGTCAAGTAATCAGTTAGATTTTTTATGACGTGCTTAAATTTAGAATAAATAAATAAAATCTCACCTAAAAATATAATTTGGAGCTCAAAGCCAACATCGTCACAAACTGTGTCATGCGCGGGTGAAATCCTTAGATTATAGAGGGAATAGATACGAAGTAAATTCTTATGTCCCCCCGCAAAGATTCAGACCGTATAGTGGTCAGCTAATTTGAGGTCCTGTAGGAACGAAGGGCGTGGTTTATATTCTGATTTTTGCCCTCCAACTCTCATTACACCACCTCATTACTTTAATTATATTGTTTGCTTCCCTATATCTTAAGATTAAGGCATTAAAAATATGTAATGAAATTCTTCGCCCCCCGCCATCGACTATACCTCAAAAGGCTTTTGACAGTTGTTGCCGTCATTATTCTGAGACCATCCAACCAATAAGAAATGATCTCCAGATTTGTGTTTTGGTTACAACAAAGCTGATTGTAATTTCTACAAAATATATTGTATTGAACGTGTAAATAAATAGAATTAAGTATAACATTGTAAGGGCACAAACAATAACAACCATGGTTACCTGCTGCGTTCGGGGCTGCGAATCGTGTTCTAAGAACAAAAGCGAAAGTTTATCATTTTTCAGGTTAGTCGTAGTTTTTGTATTTTCACGTCTATTTTTTTGAAATATGAATAAGTCTTCACTGCAGGAACTATAAATGAAGTTTAAAACTATCTATTTTAATTCACAACACAGCATAAAACGATAATTTTGAGAAAAGCTAATTTATTGAATGTTTACATTACTTCAAATAGTGATGTGGTAAAGTTACGATTTTATTGCTTTGCATTTTGTTATTCGATACTTCTATCGGTACATAATCGGTAGAAGTCATAATAAATCTATGGTTGTACAGTAGGGTGGAGTGATTATATATGAAAAAAAAAAAATTTTTTTTTTTTGAACGGCATAGCGATATAAAGTTGTCTTTGAATGAGAGAATCAAACATACGAAATCTCGTTAATCTATTATAATATTTCGAGGTGCCCCAGCTTGATTGAAAATAGGTAAATATAACTACTTTTTACATTTTGTTATCACACTGTCAAATTGTTCAATTATTGTATCATTCTGCTATCAATTAATAAATATAATTATAATTACCTGGAAATACGATAATTAAAAGAGCCGTAACTTATTTCGAACAATTTATTAATTAAAAGAAAAAATAAAATTACATAATTTTAGTTAAACATGAAATTGTTTTTTTGTATCGAAATGTGGCATTTGCTGACGCGAAAGTAGCCTTGCCCTGATGAAACCGTCTCGTTTATGTTCTCCACAAACAGCACTTGAAGCTTCTGTCACTAACTTGATGCAGCGCTCTACGGCTTGAGTGTGGCATGGATATTTTTTTATATTTGGAATTGTACCCAAACCACTTTTCACAATTGATTTCAAAGCTTCATCCGATAATTTAGCAGTCAGCGGTGGCTCAGTTATTTTCAAGTCTTGCCACTTAATAATTTGCGTATAATCTTCGGCGTCAAAATTTAAAGTAGGTACTTTAAATGTTCGAATACCTGGAGCAGTCTCTGATCTTGCTGTCAAGATTTGTTGATATGCCAGCTGACGTATGCTTTCCATGTCATCTCCAAGCATGGCGACAAGAACATTCTCTGGATGACCGAAATATCCATTTCGTTGAATTACATTGTCAACGATCTTCTTCATATCCGATTTCAAATAGCGACTCAGACTAATAGTTTGCCACAGGTGTTTAGCTCCATTAATACACGAAGGATTACTTTTTATTGTAAACCACATCGGACCATAAACTTTCATCACGTACGTAGCTAATATCACCAGTTTTTCGTCGGGATCTGTTTTCGTAATATATAATCTTAAAATTCGGTTCGCTGTCGTAAGCCATCTAGAATGGTTGAGAGGCCCAGGTTCCATATTAGCTAAATCGGAAGAACAAACACCAGTTCTTACAGCCGTCATTATATCGTATAGATATTTTTGGTCCGTACTTAAATCATTAGCTGTTATCTCAGGTAACGTTGACGAAATGGCAGTGAATTCCACTATTGGCATAATTTCACATTTTTGTAATTCGGATCCAATGGGACCTGAAAAGCACTTAGGCCCTGTAGTTTTTCCATCCAAACGCAATAACAGGTGACGCAGTGGTAATTCATTTGAATGTAATTGACAGATAAACCACTGTAATGGTTTTTTAAGTTCTTCTTCCATCAAGCGAATCACACCACCTTTAGAACCTGTGTTAACTACTGTTCCATCGCAACCAACAACAGATATTTCGCCGAGTTCTACCGATTTGGATTTTAAGTAAGTTAAAATAGTACTTTCAATACCTTTCGCAGTGCCCGAGTCACACGTGACATGTCCGAAGTATTCACTTCCTGGCTCCGATAAAATCACATAATGGTCTTCTGTAACTCTTTTTCTGTAAAATTTACCTTCCTTTTGAATACTAACCAAAGTTTTGTCTTTTCTACCATCAAAATAAATACCACATATGATTTTATCGCAATCTTCATTCTGTAAAGCTGTTCTGACTTTAGTTCTCTCACGGCGCAACTTAGATCTATCAATGACGCTACCGGTATCGTTTGAAGAAACAATTCCCACATCTTTCAACACCGAAGAAGCTATCATAGCAGCGGCTCTGTCAGAAACTCCAGTGCGATCACACGCAAGAGCTAAAGATGGTAAACTTAACCTCTTCTTTTTTGCTGATGGCGCGGCAAATGGGTTTTTTATTGGACTAGAGGTTTCGCTATTGCTGGAACTAGCACTAGTACTTTCGATCGCCGATGTCACATTATCTGTTAAGAATCGGGAACAGCACGGTTTCTCGGAATCAATTGTCTCTCTGCTACGCAATGAACTTTTTTGTTTTCTTTCTTCTTTTTTCTTATTTTTTATAGTTGCAGCTAGATCTACACCACCTATTATCATTTTTCTTGTTGTTCTTTGATCGAGTAGAAAGGGTAATTCTTCTTTGGGAACACGACTGTCTTTCAAACAAGAACAGTTTGAGGTAAGTTTGCATTTGCAACTGCAAATATCAAATAATCTATGAGACTCAGCTGTAAATGTATTAATTTTCTGTTGATAGTTTATGTTGGTTTGACGACCATGATAAGGTTTCATTAAATTTCTGTATTTATCATGATAGGTGCGAATTAACTGTAATACTCTCTTACGGCTCACTGTTGGCAGCGAAGCTTTTTGCCATATAGTTAATATTTCTTCAGCCAATATTTCGGATATGTCATGGACAGTCGGCTCTTTTGTTGTTTTGTCTGTCTTTAATTGATATTTAATGAATATATAATACTTCATAACATCACTATAAGTAGGCAACTGAGACACTGGTAACTTCTCTGGCAAACCAAACACGGGACAAGACGTCGTTTGTCGAGTTTTGACTTGAGACATTGTACTGTAATAAACAAAATTAATAGGTATTAATTCAAATCAAAAGTACTGTAATTCGATCTATATTAAATTAACTGTCAACATTACATTGTAAATACTACTTACATGAGTTGTATTTTTAATCTCAGCTGTTAAAAACGAAGCCTCTCACAAATAATACAATAACAATCCGCGCGCGTATGTCGACTAAGTGGCGTTCAAACAACGTTTGATGAGAGTAGTGAAATGACCTCCTCCCCGCGTACCCCGCGTACTTCCGTCCCTCGCATCAACTAACACGTCTCGGGGTTAAATATTTGTATCATAAACAAACAGGGCAACGTTCAGAATCAAATTAAGCGGAAACATGACGAAAGTATTTTTTTACCAATTTTCGCATTTTTTTCAAATATTTATGAGTTTGGGGGCACCTCTAAAGATATTAGGAGTTAAATGAAAAATTGTGTATGTCTTCGTGAAACAAAAGAGCAACTTTTTACAGGTATTATAAAGCGATAACGAAAAAAAAAAAATTTCGCTCCACCCTATTGTACAGTACTCATTTTTGCCAAACTTCCTTTTAACCCGACTACCAATTAACGACTACCTTTGTTTTTAAGTGGATTCTTGGTTAACTATTGAGTTTGTAAAAGACAACATTCATATTGGGCTAATGCTGATAGTTCCGACCAAAACAATTAATTGGGAGATAGTATTGATGCATATAATTATCAACATGTTATACTATGGGACTAACCCTCTATGATCACTCCCTGCGTAGTTATCGAATTTTGAAATTAATTATTTTCATTTACTAACAAAAAATATGTACCAATTAACCTGTTTATTGGAACCGTTTTGGTACCTACTTAATTTTCTTTTGCTATTTTTATTTCACGTCATATTCTGTAGTATTAGATGGTTTTACTGTAGTTAATATGTGCTGGCTTGTCTTTTATGTCTTTTTTTTTTTAGTTTCACCTGTACTTTTGCTTGCTTGCTTGTAACCAATCCCTTTGAGCTCGATTTTGATCTACTTTGAGTGATCATATTTTCTTTAAACTTTACACACCTATCAAAGATGCATGACAATACATTTATGAAAAAAAATTTGAAAAAAAAACGAATAAATACTCTTTCATTGCATATCAAACTAAAATGTATAAAATAATGTTCAATACATATAGGCAGAATATAATAATGAACGAAAAATGTTAATAATATTATAAAAAAGCGTGGGATGCTCGATTTACGAGAAATTATGGCACAAAATGTTTTTTTTTTTTTATAATTGTATTAATATTTTTCGTTCATTATTATTATTTGCCTGTATTGAAAATTATTTTACACTTTTTTATTAGTTATGATATGAAAGCGTGATTTTAGTTTATTTTTTAACTATAGTTATTTATATTGATTTTGGATCTCGGAAACGGATCCAGTGATATGATGATCAGTTATGAGTAAATCTATAGGTAGAGGGCAGCGCGCATAGCAGAAATTAGTAGTTAGGCAGCACATGTGTCACACTCGTGGCTGGGTTTTATATTTTTCTGCTCATGTTTGACTTGACGAGTAATGCATCGCCTATTTTCTATTCTCTATCTTTTCGCCTATTTTAATATCTTTTTGCAAGTCACAATCATATCAAAAAACATATCAAAATGTCGTTAGTTTTTTTAAGTAATTACAATTGAGATCTATACTTGAACTAGGTACTATAAAATCAAATTTTATGCAATTCGGTTGATAAATGTGGAAGTATAATGCGGACAAGTTGTAAAGGAACAATAAATCCTGAAGTATAATTAAGTTTAGGTAAGAAGTACCTATAATAATTTAAGAAACGAAATAAAGTAACTATGATTGGACCATTGATATTTTATGCCACCAAAAACATGTAAACTAATTTATTATTTCAAATTAAATGCAATTATTTAAAATATGTTATTTTTTATTATTTCGATACACATTTCCTAATAACATTTGTTTTTAACGAGTTTGTAAATGGTTTTTTACCATTTTCAGATTTGGTAACTAAAATTCATTTAGCAATGATATATGGATATTCTGTTACGCTTTTTATTGAAAAAAAAAACTAAATTTGTTTGCTGGTCTAAGTGTACGATACATTTAACAGTGTCTTAGTTTCATACATATCTGGTTGCTTAGAATCTTTTTGAAAATAATTGTTTTCAAAACTCGGTAACTACACAGAAGGTGTCATGTGGGATAAAATGTACAGGATAATAATAATATTACCTACTAATATACCTACTAATATTATTTCCTAAATAATTTTTTTGCCGGCAATTTTTCAGTTAGCCCAAAATGAATGATGTCTTTTATATAGTGGTTTAGAAAGAGCGAAATAATGAGGAAAGTTATAAATAAAATTTATGACAGTAAATTTAAAAGTGTTGTGTCAATTATGAAGGCGCCGCCGTCGTAATTATAATAGCTAATTAGCATATTTCTATTTTTTTTTCACTTTAGGCATTCGATAGAGATAACATTTTTGACATTGCTATTAAATTTACGACAGCACCTTCATAATTGGGCCTAATATAAGCTTAAAAATCTTATAGTACATCGACAGTCAAGTATTTCTCGGAATAATCGAAATTTTATCGATTCGAATTTCGTATCGATTTACGAACTATTGATTTAGCACAACGCTTCAAGGGGGCGGGGCAAAATCGACGCCATGTTTCCGAGATTTGCTATGACGTAGCTAAGACTCGTTTTTTGAGCGCTCGGGCGCCCCTATGGTGAAATCTGATTTTTTCATGGCATTAGGCGCACTCTTTAACGTGCTAGAGCGCGGTTGGATTGAGTAGGAATACTGGCCAGTCGACGTGTGCGATGTGCTTGGAACGTCAATGCATAGGTCTCATAATCCTTATTTTTAACCGACTTCAAAAAAGGAGATTATCAATTCAGATGTATATTTTTTTGTATGTATAGGTATGTCACGCGATTACATACTTCAGAGGTGGTCCCAATTAAAATCGAAATCGGCTGAGTCGTTGCTGAAAAATCAACAATAATCGATCAAGCGCGAATTGAATTCGTGCACGAAGGGTGTTTTAAGGGTTCAGTATGGAAGCCCCCCTTAATATATTTTATTTTAATAATTTATTTAACTAAAAATTGCGTTAATATTTCAAGCATCTACCTGTCACCTTTATTAAAATCGAGCGAAAAACGGCTAAAAATTTAGGTTTGTTGTATGGAATTTGATTTGTTGTATGGGCCCCCATTAATTTTTTTTCTGATTTGTTGCTATAGTGGCAACAGAAATACGTCATCTGTGAACATTTCAACGTTCTAGATATCACGGTTCATGACACAGTCTGGTGACAGACAGACAAACAAACGGACAGCTGAGTCTTAGTAATAGGGTCCCGTTTTTACACTTTGGGTACGGAACTCTAAAAATTAAAAAAATACGTAAGTACTACTTTAATGATAGTTACATCGATTCCTGCGAACTATTCGAATTTGTGTTATTTTTGGCGTAAAATTGTGGATGACGTTCTACGATTAACTATGAACTCCATTAAAAAGAAAACATTACTTTAGCTTGTTTCTTATGAATACTAGTTACGAATCCCTTATTTCTACTGTGCTTCTGCAAACAGGTAGGTGATAAAAATTCTAATCATTTTCTAGTATTTCTTGAAGCTCAAGATAAAATCTTCCCAAGTAATATCAAAGAAGATATAATAAAGTAATATCTAAAGGTTAATCAAATGCATCAGCCCATTAATTTTCATTATTCGTTGAATTAGCTCTCATTGTTTAGACCCGTGATGAATTAACTGTAATTTTTGCTACCAGGAAGTGGAATAATAAAACCGCAACATAGGTAGGAAATATGATCCATGTATAAAAGATAATGGTATTGATTTCGAGAAAAACGAAAGAAATACCTATGTATTTCTTTATTTTTATTCATATGAATACTCAACAATAAAATAATTATGTCAGTAATATCAGGAAAATAGTCCCACTAAGTATTGTATAGTTACATCGACTTGGCATTTTTCTTGATGATTGTATACCTATATTATCTTCTGAGCCCTTAGTCCAAGTTTTATGTACCTACTACTTAGTTTACTTAAACTTTCGCGTTCGCCTGTGGCTCCATACATTTTGCTTAGTTCTTTCTCGTTTTTAGGGTTCCGTACCTCAAAAGGAAAAAACGGAACCCTTTAAGGATCACTTTGTTGTCCGTCTGTCCGTCTGTGTGTATGTCAAGACTCTTTATCTCGGGAACGCGTTAAGATATCGAGCTGAAATTTAAACGGTATACGTATATCTATGATCTGTTCTAGTTGTGTAAAAGAAAAACTTCTCAATTATAGTATAAAAAAGTTGGAGCCATTTATGTCGTAAAAACAGCATATTTTGACGCTCACAAAAATCAAAATTACAGTCAAAATAGGGCCTAAATTCACAAAATATGGGTTCAAAATTCAAAGTGAGTAAATCGTCTGGATTTGTACGGAACCCTCGGTGCGCGAGCCTGACTCGCACTTGTCCGGTTTTTTTTCTTTTCCGCCAGGGGCGCTGCCGCGCTGTACAAAAATGTATACAGCTATACGGAATGGGCTGTAGTTCGATTCACGTGTAAACCTGGACTATCCCCTCTGTGGTATTTACCTACGAGTATAGTAAGCCAATGACGTAAACGAACAATACTAGGTATTAGGTTAGTGCAATAAGCCTATGGAGCTAGTCACTACAGTGCATCCGGAACTGAGTAGGTAATATTGTCTTACAGTGATACTGATATCTATACTTCCAAGCTATTGCGATTATCTAGGTAAATACGAAGGTATAACACTAATTACATATTCTCTAGGTGAATACGAAGGTATAGCAGATAATTAGGTATAATTAGAATTCATGAGTTATGAGGAGGCCCGCTGATGATTTTCTAATACCATTCTCTTAAGTCAATATGATAAGGCCACGGAACGCAGGAAAATACATATTGAAATTCTGAAGTTAACCGTGATGGTAATAAAATAAATAGGGCAGACGCCCCGGTTGTGGCCAGCGTACCGGTTGTGGCCATTTTTATGTTTGAAGCCTTGTAAATAAGAAACAAAAAAGATAATAATAAATAAAAAAAATAAATACGGAAAAAAATCTTCGTTTTAGGCTCTTTTTGACATGTGACATTTATAGCACCGCATGCGTATAGATTTTTTTTAATAATCTTTTAAAAACGAGAAGTGGTATTTTTTTTGATTTCTTATGAAAATCCTTAACTAAACTTTAAATTCCTTCCTTTGTAACTAATCTGTAATTATTTTGATTCTATGCAAGTAATTTTGTTTCAAATGCGATTCGAATCTACAAAATAATGTTCTAGATTAATATTTATAAGATGATTTTGATAATTATTTATTTTCTAATAGGTACTTCAATCAAAGTGGCCACAACCGCTGCAACAAATTTGATAGCTTTCACCGGTTTTGGCCATTCCTCTGACTTCAACTGATTGTTGAAATTGAAACTGAGAATTTGTTCGTAACATCACTTTTGGCCACTTATTTTAGTTCACAACGTCACATGCAGCTACTCTACACATCGTCATTTATATTTTTTATATTTTTAGTAAAAGCTATAAAATCATTATCATGACAGCCACGCATGCCCCTTGTTGGGCACAAGTCTTTTTTGTGTATTTTTGTACAAGTTCAGTTGAAAGCGGCTTCTATTCAGTGCGATTTTCAGGTCATAAAATGATAGCCTTTCTACCTTTTTAGTCGGCATCCTACGCTACGCTTGCCCATCGGTGGTCTCCACTCGAGAACTTTTTGCTTCATGGGTCATCAGTGTTATCTGTACTATGTGCTCTGCTCACTGCCACTAACATTCATCCATCCATCTATAAGCCATAAGACGTACACTGCTAGACATCGGCCTCCCCTTTTTTTTGTCCAGGGGAAATCTTTTAAAGATACCACCGCACCTCGGGACAGGCGGGTGGTTATGTGGGAGTCTCCGCCCATTGCTGGACGGCATACCCACCAAAACCCCTGGGTGTTCCGCCACTGCGCTTGGTGTCGGGGCTACAGGCACGCTTTCGCACTCCTCCGCGGCACCCGACAGCGCTGGCCCAAACCGGGCCCCATCTCGGAGCGTGAGCTCCCTCCAGAATGACGATTTGCCGAACACGAGACACATCGTCATCCCCCACCTGGGACCAACCAGCACTGGGCGTCAGACAGTACCCGTGTCCGACAGCCCTGGTCCCGATGCAACGGGTCAATTAAAGTGGCCCCGCGCCTGCCACTACGGCTGCAGAGGATAGGGAGAGCGGCCATCGCGATACCGACACGCCTCTTCCCCTGCAGCCCCACCGCCTCCGCCAACACGTTGGCGGCACCCGTTAGGACCGCTGGCAGGATGGAATATGGATAGACAGCGGCACACTCGCCGTCCGTCCATCCCGTCGCCGCCCCCGCCTCAATGGGCTCGGCCGCGGCATCGCGATGAACGCGACACTGCAGTCCACCTCAATCGGCGAACCGACCTACTGGCCAGCCTCCGCACAGGCTTGTCGAGGCCCAAGACCCGGAGAGGCGGCCCCACCACGGGTTCCTCTTAGCGTCACCAGGCTGGCGAGACCTGGCTACTAGGCCCCCCTGCCACGACAAGGCGAGAACCCACTCGGGGGGGAGACATCGGCCTCCCCTACGGATCTCCAATAAAATCGGTTGGAAGCGGCTTGCATCTAGCGCGATCCTGCGGTCTTAATGTAGTCATCCGTACAACTTGTGAGTAGATGTCCTACGTTGCGCTTGCCAGTACATGATCTCTACTCGAGAAATGTTCGACACCATTAGTCATCAGTCCTCCGCGCTCTGTGCCCTGCCAACTGCCATTTTAACTTGCCAATCAGTTGGCCTATGTCGGTACATTTGGTTCTTCTACGGATCCCTCCATTTCTGATTCGATCTCGCAGAGAGACTCCGAGCATAGCCCTCTCCTTAGCTCGTTGGGCTACTTGAAGAATATTAATAAGACCCATAGTAAGAGACCTCGTTTCAGTGCCATCAGGCATGATTTATATTAGACCGGCCGGGCCCCGACGGGGAACGTCTACGCCACGTTATAATATAAACAGTTTCAAACGAAATGTATGCAACGTCTCACATTAGTGACCCAAACACGGCTCGGAGGGGGCACGTCCGGGCCCGGATGGGCCACGTCTACGCCACGTTATTATATAAACAGTTTCATACGAAATGTATGCAACGACTAACATTAGTGACCCGGCCTAGGCCCGGACGGGGCCCGAACGGGTCCCAGACGGGACACGGCCCGTGCCTGGCCCAGCCTAATATTAAGCATCCCTAAGTCATCACTTACCGTAACAACTTATGCTAAAATCTTGCAAAAGTGCTATTAATTTTGCAATAAAAATTGGCGATAAAAATCTTGGAAAAAGAAATACGCGGCAACACTGGCAACAAAATACTTGCAACAACCATTTTAGTAGCAGTTAATAGTTTCATACGAAATAGTAACAACATATATTTATACATACATTATTTTATAATACATTTTAGTAACAACATTTGTCACATAAACTTGAGACAACAACTTCTAACTAACGAATTTTTTATACTAATTTGTTTAAAATATAAACTGGCCATAACCGGCACAACGGAGCGGCCACAGCCGGTGCAAAGTGGCCACAACCGGTGTTTATGCCCACTTTACATTAAGATACTTGTAGGAAAATAGATATTTTTTCTCATAGTGTTTATGTATTAAAAATAATAGACAAACGTCTATTCTATCATAAGCAACTTTAAATTCACAAGTTAATATATTTTTGTATTTTTGACGAATTTTCAAACACTGAAATTTCTTAAAGTGATCACAACCGGGGCGTCTGGCCTAAGTCGTTCGCTCGCCTTTGTTCGAACACTTGCACCTAATACCTACTTACCTAAGTTCATATATGTTGTTAAACATAGGAAAGAAGCCATAGAACTAATTCTTTAGTACCTACCGAGGTAGCTGTGGAAACATTATAGTCGTTTTGCTACAAAAGCAGAGGCATTACTTCACTTAGGTACGGGTATTTAGTACCTTACTTTCCCATATGCTTCCTATAAACCTCCCGTGACAGCGTGACTTTACTGCTTAGCACGACAGTAGAGTTATAAGTAGGTACAGCGCGAATAGCATGACAAAGGGATAAAGCCATTTTATCCACTTTTAATGTCAGTTGTGACAGTTGTCATTGTCAATCCATACTTTATTTCCTCTTCGAGGGAATATAATGGTGGAAAGACCATTTGTTCGTATGCCATGCTACCCTTGCAGGTAAGTATCTCTCTACCTGTCTAAGTTTTTTTACGAGAAAACCACCTATCTGTCTAGTGGCTGCACAGCAGTACTCTCCACCAAGACGAGCTCATGTAAACAACCAGTAGATCGCGGCTTCGCCCGCGTTATGTTTTGATTTTTATTCCATCCCTTAGGAACCTTTATTAATCCGGGATCAAAAGTAGACTAGGTACATCACTCTCCAACCTATGAACTATACCTATCCATGCGAAAAATCAAGTCTGTTCGTTGCTTTGTTGCTGCGTGAAAGAGTTACAAACATACTTTCGGATTTACAATACTATTAGTATCTACAAGGAAGTATAGTAGATGAACTGCAGCATATTTGGAATACTAGTTTGTTTATTGGCAATTTTAAAGCAAAACGGTATAGCTCAGTAAAATATACACAAAATGATTAAGAAATTATAACAATTTAATTATGAAAACAATAAACTACTACAGGTAACAGGAACCTTCTCAAAATACCTATCAAACAAAAATCAAATTTGACTTAGGGTTAGGTTGCAGCTAATTTGGAACACAGCTTTTTCTGAGGGAACACAGTATTCCAAATTATATTCATCTTTTTTTCTTCGACAATTGAACATATTTTGTTTTTGTAACAGTTTCATAGTCTTTACTTCCTAGATATTCACTTACGGTAGGTATCCCAAATTAACAGCATACCATTCTTACCTAAAACCCCATCTCACATTTTTAATTATAGAAATATTCACATAATCAAAACAACATTATAAACGTATCACATTAAATGATTATCATGGATTGCATACTTATAAAAAAAAAGTTCAAAGTACTTAGTCGTTTCGTTCCTTTGGAGTTGGTAGCCTGAATGTCAAGATGGCGTCCTATTTTTAGTACCTACTGGCTACTTGATGGATTTGTATGTCTTCTAACGTTATATTTACGGCAAACAACACAGACAGCGTTTATGTAAATTAAGATAATGAAGTATTCCAAGTTACCTGCACTATTCCAAATATGCTGCAGTTTCTGGATAATTTGTAGTCCAAGTGAAGCTAATACTTCAGCTAATCATGAAATCTTGGTTTATCAATCTATTTTGAATTTATGGTGCTTTTACACATAAAAGATATTAATGGGAAAAGCACGGAACGGTAACCCGGAGATTCAGGATCATGTCCTGCGTTCGCGACAATTTTTTGAAATGATTCCTGATTTAATTACTTCCAGAGCACCACAAAGTGATCGCGTTCATTGGGCACGGCGGGTTGCTGGGCATGACGGAGGCGATCGCCGCCGGGAAGCCCATGCTGGTAGTGCCGTTCTTCGGCGACCAGCCCTACAACGGCATCCGCGCGCAGGAGATTGGCTTCGGCCGGACCCTGGCTTATGGGGACCT
Source organism: Hypomecis punctinalis (assembly GCA_949316475.1). Classification (NCBI taxonomy): domain Eukaryota; kingdom Metazoa; phylum Arthropoda; class Insecta; order Lepidoptera; family Geometridae; genus Hypomecis; species Hypomecis punctinalis. The sequence continues at coordinate 11,527,149 of OX438802.1, forward strand.
CACCGAGAAAACTTTCTATGAGACGTTGCAGAGCGTCCTCAGTGCTGAGTAAGTTATTTCTTTTTAAATTCATGCTAGTGGTGTTGTTCTCTCGGATCAGCCTTACAACGGCATCCGCGTGGAGCTTTTTTTCGGCCGCACCTTGCCCTTAGGTATATAGATCTGATCGAGCAAGTGTTCTATGAAAAGCTTCAGTGCGTACTGAATAATTAAGTATTACTGTATTACTATAATCCTACTAAACTTAGAAGAGTTAGAACTAGAAACGACTCTGCGTCAACTCGAGATTGAATAGAAAGATAATATAGACGAGCTAAAATTACTGACACAGCTAAGCGGCTGCGGAGTAAGTAGGTAAGACACGTACCATGTACAACTGATGACCGATAAAAGTGTAAAGTTCTCGTATGGAGACCACGTACGACTCACCTAGGTATATACTGGAAACAGCATAGGATGTCTGCTATTGACAAAAGTGGACAGACAAGCTGATTAAGACCGAAAGAACGCGTTGGATGTAAGTGGCTTCCAACCAGTCTGGAAATATCAAAGAGTTATCTTTGTGATAAGCATTTCAAAAATCTAAAGTGAACGCAGGATTTGAACCTGCCCCTTCGGATCACTTGCCCGACGCTCTCCCAACTGAGCTATCCCGCCTCCTACGCAGCAATTGACGTCATACGGCTAATAAGATGATGATAAAACCTACAATTAAACAAAAGTAACAAACATTAGACTGACATGTCACTCGTAGCAACTATCTCGAGAGTAGATAAATGAGCGGTTATTAGAAAGATAAGTTATCACGATTGTGAGTTCCATTCGACACGCGTGGAATGACCATGCACGACAAGTGCATGATATGTATTGCAGAATAATTGCAAGTCACCCACTCTGCCTTCCGCACTTGGCGTGGACCTACCACGTGCGCTCTACAGTAGGTACTTTTCATATTACGAATACCGGTTGTGGCCACTGTCCCGATTTTGATATTTGATGTCAAAATTACCTATTGCAGAAATAGATTATAAACAATGTATCTAGGTATAAAAGTAAGCGTTTTACCACCATAAGTCACCTAATGGTAATCGACGTTCTGGTCGAAGATGAGGCACGTAGACTTAGAAGATACCTTCACACTGATCTTCAAAAGCTTCAGATGATAATTAACTCTCAAGAAACAAGAAAGCCGGCAGTTGTTACTTCTAAATGGGTAGGTACCTATTTAACTTACTTAGGAGGACTGTAGGTATACTTATAGGTACGTATGTATAATTTTATTTGTAGAATAAAGAAGAAAAATGAACAACATGGTTCAACACTATTTTAAACCAGGCTAAATTAGGATATGATTATATTGATTATCTCCGTACTGACCAATAAATGTAGAAATTACATAACTATTCTGAAATAGTACATAGCACATCATTGAAAAAAATACATATAAGTACAATATTAGGTCATCTACGCTACGTCAGACCTACATCCTTATCCAATTGTTGGTTTGTTCCTCTTTCACGCAGCAACGGAGCAACGGATTGACTTGAGTTTTGGCATGGACATAGTTTGAAAGACAGAGAGTGACATAGGCTACTTTTTATCTCGGAAATAGGTTCCCTTGGGATAGCACAAAAATCTAAATATTACGCGGGAGGAGCTGCGAGCAAAAGCTAGTACCTAATAAGTGGGCATGTGTATAAATATAAGTATAGGTACACAACATACAGAGCTAACAATATAAGTATAATGAAGTTATCAATGAGATGACATCCGTAGAAGAACCAAGGCTACCGACATCCCAGAGGATTGGTAAGTTAAAATGACTGTGGGCAGGGCACATAGCATGGAGGACTGATGACGGATGGGGTTGAAAATGTCTCGAGTAGGGACCACGTACGTCCGTAATCGTCTACCCACTTGGTTGATAAATGACCTTATTAAGAACACAGGATCTCGATGGATGCAACCCGCTTCCAACTTGTGCTATTGAAGATCTATAGGGGAGGTCTATTGCCAAAAACAACGACAACGTTAATAAGAACTCTATGTGTACCTAACCATCGAATTATTGAATAACCAGCAACGTTTGAAATAGAAATCGGTTTCTTACTTTTACTGCAGGCAGTTACGTAGGTATTGTACTTACTACTTTTACATCAGTTACAATGTGAATACATAGGTACTGGTAGTTGTTGCTAATACGCTATGTTTTCTTATTTCATTGATCATTACGTAGAACGCGCACATTATTACAAACAGTTTTTTATAGGCAAACAAATCACGTTTCTTGGAGAAATAAAGATTGTTTTTTTGTGCAATGTTACGTGTGGCGGCTACCTATACTTACTACTTCGTAAGTAGAAATTATAACAACGTCAAAAACTAAAGAAAGTTGGATAAGAACTTGCGGAACCAGTCAATAGGGATCAGTAGGTACCTAGGTGCCTATCGTATATTTATATTCACTTAGGTAAAATAGGTACCTATAATGATTGATTGCTGGAAATAGGAGTCTCCCCTTTATAAAATGTGTCGCTAAACGACATAATATTAGAATATGTCTACGAAAATTAATACCTATAACATCGATACCTAATTTTAACTACCTCATTATAATTTTTATTTATCTAATTTTAAATTTTAAGTAATCGTAATTATAATAGCAATTTAGAGTAGTCCTGTTTCTAATTCACTATAATGCATTTGATAGAGAGAACAATATATTTTACGATGGCGCCTTTGAAATTGGGCCTATAAAATCGCAAAAAATAAACAGCATACAAAATTAAATGGAATCAATGACATAATTTATGATGTAAGTATGATAGGGATAGGTACATAGGAGGCAAGCCAACCGAGCAACCGCGCCTCATGATAATCTATTTTTTTCTCGACTTCTGGACTTACATCTATGTACCTATGTTTAATGTTTATAGGTAGTCGAACAGTAAAAAACACAAACCAACAGTAAAAGTCCCGAAAAATACCGAAAAACAGTTCCATACAAAAAGCATAGGTACTGTTCCTTGCAATGGGATTGTATACCCAGTTTGATTAATTTGTAACAGTTCATGATAAGGTACTATTTTGAATTACAGGATGCGGCTCAGCGCGCGACAGGCGTCTATGATATGGCGGGACCGACAGAACGATCCCCTAGACACAGCGGTTTTCTGGACGGAGCGCGTGGTCCGGTGGGGTCACAGAGACCCGCTGCATTCCGACTCACGAGACTTACCATTCTACCAGTATCTGCTGCTAGACGTCGCGGCAGTAGTCATCGCGGTTCTACTTGTGCTGGTCGTGATCCTAAAGTTCCTAATTACCCTGATACTGCGGCTTATAAGCGGTGGCTACAGCACTAAGGAGAAGATACATTAGACACAACTCTAAAAGACTATTTATTTACCTCAGACCAAATAAAAAAAATCAAGTCGTGAACAGACAAGTGATGTCGATTTTTAGGGTTCCGTACCTCAAAAAGAAAAAAAGGAACCCTTATAGGATCACTTTGTTGTCCGTCTGTTTATATGTCAAGACTCTTTATCTCGGAAACGCGTAAAGATATCGAGTTGAAATTTAAACTGTATACGTTTAATTATCTATGGTCTCTTGCAGTTGTGTGAAAGAAAAACTTCTCAATTATCGTATAAAAAAGTTAGAGCCGTTTATGTCGTAAAAAACAGTATATTTCGACACTCACAAAAATCAAAACCTTCCCGTTGACATTGTCTCAGAGTACCTACACATAGAGTACACATATAGGAATAAATCTGAAAACCCTACATTTTTATTTATTTATATATTAAAAAAAAATAGGGCCTAGATTTACAAAATATGGGTTCAAAATTCAAAGTAAATCGTGTCATGACGTGGGTAACATATAAAGGAGCTTCATTAGCTCATGCTAAAACAGGTTTTTGATTATTTTTTGAATGTTAGTATTACGAGAAAAATGAAAAAGAAATCTTTTTAGATTTTTAAAATTTTCTGGATATGTACGGAACCCTCGGTTTGCGAGCCTGACTCGCACTTGTCCGGTTTTTCATACTTACATGTGGTGAGTGCGTCAGTGTTGCGCCGCCATAGTTCGATTGACAAAGGCGTAGTTTCGTTGTACGTGTAGATACGAGTATGTGTGTGTAATTGTGTCTGTACACGGCGAGGAGTAGTTTTGCCGGCCTCACTTGTTTGTTCACAACATTGTCTTTAATTTTTTATTTGGTCTGAGTTATCCCCTAGTTAGGGATACAGGTTTACAGTATAAAATGTAGCGTATTGGATTTTGTGTAATCTGTAAAGCTATATTTTACTGTAAATAATAAATAAATAAATAAATAAATGGAACGGCGATACCAAACAAGAGGAACTCCGAATAACTTCTACTCCGTTTGGACTAGGTAGGTAGTTCTGAAAGAGCTAAAAATTTTATCTGTCTGTGGAGAAATACGCAGATACGTAGCCATAAAATACAGGGAACTTTTTAATAGACTAGGCGATTTAAAGTTGTGATTGAATGTGATACCATTTTTCTATCGCTCAGTTATGTAGTGAAACTGTAGGCAGTTACATAAATATGTAAGGTTATCTGCTTGCCCTGTACTAAGTCAAAAGGGGGTGATTAAGATCATCACTGTGAATAACTTTTACTATGGGACCAACCCGGAATTCGAGAAAAAATCCGGTATTCTATACAAAATTGCAACCCGGAATCGACAAAATGTATAAAGCAGGCACTTAATATTTTTCTTGAATTGGGACCCATAGTAATAATTGTTCACAATGATGGTCTGAATCACCTCCTTTCGGCTTAATACACCAGTTCTGGATAACCCTGTACACATAGATCACACCGTGTAGGTTTGTAAAGGTCGAATCGCCTCACTCAAAGTACCTACCGTGTATCCTGGCCCGGTTCCAGACTATATCAAAATATTATTAGAATGTAGGTAACTCGAATAAGCACGAGCCAAATACGTGTATTTGTTGGTGGTGTTAATTATTATAGAATATTACTAAATATCTCATATAGTAGATGCACCGGTTGTGGCCACTGCCCCGGCTGTAGCCATTCGAAATATTATTGCATAAAAAAGCAAAATTATTGCATAAATAGGTAGGTTATAAACAATGTACCACCATAAATATTGTTTGCGTGAATGTCAAAGTTAGAAAATATCTTAAAAAAAAATATAAATAATATTTTGTTCACACAATCATTTATATTCAATGTGGCCTAAAATGACACTTCAGACGGCCAGAATCAGTGCATCTACCCTACCTTAATCTTGAGTCTGCCGCGAGGGCCGCGAGTTTTTTACTGCTTCTATTACGAATTGCACATTTGCGAATTGTTGAATGCTTTCAACTTGGTTTCAACAGGTTTTGATTGATTCAGCTTTAACCTTAGTCATAGCTGGCAGGCCTAGCCGTAAATCAAAAAGAACTCGAATAGCACTTTTCGAAACAGCGCATGTCTACGCTTGCAAAAAATTATAGTGTTACGTGGCATATTATGCGTATATTAAATAAAATGTAGGTAGGCTACAGAAAAACCTGCATATTATACAAAATGGTTTTAAGGCTTGCGCACATTATGTCGGGCCGCAGCGGGGCGGAGCGCAATATTAGTATGGATATGAGGAAAATGCGGCTCGCTGCGCCCCGGCACGGTGTGCGTTAGTTCATATAAAATACATATTAATAAACAATTTGAGTGGATTTTTGCGATGCGGTGCGGCCCGACATTATGTGCGCGAACTTTTATATGATCTAATAACTATGGATGAATAGGTAACTGGTATATGGCAGATTTTGTTTCTCGCTTTTTTGAAACTCCATTATAAAAGTTACTAGTTATGAGTACAATATTCTATATTCCCTAAAATGTAAATCTATGCAAATCAAATACTTACTATAATTACTGTAGGCCGAATCAGAAACTTCTTGGCAGCTATGATTCCTTAGTTACAGGCTGCTGCGGATAACTCACGGATAACTCAATCCTGACCGAAGCTCTTAAAAGCAACGCGAGATCCGCATCTTGTAGCAAACGTCACAACCGCCAGAAGTTTTATTCGATCTTTAGGTACACTTAAAGTGTACCTAGTGAACCTATAATAGGTGTAATATCTCATGTTTTCAATTTTTGTCTTTTTTGGTAAAGTTTAAAAGATGTATGTAAATGTGCATGAGTATAATATAAACACGTGCGTGTAATAAGCGAAACATATCGTTAACATATTTTTGTATATACTTGTCTCTGGCAAGATGGGTATTGTTAAAGAATTCTATAGATTTTCATACAATTGTAAAGTAGGTAGTGAATAATATTAATTGTTGGGTAGTTTTCAGCAAATATATAGTGTTAAGAGTCCGCCCCTCACCTGTCTCTTTTCGGTATATTTAAAAGAAATCATTGATAGACCATTTTTTACAAATACCAAGTTCAGATTCTATAATACTACGATCACAAATACAAGAAAGCAATTTTTATATCCCAGCTTAAAAGGAACGAAACATTCAATACATAGCAAACGTTTCTTATTTGAAAATAATGTATAATAGTAGGTATTATATAATTTTCAAATAAGAAAAGTTTTTAAATTAATTAAATGTTATGATAATTAATTAATAGCTATCCAGTGCCTATTTGTATTTTAAACGATCTCTGTTGGATACACACTATTTATTTTAAAAAAAATGCAAGAAAGGCTCAGGTCAGATAGGGCGCCGCCCGTTTTAAAGACAAGTGTTGTAGAAAAAATATTGTGAATGGTTCATTCTAGAAGAACGCTATTTATTTTAGTTTAACAAACGCCAAAATTGCTACCTTTTAGATGTAATTATTCGCGTTATAGATTCCAATTATTTTTACCTTCTAAATATTCATAAATAAATATGTATATAATTTTGTACTACCTATAAATTATAATTATGTAGATTGTAGGTACATACATTATTATGTTTATAGATTTCTATGGTTTTACAATTAAATAATTATGTCATTATTTAGAGAAAAAATCGTTAATATCTAAAATAAGTAAGTTCGTAGAGGGTGGCTAGCCCTGGTGTCAGTGTTTTTAGGCCGCCTGAAGGCCTCTGACATGGCTAAACGGTTAAAACAAACCGGGACCTACAATTTAACGTGTCATTCGAGCCACAGTAGCGCTCAGTTGGAAAATGCCACCCGCGGTCACCCATCCAAATACTGACCGTGCGGAACATTGCTTAATTTCGGTGATCGCTGACATACGAACTACGCCACAAGCGCTATACGTGACACTACTGGAAACATAGTAGTCATGGGAAATGTACTTGACCCGTAGCACTACTAGTAGTGTCACGGGAAAGCCAAGCAGTTGAGCTATGGGGGATAAACGTGTGTTTCAGATTAGATTTAATCAGTATACATATCTAAAATGGGAATTAGGTATGTAATGAATTAAATAATGAATGTAATATAAATTCAAGCATTTCATTTCTCATGACCACCCAGCTCCAACAAAGATGATACTTCAATAGGGAAGTTTCCCGTTTTCTAGTTTTATTTTTATTAAATTACACTAAGTCTGCAATAAATTATGGTGTTTTTATTTTTCAATTATCTTCAAAAATGACGGAGTTATGAATTTTTAAACATGACCGCACGAAATCAAAAATCCTCGCGACGGATTTACGCGTGTGACGTCATTCGGCTTCAGAGCCGCGCCGTGGGTTAGGCGGGAGTAAGGAAAAAAGGAAATAAAGTGCTTCATTCTATGTCGGGTATTTTTCTAAGCCACGAATACGTTCTACAATATCATTGTACTTATCTTTATGTTATGATCAACATTTACTATGGGACTAACCTCCCAATATAACGAATAAAAAGTCAGCATTCCCATAATTTTGTCGTGAGTAAATGAACTTTATATCTAAATGGAACAAGACTTGGTGTATGTGTCTAGTGTTCTGCAGTTTTTACATCTGTAACTATTAACTAGTAGCTCTCCAAACAGTAGACCTCGCAAGTATACATTTTCTCGTAATAAGTTCTCAAAAATGCACAACTTTCACAGGTAAATATATTCTTAATCATAAAAATGGTAAGGTTCTTTACTAAGATATTATTGTATATTATGGGACTAAGTAAGTAAGTTTGTATAGGCCGGGTGGCTAGCCCTGGTGTCAGAGTTTGGGACTGATCCCCTATACAGGGTTAGCTAGCTAGAACTGGTGAAGCGTAATATATTTTGTTCTAATAAAATACTTTAGATAATTTTTTCAAGGCTTTTATTTTCTAGTCCCAATAAGTTGTCAAGTGCGTGTCAAGACATGCGTATGATAGGCTTCCGTAGACGTGACGATGATTATGATGATGATAAAAACCAATTTTTAAGATGGTTGATTACTAGGAAAACGTAATTTAGTATGAATTCTTGGTTGCCTGGGAGAATTCGCTTAAAGCGATAAGGCCACCAGTTAGAATCCTATTAATTGTATTGTTTTGTCCCTGTAATTTTTTTATGTTATGTGGTTGTCTAATAAAGTGTTATTGTTGTTTGTTTGTATGAAATATACATGTGAGGTCGATGACTTCTAATGTTTAAAAATTTCAATTTTTTCTTTATAGCTCTAAAATTTATGATTCCACAGTGCTCAAAATAATTTTCAGGGAAAGTTTTTAATATGGTCTGTAAACGGCGTCCGTTCGTTACACGGATATAACGAAGTTTTAAGGGTTCCTCGTTTTACTACGAAACCCTAAAAATGACTGAACAAAGTGATGGCTGTCAAATTCTAGAATCCATATTAGGATGACATATCAGGTCTCAAAGTGACAGCTGTCAAACTTAAATGCGGTTTATTTCTGTAACTAACGATTTTAGACCATTGCTGTCTTCACAAAAGTGATAGAACTCAACAATATCTATATTTCGGATGACAGCTCTTTAAAGTAATTTATCTCAGTAACTGTCGTTTCTATACCGTTACTTTAGGCACAAAATTGATAGAGCTCAACGAGATCTACATTTCGCATGACATCTGTCATGCCACTCTAGTATGAATTCTATAATAATATGCCATATAATGGCAGATGTCACTTTCACATCTGTCATTTTCGGAACTAAAAAATAAGTCCTGAAAAACCTATTACCTACAATGACTTTATAAGAACAAATATTAGGCTGAGAAGTTTTGGATAACCCTATACAGGGGATTAGTTCTATAGTAAAAGTTGGTCATAATTTATAATGATATTTTAGGACAGAATATTGTAATTATGAATATATTTGCCTGTGCAAGTTGTGCATTTTTGAAAACTGATTACCAGAAAATGTTCACCAAAATGTAAACTTGTGAGGTCTACTATTTGGAAAACTACTAGTCAATACATACAGATGTAATAACCGCAGAACAGTAGGTACACACGTCAAGTCTTGTTCCATTTAGAAATAAAGTTCATTTACTCAGGACAAAATCATGGGAATGCTGACTTTTTATTCGTTATATTGGGGGGTTAGTCCCATAGTAAATGTTGATCATAACATAAAGATAAGTACAATGATATTCTAGAACGTATTCGTGGCTTAGAAAAATACCCGACATAGAATGAAGCACTTTATTTCCTTTTTTCCTTACTCCCGCCTAACCCACGGCGCGGCTCTGAAGCCGAATGACGTCACACGCGTAAATCCGTCGCGAGGTTTTTTGATTTCGTGCGGTCATGTTTAGACATCCATAACTCCGTCATTTATTAAGATATTCGAGTAATTTTTTCACTGTGTCTAATATAATTCTAACGTCCTTAAATGTATATAATTATTTTTAGTTTTTATGATAAAGGAAACTTCCCTATTGTGATGTTGATGTGTTGCTAATGTTATGTATAAAATAATAAAATGATGAACAAGTTATTATTTGCTCTTTATTTAAAGTCCTCAGAACTAAGCGTTTTGTATTTTGAAGTGAAAACTTATTTAGCGTCGTTGTGCACTTTATGGGATGGGTAAAAAATGTACACGCGTCAGGACACGTGACCTGATCAAAAATCGTAAGACGACGCAGGGCACTTGCGCGAGTGTGATATTGTATTTTACCCATCGACTTGTAATTGATTTTACCACATAGGTAAATGATATCTAGTACTTTATTTGTTCAAGTTTTCACTTCTACCGGTACTCCCGAAGTGCAACCCATTTTTTTATTCCGTATAGGTTTGCGTTTGACTACATACTGCCTGATGTTGAGCAGATATTAGGGTGTAGCACGCTTACCTAGAAGATACCTATTTACTCGGGATTTGAAGACACCCACGTTGTTACCAATTTACCGGTTGTATTTCAATAAAGCTTTGGAGTCGAGAATCTCACAGCTCGCGCCAAAAAACCAATACTGCGCATCTGTAGTACAATGCAAACAGCATGTTCAGTGAAAGAACCCACTCAGATAACACCTATTGACTCTCATTTTTTATAAGTGGCAAGAGCTTTTCACATATTTTCGACATCTTGTTAAGTTGTTTAATAATTTTGGTTTTATAAATGACGGAGCTCGGAGTCTGAGGTATAGATATCGCCACACAAGTCGCCGTGATTCGCTAATTATTGCGCATGTATGCACAATGCCTACGCGAGTGGCGAAGTAGTGAGTACGGGCGTAGGTAGCGCGCGGGAGGCATGAGGTTGGCGGGTAGGTGTGCCCCGGCGTCTCGCCTCTCTGACTCCCGCGCATACCTACATTTTGCCTTTTAACTTCCCATCCGTCGACTTGTATGGCGCGGATTATAATAAACATAAAGACATATTGTTACTGCCTCCTTTTTGAAGCAAAAAATGAATCTTTGTAATAAATCATTATATTTCAATTACATCATTAATCAGGAGAGAACTGGTTACAAGATATATTATGACCATAATCATCATGTACCTACCATATTTATTAGGGGTATATAATATATTATACGAGGTTGGTATACACCGAGTCGGCAGATGTGACGTTATCTTCAAGCTGTGCATTATCCAATCCTGACTGAAGCTCACAAGCTGCGCGTTGATTGGATTTTGCGCAGCGTGTAGTTAACTTCATTAGGGTTATACATACAATATGTAGTAGGTACAACAAAAGGTAAAGGTGTAGTAGGTGTTTACAAAATAGTTATGATGGTATAACCGACTTCAATCATTACAATCAAACAAAAAAAGAATCAAAAATCAAAATAGGTTCATAAATAAAATCGGCGAAATAATCTCGTAACATACGTACAAAAAAACAGTCAAATTAAAAACCTCCTTTTTGAAATTGGTTGAAAAAAACACAAATTGGGCACTGTGCATATAGAATCTTTAAGCTATCTTATATACAACTAGCTGCCCGGCCACGCGTTGCTGTGGCTAAATAAATTAAAATTCCGACTATAATTTGAGATTTAAACTATCCTATCTCTCAAGTTGGATCGAACTGCACATGGTGTGCGAATTTTATTATAATCGGTTAAGTGGTTTAGGAGTCCATTGAGGACAAACATTGTGACATGAGATTTATATATATTACTAGCTGCCCGGCCACGCGTTGCTGTGGCTAAATAAATTAAAATTGCGACTATATTTTGAGATTTAAACTATCCTATCTCTCAAGTTGGATCGAACTGCACATGGTGTGCGAATTTTATTATAATCGGTTAAGTGGTTTAGGAGTCCATTGAGGACAAACATTGTGACATGAGATTTATATATATTACTAGCTGCCCGGCCACGCGTTGCTGTGGCTAAATAAATTAAAATTGCGACTATATTTTGAGATTTAAACTATCCTATCTCTCAAGTTGGATCGAACTGCACATGGTGTGCGAATTTTATTATAATCGGTTAAGTGGTTTAGGAGTCCATTGAGGACAAACATTGTGACATGAGATTTATATATATTACTAGCTGCCCGGCCACGCGTTGCTGTGGCTAAATAAATTAAAATTGCGACTATATTTTGAGATTTAAACTATCCTATCTCTCAAGTTGGATCGAACTGCACATGGTGTGCGAATTTTATTATAATCGGTTAAGTGGTTTAGGAGTCCATTGAGGACAAACATTGTGACATGAGATTTATATATATTACTAGCTGCCCGGCCACGCGTTGCTGTGGCTAAATAAATTAAAATTGCGACTATATTTTGAGATTTAAACTATCCTATCTCTCAAGTTGGATCGAACTGCACATGGTGTGCGAATTTTATTATAATCGGATAAGTGGTTTAGGAGTCCATTGAGGACAAACATTGTGACACGAGGTTTATATATATTAAGATAAGATTAAGATAACTTATAATCGCTGTCACTGATATTGCTGTAGATAAATAATTTAATTTCATTGAGTTCATAAATTGTTAGTATAATAAAAGCTAAAAGCTCATTTGTGAGGTGTCTTGACAACACTGGGTTTCAATTCAGTTTCTCTACTCAATTTTGTTCATTTATTACAGCACAATTGAATATGGTCAATTAAATATTCCATATATTTCCCACAGGAGATTTGTTCAATATTTAAGAATATAGTAGGTGTACCGGTTGTGGCCACTGAACCACAATCGGGTCAGGGAACATAGAAATTACATTTAATACTGTGTGTGAATCTAATGTTTGAAAAATTCTTTAACAATATTATTTTAACATAAAATTGTCTTAATAATCCTTAAAATTCAAAGTGGCCACAAATGATACTAAGACGGTCACAACTAGTGCATTTACCCTATGTCTTATTTCACGAAAATTACTTTTCAGATCTTCTGAACAAATTCTGAGAGCAAAAGCTTTTTAAGCAGTACATTTTATTTACAATCTCTATGCTGATAATACCTCTCCTTGGAGCTTCTTTATCTTTATAGGTAGAATGTTCACCATCTCCTGGCAAAGGCTGAATTCCTCCTTCATCATTTTTGCTGCATCCTCGTCTCTAGTACATATGTCTACAACAGCCTGGTAGGCCTCATAGCTCTTCATCACATGATTCAACTGAACAGTTTTGTCCACTGCAATCCTTTTCATACTATTCCTACCTATAAAGGCGTAAGCGCTAACAACCGGCCTTATGACATCAAAATCAAGTTTTGCAGGCATTTGACCATTTTTATCTTTGACAGAATTTAAAAAGTGATCATAATTTTCAATACTCTTTTCACTTAAATTGTTTATCTTTTTCAATGCATGCGGTGTTGGCTTTTCGTTACCTTTGAGTTTATCTAACTTTATGTTCAAGATGTCCAAGTAAATTTCGCCGAGTTCAAACCAGATCTGTCGGCAATACTGTAGGTAGTATAGTGGGTTGATTTCTTTGACTAGGTCTTCTAACATATCAATGCGCCTTTTGTGCATTTTAGATCTTCTTTCATCATCTTCTTCAAAGAATGCTAAGAAGCTATAAGATGCTGAGCTGTCTTGCACAAGCTCTATATAATCGGAGGCTAAGGTATCGAGTTTGTAGTATTCTTTTGCCTTGTTCAGCCAAGTTTGGCACGACATGAATACTTCACGTGCATCCTGGTAAGTTAGAAGGAATTTATCAGTAACTTTGCTCTCATAAGATGTGATGTCCAAGTCTGTGAAGATTAGGCTTTTCATATCTCCACCACAGATATTCTCATTGTCTTCTAATGTTAAGTTTGACATATCTGAAATAGAATAATAAGGATTTATTAGCTACAGATAAGATATAAGATTAGAGACATTATGGATTGAAATGAATGTTAGAGCAACAAGCTCAAATATTAGTTTCAAGCAATATTTGAAATAGAAATAGATATAACAATTATATTAGTTATTAATCCATGATCTTACTTGAAAAAGATACTTGCTCTTAAAAATGGAACCAATTTGAAAACCTGCACCATTTTGGAAGTCTGTTGTAAAGACTACCAAAATGGTGCAGGTTTTCAAATTGGTTCCACTTTTAAGAGCAAGTATCTTTTTCAAGTAAGATCATGGATTAAGAAGCTATAGTATGTTTTATGTATGGAATTCACACCACTGGCTTTTCGGTAACGGAAAACATCATGAGGCAATCTGCATTTGTTGGTAGAAGAAATTTGATAACATGTTGAATCCAACCATCACTGCCAGCATAATGGATATGGCCCAATCGCCCTTTGTGGGTAGCCTATGTCCTGCAATGGACTATTAAAAAGGCTGATACAGTACAGTAAGTTTACAAAATAAATTTACCAGTAATAGCCTCAGTCATCCTCTCAGCATCGTTCATGAGTCTGGTTTTGGAGGCCATCATCAGCAGTATGCAGTACTTGGCCCAGCAGCGAGCCACATCCGCCGACCTGTGCTTGTACGTCTCCAACTTCGCCAGGTTAGCCTCATCACTGTTATCCACCTCCTGTAATTTTTCCTCATATTGCTCTAGTATTTTAGAAGCAGCGGCCAGATGGTGCCTTGATTGGAAAAATCCATTTTGCTCAGCAAAAAATTGAGACAATGTTGCTGAATTTAGTGCCCAATCAATTGGCTCATAATCATTGTATTGCAACTGCCTTCTTAATGTCACATGACAATATATCGCCGATTTTAAATTCTCTTTTAAAGAACCATATACCTGAGCTAAATAGTACAAGCTAAGAGTGTGAGCTTTCTCTAAAATCATGAAATCGTTGATATCTGTCTCTCCTGTGTTGTTTATTATGTGTTCTATAGTCAGCGGTAGCTGTAAAGTACATTTAAATGTTTCATACAACTCTTTTGCTTGCAGGAGGTATGTCTTAGCTTTGTCTGGTTCTTCCCGATTGCTCCACAGTATACCCAAGTTGTTATAAACATTAATTAGAGTTATGACCATCTCAGGTTTTGAAGCATTTGGGGAGAGTAGCTCCACTGCCTCACTTAGTACTTTCTCACTGGCCGATAGTTCCTCTGTCTCTGTGTCTATGATTCCGATGTTTAGTAACACAGTTCCCATCATTGCATCTAATTTAATGCTTTCAATAAGAGACTCAGCAGCAACAAATCTTTTCAATGATTCTTGCATGTTTCTCAAAATGTCTTTCGCTTTGTACTTAGACAGATAGGGCTCAGTTTCGGGGTCATTCTTGCTGTCTTCGTCCAGCAGCTTGCGTACTTTGCTATAGTTTTCTTTAAAATCATTGAGGATTTCTTTTGCCGTCATATTTGCAGTCACAGTCATGATTAATTTTATGCAGTTGAAAAATCAATAAGTATATGGAAACTATCTGACCTGCAACTTGTAAGTGTTTGCGTTTGCGAGGTTGATGGTGTAATCAAGACCGACAGAAATAATTTAGAAAACAAATTGTAGACAACGATAATTCAGCGAAAATTAAATATTTATATTCCCAATGGATGAAAATAGAAAATGAAAAAATTATCACTAAACACAGAACAATATGATCAGAAACTCCTATGTCAGTGTCAGTTTGAGCAGTGTAAAACAATGAAATATTTTCAATGGTGTAAATGTTAATAGTTGTGACCAATATAAAAATAAGTCTATAAAAAAAAGCAACTCAGCGACCCAGTTCTAGTATGCAGTTTTGTCGATTTCTATTAGCGCCAATAGAATTCATAGATACATTTTGGACTAAAGCCACACAGAAAAGAGTTGCATTCAAAAATAAAGATAAAATCGTATACTGCGTTCCAAATTATTTTTCAGCTAGTTACAGCTCAGAGCTCAGCTGCCTAAGCCTGCCTTTTTTTATAAACTATCGTGCTAAGCGTGCAGCATAGAGGAATATTATATGCTGCGTGCAGTGGTAACAGCTATCATGAGCTATCGAAATTAGGGAGGCGACGAATAGCGGCAACGTAGCTGAAAAATATCAATGACCCAGTTTGCGTTCGGAATATTTTGGCGGTGCGGTACGCCGCAAGGTAGTCGGAACCTCTTGAGTATAATTTTCTTTGGTCGGAACGCTGTCCGTGAATTCGTCTTGTTACCGAACTACGAGAAAAGGAGAGTCATAAAATGTAGTTTTGTTGCCTCATGCACCGATTTGCAGAGTGCTATTGCTTAGGGCACTAAATATCTACCTGTACCACAGACATATAAGAGTAAGACCTGTACCTACTTTGAAATGGGTGGTTCATTGCCGATTATGTATTTAAAAATTAAATATACTTAATTAACACCAATTTAACATTATCGGAGAACACTGCTATTTAGGAGACAACTATAACTAGGTAGTCTCCTCACACACGTCAAAGGAAATATAATATTCAACACAGATCACTAGATATTCAACCTTAGGTGTCTCATGTTTTCAAAATAACTAACCAAAATCTAAAAAACTGATAGCTCTAAGAATTTAAATTAGTTCAATGAAAACTATAGCACTTCTATGGCAAATACCAACATCCAACATAGAATAATATAATTATTTAAGAGGAACGTCAGGAACTCAAAGCATCTTTGTCTTTATTGCCTTCCTTGATAGGTGCCTACTTGGGTTTTATAAGCTGACTGTCATTCTTTGTACAATAATCAGTATTTTTGAGGACAATTAAGAAATAAAGCACACACATTTGGTTAGCACTGTTTATTCATAAATCAAATCAAATATCTTATGATTTTTCACCACCCATCACACAAAGACAGGCACACCACACTTAAAGAGTCCCATATCCACAAACACATGATCAACACAATTGATTTAATTTTATTTACATTGCAGGTACTATTGAATTATTATTCAAATATATAAAATTATGTCTACATTATGTAGGTCAGTCATTTGTATAAAATATTTCTGTAAATAGTTAAAACATTAAAAATAAATTGAGTGATTTGTGAATAGGGGAATACTGTAACTTACATCTATGTGAAATTATTATGTATTGTACAAACAGTGCATTTCTACTTGACAAATGGCTAAAATGCCAATAATACATGTATTAGGAGCCAGGCTCGGGTTCCTGCTCGTCCATGGACAGAGCTCGCGGGGGTGGGGTGTGAGCATTCAGCTGCGAGAACACCTCTTTCTCCCCGAGGGCTAGAGGGTCAGGCTGCGTCGCCGGAGATGGCGCGTATACCATCATCGGCGTCGGAGAAGCCTGCCTAATCACCCCAGGCCCAGAAGCTTCCTGTTCCTCCAGAAATCTGTCCATATAATCTGTATGGCCCGGATGCAATGTGTACTTTTTCTTCTCTAAGCGCGCCTTGTTTGCAAATATATCATGTCTCTCTGTTTTTTTCCAAATGTAGTAAAACTGCACTAGTTCACCAACAGACCTGGTTCGCACTTTGTTTTGTCTGATCAAATGGAAATCTTTGCCGTGGGCTTTGAGTCCATTTTCAAAATTGCGGCATTCTTCTTCTGACCACAGGCTGGCATGTGCGGGTGTCTGTGAGGAAATGCGCCGCCGCCGAAGAGCTTCTTCCACATTGTGACCACATTGCTGAAGTAGGAACAGAGCCTCTTCATCGTCTCGGAGCTGCTTCCCCAGTGGGACGGCATCTACTCCAGATCCAGTATTCATAGCGGAGACATTTCTCATATAATCTTCGGTGACTTTCTCATCTACCATGCTTGGATTCCATAGTAGTTTATCTTCATTTTCATAGGGCAGTGCATCATCATAGCTGCACAAGCCTTCCGGTATCACAGCTTGGTAGTCGCTACCGACCATAATAATTTTCTTCCATTCTTCCTCGTCTGGACTAT